>CM029495.1:20898516-21641016 GCA_017140595.1 Eucalyptus curtisii
TATCAAGGAGTACTTTTAGGACACCTATCAAAGATCCCTACTTTTTCTCTGTTATAATTTTAAAAATTCGAGGCTATAGATCTTGCACGAAAATCTCCATTTCGATTGCTTTAGTTTTGGGGAAAAAAAGGAGATCGGAAATGCGAGGCGTCCCACACATGGAGATGGCCTTTTGGAGTGGGGGAATTTCTATCAATTTTTTCACATCAATTTGGGAGATTTTAAAAGGAAAAAAAATCAAATTAATTTGCATTCTATATCGTCGTGTCCACATGTATACATACATATATAAATATATAAAAGATACAATATACATTTGACATTACATAATTTAGTGTTGATTTTTCTATTTGATTGGTTTCTATCAATATTGGTGGAGAATGTTAAAATGTTTGGATACAACTATGTTGGGATAAGGGAGGTTAGAAAAATTACCATAATACATTATAAATCCTCTTGGAGCATTTAACTCTTTCTATTGAGTCGTGACGATTCTTTTATCCCGTTGCAATTAATACCGACAAAGAACATCTATGAGAATTAATCCCTGGATAACTACCTTGGCAGGAAATTCAAACTCGCGTTGATGCTTTTCCGTACCAAGTCTTGGTTGGTTCGATTTTGGGATAGGTCAGCTCATTTTACCTGTTTTGGACACGTATTTTCTGTGAACAATCCGGCTTATTTGTGATTTTTCCATATCATTTGTTAAACTCGCGATAATAGCGGATGATGATGTATACTAAGTTCTTTAATCCTTGGCTTCATCTGGACAATGCAAACTTTTTTGTTTCCGTGGAACACTATAGCCCACGAGTCAGGTGATAAATTAATGAGAATGATGATGGAAGTCCTTATTGTTAGGTTGGCGCAATGAATTTCACTTCTTTCTTTTGTTGGACTAGCAATCACACTAGAGCTGGAGGACATAACTAAAATATATGTAAAATATAACTCAAATATACATAAAATATGTGAAGGATAAACAGTTAAGTAGCGCGTTAACACTCTCATTTGAAGACAATATTTGTTATTCTTACTCAATTTTATATTGCAATTGGAAAATGGGATTAAAGGAAAAAATGAATTAAAGTGGAATTGGTTAGCTCACGCGGATAAATCTAACTTACTTACATCATTTTGCACTTGAAAAAAAAGGGTATACTTAATTGTTCAAATTTTCTTGTTGAAATGTACTAATCTTTTTTTTTTTTTTTTTTTTATCGGTGCTGGAGAATCTTGTAGTTAAATACAAACAACATATCATACATAAACAGGAGCCAGATTATCAAAGATAGCCTTAAAACATCTCGCTAAAGAAGATGAAGAATTTCTGGAAATGTCGGCATATCAAAAGCATGAAAAACGTTGGAAAAGTGTGCGAAAAAATTTAGGACGAATTAATTGGTAAAGAAAATAATAAACCTCCACGAGTGCGCAATTAAAATAATAATGTACTCGAGCTCATTCTCTCTCCTTTTCCTACACTGACCCGTTGATTTTATACTCGGACGTAGGTATACTTCACTTATTAACGTTGACAATTTGAGCAAATTCGGGTCCGGTTCGATTTTCTTAAACTTTGAAGAACGCTAATTTCTTTTTTTTAAATCGATTAGGTTGACCAAAGCACTCTTAGGATCTTGATCTCCAGTGGAAATAACGTGAGGCCAACTAAGGATCAATTAATAATTAATTAGATCTGACAATTTAAGAGGAAAATGACACAAATCATTCATGAATTATAGTTCAACATATAATATGATTCGTGAATTTTTAATTTATTTGACATTATTTTTTAACTTTAGCCCAATATGTGATTAATTATGAATTATCTGAAAATGTTCAACATTTTGCTTTCATTAATGTTAAATAATTTCATATAGTTTAGAGATTAAATTGAATGTGTAACAAAATTTCAAGAATGATATTAAACAGATTAAAAATTTAGGTATCACATTGAATATATACCAAAAAGTCTAGGAACAATATTGTGTATTAAAATAAAGTTAAAAAATGACACGAATAAAATTTTAAGTTCATGAACGATGTTACACGCCCCAGCTAAAACTTAAGAATTACATACTTAATATCATCCCTAATTAAAAAAAAAAAAAAAAAACAAAAACTACCTCTTGCGACCCCAGTGGATACGGATATTCAACGCCAGCATTAAAGGAATGACAGGCTTTTTTTTTTTGTTGAAATATCGTTCTTTCATTTCTAGCCCACTAAAGGGGCATTTTCAGTTGGGACATCTAAACATAAGATTGAAATTAAAGGTTGAGGAGTGTATGAAAACCAATTACTAGGAAGAGAGTTTGCTCGATGGGCTTTAGCGACCCAATCAACGTATGCTCACAGAAATTTTGTCACTGGTATTGGGCAAGAAAGTCCGTCCCTTTGTTTGGTTTTGAAGAGGGAGGGTCACGGGTTCGAAAGGTCCGAACGTCGGAACATGATTGGACCCAAGCTGGTGCTGGCATTGATTGTGCTCTCGTGGGCACCTTCTGGGTCGTGCTCTGTTTCTTATGATAGAAAAGGCTATCATCATTGATGGCAAGTGGAGGATCCTCATCCCTGGTTCCATTCACTATCCCAGGAGCACGCCTGAGGCAGCGACTATGCCAATGCTGCTCACGACATGTCTCTTTCTATACCTTTTCTTTTTCTCCGAAAAGGAATCGCGTTTTACTTGGTCTCTGGGCTTCTTCTTCTTCTTCTTCTTCTTTGTTTTGTTTTGTTTTGTTTTTTTTTGTTTTTGTTTTTTTTTTTTTTTTTCTGGCTGTTCTCATAGGTGGGCAATTATCATCTTAAAATTGAGAACCACCAAATAAAAATTAATTTCGAAAATTAGAATCGGAAATCACTAATTGATTTCACAAAACCGCCCAAGGTTACCATATGGATTCATGGAATCGATTTCACCAAACTTCACGCACTAAATATAACATTTTCCAACAAGTCAAAGTAAAGTTAAAAACAAAGAACTTTCCTATTCTTAAATGCGAGATCAATAAAAAGATTGGACTCTTATTAAAAATTGAGAGTTGAGGTCGTAAGTTGAAGCATTGAATTTGAGAGTCGAGGCAGTGAGCTAGTAGCACCGATACAGACACACGACACGCGACACAACACGACACGACACGCCGACACGTCATTTCTTAAAAAGTAAAGAATTCCGACACGTTCCAACACGTTATATATTAAATAAATATTTTTATATATACATGATTAATTATTATATTTAAATTAATTTATTCAAATTCATAAATAAATAAATAATAAAAAAGAGCCTATAATAAATCTATACTTATAACATTAATAAATTTATTTATAAAAAAAAATTAAAATGTCACTTGTGAAAATAAATGAACGAAATTTTGGTCATTTTCTACTAAAATGTTTCATGCATAAATTGTTGTCAATAATAAAAATATACATAAATTATAATTAATAATAAAAATATTTTTTATTGATTAATTATTTTGATCAATTTCAAAAACACGGTGGTCGATCATTTTCAATAAACAACATGCCTCGAAAAAAATACCCTTAGGCTGCGTTTGGCGGTCGGGATAAAATTCGGGATATGATATTATTTATCCTATCCTACGTTTGGTGCTCACATTCGGGACAAGATAAAGTTGGATATAAGGAGAATATAGACAAGATAAAAATTATCCCATGGGGGAGGTGGGATAAATGTGAATAGGATTTCTAATATCCATAATAGGAAAGTTATTTTTCTTGAATAACAAACTTATTAAATTAACAAAATTGAAATTATATTTCAATATAAATAATATTTGAATTCTAATTTAAGAAATAAAAAATAAAAAATTTATTTGTAATTAATCTTATGTTAATTTATATATTCAACTTTAATTCCATCTTAAATAAACATTCAATCTATAAATTAAATATTTATATTTATTATATATTTTAGGTATTTTTGTATTTTAGGTATGTTAGTACAGTTTACTATTTGATAAAATTTTATTAAAGAATGATGAAAGGGGAAAAAATAAATAATAATGAAAATAATATAAAAAAGAGGAAAAATAAAATAAAAATAAAATAAAAAAAATAGCGTTACGAGAGATTTTCACCATCTCCGTTTATGAACATTTAAGTTTATTTATAATGTCGTGTATATAAAAAAAATGTACATGATATGATGTGAACATATCCGATTTTAATACTACGATTCACCAAACAATGGACGGGATATAAAAAAATCCTAGGATTTCATATCCTATCCCGATTAGAAATCTGGACGATCAAACGTAGCCTTAATTACAAAGATAACTCCGAAATCGAGGCTTCCGACCAAAAATAATATTCTAAAATGGAGGCCATTGGGCATTCTTCTTCTAATTGAACCGAGGCACGATATATCGAATTTCTCTCCCGAAATTCTCGTTTTGGATGCTAGCGAACATTATTGCTCGCATCCGGATAAACATCGAAAAATGACAAAACCACCCTTAGCCCTCTCCCCATCTTCCTCCGTTTTCTCCCCCACCCCACCCACCGCCTGCCCCTGTCTATTCCCAAAGTCACCCACCGCTTGCGCCTGTCTATTCCCAAAGTCACGCTGCACAAGGATTTCTTTCTTCCCCAGAAGCCATCAATGCATCGTGTCCCTCCTTCCTCTTCTTCCCAAAATTGAAAAAACCCTAGCAATTGCCTTCTTTCTCCTATCCCTTGCTCGGTCTCCACCTCTCTCGCTGCTGCCTTGCCTCCGTTCCCCCCTTTGCCGTTGTAGCCTCGCGTCCAGCCCTCCATCGCGGCATTGTGGTTTTCCATCTCGGTGTTGCAGTCGGCGGTCGCAGCCTTCTCCACTTTGCAGTCGGCATTGCAGTTGGCGGTCACAGCCCGCCCTCGCCGTCGCTCGCAGCTCGCCTCGGCTCCCTCACCTCACCCTCCATCACCTTCTTCCCTTCGCACCTGCAGATCCGCCCACAAACCTCCGGATACGCTCCGACATGCGTGTCGAAAAGAGTTGACCACGTGTCGGAAACTCGGACATGTGTTGACTGCGTGTCCGGACGTGTCCGACCATGTCCGAGCGTGTCCGACACGTGTCGGAGTGTCTGACACGACACGGAGGTCCTCCGAACGTGTCCGTGCTTCCTTGGCAGTGAGTAAGAAATAGAGAGGTGACTCAAATAAGGTGAGAGTAAGATAAGATGACCACTCAGTTAATAGGTATTGAGTTTCTAATTAGGGATTTTAGAGTTTTCATTTTTCTTAAATTTTTTTATAGTCGGAAATTTTTAGTAAAAATTAAATATATATTACCGATCCAATTTGGGTGGGTAGGTTCGGTTTTTAGTTTCGACCGATTTAGGTGGTTCACGCAATTTTTGTCTCTTTAACACACCTCTAATACCCATAAACTATTACATGTTACGGTAAAATTTAATGAGGACTTAAAAATGATAAGTTTATTATAGATATATCAGTTTGAGGTCTAGATTAGTTTGAGATAAAATTATCATAAATGCATTTATCTTGAGATTTTTTATGATATTAACTTTTTATATTTAATATTCGGATAAGAGCACAACCTAAGTACTAGTTTGACTGGTGCTACTTGATTTGAGTGCAAAAACATGTTGATTCGATTACAATTTAGGACAACTTCGATTATGCTAAAAATAATATTCTCATTTTACGTAATTTGTCCATCGGTATGAAATAAGGTCAAATTGTGATGTTATGTGAGATGATTCCACCGCTAGAGTGCGTTAATTTACAAAGTTCTTCTATTCCTTAGAAAATGAGGACCTCCTTAATCCCAAATAATATTAACCATACATGATCGATTATTTAGTCGATAAGCACACCGTATAAGAGTATCTCGAGGGTGTCTAATAATTTTTTGAATTAGCAAATTATTTATGAAGTAGGTGGTTATAAGAGATCCATTATTTTATCTAAGTATGTAATGGAAGGGTGGTTTAGAAAACTATATAATAAGGGAAACAGACATATATGGGGCACTTGTTAATTACCTAATTAAGAAAATCTTTGTAATTTTCAAAGCACAGCATGTCACGTGTTATTTTATAATCAGTGCATTGGAAAATAGGAACATTTCTTTTACATAAACTAACCCGAAGCAATTTTTTCGAAGAGTTACGCACTTCCTCCTTAGGTTTAACTATTAAATAGTAACATTTTGCAAGCGATGCACCCGCTTTCTCTCTGCTATATCATTTACAGTAGCCATAATAAATTTAACACAAGTCTATTGATAAATTGGAATTGTGAAAAATTCCAACTCTACGATTACTTCTACCTTTTAACTTTGCCCCATTTTTTCAGCCAAAAAAAAGTTGCCCTATTTTTAAATTTCACAGGGTTTATATTTCGACAATTTATTTGACATGAAACGACCGAAATATCTCGAACATTTGAATACAATAACATGTAGAGTCACATATATATTTAAATATTTTCCCATAATTTTGAAATAACATTTCTCTATATTTTTAAAAACTTTAGGAAGAATAAATCATCAATATAACACCATCGAGTAAACAAAAAGGCCCACGTCAATGAGGCCTGCAGAATAAACCAAAAAGGCCCACGTCAACGAGGCCCGCATTCGAGCCCATCTTCCAAACCTTGGAGCCGTTAGGAGCTGCTCCGCGATCCAACGGCTCGGGATCCTCCAAATTCAAAAATTGAATCCGATCAAAAAACCCTGCAACGCGCATAACGCTCCAAAGCACCATCTCTCTCTCTCTCTCTCTCTCTCGATCTCTCTGCACCAGCACTCCTCCAATTCCGTCTGGCGATTCTCGGATTCTCAGCCATGGACGGTAATCTCTCTCTCTCTCTCTGTGCGCGCACAGATTCGGTTCACTTGCTTGTGCCGTGTCGCGCCGCGGGCAGCCTCAGTAGTCGAATCAACGCCGTATGCGTTCGATCCGTGACGCGTCTTCACTCGAAAATCTTTTCTCCTGACCCAGTTCTTCTCGCGGCAGATCACGCGGTGGACACGCTCTCCGAAAAGTTCGATCGCATCGTCCTCAATTCGGCCGCAAAGCCTCCGGCCGCGGCGTGCAGATACGGTTCGATATCTCTCCCCTCTCCCTCTCTCTTTCGTTTCCCCTTGTCGATACGAATCTTGTGTTCTTAAGCTTTGCCACACGAATCTTGCGTCCGTCTCGCGAAACTTAAGCCGAGGACGGACGTGTCTCTTACCGTTATTGCATGAGAAGGATGGACGCGAGGTCGATTTGTTATGCAGATGAACCGATAGATTTAGCAGCGGTGGAGTTGTATTCTGTTTTTGTGTTCTTTGTGTTTCGATTAGACATGTATGAAACCCTAATTGAAGAATTTGACTCCAGGTTTGGAGCGAGTGGAAGGAAATGAAAATTCGACTGATGATACCGCTGAGTACAGTGGTAATCGGGAATCTTCCCCTGACGAGGGACAGACCCTCCCCATACTACAGAAGATCATAAGTTTGAGTTCCAAGATACAAGTAAGTTCTTGGCAAGAAGTCGCAAGATTTCACAGCATCTCCCTATTGTATCATTCCATACGGTGATTTTGGTGTCGAATCGAAAACCTGGTTCCATTCAATTTAACCCGGCTTAGTTTAAGAAAACTCTTTGGAATTTTCTTGTTCTTTCGATTATTAATTTGATAATGCTTCAGGATTTGAGGAAGGAGCATGTTGCTCTGTCTGATGAAGTGAAGGGTATAACTCCAAGTGCCTTTGCTGGGCCCTGAACTAATCGATATGCTTGATCGACTCGGTAAGTGTTCTCCACTTTCTAAGTCTTGTCCACATTTTTAATACGCTGTTTACATTGTGTTCATTGGTTTCCTGCAAATGATTGGTAGGCAAAGAGAATGAAAGATTAAAGAAGAAGTACCTTGACGAGTCATCTGAAAGAAAGAGACTGTACAATGAAGTGATCGAGCTTAAAGGCAACATAAGGGTCTTCTGTAGATGTAGACCGTTAAACTCAGAAGAAGTTGCGAGTGGCTCTACTTGTGTGGTGGAATTTGACCCTTCTCAGGACAGTGAGCTTCAGGTCCTTTCCTCTGATTCCTTGAAGAAGCCATTTAAATTTGATCACGTGTTTAAGCCCGAGGATGATCAAGGTAGCGTGACTCACTTTCTTGCAGACGTTAACTGCATTTTCACATGTTTTGGAAACTATTCTTCATCCTCTCATCTTCTGCATCATGCAGAGGCTGTTTTTGCTCAGACGAAGCCTATTATCGCTTCGGTAATGGATGGATATAACGTATGCATTTTCGCATATGGCCAAACTGGTACTGGAAAGACATTTACAATGGAAGGAACTCAAGAGAACCGGGGAGTCAACTACAGGACCTTGGAAGAGCTGTTTCAAATATCTGAAGAAAGGAATGGCATTATGAGATATGAATTGTTTGTCAGCATGCTGGAAGTGTACAATGAGAAGATAAGAGATCTCTTGGTAGAAAGCTCAGAACAACCAGCTAAGAAGTGAGTCTTGTTTTTTCCCCTGGATCTGGGATCAGTTCTCCTGTTCTATATGATCATTTCAACAGTACTGTTAAAACTACTGCTAATATATTGTTATTGCATATGGCATGTCAAAAGTATGCTAACTGCCTGTTCTTTGGAATAGAATGGAGGTATGGAACAGACTGATACACCTAGTTTTGCCACCAAGTACTCTTAGCTTCTCTAGTTTAGGTCAAACCGCTTTGACGACTGTCATGGGACAAGTAGCCTATAGTCAACACGGACTCTCTTATCTAATAATACCCAACATGTTCAGCATCAGGCATTAAGAAAATCATAAACTAATTCAAATGGCTTTGTTGTTATGTATAAGTCTAGTTTGGATCGTCAACTGTGACTATATGCAACATTGGTAATACTCATGTTTTTTGTTCGATTCCCAAATATCAAGTTGTGGCACAAGTTGTATATTTCTTTTCAAGTGCTTCGTTTTCATTGTGGTTCTTCTTACATCATAATTTGTATCTACTAGTCATATTTGGTTTCGAGCATTAAAACAGTCTGCTTGTGATTGAAGGTTGGAGATAAAGCAAGCTGCAGAGGGGACTCAAGAGGTTCCAGGGCTGGTTGAATCTCGTGTTTTTCGTACAGAAGAAGTGTGGGAGCTACTGAAGTCTGGATCTCGAGCTAGATCAGTCGGATCCACAAGTGCGAATGAGCTCAGTAGCCGCTCTCACTGGTGATCCTTCTAGTTTATGCCAATCCTAGATTTTATCTTCACTTAATTCAATTGTTGGATGTGTGCTTTTTTGAGCCGATTTTGAAGAATCTGATCCCGTATATAATAATATACACTGGCACTAGCTCATTCACTGAGTTCATTGATCATTGACCACAGTTGCCAAATATTCCTTTGCAGCCTGTTGCGAGTGACCGTGAAGGGTGAGAACCTGATAAATGGACAGAAGACAAAGAGTCATCTTTGGATGGTTGATTTGGCCGGCAGTGAGCGTGTTGGAAGGATTGAAGTTGAAGGTGATAGGTTGAAGGAATCTCAATTTATAAATAAGTCCCTTTCTGCACTGGGAGATGTGATATCTGCCCTTGCGTCTAAATCGGCTCATATTCCTTATAGGTTCTTTCTCTCTCTCTCTCTCTCTCCCCTCTCTCCTTTTTTTTATGGTTGTCTGTCACTGGTGTTGCATTCTAATTACTTAAATTTTGAACAGAAACTCGAAGCTTACACACATGCTGCAGAGTTCCCTAGGTGGGCCTTTCTCTAGTATTACTCAGGTTTTGATCTACCAAGCTCCCAAGATTTCTTTCATAACATGGTTAAACATGTTTTGCAGGTGGAGATTGCAAAACCCTGATGTTTGTCCAGATCAGTCCAAGTTCTGCAGATCTTGGAGAGACTCTTTGTTCTCTTAATTTTGCCAGTCGGGTCCGGGGGGTCGAGAGTGGACCTGCTCGCAAGCAGGCGGATGCTTTGGAACTTTTCAAGTATAAGCAGATGGTATGCAACGGCATTCAGAACCTCTGGGAGTTTCACCTTCTGTCAACTTATATTGCTGCTTCTGAACTATGCTTTTTAAACAGGTGGAGAAACTAAAGCATGATGATAAGGAAACAAAAAAGTTGCATGAAAATTTGCAGTCATTGCAGTTGAGGTTTGCTGCTAGAGAGCATACTTGCAGAAGCCTTCAAGAAAAGGTTAGAAATATATTTGGATTTTCTCCATTATTTTGTTTTTTTATCTTTCATAAGCAAGTTTATTTGAGTATATTGTTGACCGTTGGAAAACACAATTTTTCCCATTGGCATTTGCAACACTGGCCCTAGTCAAATCAATAAAATTTTATCACGTTCAAATTAACTGACAATTATTTGCTTCTGGCAGGTTCGAGACCTTGAGCATCAATTAGCAGAAGAAAGGAAAACTAGACTCAAACAGGAAACTAGAACCTTAACAGTTGCTTCTACTCAGTCTAAAGCAATGCCATCTTACAGGCAGCCACCTCTGAAGACAATAGCAGAGAAAAAGCCACCGCTAGTCCCCTCCAAGCTGAGGCCGCCGCTGCGGAGAATTACAAATTTCCTTCCACCCCCATCTCCTTCATACAGAACTGTCAGTAAAGGCCCAATTTTAGCAGTAGACAAAGAAAACATTGCCAGACCAGGTGCTGCAGCGAATGGCAGAAGCTTGATGAAACCAAGACGAATTTCCATCGCAACTGGGCCAGCTCCTCCTTCAACAGGGCAGGTTTTCCAGCCCAGGAGACGGGTTTCCATTGCTACCCTCCGCCCGGAATCTAATGTGCATTTGTCAACCCCTCTTCGTACCAACTCTCTTTTGCCACATGCCAGTTCAGTGAGCCGGCAATCATTTGTAAAGGACCCACGGAAGGCTCGGTACTCCAGACTTTTCTCCCCAATGCCTGGATTGAAGGGAGCATCGGAAACGACACCGGTTGCTATGAAGACCAGCAGCAAGTTCATGGGAAGTCCTCCGACACAACAAGTGGGTTCATGGAAGCCGAAGCATCCTACTGTTGTCGCCTTGCAACGCAAGTCGATCGTCTGGAGTCCACTCAAGTGGAGAGGGATGAAGAAGCGGCCTTCCCTGTTGCCTTCTCGTCCTTCATCTGAAATGCAATGACGTAACTTGCGCGAGTGCTCAATCTCTTCCCTGGATCCTTGCTCTTAACATCCTCAAAATTGTATGCGTCTTGCTTACGAGTCAATTATTCTTTGGACAAGACAGACATTTCTGGAGATTTATCATGCATGTACACAGGCAATGACAGTTTGAAGAAATTTGAATGGTAATAGGATTAGAATGCAGGAATTTTTGTTGTTGACTGTATAGCCCTTCCGTGCTTGTTGGTTTCTGTTATGTCTTTTCACTTATTGCTCGCTTTGTTTCGAAATAACTCATATCAAGGAACATCTATGCCAAATACCAATACATGGAAATTGCAATCGAGTGGAGGCAGATTCATCAGATAGTTGATAGCATCTTCAAAGCACTCAAGAACGCTTGAGCTTTCACAGCTGGTTAACAATTTCGGTTGTTTAAAAAAAAAAAAAAATTGGTCGGAGAACAAGAATTTCTGTGTACAAGTAAAATCTTTAGTTTTTATCACAAGTTCATAAAGACTCGACTTGATTGAGGGAAAGAGCAACTAGAATTTATTTTTTACATATTTGGACCACTAATTAGAAAAAATATCTCGTGATTCGATTATATATTCGAAATTTAAACTCAAGTTTTTTCTAACGGATGTTATTATTATGATGAATATTCCAAGTTATTGCTTGTGATTTGCCTAAATCAGGAGATTACCCACAAAAACTATCGATTTAATTCCATAGAATCAAATGAAAAATTGATGAGCACAATAAATCGCAGCATATCGTACGCGAAACGTCCGAAGAAAATTTAAATTCTACAGTTTCATACGTTGGCATTTACATGCTTTCAAGAAAATCAATAAATGAGGATTTAAGAAATGAGAAATGGGCAGACAAAAAGGGCTAAGAAATTTACAAAAAGCAGAAAGTCAACGAGAAGAAAGGAGAAGGGACAAGGAATTGAAATTTCCTTTTTCGGGGAGAGCAATATAATACGAAAGGAGAGAGAAAGTAGCCGTTTCTGCATGCCACCCTCTTTCTCTCTCTTCGATATCTCCCTCTGATTGGACCGTTGGGACCGAACAAAGGATCCGTTGCCACAACCCCATTCGTTTTGCCTTCTTCTCTCCCACCACTTCGAAGAGACAAAGACAGAAAGACGTGAGTGGAACAAAAAGGAGTTGCAAACACTTCTACCTTTTAGAGAGAGAGAGAGAGAGAGAGAGAGAGAGAGAGAGAGGGGAGGGAGAGGCCCATTTGATTTCAAATGCTGTGGTGGGTTATAATGTGTTGATTGATTGTGAGAGGGAGAGAGAGAGAGGGAGAGAGATCGGAAAGACTTTGGGTCCTCTGTTTTACTTGTAAATCTCTTGCACTGAGAGGAGGAGAGGAAAAAGAGATGGTTGCAAGAACCCCACCCAAGCTGAGAAAGATGGTGGCACCTCTCAACCCTGTTCTAGTGAGAGAAACTCTCATGAAGGTACCAAAAACCAATCTCTGTCCCTCTCTTTCTCTCTCTCTGTCTGCGCACTTAGCTTTTGCCCATTTTCAACATAGCTCTCATTTTGAGTGCCACATCCATCTACAAGCTAACGAAAGGGTCACTTTTGCGCACTCTGTGTTCAGAAGGTCCTTCAAAATCTAATCTTTCTTTATCTCAAAATTTTTTTGTACTTTTTTTTTTTTTGTGGGTTTGTGGAAAAGGTGGATCGGTGCATGGCGAGATTGGAGGAGCTGCAGTACACGGTGGCCGGCGGGAGGAAAGTGGTGGCCGGTGTCAGTTTGAGCCCCCGTAGCACTCGAGGTTATATCAAGACGAGCGTCAGGTGCAAGCAAGAATCGGTCAGGTAAAAAATTTATCTTTGGGACTTGTTTTGTGTGTTTTGACGGTTCAGTTCCTTCCTTGTGGGTTTTCGAGCGAAAATTTTAAGTGCTGTCCTGGGTATATTCTGCTTGAAGTGGTGTTGTCCTTTTGCTCGTTGTGATTTTGTAGGATCAAGAACTCTTCGCTGAAAAAATCTCCAGTGGGCAAGTTTCCTCCAGCTGCAGCAGGTACCTCTCTCTCTCTCTGGGTATTAATTTTGGCATTTTTCAGTAAATATTGTCATATTGATCTTTCAATGTCTAGTTGTCAGAGTGTTTTGTTGGAAAAGGTGTCTTCTTTTCTAAAAGTTTGTGGTTTAGAGGGTGGCTCTGTTACCGATGGTCTATAATGCATTTCCAAATCTTAGAGTTTGTGTGCAGTGCCCACAAAGAAAGAATTTTTGGCAAAACAAAATGAGCCCAGTACCAAGCTTCATTTTCGTGCCAAATAATGAGAAATCAATGATGTTTCTGTTGATTATGGGTTGGTTTGATCAATTGTTTGGATTAATCAAGTATTACTTTTGGTCCAGGAGAATGGCGTAGGATGTCCCTACCAGCAATGCTGGTGGGTGAAACGGTGGGAGAAATTCTCCAAGCTAGCAAATTCGCCAGAGAAATTTTAGCTGCAGTTGCTCCTAAACCCAATCTTGTTGATGACCCGAAAACTCCGATGACCCAATCCAAGAAGCAAAGACCGATGCACCACCCCGAAGACTCCGAGCTAAGGACTAGAAGAAAGAGGGAGAAACAGAACAAGTTGAGGTCAGAACCCAAATCGCCGACTCTCCAGAGAGCACGGTCACGAATCAACTTCAAAGTCTCTCCTCCGAAGCAAAGAGAGAGCGAGAGAGATAATAACAGATACATGGCCAACAGAGTTTCCCCTAGAAACAGGCCTTGGGCTAAAAAGACTGTCCTTTTCCCCAACCCTTTGTTCCTCCCCGCAACACCTGCCGCAACACAGAAGTTTTGCAAGACGAGGTCTCCGGTGATAGCCAGAAAGAACGTCGAAACTCCACACAAGTTCTTGATCAAGTCACCACACTCATCTTCCAAGTTCCAGGTCAAGATCAAGAGCCCCCGAAAGTTTGTATCTCCCCAACAAGAGCTTTGAGCTTGAGCAAGAATTCGCCTAAGCCATCAACCGCTGCGAAATTGCGGAGGTCTTTCTCGCCTTCAAGATTGGCAAATAGATTGATGTCCCCATTGAAAAGCAGGAAATGTGTGCAAAAAAGCGATAGTGGGTTGATGATGAGCGGACTGAAACAGCGCCCTGCTGTTTCGACAACACCAATCCGATTCGCTAGTCACAATAGAATTCCACTGAGGGGTTAAAGCTTATATTTATGCACTGGTTGATGTGAAGAAAGGTTTCTTTCGTTGGAGATATGTTCTCATAGTCCATTCTTTGTTATCTCATCTGCGAGGTACTTTGGTAAATAATTCATCTGTTCATTGTTTTTCTGGTGTGTTCTGCTACAGTGGTAAATGATATAGAACTTTGTGATGCATTGCAGTTCTCAATGGTATAGAGCTCTACTTTGACTTGTGAATCTAGAGGGGAGGGTGTAGAAATATGGAAAGTTGATCTTGACCTTGTTTGTTATATTTCCTCTCTTTGCATTGATTTCTGTAGTTTCAATGTCCTGGCGTTGACGTTTATCAACACATGAATAATATCAGCTGAAAGAAGTATTCACACTTCAAACGACGGATTCCACAGAACTGTACCTTAAGTTCCCCGAATTGAGATTATTTCATGTAATGCTTATGTATCTGCACCGGTTGAAAGTGCAATCACGCACTCAGACCAAAAACCCTTATATACAAGCACTATATTCCCTTTGGTTTTTGTTCCGGGTCAAAACATCTCATACGTTCTTCATGCATCACTCCCATATTACTTTTGTGCCATGATTGGCATTGTCATTGTGCAAGGATAAGTTGAAAATGAACATTTTGGGCTACCAATCCAGCATCAACCGTTCAGAATTCTCCCCACAAGATGGCAATGACAAACCAAATTACCTACTTTTTAACAAGAGTAAACCGTTGGTTGAATGTCTAATTTCAGCGCCCGTTGGTTGCGACAGGATGTTCGCAAAAGGAAACATGAAAAATTCTACAACCCAGAAGGAAAACCTTAGATAATTTATTACACTGCTCTTCACAGCATGATCCATACTCAAAAAATGAAGCATACAAAATGTCTAGATGGATATGATAGATCACTCCCTAATATTTTATATCAGAAGCATGATTTTCTTATCTTTCAATACACAACTGTCGTCTTTGGCACCTCTCACAAGTCCTTGTAAAGAAGTCGTTCCATTTCTCGGAAGGATCAAACATGTGAAAGTTCTATGAGATTCAAGCTCCAAAGCTCCGGTTATCTTCAGCAACTTTAACTCAAGTTGAAACCCCAACCATTTTTCAGCTTCAACAGCATGACAGACGTGGAGTTGTTTTGAATTCAAGTTCAGTGAACTTCGAAACTCATCCACTTACTACGAATCAAGGCATCAAGGCCCCTTGAATCCAGTTCTTGTACCAAAGAAGAGGATGACTGATTTTTCATATTAAATTATGCAAATTAGTTGGATTTACTTGTTATTCGAATTGTGGTTTGGACTATGAAAATCCACATCGTTTGGATATTGATAAAATATGCTATACATATTCTCGTCTTAGCGAACTTACATTTTAAACTTTGTGGGGATCATTATCCAAGAAATTCTAAACTTATTACTCAGAGGTCAATTTAGTTCTAAACCTTTTACTTGTGCAAATTTAGCCCTAAAATCTATTGACAATATGTCAATATAATTCTTCACCATCTAGTTCATTGTACACAAAAGGGGAGAAAAAATTCTTATGTGATTTTCATTTACCGACTTTTTTCAATTTTCAACTTATAAGAAAAAAAAGAAAAAGGAAATTAAATACGATGACTTCTTCCCGGTCATCATTGAACTTCGTCAAAAGCTTTTCCTTTGAAGACCTATAAAACCTTATAAGCTACATACAAATATAGCCACTGGTGTTGGCACTCTATCTACCTAGTTTTCTTGCATTGCTGTGCTTCTTATTCAAAGAAATGTAACGCCTACTATCTGTGACATTGATCTTCCAGTGCCCATTAGCCAAATTGGCCTTCTTAGCTATGCCTCTCCACTTTCTTATTCTAAAGTCCATCTTCTCAGTTAACCCACAAAACGACTGCAACTCTCTCGGCATCGAATCGTAGACCTCCCACCACAACCTATTCGCGGAGTCACTCGCGAAAGCATGGTAACTTTCCTTGTCCCAATTGCAATCGTAGTCCCTGTAACACATCCACGGCTTGAGCCCCAAGAAATGCATCGTGTAAAGATTGCCGGGGATTGTGTGTTCTTTGTCTTTGGGCCTCTCGAAGATCTTCAAGTAATTGAGCCTACTCGGCCACCGGTGCCACCATGTGAAGAACTCGTTCAGGAATCCTTGGTCGCCGCCGTTGTAAGAATCTAACTTGAAGGATTTCGACATGAGGTCCTCAAAAACGCAATTTGATGGCTCGATCACCATGATACCTGAGTTGAACAGCACTTTATTGTTTGGCGCCGCCGATAACTGTGGATATACGAAGAACTCGTCGAGGTTCTGGAGGACAATTAGATCTGCGTCGATAAAGATTACCTTGTCGTATTGCGTCAATTGCCACACTCTTAACTTGCTGAAGTTCCACTCGTTGTAAGCGCCCTTTTTTGCGTTTGGAGATCGGATCCGGTGCATGTGCCAAATCTTCCATCCAGCGGCTCGTAGGCCCGCTAGGGACTTGTTGGTGATCGAGTCATCGGCTAGAAGGACCAGGTCTTTAGTCGAGCCGGTCCTCCTGATGCTTTGAGCCAAGGATATAGCACCGCAGACATATGCTTCCGAAGAGTGAAGAACAGTCGCATAGGCCTCCCGAGGGCGGTACATCGCGCCCTTTGCCTTTCTTAGGGACGACTGCAACATGTATCCTCTCCACCTCTCCTTTCCTGGAAACCAGTCAACATATGTTTCTACATTAAGGTTGACAATATATATGGATGAAAATTCAATATATCACGGTAAACATCCTGCAATTATGAACTGGATTGAATCATTCAATGCTGATTGACAATTTAGCTAATGATTGAATGCTCCCATATATGCTCCTAGTACATATCTTATCTAGGAAGAATCAAGATTCAAGAATCGGTTTTCCTCTGAAAGTCATTTAGTGTGAAGACGCGTGAAATGAAAGAAATCTGGCGTGCCGCATTGTAATCAGATTCTCTTATCAGCGTAACAAGAGAGGTTTTTTTCTTGAATTATAACCCTCGGTATGCTAAGACTAATTTATAAAGTTGGTACACTAAATGATATGGCGGGTCATTAGTTGATTTTGATTAATGTCCGCTTATTTACGTGCACTATGCCGAGTCTATTTATCTATCCGCAAACTCAGAAGCATAAGAAATAAATTTGTCAAAGAACTCACCGTTCTCTGCATAGGCGGGAGCGATTTGGCAAGACCCAACAGGCATCAAAACCTTCTGCTTTAATCTCCCTTGCTCAGGCTTATACACCCAGTAATCGCCCACATGCCTCACCAGATCATCGCACCGGAAAATTTCAACCATCGGTCCGCACGATCCAAGGAAAACAGTGTAGATTTTCCGATTCATGTCCAGGTTTGTCCGCCCGGTTGCGACTGCCAAATTAGCCACCACCAAGTTAACTTGCAGTCTGAACACATCCCTCAAACCTCTCCTCCTGTCT
This sequence comes from Eucalyptus curtisii, assembly GCA_017140595.1. NCBI lineage: Eukaryota > Viridiplantae > Streptophyta > Magnoliopsida > Myrtales > Myrtaceae > Eucalyptus > Eucalyptus curtisii. The sequence continues at coordinate 20,916,290 of CM029495.1, forward strand.
CCGTCATCCTCACATGGAACCTTGGCCACAATCACGTCAAGATCACGATAATCTTCAAACTTTGGCTTCGGTATATCAGGGCATGAAGGCTTACGTCCCTTCGGATCTTCATTGATCCATGTGGGAAAGAAGTTTTCCCACGTGAGGTTTCCGGACACACGGTCAAATGTCACTTTGACGGCCGTTGCGAGGCCTTTCATCCCGAACTCAGGGTCAGATATGTTGTCGATATTCACGAACCCGACGCGGACTTTCTTGCCCTTCATTTCTTCTTCGACAAGGCGGTACCAAATGGGGAGCTCGGTCTCTTTCCTCACAAGGTGGGCATGGTGGAGGTGAGGCTTCGTCCAAGCAGAAGACGACGGCGACGGCGGTGTGTTGAAGTGGTCTTTGGTGCTCTTGAAAGAGCCTGAGAGGATTAGGAGAGCGAAAGTGATGATGAAGAGAGAGAGGATCAAGGACCTATGCTTTGAATTTGATCTTGAAGCCTTGGAGGCCATTTGCATTGAGCTCCTCACGTTCTCTGAGTCTTTTGCTGCTTATTTGAAGGTTTTGTCCTTGAATGGACAACTTATATAGGAGAAAAGGAAAAAAAAAAGGGGGAGAGAGAATGCGTGCATGGATGCACGTTGAGGCTGTGCAGTTGGTGACCTTGTGATAATGTTGCGTTTGAAAATACTAATGGATTTGATCTCTTTTTAATAAGCAAGGTGGCTCCAAAATCCATTGAATTATATACCTTTCTTAAAATAATTTCAGGATTTTATGCCCAGATCTAAATCATTTTTAAAATGGTAGGAAGGCGAAAAGGGATCCTACCTGCCTTATGATAAGATTTTGTTCGAGTATTATTTGGATTATTGGTGATTATTGACTTCCTAAAATGCCGGCCAATGCCGCTACTTATAGAATCTTACATTATAGGATCAACTCATAAATGGGAGCCTCACAAATAACATATTTATATGGAAAAGTAAGCCCATTGATTCAAAATTATCGAGAGAAAATGAAGAGTTGAATAAGGTCAGCCACCTGAATTCCGAACAAATATATTTGTATGTAATAGCAAGCTCGTTGATTCAAAATTAATGAGAGAAAATGAAGAGTCTAATAAGGTTAGCCACCCCGATTGCTCAATTTCATATGATCTCAGTGGCCATATTGAAAGTGTTATTTCGATTATTTATGACGGAGTTATTATGGATGATTAGATTGATCGTTCTACTAAAATTGTATATAATATCTCATACCCCGAGTTTTTAGATTGCAGAAAATATGTAAATTTCATTTCCTCACTAATCATATGTAAGAGTAATTGTGGAAATCGGATAGATTATAGGGAAATTGATAGTTTAGACGATTTTTTCTTCTTACCGATAGCCAATAAGTTGACTTTTGATGTAGGAAAAAGTCACGTTGGGAAGGAAATCCAGACAAATAAAATTGCTTTCCCATGTATGTATAGTGCTAATCATATTAGTTTTAATTTAAAAGAAGATTATTAATAAGTGTATACCCAAGGTAGTGACCGACCAATAAGTTCACAAGTTGACCGCACCAGTCATATCGAGTAGGCATAAAGAAAGTAGTTGATTCGGACATTGATGATTTTCATTTTCAAAGTAAAAAAAAAAAAAAAAAAAACCACATTTTCATTTGTAGGAAGAAATCGCCTGTGTTTTTATGAGCGCAAGTTAAAATCTAAAACTCATTTCACTAATTATTCACCCCTTAAAAACGGACGAGTCAAATAGTTACCAAATTAACTTGGTTATATTGGTGCATCGCACCCTCATTGACTCTGGCATTACGCGATCAATCCATGGACACCGGATGTTATGTTAGGTTAAGATTACTAGGTTGTGAAGGAGAAGTCTCCAATAGATTTCATTCTTTTAAAAAAAAATGAGTCCGAGTATTTTGTAATTGATGATGATATATCTATCTTTAACATAAATCGTGAGTAATTTACATTATCTCACTTGAGAGAGAGATCACTTCATTTTTGATATATATGTAAATGGTAGCATACTCATAAAGACTTCTTAGGAAGATTAAATTACCACATGAATTAATTGAAAAGAAGCAATTAAGTCACCCAAAGCTCATAATCAGAGGAGGTAAAAGTCACCACGTGATTGTTATCTGCAACAGGAATTGAAGTGAAAATTTGTAGCGTTGACTTTAGTGTACAAATAGGCCGTCCGCCGAAACAGAGAAAAGAATTGATTGAGGCCTAAGAGGACATGCAGTATATCGGGGCAATCGTATCCCGGCATGGTGTGCCGTCGTAATTAAGTACAAAATTATGGTAACAAGTTATAAAATTGTAAAAACCGGGCGGGACTGAATAAAGAGACCGAGCTAGTAGCCAAACCCTTCATCGGTGGGCTCGTTATTACATATCCTATGGCATTAAATGGTCGTTATCTTTATCGCTAATTTATGAAATTAGAGTTTACTTAGAAATCCTTAATAAATGATGCCGCAATCTGTATGCATTATTTATGTCAAAAAGAGCTAATTTGTAGACAAGATAAAATCATTTCCAAGACTAGTACATAGTAACGTAACTTATGCTAACAATGTAAATGGTCGATGACATGGCACATGCCATATCATTTAACAAGAATCTCTTAATAGTGGCATTACTTTTTTGTTTTTCTCAAAAGTACATTCGATCGGTTTGCACAAAAGCCCACTCAAAAGATTCAATTTGCCTAGTGATTTTGAGTTAATTGAAGTGGGTATATTGTATTATTGTCTATGAGAAACCAAGTATGAGTATCAAAAGAATCCAAACACTATATTACTCTTTTTCAAGCAAATGTGTAGGCTAAAGAAATTTAGACCTAATTCCAACGAATCAAACATTTTCAGTAATGTTACTCAAGTCACTGTCACTATAACTTAAGTCCTAGTTCGAATCGGACCGTTTAGATTAACTGAGAAGTAATAATTCACAACACATACTACATGGTTTAAAGTTTGAAAAATACTTAAGCAACTTTCGGAGAGAAAATTTAACTAAATTCCTTGGGGGAGGATGAGATTAACATAATATTTCAAAAGTAGGGATCCCATGAGCCATTTAATGAATTTTTTGGGGCTATATTATATAATTTAATTTGTTTGATTCTCCTTTCATGCAAAATTAGAGCCCAAATTCGCTAAAAATCATTAATTTTGGGTCTAATCTCAATTCTGTCTCGAACTTTTTATCCTCTGAAAACATAACACTAACTTTCACTCCAACCGCAAAGCTGTCCATACGTCCAAAAAATGGCCACTAATTTCTTCAAAATTATCAACATTTGTGCCACTTAGAAGTCAATTTTTATAACCCACATCTTCATCAGTACTCTCACTTTTGTATAAAATTAACAATAGTCTCATGAAGTAAATAATTTTGAAGAAACCAAAGACGATTTTTTTATGAATGGTTAACACTGGCAAATTTGGACTAGAGTGAAAGTTACTAGAATTAAAAGTTGGTGATTATTTTTAGATATAAAAAGTCCGAGACAAAATTAAGATTGAACCTAAAGTCGGATTTTTTTTTTTTTAAGGAATTAGGCCCGCGGTTTGATCATTAGTACTTACTTTGGATGCTTGTCTCATATACGACTAGCTTGGCCAAAAAAAAAAAAAAATTCCCAATTTCAACACTTTAACTTAAAATCCACTACAGTCTGGTTTAAAGGTGATTGAATAAACTAGTGGGGATTCTTGAACACATGATTAATAATGGCAAATTTGGACTGGCGTGAAATTTACTATAATGAATGTTGGTGATTTTTTAAAATAAAAAAAGTTCAGGATAAAATTAGGATTTTTTTTTTGTCGTGCAGATAAAATTAGGATTAAACCTAAAGTTGAGTTCTATTTTTTTTTTTTTAGGAGTTAAGCCCACAATCCAATCCTCAACTACTTACTTTGGATGCTCGTCACATATCTGACTAGATAGGCCCAAAAAATTCCAATTTCAATACTTTGTTTTTAACTTAAAATCCACTATAGTGTGGTTTAATATATCGTTTGCAATATTTTAATGGTGAGACTTGTTCCTTCTTGACTATTGTCTTTTTCCCATAGATTTTTTTTCTTATTGATTATACTTTACTCCTACTTCAATTCTCAGACTCAGATTTTTGCCATGTTTCTTTGTAGGGTGTGAGAGTCAAAACCTACGCTTGAAACTTAGTCGTTCTCATCCTAATCCCCGAGAAAGTGGGGATTCAAATTTCTCACCTTCCCCTCACATGTGAGAAGGATGCTTTTTCCCTTAGATATTTTGGTTAATTTGTCGTGTGTTTGGTCAAACTTCAATTGGAAATATGCTCACACACGCCAACTGAAGAAGGCTTGTATCAGACAAAAAAAAAAAAAAAAAAAAAAAAAAAAAAAAAAAAAAGGCTTGTCACGTGTCCTTTACCTAAACTCCCTCTCCATCAGATGGGATTGTTTGACATTGAATCACTGAGCGACGTACGTAACGATAAGTTAAATTCATCTCTTATAATTTATTAATGTTCCCTAAATACATTGTACCATTCATTCAGAAAAATTATAAATAAAGTCATAAACCTATTGTTACTATGTCCATTTAATCTTAAATATTTTAAAAATTTGCTAATATAGTCATTCTGGCCAATGTTGATAAAAAACGCTAACATAACAATCTAGTCAATGCTAGCTGTTTTATGTGGCGTGACCGATGCTAACTTTGATAATTTTTATAATTTTTTTGATTTTTTTTTCTTTGCACTTTGCTTGAGACCAGCCATAGGCGAGGACCACCCTTGCGGGCCACAAGTGAGGCTGGCTTAGCCAGATTTGGGTGAGGGTCGCCTTACCCACGGTTAGCGAGGGTTGCGACCCTCACTAGTATTCGGTGGGGGCTTGTAAACCCAAACCTCGTCAACTATAATAATGAAAAAAGAAAAAAGAAAAAGAAAATAAAGAAAAAATTTAAAAAAAAATTGCAAAAGTTGTTTGCGTTAACATCGATATTGTCACGTAGAATGACATGCATCTACATCAATGATTTCGGGCCAAAATTGGCTAAATGTACTAATTTGGCACATTGTCTAAAGTATCAAGAAAAAATTGTCCAAACTAAAAAGTTTATGACTAAATTGGTAAAAGTACAATAAATAGAAGACTTTTTTGGTAATTTCCACATACTTATGCAATAGCACCATGCGAAGTGAAGAAGGGTATTCAAGCTTCTCGCTTCAAGACTTGAATTCAAATCATCAACTTTGCACGCCCTTTTGAGGCTAAGTCGACACCACGCAGTTGCTTTTGTGCTTATTGCGACTTGCTAGAATAATTAAATATTAAATTACGCATTCGTCTAACAGCTTAAGTTTTTAGAACAATTGACAATTATTCCACAAAATATTTTATAGTATTAGAGTTGGAGGTTTTGAGTTCAAATCTTTCTAAACTCTATTTGCCTCCCCAATTAAATATGTCCACATTTAATACTAGACAAAAAGACTAGATTAAGTGTGAGGGGAGTGTTGGAATAATTAAATATTAAATTATGCTTTCGTTTAATATTTTAAACTTTTAAAGTAATTGACAATGGTTCTACAAAGTCTGACATAGCTAATCGGCCGAGGACGGGAATACCATGCAAATACTCAAGCACTTTAGTGGGAAGAAAAGACGGCATTTGTCAATTTGGGAGATGACGAGGTTACTTGCGGTAAAATAAGGCAGTAGTGTTTTTTTTTTTTTTTTTTTTTTGTCCTTTTGCTTTCAAAAGACACCAGCATATTCTACTTGATTTTCATTTGCATGCCCCCTCAAAAGAAAAGAAGAAGAAGTCGTTTTCATTTCCTTCTATTCCATTGTATTTTGAGGATGGATGCCATGAATCTTTTGGTAAATGGTGGGGTTTTCTTGTTTTCAGCTCTCGAGAAGGTCCTGCAGAAGTTCTGGTGGAACCCGATTCAGGTACGACGTGCAATGGCTTCGCAAGGAGTGAGAGGCCCTTCCTTACGGATTCGTCCATGGCTGCACCAGAGAAATATTCAAGTTGAGAGACGAAGAGGCGAGGAAAATGAACAAGCCCACGGTGGACGTTTCTCAGGATATTTTGCCCATTGTGGAGCCTCACGTTCACAAGCGGACTCAAATTTACGTTCACAAGTGGACTCAAATGTTTGGTAGCCCAATCTCTCTCGTTGCCTCTTTTAGATGATTGATTTCAATGGAATGCCTACATCCCTAAGTTTCGTAAGCAGCTTGATCTGGTGATTTGGTTGTGAATATGCTCCACTTGCCACCCTCTGGATCCTGGATTAGAAAACTTATCTGAAACTTAAAAGTTTATGGAGTAATTCCATGGTATTGACACCAAAATTTCGGTAGTAATTCATTGAATAGAAAATTAGGAATCAACTATAGTCTCTAGTAAAAATATGAAGTTAAAATTGCATATAGATCAATAGTTAACCTTGCATTTTACCGAGAGTGGATGGACTCAATTGAAAGGTTCTCAGCTTAGTTGTGGACTGGCCTGTGAACTAAAAGATTTCAACCAAACCCATTTGCTATTGGGGCTGAAATTGTTGCACGTTGGTGACTCACTTGGAAAGATTGCATTACTTGGTTGAATTTGGAAATATTTTAGGAAAATATACAAGGGAGATTGACGGCCAAAAAGGAAAAAGGGAGAGAGAGAGAATAAGCACGAAAAAGACGAGGGAAAACACTTGAGAATTGAGACCGGGGGGGGGGGGGGGGGGGGGGGGGGGGGGGGGGACGAGAACCACTTCCTCTGGCTGTGCCTCTTGGTCCGCGGCGAAGTGTCCCACCGCCTGAGCTGATGTTGGTGTTGGAGTAGAAAAGGTCATTTTTCCTCGTCTCACATAGAAAATTTGGGAGGAAATTGACCATTTTATTAGCGTGAGCTTCTTCTAATTTGTATAAAGGATTGTGAGCTAGACCTACAATACACATGCAGGTGCGCGAATAATTGTGCGATCATTAGACGCATCTTACTTATTAGGTACACTTAGCATTAACTCCTTATTTATTTATTTATTTATTATTTAGTATACTTATCTTGTTAATCTTTATTAGTTGAAAGGTTATATTTGTTTATTCAGTAATTTTGGAAATTATGAAATTTGAAATTTTATTAAAAAATTATTATCATTTTTTTATTTCGAATTTTATTTGTCTTTTTGAGATAACATTTGAAAATATATTTGTTTAGTTTGCAACTTTTCCTAGAGGGATAACTTTTTTCACTTTGCAATATTTCCCGAATGATTGCCTATGTCCATTAAAATCGAGATACATATATCAACTTTTGGCATGAATGCCAATTAAGTCTTTTTGAGTCTTCTTCTAGAAAATGCAATTATTATTTCAATTGTTTTTCTTGAGAGACTCTAGAGAAATAGTAGAATTGATATATAGCATTTTCAATTATAATTTATTGTATTTTGGAGGGTATTTGGCGGTCCTCGACGTTACTGCTTCCTCATCGACTGAGTAGCACCATGAATCGCCGAGCCAAGCCTCGACGATCGCTACTCTCTATTTTTGCATTTTTTTCTAGGCAAGTCCGTGGACCATCCAGCAACGACCCCCCCAGCTGAGCACTGTCAGCCGCCACGCCCGTCAGCCACACCCCACCGTGACTCGACGAATTTCTTGCAGGTCCTCGACGAGTTGTTGCCACCAATCCACGGACGTCTCCAACCGTGGTCAACCACTTGTTCCTCCGAGGCCCAGTCCATTCTCGGTGTCATTCCGTTGAAGGGAAGATTGAAAAAGTCAAATAAAAGAGCTAGCGGAGACCAAATAGAAAGAATCGGTGGAGGACAAAGGAAGCAATTCCGGTGCTTTTGTTTTATCCAAATAAGGAGGTCGAGAGTTATCATTGCTTTAATGGAGAAGTGCAGTCCTGACGTTTAAGCCATCCTTTGCCCCAAACACGTTGCTGATCACCGACGGGCACTGCCATGAGCCTCCTCCGGTTGTGGGTTCGTGATTCCTGCGATTCGTCGTCAGTCAAAATTTGGAAATACATTCGAGCGGCATCGAGGGCAAGGTAAGAATTTTGGTTAATTCAATTTTCATATGTTTTGTTGCCTTCTTTGAAATATTCCAATATTGGTCGAATTTCTGAACATATTATTGATATCCATAAAATCCTGAGTAGACTTTAAAATTAGGGATTATTCCCTAATTTTTTAACTTGCTATAATTGTCAATTTGATGTAATGCTTCGTAATTGCACAGAAAATTGCCAATCCAATCTCATGCTCGAGATACGATTTATGGTTGCACAAAAAATTGGTCAATTCGATCTCATAGTCAAGATACGATTCGTTAATTAATTCTAGAACTTAGATGAATATCAATAATATCTCGTGTGATTTGATGCTGTGTGGATTTGATTTCTTTCTATCTTTGTTTGATTTGAATTGTTTTTGTTTCTTAAAAAAAAAAATCCAAAAGAAAAAGGATCATATACAATTGAAGTACATTATTTTTGGGATAGATTGCACGTTTAAATTAGGGGATTTAATTAATTTAGAACTGAACGAAGAAAAATACAAAATAAGTCATGTGCACGTCATGCTTGCATCATCACTGCCATGTCATTACTATATGCTTGTCATTCATAACTTGCCATGTCATAATCACTATCATGTCTTCGCTCGCGTGTAATCTATTAATTATATTTTAGGTTCATGAAATTGTGTGCCCTACTAGAATAGTTGTATATTAATTTTGCTCGTCATTAGAAATTACATGTTATGTCATTTAATTAAAAATTGAGTGTCACTTTGGAGTAGGCATGTTTTGTACGTCATCATATTAGAATAGTTCCATAATGATTTTTGTCCCTCATTAGAATTAGGTCATTTAGTTAAAAATTAGCCCGTCCTACTAGAATACTATGTTTAATTGTTGTTAGGATTAGAACATTTAAAAAAATTATGTCTCATGTCATGTTAGATTAGTAGTGTGCATTGCATAAAGCATGATTTTTATTAAATAAGTGAAAACCTTAAAAATATTGAGTAAATTGCTTGTTAATTAGAAATCATTATTGATGAGAATATCTAACTAATATTCCGGATGCTTTCCTTGTTTTGAGGTAAGCATTACCTTCATGTGCTTGCAATTTATTAACTACTTTGCTTTTTCGAGTGTTAACCAATGGTTGCGCACTTGCATGATCACTGCATATGTTAGGAGTAAATTAAAATCAAAGCAAATTGCCTACAAAACATTTTTTTTTTAAAATAAAAGAGAAAATGTACCAAAAAGGTATTGGACAAATATAGCGTAATCAAGTTCCCTTATCCATATTCTCTTTGTAGGAGTAAATTAAGTTTTTCGTTACTTTGCTTGGGTTTCCAATTGACCTACTAAAAAATAAATTAATGGCGACTCCTAATTGAAAAGCATTTGCATATTAATGTCTTACATCCTAAATTGCCAATTAGTATATGCTTTGGAGAACCCAAGTTAAGTTTAAGCCTTCCGAAACTTGGATTACCAACTATGAAAAGCTACACTAGCATAACAAGCCTTTCCAGTCTACAGACTCGGAATTCGTCCGGAAAAAAGATGGAACTGTTTCCATCAAGTTTGGCAAGGAAAAGGAAGAAAGTCCTTCTATCTTCCAGACCTTTTTTATGATTGAACGATGTGTTCCTCAATCAATTTCCGAGCCAGATCCAAAAAAGCTTGTTAGACACTTTAACGGTGATGGACATCCTGTCCATTACTATAAAGACAAAGATGGTCATTGTTTTTGGGATCCCTTTTGCCAATGTTCCCATTGCACAAATTCCCCTGACGAGGAAGAAAATTCCTCTAACGAGGAAGATCCATATGATAGACCTCTGCCTCGACGAAGGAAGCCAAAGGATAAGTTGTACCAGAGATACTTAAACGGAGATTCCTCCGTTGATACCTTTGGTGAGTGTGATAAGTACCAATTCATGGTCTCTTATGCACCACCTCGATCACCAATATGCGAGTTCTACACCTCCGCATTCATCGATCCACCAAGATCACCTCCACCATCTCCTCCTCGAAGAAACAGCTCTCTCCCGTTCTACAAGCCAATCCTAAAGTGGGCCAAGAAGCATTCTTTCCCACTAGAAGCTCCAGTAGAAACACCACCCATTTCCTCCATTGCCATGTTCCATGATACTGACTTTCCCCCTCTTGTCGGAGAAAGTTCTAAACTCAAATTTCCTGCTTCAGAGGAATTCATTGATCCACAAGGTAGACACCGCCATACCCCTAAAATCTCTACCCCCACTGATGTAGATGAACATGGGAGACAGAGGAAAACTACTGCTGCCGAAGCTGTTTTGAATTGGCAATCAGAGACCCTGTTGGCACAAAACAATGCCTTCAAAGCAATTGATTCCAAGATTCGAAATGTGCAACAAGATCTCCGAAAGTACGATGAAACCGTCAAGAAAATGGTTTCTGAATTCCAGAAGAGGCTAAATTCCTTGGAATCAGGACAACGGCTAGGGTATCATCACCTAGAAAGCCCGCAACCGGAGATAGAAAAACTCAAGAGGCAAATTCAACTCCTTGAAGAAGGAAGGTTCAGACCTTTTGATCTATTCGCACCTCCAGTAAGAACTGGGTATTTACCTCCACCGCCCCAGACATCCATTTTTGCTACCATTCTAGAAGATTCTTTCAGAAAAGAACCAGATATGGCAGAGGTACAAAACCACATTAAAGAGTTGAGTCGAGTCCAAAAGGAAAAGGGGAAAGAAAAAGCTCCTACAGAATCATGTTCGGTTGTCATCAGAGAAAAACCAGATCAGATGATGCTAGCAAATCCATTAGAATCTTTTTTGAAGGATTTGAGTGTTCAAGAACATTCTGATCCAATCAGAACCCCGATCCTACTCCTTCAAATGATCGATTCTATTTCCGCCGAACAAGCCGATACTACCACTTCGATCGAATCATATTCAGCATCTTCTTCACCCTTCTTAATTCCTGAAGTTGATTCCCTTCCAATCCCACCCATATCCTCATCTATATTCATGGCTGATCCTCCAGATCAGGAAATGGAATCAAATTACTCTAATCCAGAGATTGTCCGAGACAATCCAAAACACCATGTGACCATGGCATCAAAACAGTTTTTCACCATCGATGATATCCCCTATCATAAATGGCCAGAAAGACTTGAGGAATTTCATACTTGGTTAAATACTCAGTCCATAACCAACCATGATATGAATGATGTCCTTTACAATTTTGTCACAAGGTTCACAGAAGCCTCAAACTTTGGTGGAAATCAGTGTCAGAACAAGACCAAATTCATTTTCTGATGTCCCTAGATTTTAGCCATGCCATCACCATCTTATATCATTTCTTTGTAGGAAAACCCACTGACCTCATAGAAATGAAAAGAAGAGAATTCTTTGAAAGGAAATGTTGCTCCCTCCAAAAGAAACATCTTGATAAGCATTATCGAATAATGCTTCAGCTTTTTTACCAAATCGGAGCCGATTCAAATCTGAAGCATGTTTTCCTGACTTCCATCCCTAAGGAACTTTCCCAGATGGTTGAAAGATCATTTTTTGGAAGACAAAAGAGAGTACAAGATATTCCATTGGGAGAAATACAGTAAGAAATCCATCTATGCCTTGAAGAAATTTGCCTAAAGCGCCAGATGGTCCGTAGCTACATCACAGATGACAAAAGTCTCGAGACGGCCTGCTCTCACCATAAGTTAAAAATCAAATGTTCCAAGCAAGACTGTGATGGAACTTGTGGGAAGTTTTCTCGGAAAAAGAAGCATTTCAGAAAATTATGGATGATAAAGTCCAAACATGGCCACAAGAACTTCCGAAGTAAGAAGAAATGGCGATATCTACGCAAGAGGAAAGACCGCACATGCCATAAAAAGTCAAATCGTTGCTTCATCTGCAATCAGAAAGGACATTTTGCCAAAAATTGTCCCCAAGCCGAAAGGGGTTAGCATCATTTGATACATCAAATTGAGAATGAAACAGGTATTTCTCTTGAAAATGATGATATCGAATCATTGTTCTCTCGATGAAGAACCATCTCGAACAAACCCTTTGTGTCATTCCATATTATCACACTTCTAGTGATACCAATTCGATTCGAATCGAAGACATTTTTCATATATCACCCACATTTGCAGAACCAAGCCTTGACATATTTTCGAGTCAAACTCACTGTCCCCATTTCCCTGTGAAAATCCTCACTTCAAAGTTTGCCAAACCTATCAATGTCATTGCCCTCATTGATACCGGAGCAAGTTGTTCAATTTTGGATACCAAAATACTTCCTGAGGAATATTGGACTCCTTACGCCCGATATTTCAACTCTGCATCAGGAGACACTTTCTCCACAAATGTGAGAATCACGCCCGTGACTGTTCAGTGTTCTATAATCACAAAATTCTTTGGGTCCAATCTTCCCAACAAAGACCTAATCATTGGATGGGATATTATGACTCAGATCTCACAACTTCGCATCATTCTTGGAAAAAGTCTTAGGTATAAAGATCAATTATCTGAGTTCGTCAATATCCAGAGACTCTTTTCCATTCAAATGAGTCTATTAGACCCAATCATGCAAAGCCTGTTAGAATCTTGTTCAGAATCCCATTCAGAATTCGCTCAAAAGTGTTCTCATCCTTTATGGAAGAACCCAGAATTCTTTATTCGCCTTCCCTTCAAGAAGAATGAAGATATAAATCCAACCAAGGAGAGTCACATGGGAATGAAGCCAGAACACTTGGCTTTGGCTCAAAGGGAATGCTCAGAACTGTTGCAACAAGGCCTTATTGAAACCTCCAACTCTCAATGGGCTTGTGAAGCCTTCTATGTCAATAAGCGTCGTTGAGCAAAATAGATGAAAAATGAGATTGGTAATCAACTATCAACCTCTCAACCTTTTTCTCCAAGATGATAAATTCCCTTTACCCTCCAGAATTTCCCTCTTTACTGGCCTAACCAAGGCCCACATCTATTCCAAATTCGACCTCAAAGCCGGATTTTGGCAATTGGGCATCCATCCTAAAGACAGATCCAAAATAGGATTCTGTATTCCAAACCAGCACTTCCAATGGAAAGTACTCCCTTTCGGTCTTAAAGTAGCACCATCCCTTTTCCAAAAGGCCATGTGTCGTATCTTCCAACCAATTCTCTCAAGTGCTGCAATATATATCGATGATATCTTGCTCTGACCTTGACGAGCAATCACATTGCCAACTTCTCGAACAATTTGCAGAAATTGTGAAAAAACATGGCATCATGCTTTCTCAAAGAAAGATGAACATTGCTCGGACAGAAATTGAATTTCTTGGTATGCACCTCAACAAGGTACATACTACCCAGGGCCACACATTGCTTAAGAATTATTGAAGTTCCACAAAACAAGTTCAGCAATTTCTTGAGATAATCAATTATCTCAGGGATTTTGTCCCAAATATTGCAAAGCTCTTGATTCCTTTGCAATCCATGCTGAAGAAGAATCCTTCACCTTGGGGAAAGATTCAGACTAAAACAGTCTCTAAACTTAAGGAGATAATGCATAATCTCTCACCACTACAAATATCATCAACTGGGAAAAGAATTCTCCAAACTGACGCTAGTGATGAATACTGGGCAGCCATTCTGCTTGAAGAAATTGATGGTAAGAGACATCTTTGTGCTCACAAAAGTGGAAAGTTTTCCCAAGCTGAAATGCATTACCATTCCACTTTCAAAGAAATTTTAGCAGTCAAAAATGGAATCAAGAAGTTTGAATTCCACCTCATCGGCCATCACTTCATGGTAGAATTAGACATGGCATCTTTTCCTCAGATGACCAAGTTTAAACAAAAGCAGATTTCGAATTCTCAACTGCTTAGATGGGCCGAATGGTTTTCAAAGTATTCCTTTGAAACCAAACACATTCCTGGAAAAAAGAATGTCCTTGCTGATTTCTTGTCAAGACCAAAGGCGCCAGCCGAAATCAACATGTACATCAAAAGACACTCGCTTTCCATATGCTCAACCATGGCGTGAAATACAAGATTGAGAAGATCAAAGATTTGCCAAGCTGGAAATATCCTCAGGAGATCATTGAACAAATCTAGAATGACAATCTCACTAAAAATCTAGAAAACCTCATGTGGCAAAGCCACACAGATCTGTTCAGACTTAATGCGGGTTTGATTCTTTATCCGTATGGATTAAATCCAAATTATCCATTTATACATCCTCTTATCCGGAAAGAAGATGATTTCCGAACGACTCAAGACACTATTATGGTACTTAACCAATAAGTACTTGATAGCTATTGAAATTCCAACCGAAGATTCATAGCCAACCTCACCAGGATATTTCTACTCGGGAAAAATATTGAAAGAGAAAGTGATCGAAATCTTTTAGACTTTCTCAATTGGTTCTATCCTCCTACTCACTGGAAACATCTTTTGGAGAAAGAACTAAGATCCTTTACACCAAATCCTGAAGTCCATACCATCCTGTTTTTCCGACGTCCATGACACTTTCTCAGAAATAATGGCAACATCATTAATGCCCCACAAGAAATAGGAACCACATCCTATAAACCCCATTTGGATAGCAGAGAAGCTCAGATTCATAAATCTTATCCAAGACCTGTCAGATCTTGTGGACACCGCATCGAGAACTCCGAGAGAATTTTGTGCCAAGAGAACAGAACCATTCCCGAAGAAATATGGAATTATAATGCACCCACCGCATGGGATCATTATGACCTAGCTCCGAAGCTAAGGAAGCACTCGTGCAATTCCAACAAAGGCTACGTCATCTCAAGATAATGAAATGACAGGAGAAGATGATATTGTCCAATGCACACGGGACCCCTATGCACATTGGGGAGGCCCTCTTTCTCAAGATCCCTATGATCAAGGACTCTCGTCCTTAGCTCACATGGACACTTCCTACTATGCACAGCCATCCAATTGGCCTCAGCCAAGCATTCCTGCCGACACTACAGGAGATGACAATACCAACTGGGCTCAAGAAGAAGCATCCTCATCACACCAGCTAAACCAAGTCCTCACACCAGAAGACCTTGAAGCTCTCGCACAAAAATATGAGGAACATCTTCTAGCAACAAATAGCTCAGACGACTCGGACTATGATTACAGTGCTCGTGATGGAAGAAATCGTTGAAAGGCCGATGTTCGTACAATTTCACTGTAGCAAATCACTTTTCACTTTTACTGTAGCAGTAGGCTAGGGAAATCACTGTTCATTGTCACTGTTCATAGCCATGCGAATAATTCCCCACCGAAAATTTCCTAAATTTTCGGAGCCTCTGTTTGTATCTGGACCCGTGAGCCTGGTCCTTGTTTGTAGTGTGACCTCTTATTGCCTATATAAGGCGAGGATGATGTAATGTGTTGGGGCAGAGTTCTCTGAAGTAAAGTGAGTGTTTTGAGAAAAACCTCTATGGCTTTCTAAACTCTTCTTCTTCTCCAGTCTGGTAGGATCCTCTGAGAAATGTAGCTTGGGTAGGTTAGAAATGTTTCCATCCTGGCATCTTTGAGTGTCTCTAGGCTCTGAACTAAAGGGCAGAGTGGTTTTTCTGCTAAAAGGCTATCCCTGAAGGGCTTGAACTGAAGTTCGCCCACTGTGGGAAGGCATACCTGCAGGAAATCGACTCTTCCTTCCCTGATTCTAAGTCTAAAAACAATCCATTAGCCGAATCTATAGGTGATTCCACCTGCTTTTGGAAGGTCGTGACACATGGTACTTGGAGGCTAAAAGGTAGGGGTGATCATGGTCCGGGTTGGGCCGGTCCGACGCCTAACCCTAGGACCAACCCGTACAGTGTTGGTCCCTAATTTTTGGGACCGAGAACCGACCCAGTCGAGTCTGGGACCGAGGACCGGACCGACCCTATGGGTTCGGTCCGGTCCGGTCCTAGGGTCAACCCGGGACTAGCCGATAATTTTTTATTTCATTTTTTATTACTTAAAAAGTAAAACTCATTAATTCAAATTAGATATCAAACCAAACTATAAATATAAGTACATATTCAACATAAATTTAAGATAAGGTGATCATAAAAATTTCACACTAGTTAAAAAAAAAAAACTATATAAATGATCGAGATTGCTAATAGAGATAAAGTGTTTCCATCGCTGAAGCAATACTATAATTTTCTTGTTTTTGATTTGTCTTTGAATCATTCCTCCCTTCGGGAGATGGGAAGTTCAAGAGAAAAGAATTCTAGGCCGAAAAATGTTTTCTACGCATCTTCTCCTGCAATCATCTATTAATAATACTTGTAACACTATATGCAAAAACGATTCATACATTCAATCAAGCAAAGTCTAATCAACCAATAATTAAGCTTCACACCACTTGATAAGCACATCATCATAACAACGGCAATACTACTATTCGAAAACTTCTTCCATTTGACACAAACTCAAAAGCAAAGTGCAATCGAACAATTAAACCATAAGAAATTCAAAATACTTAATATAAACCATGAATATACAACTTCACATTTTGTTAATTGTTAGATGATCGCTTCAGCTTCTGAATACCTGAAAACAAAGCAAACAACACACATAATAAATACCTAACAAATTTTTTAAATTGAAATCACTATTAGTGCCGATGGAACATCTCACCATTTATGGTCATTCAACTTCAACATACAAACTCTATTTACCGATGGTAATTTCCTTAGTAAGACAATCCATATCTACAAAAAAAGAATTCATTCATTAGATGGAAAAAAGAATTAACAAGTAAAAAAAGAAATATGCATGATTTAAGCTTACCCAATTCAAACTTTTCGGCATTCTCAATGCACTCTTCAACATTAATAGGCACATGAGCAACTCTCAACCAGTCTTGAGTACAAATTAAAGCTTCCACCACTTTAGGAGTCAAGGAACTTCTAAAACCATCAAGCACTCGGCCTAAAGTACTAAAAGCCGACTTTGAAGCAACGATAGTCACGGGAATAGATAAAACATCCCGAGTCATCAAAGATAGAATTTTATACTTCGAAGCAGTACTTTTCCACCACATCAAAATATCAAGATTAGGAATATCTTCAGAATCCTTTTAAGATACCGTTCAAGCTCTGATTTGTTGTCATCACGCCCTCTTTTCTTTTGATGGATTTTTTTTTTTTTTTGCCAAGCTTTGATGTTAATCTCGTTGTTTCCATCATGTCCATCGGTATTGGAAGCACTGCTACTTTTAATAATCATAGTTTGACCCCCCAAATATTGGTTACCATGACCAAGAAAAGATTGTTCATAAAATGCATACAAACGCTCCAACATGTACTTCACCTTATTATGCATCTCATCAATTTTTGCTTCATCATCATAAATTTGCTCATAACAATACTTCACATAATGCAACTTTTTTGTAGGATCTAACGCCATCGCAATCAAAACCATCATATTTACTTTATCCAAACTTCCATAATATTTATCAAACTTCTCCTTCATCTTTGTACCCATAGTTCTAAGCTTAGGATCCAAAGCATTACTCGCATCTTTCAAATATTTGTACAAAGAAGCTATCTCCTCAAAATAATCATTCGAAGTAATATATAAACTCCCTGACATTTGAGTAGTGGCATCATAAAACTGTTTCAGGAATTTGGAAAGAATAATGGCATTTTCCCAATCTTCATTTTTAAGAGAATCATAATTAAGCTCAATTTCGAAAGACAAATCTTCCGTCATCCTTTCAAAAGCTTTTCTAAACTTTATGGTCGTGTTTAACATGAAATAAGTAGAGTTCCATCTAGACAAACCGAACCCTTGTAAGTAATCCTTTCAACCTCAATGCAAGATTGGAAAGCTTTAGCTCTCATGGGAGAACTCCTCACATATCTAACAACATTTCGAATACAAGCAATAGAATCACGTATCTCAGACAAGCCATCTTTGACAATCAAGTTTAATATATGCGCAGTGCACCTCATGTGTAAAGCTTCACCAGCTAAAACCAATGACCCGTCTCTTGAAAATTTGTCTTTCAAATAATCAATGGCAACATCATTTGCACTAGCATTATCCACTGTGATTGTAGAAACATTTTTTTTTTCTATTCCCCAATCATAGATGCATTTTTCAACTACTTTCCCAATCTCCCTGCCTTTGTGACTATGTATCACCACAAAATTGATGATCCTTTTATGCAATTTCCAGTCTTCATCAATGAAATGGTTTAGATTTTGAATGGAAGTCCATGTATCAGTTGTCAATGCAATCCTTGACCTAAGCTTACCAAAGTAATTTTTCAAACAACTTCTTTCACTTATATACAACTTCATGCAATTTCTAGCCACTTTAAATCAAGATAAATGTGTGAAGAGAGGTTGTAACTCAGTGACAAAATCACGAAACCCAACATGCTCAACTATAGAAAATGGTTGTTCATCGAGGATGATCATCCGAGCAAGCATGTGCCTACACCGATCTTGATCAAATTTCCATGTTGCTAAGACATTACCACTAGTGGCATCAGTACCGATATCTCCCCTGCCTTGCTAGGCACATTTACACCACGTGGTACAAACAACTTTTGCTTCTTATCTATATTAGGAGGATACTTGTTGCACCTTTTCAAGTGCTTCAACATTGTTGAAGTACCACTATTAACAGCATATGCATACTCCTTCCCACAATGAATGCATTTTACCATACATGTTTTTTTGGTCTTCTCATCTATAATTCTTGAAAAATTATCCCACACAATAGATTTATCCATTTTTCACTTCTTACAAAGAGGAGGATGACTAGTAGATACCTCGGTCGACTCTTTTAAGTGTTCTTCACATCCATGGCTTGGCGATTCCATTATGGGACTCATCTCGTAACATCCTTCCACTTTAGTTGACATGTTACCTGAATTCATCAAGTTCACATAAATATTTAAGTACCAGCATGTAAACTTTAGCATTTATTATCATGTACTTCACGATTTGCTAAAGTAGCAGCAACCATAAACAACCATAAGCCAATTTCACTCGAACATAACTTAAGAGAACGCAATCAATCAGCATCACATATTATCAGACAAGCAGAAATAAGAAATCACAGTTTGCCATCACTAATTCAGTCGAAAGTTGAAACCCATATTCCCCAGTGCTATCATATAACATGGTTATTATACCAATAAATTCATTAACAAATAGATTTCCCTATATTAGATGCTTATAGAGAATAATATTCTTGCTGAATGGATCCAGTAAAGGATGTTGTAAAAAAAAATGACTGTTTTTATATTCTAAGAAATATCTTCAAATGCAACAATTTTTTTTTTCCATATTTCAAGATGCTATTGCATAATTCTGTTTCCAGGATCAAAGTAAAGGCCAACACAACAAAAGGAAAAAGGCTCAGTGGATGTCATGATTGCTGCAGTTGCAGCTCCTATTACATACTTAGTCGAGGGGAGGATGACCCCCCAAAATTATTTGCAGAAAACAACACCATGCCATCTGTTTGTTATAGTCATAGCAATGTAATGGTTCTTCTATGAAGTGGTGTAACTTGTGTGCTTGGCAATATATGGTTGCAGCACTTCAAAACTAGGTGAGGCAATTTCCTAAAAGCTACAACAAGTTATTGCGGTTTGAGGGTGCTTCACTCGTGGGGAGTTTATCAATCACCCAACAAAAATTACAAAACCACTTTTCCAATTGCTGTAGGAAGCTGTACCAAACCGGCATTCAATTGGAAAGTATGCATTAAAAGTCACATATAAACTAAGCCCCTAGTGTTGGCTTTGAATAGCACTTGCACTATAGTTACAATAAACTTTGTAACACTAGGGATACAAAATGTTTGCAAGGAATTTAGATGAAAGCTTATGTGGCTCAACTCCACCAAGCTTATGGTTTCAATCACTCTATTTATAATCCAAACAGATGTTCAAGCATATTATTTAACCACCAGCTCAACTCCACTGAGATCCCTGTCCTCCAAACTGATGTAATAGGAAATATTTGAACAGTGCTAAGCCCTGTCGATACTTTGTTGATCTTCATTGTTTTTTGAATTTGGCATTGTTTTGAAGTGTTTTGACCTTTGCTTTACTTCAATTTGCTTTACCATGAAAGTCTATATACTTCTCACGTATCCTTTTGAGCCATGAATACAATTTTTTTCGACAAAAAAAATAATTCTTAAGAATTGAATGATAATACGTATTTGTTAAGGCGCCCTACTTCGATATAAGACTATCGATAATGAGTACAATAAACTCAGAAATAAAAACTCATATTCCAAAATTAAAAAAGTTTCAATTAAAGTGAAAAACTAAAGCTAATGCTACCCTAAATGCACTACTAATATAAAAGTTGCCATATATGTTATATCATTTGCCGTTTTCGCATCCTTTTATTCCATGTGCTTATGGTTAAATTGGAAAAAAATTACTCAATTAAATCTAACCATATTGCGTGGATGCCAATTTAATCTTAAATTTTTTAAATTTGCTAATTTAGTCGTAAACTTTTACTCGAAGTTCCAATGTAGTCCTTCTGGCCTATGTATTCAAAAATCGCTAATATGGCAGTTTAGTTATTGCTGGCCGTCCTACATAGCATACCATCACTTTAGTGATTTCTAGCAAAAATTGGATGGAATGACCATATAAGAATTACACATAAATGTTTAGGATCGAATTGACAAATTCAAAAGTTTAGGGCTAAATTGACATTTATACAATAAGTTTATGTGTGACATCTTGAATTTTCGCTCGCTTAATTAGTGAGAATTCAAGGAAGGATTAAGGTTAGCGATAATCAAGATGGAAATATCAATATCTTGAGATGCTTTTGAAAGATTTATTTGATCTATTTGAGTCCAAGAATATAAGAAAATTCATTGGACAATTACATAATATAATTTAGACTATATTCTTCCGTTAAATTAGAATTTTATGGTCAATTACATTAATGTGGCCATTATACTCTAAATTATGCCTAATATTATATAATGGATTATAAAATTAGGATAAGATAAGTGGATACTAAGCCTAATCACCCTATGGCCGGCCACCTATTACCTAACCTTAGCCCTAAAATTTCATTTTTGCCCTTGGATGATTTAACGCATGTAATCATGGGTGAATAGTACCCAAACCAATGCATTTACATGCATGAAATGTGTTTAACAAGCCAGGTGAACACCCTTTCCCTCTTAAAACCCCTTGACTGGCGCCAGTCTCTCTCTCCCCCCCTCCCCCTCATTTTCTTCATTTTGGCCTGAGAAGTTCTTTTAATTTCCCTTCTTCTCCCTCTCGGCTTTCTGGTGTGTTTGTTTGTGTTTTGTTAAAAAATTGTTCCGGGGAACATAAATAGAAAAAATTATTTCTGTTACGAGAAACAATTTTTTACTAGAAAAACGCGTTTGTTAAACTTATTCGGAAATAAAAAAAGAACAGAAACACGTTTAATAAATTTGTGTTCTTTTTTTGTTTCTTTTAATTTTTTAATATTTTTATTTTATTTTTTCTTTTTTTCTTTATTTTTTTCTTTTTATTTTTTTTTTTGCCTGCCTCGGCCATGGCCGGCGACCGGCCGAAGAGGGTCGGCGGCCTCGCTCGGCCACGGAGAGGCTCATTGGCCCCCGGTGAGGCTGGCCCCGGCGAGGCCGAGCCTCACCGTGGTTGGGTGAGGCTCGGCCTCGCCTTGGCCGGGCGAGCTCGGGCTCGCCCAGATTTGGCAAGGCCAAGCTTGTCCGATCCACCGGCGAGGCCGAGCTCGCCCGGCCACCGGCAAGGCGAGCCTCGCCCGCGCCGGCGAGGTCGAGCCTCTCTTTGGTTGGGCGAGCTCCGGCGCGGGGCGAGGCTCGGCCTCGCTGCGGGCCGGCGACGCTCCGGCGAGGTCGCCGGCCCTCGACGGCCTGTCATGCCTCGAACCTCGAGTACGCGCACATCCCACTACGGTCGATAGAAATGCGACTTCCCAGGACACGTCGCCGACCCATTCATTTAATTGCACATGTGGAAGCGGATAAATAATCCCGAGACAAAACTCAATTGGGATAGAAAAGCGGGATCACATTTTCAAATTCAAACCACACACCTTTATACATGTCAAACCGGTTCGATTACGGGACTAGGCTATTAACAAAAAGATCTATAAAAGATCAGTCCTCAAAAACTAAGCTATCCTAAGATCGGCTAGATAGGTCCATTGGCCAGCTCGGTCGGGATCGGCGAAGTCAAAAATCCTCTCGGCGACCCTCCTTTGGTCTACCAAAAGCTCCGGAGGATCCGCCATCTAGGGACCTGAAATTGTTATCCCACAACGGGGTGAGACAATGTCTCAGCGAGTCCTACCCTCTAAAACTCGATTAGGAAGAAAATAAGCCCCAGGGTGCTCTAGCCACACAAAGAGGATTGAGGACTTACCTCGCCTCAGTCCATTCCTGCACGTCAGTACAATTCAATAATCAATCAAATCATTCACTAAAAACCACGGTCGAAAGGACACGACCTATCTTTAGGTGGCAAATTACGGCCCAACGAGCATGGCCTTTAATAGGTGACGGATTACGGCCTTATCAGGCGCGACCCCTATCGGGTGGCAATTTACGGCCCAACGGGCGCAACCTTTAATAGGTGGCAGATTACGGTCTCATCAGGCGCGACCTTTGTCAGGTGGCAAATCACGGCCTAACAAGGCACAGTCGAACTTTGACGATTTTCTAGATCCATTCACAACCTTTCACAATCAAATTCCAATCGAATATCGATACTAAACATCTTTGGGATAAATCCCCACATAAACAACCATTCAATCAATCGATACAAACTGGTCTTGCCAACCAATTACGGTGCTATAAGCCAACACCGGGTACTTTCAAGTTAAATACCAAAACTTCTCCAATTTCATTCAATTCCACACTTTGGAATAGTTAACCATAATCATCATTCCACTCAATTTATCCATTAAATATACAATTGACACAAACTGATCGCACTTCTTTGCTGCGATCGTCTGTCCAAATTTCGGACGACCGCCATCCGGCATAATTTTCGAAAATAATAAATAATTAAATTTAATTCCGAAAATTAAATAATTAAATATTATTTTATAATAATATAATTTAATAAAATAATATTTATAAATTCGAAATAATTATTTAATTAAAAATAATTAATTAGGGCTTAAACTAGATCACACTAATTTAAACATACAATTAGCCCTAATTAAACATCCATTAAACTAATCATACAACTAATCTAATTTACATTAAAATAATCTAATCTAACCACCTAAGCCTAATTAGACTAATCTAAACACCCCTTAAACATGATTAACTTACTAAGTGAGGTTTAGAGGATAAACTCACCGGTTTTGCGCGCCGGTGAGTTCACGGCATTTCCACGACGCCAAGGCGGTTGATAAACCCCGAAGCGGCGACACCAACGGAGGCCGGGAAGGGCTTGAAAACGGGCCACTAAGTCTCCAAAACCTTGCTGTCTTCTGCTTCTGATCTGGGCCGAACTGCAGAGAAGAAACCAGCAACTTCAACGGCAAAAACGGGCCTATCGGAGCTCCGACGAGCGGGTGGTTAGCAACCGGCGGCTCCCGGGGGTCAAGGAAATCTTATTGGAGGTTGGGATGGGCAAAGAAAGGGTCGAAAAGGGGCGAAGCAGCAAGAAAGCGCGAAACAGGCGGAGCGGGGAGGAACCAGGCGGTCCGGCGAGCGGCAGCTTCTCACCGGATTTCGGGACGACCGGAGAATCGTTCCGGTGAACGGCGAAGTGCTCCGGTACGGGTTTGGAGTGTTCGTCACGGTGGTGGGTGGAGCGTTGGCTGATTCTCACGGAAAGATAACTTTTAACTCGAATCTTTGGCGAAAGGTCGGCTGGAGCAGAAACTGGAAGGAGGGGAAAAACAGAGGAGGAAATGGGGTCCGATGGGCATGCAACCGTGGAGGGCTGATGCTGCTCGGTTCCTCTGGTTTTGCTGAGCTTCTCTCCTTCAACAACAATGGAGAAAGAAGCTGCTGAAGAGAGGGGGTCTCCTTGGGCTCTCTAGAGCTCAACACTTGCCATCTTCTCATTGGCTTTGCCCCCACCATGACATCACATGACCTCAGCCACTCTCTCTCCTCCAATCTTCCTCTACAAGCTTGGCAATAGGTGCAAAATGTGGTGTGCCATGGGAGTTACGAATTTTGGACATTCCCCCATTTAATCCATTCAATTCTCTCTTAATTCCAATCAATTGAAGTTCAATTGAAGCTCAAATAAATCGGTCCATGTGTCCTAGACCTTCTTATGACTTTTCCCGTCAAATGATCCAACTTGCATCCTAAAGATTCGATCAAACATGGCCCTCGACAATCTCGAACAAAAACAGCCTTACTTTGCTTTTTCGCCAAAAATCTCGGTTTGCAGAAAAATCTTCTGAAGATGAGTCGACGTTCCTAAAATGAATTGTGACATGGCAGAACTTTCAATTTCTGAATTCAGGTTTAAAATCACGGTTAATTTCAATCTAGCGCGATTTGAGCGCGTCCTAATCTACCGGGTAGCTTTTAGAAATTTTCAATGCAATTGACCCGTGGTTGATTATTTTCAAGCCACGACATAATCTTCGACACATTGGCGACTCTCGATTGTCGTGAAAATCTCGAGGTTTCAAATACGGACACAGGGTACCCAAAACGACGAATAATCAGTTCGGTCTTTGGTCGACGAGAATATTGCAATCAGGTGGAATCACCCGCACTCTAATCACATATCTTAGTCGAATCGACCTATTACTGATCTCTGTTCGATTCTGACAGTGTCGTAATGATCCTTATAGATTAATACGGTCGAGCAGCCGATTCATGGTCAGATTCTCAAGCCTATTGCATTTAAATTCCTTAACGGCTTCACCGATAGACTAGTTATCTCGTGAGTGATCGGCTCGGAGAATTGAATCATAAGCGCGTCGATGAAAAGTCTGTCTCATTTAATTGAAAACAGAATCAGAGATTTCGGATGTCACACCGCCGGTCGTCGGTCATGGCCGAGGCCGGCGACCGGCCAAAGAAAAAAGAAGAAGAAAATAAAAAGAAAAGAAAGTGAAGAAAGAAAGAGGAGAGAGAAAATTTGTTTCTCAAAATTGTTCCGAAACAAGAAATAAGTTTTTTTTTGTTTCTTGTTTCTGTTCAAAATGTGTTCCCGGGAACAAAAAAATAGATTTGGAAAAAAAACGCAAACAAACACGTTTTTGTTCTTTTTTTGTTCCCCGGAACAAAAAAACACAAATTGTGCTCATGAATAGAAATAAAGAACAGAAACAAACACACCCTGCATCACCGAGCCCTCTCTTCTCCATTTCCTTCTCCTTTCTTGCCATTTCTTGCTCAAATTCTTACCACAAGTGAAGTTTAATCTCAAGGCAAGCAAATGGGACTTACTCCTAAGCCTCTTGATTTCTCTTTCTCTTGGTTTTGCTTGCTTAGGTAATGGGGGGTTGTTATGGTGTTTGATATGTCATTTGTTCGATTTTGGTGCCTTCTCTGAGATAGAGTAACCAAGCTAGTGATCTTCCAATGAATGACTTTGGTCGAGGCTTATAAGAGAGGCTTGAGTCATTTTTATGAGATGCATGTTGATTAGTAGTGAATTTTGAGCTTGTATGTTGATGATCTTTCCTTAGATGGTCTAGACGGTAAGTCTTATGCTAAGTTTATGCCTTGCATGTGATTTCCATGGTTTGTGATTGTGGAGGTTGGGACACCTAGAGTGCCAAAACTTCGGAAATGTACACTTAAGTGCCAGTTTCGGAGTAAAGTGGAACACTTAAGTGCCACTTCGGCTAAAATCCGGCCAAATTGCTGACGTGGCAATTTTCCGACGAGTTGGGTGCAAAACGGTGTCGTTTTGCTCGCGACGTGGTGAGAAAATGCAAAAACGACGTTGTTTTTGCATCGATGTACAAATTATTAATATAAAAATTAATTAAATTAAATTAAAAATTAATTTTATTTAAAATATTCTAAAAAATAAAAAACTTAAAATTAAAAAACCTAAAAAATAAAAAACTTAAACTTATATTAAGTGTCCATCCGTGCCAAATTTTGGCATTTGGGCTGTTCTTACGCCATGATTGTGAGATGAAGCTGAGATGAAGTCTTGCGTGGCTGTTTTAGCTTGTTGTGTGACGTTTTGGTGAGTGGATGTCGATGAGGTGACAAAAGCATGGAATTCATGTACTTGGTTCAAGCCCAAAAAATAGTGTGCATATTGTACCCTTTTGTTTTGCTAATTTTGCTGCAACTTTTTTAGAATAGAGCTCAAGAAATTTCCTCTTCAAAATTGTTTCAAATATCCTGAAGTTTAAAATAGTTAAATTTTAGATTTTTCGGAGTTAATTTGGAGGGTCAAATGGTCATATCTCTTTTCAAATTCCTATTGTCCAGTACCGTCGAGATGGTGACCCTCATTGATTCTTGATTTTCTATGGATTTCTCTAGTTAGAATCTTGATGAGCTTTCTCACAAAAGTTGTTTGAAATTGCTTTTTCTACAACATATCCAAATTTGATAAATTTTTAAGGTGGTTTCTCTGAAACCAATTTTCGAAGGTTTAATTATTCTGTTTTGAGGCTCTATTTTGCTCCAAGTCCGAGCAAACGAAAGGCATAGTTGCATGTCGATTTTGACCTAGTGATCTTCATGAGAAATCTTTGTCAAGGTCTTTGTGTAACATATCGAAAAATTAGAATTGTTGAAGGTCATTTACTATTTTAAATCAAAGTGATTTCCACAATCGGACAAAACTGCCCTTTTTGACCGATTTTCAAAATGAGGCTTTTATGAGAGGAAAATGAGGGAATCTTGAAATGATGTCTTCTGTAGAGTCAACTAGCACACTTGAGCTTTCCAACAAGGCAACAAGCTATGATTCACTATGATATGATCCCATTTGATGATGTATTCAATTTATTAAGTGTAGTGATAGAATCTGTAAATTCTGGCTATTGAGTGAGCATAAGGTATTAAGTGTTGCAATAGTTGCATGTTATAGCCTATGCACGAAATTGATGGAATGCAATGCCACATCATATGTATGCCGTGTGTGATGATGGATGAGTATGAGGCTACAGATGGCAAACCATGGCGTTATGATTGGGTTACTTGAGAGTTGATAGGGTTCCCTAGTACCTAAATGTCTAGGGGATAATAGGGTTTCCAAGTAGTTCCCTGATGATGGCCTAGAATGGATGTCAGGAAGGTTTCCTAGGATGCTGTGTGTTCTCTAGATGCCGAGTAGTGGGAACCCTAGGGGGTAATAAGGTTCCTCGGAAGTCTTGCTACGTGCGTGGTATATTGGAAGTGACTTGCATGATGTCGACTTGCCACCGATTGAAATTGTGAGATGGGGGTGGACCAAATGGTGTGTTATGCATGAAATGAAACATGTGCTTAGTGCTATTGCATTGCGTGTGCTACACGTACTTGTGAGTACATTATAAGTATTGATTATTTGCTAATTACATTATAGGATCACTGTAGGTGCGTTTTGGAAATCAAAAGTGCATTAGATTGATTGATTTATGAATATGTCTTATCTTTTGCTAAGTTTTGGTTTACTCCTGTTGTATTGCAATTTTTCAGATAATTAGAAACGATGAATGTACCTCCTTTAACTCGATAGGGACAGCCATATTATTTTGAAAGTATATTAGAGGACGCCACGTTTCAGTAGTCTGAACGTGTGTGTGTATGCAGATTTCTACTTTCTGGGTAGATGTAGGCCATAGTCAATTGATACCATACTGTTTTATTGCATGGTTTGTATGGGAGGCCAACGAACGGAAGGGACCTCTTTGATTCTGGAGTGACAGTGACAACAGCGACTCAGCAACTCTGAGGATGACAGTAGCAGCAATGGGCCATCTGAGTATAGCGACCTGAATGAGGAGTGGGATAGCGATGGATGGGAATGACGCACGACAGTATTGGGTTAAGCGAGTTGGTTTCCACGGCAACGATTTTCACAACAGCCACTTTTTGAGTTTTAGTTGCATGGTGGGCGATGAATAATGTGGTTCATGTCGGCGGAGTGGAGATATCTTTTTTGTTACGCCAAGTTTAAGGTTAGAGGTTGTTTTATTTGTGTGCCGCCCATGTAACTAAATAATTAAGCCAATGAATGGAAACTAACTTCGACCTGTTATGCCCCTGAGGGTACCTGTCTGCATAATTCACCTTATACATGCTTCTGCGCTAAAGAAAAACTAACGGCTATTAAGATGGCATTAACTAAGGTGGCATGCTTGGGGCATCTTATTATGAATCTAATTGAATAATTTCTTCTAGTAAATTGTTCAACATTTTGATCATGGCTAGCTAAATTTTGCAATAAATTGGACCTTTTGGGCTTAAAATGCAAAAGGAAAAAAAAAATCACACTTTTAGCATTCAAAACAACACTCAAAATCATCAAATTCAAAAGGCAAAAGTCAAATTTGTACTCCTATAAGAAAATATTGGGTACATTAGTTGTATCCAGTCGGCAAATTACTAGCCGTTGATCGTCAGCGGGGCCAACGTTTCTGATTTTTCAAAAATTATTTTGCCAATCAGTTTCTTTCTTTCATAAATACCTTTCTTTCTCTCTCCTTTGTCTCTGTCTCCATCTCCAAGAAAATATTGGGTACATTAGTTGTATCCAGTGGGCAAACAAGTAAAGAAATGACAAGGTTGCCTGCAGTTAAATAAGGTAATTAGGGTTTTTCTTTTTCTTTCTTTTTTTTCCCGTTTGCTTTCAAAAGATTCCAGCATATTCTACCATGAAGTGCCTATAAATTGAACTCCATGTTTAACTCGATCTCATTTTCATACCCACTCAAAAAGAGAAGAAGTCGTTTTCATTTCCTTTCTATTCCATTGTATTTTGAGGATCGAGGCCATGAATCTTTTGGTAAATGGTGGGGTTTTCTTGTTGAGCATCATTTTGTTTTCAGCTCTCGAAAAGGTCCTGCAGAAATTCTGGTGGAACCCGATTCGGGTACAACGTGCAATGGCTTTACAAGGAGTGAGAGGCCCTCCCTACGGATTCGCCCATGGCTCTACCAGAGAAATATTCAAGTTGAGAGAGGAAGTGGCCAGGAAGATGAACAAGCACACAGTGGATGTTTCTCATGATATTTTGCCCATGGTGGAGCCTCACCTTTCCAAGTGGAGTCAAATGTTTGGTAACTAAATCTCTCTCGTTGCCTCTTTTAGATGATTGATTTCGATGAACTTCCTCCATCCCTAAGTTTCATAAGCATGTTTTGTTAGCTTGACATGATAATTTGGCTATGATTATGCTCTCTACTAGCCACTTTGTTGATCCTGTAAATTAGAAAACTTCTCTAAAAGGTGTGTTATAATATTTAAATAATAAATTACGTTTTCATCTAATAGCTTGAGTTTTTAAAACAGTTGATTATGATCTTACCAAATCTCACATGCTATTAGAGCAAGAGGTCCTAAGTTCGAATCTTTCTAGATCCCATTTGCCTCCTTAATTAAATTTTCACGCTTAATACTAGGCCAAAAAAAGAAAAAAAGAAAAAAGGACCATATTAACCATGAGGAGAGTGTTATAATATTTAAATAATAAATCATACATTCATCTAACAGCTTAAGTTTTTAGGACAGTCAATAGTAATCCCACAAAATTTCACAAGCTGAAAATTTATGGAGTAGTTGCATAGTGCTTGGAGGCAAAAAGGCAGTCCCTCTTAAGTAAGGCTACCATAGCGTGTTTTATGGATAGCATATTTACCTCAAGTCTTCATGACCTCCTCCATGCCCCTTCATACATACATACATACATACATACATACATACATACATACAAGCGCATACATACATAGATACATACATCTTTCACTATTTATTAGAAAAAGTTGGTGGGATTCTTGTATGTCAAATTTCATAAGTGCGCTTTTTAAGTTTCCATGCTCATTAAATGGAATATAACCGAAAAAGTTTGAGAACAAAACTGCTCTTATTTTTCTTTCATACAATCATTTTGATTGACAAAACACCATATAAAGTAATTAGGCCAATATAGAGAATAATACAGTTACTTGGGAGTGTCAAAAATACCCGAACTAACCGATCCAATCTGACTTGAAAATTTTGATGTTTTCGGTTTAAGTAATAAGTAAAGGGATTCGGATAGTTTGACAATTTGGTTTGGGTTTCGAATTTTTTTTTCCCTCCTCTTCCTTCTTCATCCCGTCTTGTCTGCATTCCGGAGAATCCTAAAAAGGCACTATAATTCATCAATAGATAATATTTAAAGATTCAATCCAAAAATTGGAAATTTAAAAAAAAAAAAAATGAGGTCTCGCCGTAGAGAAGGTGTTGCTGGTGTAAGAGATCAGCAAGCAAGTTTTATCGTTCTCCCTAAAGCTTCATTGTTGAATAATTGCACCATTGGATGCTTTCATTCTTTAGAGCGGAGGACAAAAATTGCAAGTAGAGTTGTATAATTACTGTTCGTAACATGAATAGAGTACCTTGCAAACTGGAGCATCATTAGAAAAACATATGTGGGTGTTTTCCTCATGATTGGAAAATTCACAATATTCTCCTCGAGAGATTTAGCTAATATGGTCTTTTTGGCCATTATGGAGATTGCTTGACTCTGATTGAATCAGTTGAAAAATATTTGCTTTGTAGATGAAAAGATGGGAGATCTTGGTCATTCATCATTCCTTTATGTTATCATGCTTGAGATTATGTTTGTATATCTTTGCAAGCACATAATAGTTAACTTGACGGAATGTGTTCCACGATTAAAGTTTTGGTGTTTCAAGAAACTAAACTTCCTGTGCAGGTTTTGCTAGTTTAGCTTGTTGCTAAATTTCCTTGTCCGACTGATTTGGAAGTGAAATCAAATGTGGTTAGATTAGGTTTGGAACAACTTGATGCTCAATCAAGGCATATGCTTGAAATAGCTGGAAAAAAGAAGAGGAAAACCCGAAAACTCGACCCAAACTGCATTTTTGGTTCAGATCGGGTCAGTCCACAGTTCGGGTTGAAATTAGTGTGACTCCAAATGGTTCCATTTGGTTTGGGTATCGGAAACCAGAACCATTGACACCTCTAGTTACCATGTTATTTAAAAAATAAAAAGGTAACCTAACTTCAAGAGTGTCCCCTAATAAGAAAATTAAAAACATATCGTGTGTAAAAAGGGAGTTGATATATGATCTGCCAAACTGCATGCAAACCGCACGAGGTAAGAATTACCCGTACAGGTTAAAGGCATGGATCCCGATTCATGGAACTTATAGGACCCTTATGGATTTTCCAAATAATTAGGCCTCTACAATCGCACTGTTGGGTTATTGAAAAGAGAATATCAGTATGATCTTCAGATGTGCCTAGTTTACCAGCAGCGGAGTCAATTCATTGTCTGATCCCTCTTCGAGATATTAATGAAACTTTAGCTCCATTAGCAATCTAAGTTAGATTAGGCTTTAGTCTACCGGTTAGAGTTAGCAGAAGCTAGAAGCCAAACATCAGATTACCTAGATTTTTGCTTCTTTTAACTAATTGTTGTAAATAAGAAGAATCGAATGAAAATACTTACTTGTTAAGATGCCCCACTTCGATATAAAACTATCTATAATAAGCACAATCAACTCAGAAATAAAAAATCATATTCCAAAAGTTAAAAAGTTTCAATTAAAGTAAAAAAACTAAAGCTAATGCTACCCCAAATGCACTACATATATAAAAGCTGCTGTATATGCTATATCATTTGCCGTTTCAGCATCCTTTCATTTCACATGCGTACGGCTAATTGAAGAAAATCGATCAAGTAATTCTAAATCTATTACATAAATGTTAATTCAGTTTTTAAACTTTTCAATTTTGTCAATTTAGTCCTAAATTTATGCATGAAATTCTTACAATTCTTCTGGCCTACTTTTGCTAGAATTGCTAATGTGGCAATCTAGTTATTGCTGACCGTCTTACTGCCACTTCAGTGATTTCTTGCAAAAATTGACTGGTAGGATTATATTGGAATTTCACGCACATTTTAGGACTAAATTAACAAAATTAGAAAATTTATGATGGAATTAACATATATGCAATAGGTTTGGAATTAATTGGATGATTTCTCTCGGTAAAATTGTTGAACAATTTGTTCATGAGTGTTTAAATTTCGCAAAAAGTTGGACCTTTTTGGGCTTAAAATCCCAACAAATAAAAAATCACACTTTTAGCCTGCAAAACAAGACTAGTAATCAACAAATTGAAAACCGACCAAAAAAAAAAAAATCAACAAATTGAAAAGCTAGAAGTCAAAGTGACGCTGCCATTACGCGTGTTCGATGTGGCTTTAGTTTTTAACTTTTCGCCTTCTTTTATAACTTGAGAGAGAACTTTTTCGATATCTTCGATCCTCACGCGGACGTAACGATGTTGTTTTGGTGGACCCAAGACAAGTAATCATAAATCATGAAAATGACGATAACTTTATTATATTATCAAGTCTTAACATTAAATAAAATATGCATATTTAAAGTTAGAAAATGAATTTCCTAATTTGAAAAATAAGAAAGTATTTTTCTTGAAAAATATTTTTACAGAAAGTACTTTCTTTTATCAGAAAATCTTTGCCTAAAAAACATACTGTTAGAAATATTCATGAAAATAAATAATATTTTACTCGTGTCCAATCATTAAGCACCGACACTGCCTGCGTGAATTTGCGAAATCAAAGTGCAAAAATGCAATTTCCGCGGAGAAAATGATGGAGCTTCAGCAAGTCAACGATCTGTGCTGGATCTTTTAATAATAAATGGAAGGGACTATTTGAAATATACATAGCTGTGGGGTCGACAATGGAAATGAATATAATTAAATTGTGCAAAAGATCTATCTTGAACGTTGCATGTTTTATTTATTTATTTTTCAATTAATACGATCCCATTCTTGGTACACTCGTACATATATACAGAACAAACACATCTATAAAAATCAACAATATATATATATAAAATTTTATGAGACCAATAGATAATAAGGGAGGAAATTAAGGGGACTAGAAATATTTGACTTCAAGATTTCCTATTCTAGTATTATGAAATGTTTATGATATCATAGCCAACTAATTAGACTATTTAATATGTAAATAGTTTAAATAGAAACTAAAACCTTATTGCAAGTGCTGGTTGTCTCCAAAAGTGGTAACACTTTGAATCAAGTAGAGGAACATTCTAAAGAAAAAGGTGGGAAATTACCAAGAAAGTCTTAAACATGTTATTAAGACATCAATTCAATTTTAAACATTTTAATTTAGCCAATTTAGTTCCAATATAATCTATGCAACCAATTTCATGTGGAAATTGCCGACGTCGACGCTAATCATCCTACACAGTATCGTTATTGCTAATGTTGACAATTTTTTGATAATTTTTCTGATTTTTTTTTTTTTATCTTTCTTTGTTTTTCCCTTTTTCTTTTCGCTAGTGGTTGGTCATCGGCAACCAGCCATCGGTGATGGCTAGCCTCGCCTAAAGGAAGGCAAGGTCCAACAAGGCCACCCTGGCCTATGTGAAGGTCACCATTGCCTACCAGAGGCGAAGGCAAGCACCAATGATGGGGTGCCCTCTCCAATTTTGGCAAGGCCAACCTCGCCACCTTGGCTTCGGCGAGGGCTAGCCTCACCAGAGTTGGTGAGGGACGCCCTCACCAGCGTTGGCCTTCGTCGAAGCAATGCCTAGCGAGGTTGACCCTTGCTCAAGCGAGGCTAACCCTTGCTTAAGTGAGGTCAACTATCGCTTATGGTTGGCACATGTCACACAAGATACGTCCACATTAACAATTTTTGGCCAAAATTTGCTAGATGGATTGCGTTAACAAATCATCAAAATGTTTAGAACTAAATTAGTTATATTAAAAGGTTTGGAGTTGAATTGGCACAAATGCAATAAATTTAGGACCTTGAGAATTAGCCATGGATTTGACAAGCCGCCAAAGTCAACCATCAAAAGAAAATATAGAATCTTGCATGTGAAGGACTTTGAGAATTAGCCATGGATTTTCTGGGTTTCTTGCTGAGCACATTGATGTTGCTCCTTTCCTTAATCCTTACTTCACAAGTTATGGTGGAAACCGATTAAGTACAAAGAGCAATGGCTTCACGAGGCACGGAAGGACCTCCCTACAAGTTTATCCATAGTTGCACCAAGGAGATACCCAAGTTGAAGGAGGATGTCACGATGAAGATGATCAAGCCCTTAATGAATGTTTCACATGAAATTTTCCCCATCGTTGAACCTCACATTCACAAGCGGAATGAAATATATGTTAATTTGGGGTTTAGTGTTGAGAATAATTTTAGATTTTAACTTTTGGTTGAACCTTTTGATTATAGTTTAGCAAATGGATATATTCTCAATATCAAACGCAAATAGTTTTCTTTTTAAGTATATATATATATTTGTTTTCCACTTATAATTAGCTAGAATTAAAATATACTTAATTGGTCATAGTCAGGTAGGTTCAAGGTTCATCTAGTATAATTTACTATTAAATTGTTCTATATTCAAGCTCTTGCTAAAACCATGCCTTCATTTGTTAGTGGAATTTATTCTTTTCCTTTTCTTGATGATATGTAGGAGGAATTTTTCTGTATTGGTACGGTCCTACAGCTATACTATTAATCTCAGACACTGAGCTAGTCAAAGAGGTACTTAACAACAGAGATAAAACATATGTAAAGCCAGACTTCCCAGGAGACATCAAGAAGCTTTTAGGCGACGGGCTTTTTAGTACTAAAGGCGAAAAATGGGCAAGGCAACGTAGATTGGCACATCTCGCCTTCCATGGAGAAAGCTTGAAGGTGGTTTACTATATTGCTACTTAGAAGTCAATTGTCCGACACAACTCGGGTTTCTATCAATTTTTGTTAGATATATTGTGATCTTGTAATATGCCGAATAATAGACATAATAGGAAAACTTGTTAACTCGTGTTATTACACGATTTTAAGCATATACTGTCTTGTTATATATGCATAATGATAATTGAGTATGTATGTTTCAGGGCCATCTAAGGGCTTCGAACATGCATGAGAACTGTTGCTGATTATACCATAAATTGTGAATATGCAGTGCATGATTCCAGCAATGGTGGATAGTGTTCACATGCTGCTCAAGAGATGGCAGAATCTAGAAGCCAGAGAGGTTGAGTTGTTCGAAGAGTTTACGACGATCACGTCTGACGTGATTTCCAGGACAGCATTTGGAAGCAGCTACATTGAAGGGAGAAATATGTTCCGAATGTTGGGCGAGTTGACTACTATAGCATCGTGAAATCTTTTCAAATTAAGACTTCCCGGAGTCAGATATTTTTAAAAAAAATTAAATTCTGGTGAACATTAGGGTCTTTTTATTTCAAAAAATCTTTTTTTTTTCTTGCGAACATTAGTGCCAATTTTGGCTTGGTTTAAAGGTTGATTCATGTGTTTCTTTGTGTAGAAACATATGGAAAACAAGCGATGAAATTGATTCCGAGAGACTAGAGAAGGCGATACACGATGTGGTGTTAGAGATAATCAAAAAGAGAGAAGAGAAGGTGAATACGGGAGAAATGAACGACTATGGGAATGACTTTTTAGGCTCTCTTCTGATAGCACATCATGATCCGGACGAGAGCAAGAGAATCACGATTGATGATGTCATGGACGAGTGCAAGACGTTCTATTTCGCAGGACAAGAAACAACGAATTCTGTCCTCACTTGGACACTCTTCCTCCTTGCAATTCACGAAGATTGGCAACAGGAAGCAAGAAAAGAGGTGACCAATGTATTTGGCAATGAAGATCCCAACCATGACGGACTAATGAAACTCAAAACGGTATGTAAATGTAGTTCTCTTTTTACCAACATAGTCTATATGCCTTATGTACTTGTAAATGTGGTTTTTTTTTTTTTTTTTTTTTTTTTTTTTTTTTTTTTTTTTTTTTTAAGGTAGGGATGATCATTAACGAATCGCTTCGACTGTACCCTCCCGTCATCAGCCTCTTTAGAAAAGTCAAAAAGCAAGTCTCGTTGGGAAGTCTCGTTCTTCCTGCGGACATCGTCCTTTACATACCGACCCTGGCCATTCACCAAGACCATCGAATTTGGGGCAACGATGTGCATCTTTTCAAGCCGGAGAGGTTCTCGGAAGGGATCGCCAAAGCTACAAACAACAATGTCGCTGCGTTCCTCCCTTTTGGCTTGGGACCGCGGACTTGTGTGGGCTTGAATTTTGCGACGAACGAGGCGAAGATCGCCATCGCGATGATTCTACAGCGCTATAGCTTCACTCTCTCCCCCGGCTACATCCACTTGCCTGCCCATATCCTCACCATTCACCTTCAACATGGAGTCAAAGTGATTCTTCATCCCCTCCAGTCTGAACATGTGCGTGCTCAATTAGATTGAAAAAGAATAAACGTTCAATAATGCACGGTAAAAGTGCTTGTAAAATTGTTAAGTAGCTTCCTTCGTTTCCCTTGTTTCGCACTCCATCAGTGACCACTTCTTTCAATGCAGTTTTATGCTTCATGTATCCTACCGTCGGTTTCATTTTCCTTCGTTTGTGAGCAGTAATAATGATCAGCATGAGAAGAGAGGTTGCTAGCCACTTTCCATCGAGATCATGTAAGTGACGCTATCCTCAACTTGCCCGTCCCCTACAGTAAACGGTCAATGGCAGATCCAATTGACTTGTCCTTAGCAGCCCATCAATGATCTTGTTATAAGAAAAATGCGAGTGGCTTCATCCCAAACTTCTTCGTTTCCTCATCGTGCAGCCAACTTGAGATCTCGAATTGCTTCTTGCTGGACGGCTTTCCCTAAAAGTCCATCGACTCGGACAACTCCTCAGTTGCCCTGAACTTATTGCTTGAATCCTCTTCAAGCAATAAGCGAGTAGGTTGCAAGCAGCATAATTACGCCTATCGCCCTTTTGCTGACCTGCCCAACCAATGAACTTGGAGGCGACTGCGGGGTTGTTTTCCACCTCGAGCACCTTGGCGATGAGCCTAGGGCTCACACGATGGAGCTTGCCGAGAACGATGACGACAAGGTGGCCCTCAACTGCTTCGGTTCAGGAGGAAAGTGTAGACGATGAACTGGGTGATCAGCGAGAGGCGGTGAGGGAAGAGGGAAGCTTGGGGGGCCGAGCTTGGAGATCGGAGGGGGTTGTAGGGGGTAAATTGATATGATTTTTTATATCTTAGGACTAGAAAGATTACAGGATATTTAGGAAATATACACTTTCTTTTATTATTATTCCTTTTTTATTTTATATACAACATTGTACACAGATTACAATCAATAAAATTGAGGCACAAATTTCCTCTCCAAAATTCTTCCCTACGTTCTTCTATCTAGTCTTGTGACACCCTTCATCGGTGGGATCGTTATTACATATCCTTTGCCATTAAATGGTCGTTATCTTCATCACTAATTTACGCAATTAGAATTTACTTAGAAATCCTTAATAAATGATTAACAAATGATGCCGCGAATCTGTATGCATTATTTATGTTAAAAAGAACTAATTCGTTGACAAGATAAAATCATTTATAAGACTAGTACAAAGTAACGTAACTTATGCTAACAATGTAAATGGTTGATGACATGGCACATGCCACATCATTTAACAAGAATCTCTTAATAGTGGCATTACTTTTTTGTTTTTCGCAAAAGTACTTTCGATCGGTTTGCACAAAAGCCCACTCAAAAGATTCAATTTGCCTAGTGATTTTGAGTAAATTGAAGTGGGTATATTGTATTTTTGTCTATGAGCAACCAAGTATGAGTATCAAAAGAATCCAAACACTACATTACTCTTTTTCAAGGAATATGTAGGCTAAAGAAATTAAGACCTAATTCGAACAAATCAAACATTTTTAGTAATGTTACTCAAGTCACTGTAACTTAAGTCTTAGTTCGAATCAGACCGTTCAGATTAATTGAGAAGTAATAATTCACAACACATACTACATGGTTGAAAGTTTGAAAAATACTTAAGCAACTTTCGGAGAGAAAATGTAACTGAATTCCTTTTGGGGAGGATGAGATTAACATAATATTTCAAAAGTAGGGATCCCATGAGCCAATTAATGAATTTTTTGGGGCTACATTGTATAATTTAATTTGTTTGATTCTCCTTTCATGCAAAATTGGAGCCCAAATTCGCTAAAAATCATTAATTTTAGGTCTAATCTTAATTTTGTCTCGAACTGTTTTTCCTCTGAAAACATAGCATTAACTTTCACTCCAACCCCAGAACTGTCCATAAGTCCAAAAAAAGGCCACTAATTTCTTCAAAATTATCAACATTTGTGCCACTTAAAAGTTCATTTTCAGAACCCACATCTTCATCAGTGCTCTCACTTTCGTATAAAATAACAATAGTCTCATAAAGTGGATAATTTTGAAGAAAGCAAAGGCAATTTTTTGACAAATGGTTAACAATGGCAAATTTGGACTAAAGTGAAAGTCACTAGAATTAAAAGTTGGTGATTATTTTTAGAAAAGAAAAATTCCAAGACAAAATTAAGATTGAACTTAAAGTTGGATTTTTTTTTTTTTTTTAAGGAATTAGGCCCGCAATCTTATCAATAGCTACTTACTTTGGATGCTTGTCTCATATCCGACTAGCTTGGCCAAAAAAGAAAACCCAATTTCATAATTTTCTCTTTAACTTGAAATCCACTGGAGTCTGGTTTAAAGGCCATTGAATAAACCAGTGGTGATTCTTGAACAAATGATTGATAATGGCAGATTTGGACTGGAGTGAAATTTACTATAAGTCTATAATATAAGTTGGTGATTTTTTTAAGATTAAAAAAGTTCGGCACAAAATTAGAATTAAACCTAAAGTTGAGTTCGTTTTTTTTTTTTTTTTTTTTTTTTTTTTTTTTTTTTTTTTTTTTTTTTTTGAAGGAATTAAGCCCACAATCCGATCCTCAGCTACTTACTTTGGATGCTCGTCACATATTCGATTAGCTAGGCCAAAAAAATTCCAATTTCAATACTTTGTTTTTACTTAAAATCCACTATGGTGTGGTTTAATATATGGTTTGCATTATCTTAATGGTGAGACTTGTTCCTTCCTCGTTATTGTTTTTTTCCCTTAGATTTTTTTCTTATTAATCCTACTTTACTTTTACTCTAATTCTCAAACTCAGATTTTCGTCCTACCTCCTTGCGGAGCGTGAGAGTCAAAATCTACTCCTGAAACTAAATCATCTCCACGCTAATCCCTTGAGAAGGTTGGGGATTCAAATCTCCCATCTTCCCCTTCCCATGTGAGAAGGATGGTTTTTCCCTTAGATATTTTGGTTAATTTGTCATGTGTTTTGTCGAACTCCAATTGAAAATATGCTCATACACGCCAATTGAAGAAGGCTTGTCACGCGTCCTTTACCTAACTCCATCAGATGGGCTTGTTTGACGTTGTATCACTGAGCGACGTACGTGACGATAAGTTAAATTCATCTCTTAGAATTTATTAATGTTCCCTAAATACATTGTACCATTCATTCAGAAAATTATAAATAAAGTCATAAACTTATTGTTATTGTGCCTATTTAGTCTTAAATATTTTAAAATTTTGCTAATATTATCATTCTGACCAATGTTGATAAAAAAAACACTAACATGGCAATCCACCCTGATCATTTTATGTGACGCAACTGATGCTAACTTTGACGATTTTTATAAATTTTTTGATTTTTTTCCTTTTTCCTTTTTTTTTTCTTTGCACTTCACCTGAGACCAGCCATAGGCGAGGACCGTCCTTGCGGGCCACAGGTGAGGCCAGCTTAGCTAGATTTGGTTGAGGGTCGTCTCGCCCACGGTCAATGAGGGTTGCGACCCTCACCAATAGCTGGCGGGGCTTGTAAACCCAACCCTCGTCAATTGTTATAAAGGAAAAAAAGAAAAAGAGAAAAAAATAAAAAAATAAAAATTGCAAAAGTTGTTCACGTTAACATTGACTTTGTCACGTAGGATGGCATGCATCCATATCAACGATTTTGGGCCAAAATTGGCTAAATGAACTATTTTGGCAAATTGTCAAAAGGATTAAGACAAAATTGTTTGAACTAAAAAGTTTATGATTGAATTGGTAAAAGTACAATAAATTGAGGACTTTTTTTATCAATCTTACTCTACTTATGCAATAGCACCATGCTAAGTGAAGAAGGGTGTTCAAGTTTCTCGCGTCAAGACTTGAATTCGAATCATCAACTTTGCTCGCCCTTTTGAGGCTAACTCGACACCACACAATTGCTTTTGTGCTTATCGCGGCTTGCAAATAATTAAATATTAAATCACGCATTCATCTTATAGCTTAAGCTTTTAAAACAATTGACAATTATTCCATAAAATCTTTTATGGTATTAGAGTTGGAGGTTTTGAGTTCAAATCTTTTTAAACTCTATTTGTCTCTCCAATTAAATATGTTCACATTTAGTACTAGGCAAGAAGACTAGATTAAGTGTTAAGGGGAGTGTTGGAATAATTAAATATTAAACTACGATTTCATCTAACAGCTTAAACTTTTAAAGTAGTTAACAATAGTTCTACAAAATCTGACACGGTTAATCGGCCGAGAACGGGGAATACCATGCAAATACTCAAGCACTTTAGTGGGAAGAAAAGATGGCATTTGTCAATTAGGGAGATGACGAGGTTACTTGCAGTAAAATAAGGCATTACGGTTTTTTTTTTTGTCCTTTTGCTTTCAAAAGACTCCAGCATATTCTACTATGGAGTTCTTATAAATTGAACTCCATGTTTAACTTGATTGTCATTTGCATGCCCACTCAAAAAGAGAAGAAGAAGAAGTCGTTTTCATTTCCTTCCTATTCCATAGTATTTTGAGGATCGAGGCCATGAATCTTTTGGTATATGGTGGGGTTTTCTTGTTGAGCATCATTCTGTTTTCAGCTCTCGAGAAGGTCCTGCAGAAGTTCTGGTGGAACCCGATTCAGGTACGACGTGTAATGGCTTCGCAAGGAGTGAGAGGCCCTCCCTTACGGATTCGTCCATGGCTGCACCAGAGAAATATTCAAGTTGAGAGACGAAGAGGCAAGGAAGATGAACAAGACCACGGTGGACGTTTCTCAGGATATTTTGCCCACTGTGGAGCCTCACGTTCACAAGCGGACTCAAATTTACGTTAACAAGCAGACTCAAATGTTTGGTAACCAAATCTCTCTCGTTGCCTCTTTTAGATGATTGATTTCAATGGAATGCCTACATCCCTAAGTTTCGTAAGCAGCTTGATATGGTGATTTGGTTGTGAATATGCTCTTCACTTGCCACTTTCTGGATCTTGTCGATTAGAAAACTTATCTGAAACTCCATGGTATTGACACCTAAATTTTGGCATCCCATGACTGCGTTTGGTAAAATTTTTTTGCAAATGGACTTTGAGTTGAATGTGCGTTTGGTAAAAAAAACTTTCGCAATGGGCTTTGATGGGTATAATATATGTGTGTGTATATATATGTATATCTTCTTCTTCTTCTCCTTTTGAAAATTGAACTAAACCCTTTGCTGGACCGGCAAAGGGTTACGGTTGTTGGCGAGCCAAATCTGGCGCCAGCGGCCATCGGCTGATGTCGCACGACCCAGCCAAGGGCTGCTGGAGGTCGCTTGACCTCGGGCGACCCTCGGCAAGGGTTGCTCGACCTAGGGGCCATGCGACTTAGGTGACCGCCGCCTAGGTCGGGCAACCTCCGGCGAGGCG
This sequence comes from Eucalyptus curtisii, assembly GCA_017140595.1. Classification (NCBI taxonomy): domain Eukaryota; kingdom Viridiplantae; phylum Streptophyta; class Magnoliopsida; order Myrtales; family Myrtaceae; genus Eucalyptus; species Eucalyptus curtisii. Next base: position 20,958,105 of record CM029495.1, read on the forward strand.
AGGGTCGCCCGACCTTGGGCGACCCTCGAGGTCGCCCGACCTTGGGCGACCTTAGCCGCGGTTGCCGGCGCCAGATCTGGCTCGTCGCAGTCATAGCCCTTCGCCGGACCGGCGAAGGGCTGCCTCATTTTTCAATTAAAAAAAAAAATAATCAGGGGCAAAATCGAAAATATGAAGAATTAGTAGGGATAGTTTTGGAAGGGAAAAATAATTTTAGCATTTGGCAGAATGCTGAAAGCCCAAAGCTAGTCCTACTAGTTTTGGGCTTTCAGCATTTTGAAGGCAAGTTGAAAGCTGAAAGGCGGCTTCAAATTTGAACCAAAACGGTCCAAAGATTTTCAAGTGGCTTTCGGACCTAAACGCCTTTGAAAATGCTGAACCAAACGCAACTTTAGTAATTCATTGAATAGAAAATTAGGAACCGATTCCAGTCCCTAGTAAAAATATTAAGTTAAAATTGCATATAGATATTAGAAGTATTTGCTTTAATAGTTAAACTTGCATTATACTGATGGTGGATGGACCCAATTGAAAGGTTCTGGGCTTTGTTGTGGACTGAGCCCGTGAACTAGAAGATTTCAAGCAAGCCCGTTTGTTGTTGGGGTTGAAATTGTTGCACGTTGGCGACTCACTTGATTGCATTACTTGGTTGAATTTGGGAATATTTTAGGAAAATATACATGTGAGATTGACGGCCACAAGGGAAAAAGGGAGAGAGAGAATAATTACGAAAAGGACGAGGGAAAACACTTGAGAGCTTGGACGAGAACCACTTCCTCTGGCTGTGCCTCTTCGTCCGCGGCGAAGTGTCCCACCACCTGAGCTGATGTGGTGTTGGTGTTGTCGGTTGTTCGTTTGTAAAACAAACAAAAGGTAATTTTTCCACGTCCCACGTAGAAAATTTTGAAGGAAATGAGCCATTTTATTAGCGTGAGATTCTTCTAGTTTGTAAAAAGGATTGTGAGCTAGACCTACAATACTCACAAGCAGTGTGCGCGAATAATTGTGCGATTATTAGGCACGTCATGATTATTAAGCGCACTTAGCATTAACTCTTATATTTTTATTCTTTACTTTTATTTCGTGTAGTTATCTCGTTAATCTTTATTAGTTGAAAGGTTATATTTGTTCATTCAGTATTTTCGAAAATTATGAAATTTGGAATTTTATTAAAAAAGTTATTATCATTTTTTATTTCGAATTTTATTTGTCTTTCCGAGATACCATTTGAAAATATATTTGTTCAGTTTGCAACTTTTTCTAGAGGGATGATACCTTTGTTCACTTTACAATTTCCCAAAGGATTGTCTATGTTCATTAAAATCGAGATAAATATATAAGTTTTTGGCATGAATGCCAATTAAGTCTTTTTGAGTCTTCTTCTCAAAAATGCGACCATTATTTCAATTGTTACCCTTGAAAGACTCTAAAGAAATAGTAGAATTGCTATAGAGTATTTTCAATTATAACTTTGTATCTAGTATTTTCAATTATAACTTTATTGTATCTTGGAGGATATTGTTAGAATATACATATAATACTTTGATGCGGAAATACAAAAGAAAACAATGATCTTTTGATCTTCATGATTTTCACAATTAGATGAAGACATACTTTTATCCATAGCGTTGCACTTGATGATGATCGTTGTAGAAAACCGAAGAACTCGAACCAAATGAAGAAATCCGATTTCTCTCCCTTAACCCACTATACTTTAATGTATTCTATCGATAGAGGAGAGAATACCCAATTCCTTTCTGTTATTATTGTTCATTGTGGGTGGAGAGAGGATCAGACTCTATTTGTACGTTCGTTGAAAATGTATCTTCCATCAAAGCGATATACCCTTTCATTTTATTAGAGTTGCAACTTCTCATAACCAATAATTATTTATTTTATAGCATTTCAATAATTATTAAACCATATAATAAATCATATCATGTGGGTCACAATAATTCTTACATTCTCCCACTTGGCCCATATAATTTTCTTTCATGGTTTAATAAAGACTATAATGTGCACAATAACATTATGCTATAAAATTTCATTAAATTGGCTATCACATAATAATCACAATTAAGTAAAGAAAACTAATGTGAGTCATAATGTCGGTTGTATGTCCTTTCTATGTACTACAACTATAGCACTTTACTTAACATGATCCACAAATGAGAAGTACAGCAATAGTCCAACCATAATGTTTCTTTAGAAACTATCATGTTTAACATTCATCTATTTCCATAATGTATACTAAATAGAAAACAGGAAATATCATAAACACGTAAGTGAGCTCAAAGTGTCAAATATATAAACTCAATACAATCATAATACAAACATTAATGACGTCCAATAATGCCCATCTTTTCAACATGTTTATTAAATGTTTAGGGCGGCAGTCCTTTTGTTAAGGGATCTGCTATCATAAGATTGGTGCTAATGTGCTCAATTGACACTCTTTGTTTCTGAACTTCTTCTTTGACAGACAAGTATTTGATCTCCATATGCTTAGCACCCTTAGAATACTTGTTGTTCTTAGAGAAGAAAACTGCTGCAGAGTTATCACAATAAATTTTCAGCGGCTTGGCAATATTGTCGACAATCACAAGCCCTGAAATAAAATTCCGCAACCATAATCCATGAATTGTGGCCTCAAAGCATGCCACAAATTCAGCTTCCATAGTGGATGCAGCAATAACTGACTGCTTCGCACTCTTCCATGAAATTGCCCCTCCAGCCAGAAAAAACAAGTAACCAAATGTTGATTTTCTTGTATCGACACATCCGGCTAAGTCTGAATTTGAATATCCAATCACTTCGAGATGATCAGATCTTTTATAAGTGATCATATGATTCTTCGTTCCTTGCAAGTATCTAAGAACTTTCTTTGCAGCTTTCCAATGATCCATTCCATAATTACTTTGATACCTGCTCAGCATTCCGACAGCAAAACTGATGTCTGGTCTGGTGCAAGTTTGTGCATACATTAAGCTCCACACAACAGATGCATAAGGAATATTTTTCATTTGTTCTCGTTCCAATTCACTTTTCGGACATTGTATAAGACTAAATTTGTCACATTTCTGAATTGGAACTATTCCTACTGAACATTTACTCATATTAAATCTCTCTAAAAAATTTTCAATGTAGGTTTTCTGAGACAATCCTAATAATCCTTGTGATCTATCACGGAATATTTCTATTCCTATCACATATGTTGCCTCTCCCATATCCTTCATTTTAAAATTCTTAGAGAAAAACTTTTTGGTTTCATGTAATAAACCAAGATCATTAGCAGCAAGGAAAATATCATCAACATACAGAACTAGAAAAATAAACTTAAATCCAAATGAAGTTATGGTATCGTTAACCTTAAGATACCATTGTCGGGAAGCTTGTTTAAGTCTATATATTGACTTCTTTAATTTACATACCATGTGTTCCTTTCCTTTAATTAAAAAGCCTTCGGGTTGGTCCATATAAACATCTTCTTCTAAATTCCCATTAAGAAAGGCGATTTTTACATCAATTTGGTGTAACTCCAAGTCATAATGAGCCACCAAAGCCAGAATGATTCTAAGTGAGTCCTTCTTAGAGACTGGTGAAAATGTTTCTTTATAGTCAATGCCTTCTTTTTGCGTAAAACCATTTGCAACAAGTCTGGCTTTATGTCGTTCAATATTACATTTTGAGTCGCGCTTGGTCTTAAAGACCCATTTACACCCGACCTTATTACATCCTTTAGGCAATTCAAATATCCCAAACTTGATTTTGATGCATAGATTTTAACTCTTCTTCCATGGCATTAAACCATTCATTAGAATCTTCACATTCCATGGCTTGGGAAAATGAATCTGGATCATTTCCAATTTCTAAGTCAATTTCTAACTCTTGTAGATAAACCATGTAGTCATCAGAAATAGTCGATCTCCTTTCTCTTTGAGATCTTTTTAATGCTATTTCTTGTGACTCAGCTATTGGAGGTTCAATATTGGCATCTCCATTATGGAGTGTTTGTTTAGTAATTTGTTGTTCTCGATTATTGTTAGATTATACTATAATATTAGGAACAACAACTTTAGAAGCTTTAGGTATAGGAAATTCTACCCTTACTTCTTGAATGCAAGCATCACGCATTCTTTCACTCCCACTGATGTCACCATTCTCAATGAACCTAGCATTTCCAGATTCAACAATTATTGTACTATGATTAAGATAATAAAATTTATACCCTTTGGATTTCTCTGCATAACCAATGAAATAACCACTGGCCATTCTTGAATCCAATTTCCTTTCATGTGGATTGTAAATTCTTACTTCTACTTGACAACCCTAAACATGCAAGTGTCGTAAACTAGATTTCCTTCCCGTCCATAGTTCAAAGGGAGTCTTTGGAACTGCCTTACTAGGAACCCTGTTTAATAAGTACATAAAAGTCTTTAAAGCATACATCTACAAAGACAAGGGTAAAGATGAATGACTCATCATACTCCTAACCATTTTCATTAAAGAATGGTTATGCCTTTCTGCTATACCATTTTGTTGTGGTGTACCTGGTATTGTGTATTGAGCACAAATGGCATGTCTTTCAAGGAATTTAGCAAATAAACCTCGACATTGTCCCGATTCATCATACTTTCCATAATATTCACCACTTCTATCCGATCTTACTATTTTCACATTTCTATCTATTTGCCTCTCAACCTCTTTAATATACACTTCAAGTGCATTCACTGATTGAGACTTATCATGCAATAGATAAATGTAACCATAACGTGAAAAATCATCAATAAAGGTTATGAAATAGCTTTCCTTATCAAAAGATGGAATATCGAAAGGACCACATATGTCAGTATGTATAATCTCAAGAAGCTTTGTGCTTCTTGTGGCACCTTTCTTAGTATGTTTTGTTTGTTTACCTTTAATACAATCAATACACACTCCAAGGTGAGTAAAATCCAAATTTGAAAGAATTTCATTCTTCACTAATCTTTGCATTTTTTTCTTAGATATATGACCCAAACGTTTATGCCACAAGTAAGCAGAATTTTCATTCACTAAACTTCGTTTAGTGCCAACATTATGATGCAAGGTCATTAATGTCTCAACAAAAGTATAATCAAGTATAAATTTGTAGAGACCATCACATAAAGTTCCAATTCCAATAAGAGTATCACTCTTAAATAGACTGAAAGATTCAAATCCAAACTTACAATAAAATCCCGCTACATCAAGTCTTGGCAAAGAAACTAAATTGCGAGAAAATGTAGGTACATAAAGGATTCTAAACAAATCCAAGTAATGCCTAGTATCTAAGATCAAACGATAAGTGCCAATGCCTTCAACTGGAGTTTTGTTTTTGTTCCCCGTAATCACATAATTTTCATTTGGCTTTGTAGTTTGGATCGTAGGAAATCCATGCATCGTATTTGACACATGAGTGATGGCACCAGAATCAATCCACCAAGTATTATGAGGAACTTCAGTAAAATTTGATTCAAAACATACTAAAACACAAGGCTTACCTTTCTTTTCGAACTAAGCCTTACATTTCAGACGATCTTTCTTCAAGTGTCCAATTTTGTTGCAAAATGACACTTAATAAGATTTTGTTCCTTCTTATGGATTTGAGAAGCCTTTGAAGAGTCATTCAGGATGTGTAGTCCTTTCTTCTTGCTCCTTCCACCTTTCCTCTTGAAATTCTTTCGAACTTCTTGATGACTTGAGAGATGAATAGAATGAGCCTTTTGATTCTTTATCCTTGTTTCCTCTTGAACTAGCATACTGGCCAATTCATTTACATTCCACTTATCCTTTATAGTATTGTAATTCATTTGAAATGGCCCATATTGCTCATGAGGTAAGGAATTAAGTATAAATTGTACTAAAAGTACTCATCCACGTTCATTCCCAAAGTCCTTAACTTTGCTGCTAAATTCGTCATCTCAAGTATATGCTCGTGCATGGTACGCGAACCATCGCATTTCTTAGTGGTTAGTATGCTCATCAATGTACCGGCAAGTGATTTATTGCTAGTTTGAGAACGCTCTTCCACAAATTTCATAAATTCCTTAGCATTGTTAGTCTTGGGAAGAGAAGTCTTTAAGTTGTTTGCAACTGTCATTCGCATGAACATTAAGCTCAGTCTGTTCGATCTTTCCCAAACTTTATGGAAAGACTTTTCATGATCGCTACTTTCATCAGTAATAGCAGCTGGTTTCTTAGCTTGAAATGCTAAATCAAGATTTATGACACCTAAGTGAAACTGGACTTGTTCACTTCAATCAGGAAAATTTATCCCATTGAATAAGGGAACAGATGAGGCGTGCGAATGGAGTGAAACAGGTACAGATACTGCAAATGTACAAGAAAATACTCATACATTAATGTTTTGAGAATATCACCTAATCATATTCAAACTAAACGATATATGTACATCATAGTTTTCCTTTAGGCGATCCTATGATATACAATATATATATATATATATATATATATATATATACACACACCATAATGATGCTAATAACTCTTATTTGATAATTGTAAAATATATCTTATTACAATTTATTTGCTATCTTTGGATATACAAACAAATTTAACAAGTCATATTAATTATCAACCATCATGTTAATGAATTATAAGAAAATAATTAACCTTTGACTTAATTCCTAAGTTCTTATAATAAATGAACTTCAATATACCCATAACTCCAATAATGATATAAAACATATCCATTTCATATATAGCATCAATTAATCATGGGTAATTGAATAAAATAATTTACAATATCAAAAAATTCGAAAGACTTCAAGGTTTGGCTACTTTGGTGACTAACAAACCATTCATAATATGAATTTTTAATATTGCAAAATATAAATATTTACCAAATTGCACACAAGGATAAAAACGTAATCAAAGCATAAGGGCAAAATAGTAAAAACATAATTTCATTAGGGCAAAATAATAAATTTATAATTCAGGGGCAAAATGGTAAATAATCAGCAAGGGCAAAACCGTAAATTTCTAATCCAAGGGCAAAATAGTAAATAATCAGCAATGGCAGAGTCGTAAAATTGCAAGAAGGACAAAATGGGAATTTTAAAATTGGCAAAGGGGCAAAATGGTAAAAACAGCCATCCGGTACGTCAGGCGCGTGCCGAGATCCGCCGCAGACACGTGCCCCGCACGCGCATATCCAACGCGCAGGTGCGGGCAACGCATGTGCCCGTCAACTGCCTCGGGCAGTTCCGCATGCGTGGACTCCACGCGCCAGCGGTTGGCGCGCGCGCGGATGCCACGCGCGCAGCGGTTTCGCGTGTGCGACGGCGCGTGGTCACCCTTACTGCCACTCTACATAACCGTACATGAGACGCGTGGGTTCCACGCGCCTGCAACTGTAGCGCGCGTGTGGACCCACGCGCCTTCTTCCCCGCACAACCGAGGCGTTTTTCTTCGCCATTTTTCATCTTTTCATCCCCTGTTTTGCCCTGATTCTTCCATTTTCAACATTTTTCTCCATGAAAACATTCATCATTCGGATTTTCTTCAACAGAACCATCCGAAAACATTTCAGCAACAACAAATAGTACGAACAGGATCGTTCAACGAATCATCATACGTAAATCATAATATTTCTATAAACGGAAAAATCATGAGATCATAAACCACACTCTGATACCAACTATTAGAATATACATATAATACTTTGATGCAGAAATACAAAAAAAACAGTGATCTTTTGATCTTCATGATTTTCACAATTAGATGAAGACATACTTTTATCCATTGTTGCACTTAATGATGATCGTTGTAGAAAACCGAAGAACTCGAACCAAATGAAGAAATCCGATTTCTCTCCCTTAACCCACTATACTTTAATGTATTCTATCGATGGAGGAGAGAATACCCAATTCCTTTTCTTATTGTTGTTCATTGTGGGTGGAGAGAGGACTGGACTCTATTTGTACGTTCATTGAAAATGTGCCTTCCATCAAATCGATATACCCTTTCATTTTATTAGAGTTGCAACTTCTCGTAACCAATAACTATTTATTTTATAGCATTTCAATAATTATTAAACCATATAATAAATCATATCATGTGGGTCACAATAATTCTTACAGATATTTGGCGGTCCTCGGCTTTATTGCTTCCTCATCGACTAACTAGCACCATGAATCAATGAGCCGAGCCTCGACGATCGCTACTCTCTATTTTTGCATTTTTTTTTTCTAGGCAAGTCCGTGGACCATCCAGCAACGACCCCCCCAGCTGAGCACTGTCAGCCGCCACGCCCGTCAGCCACAGCCCACCGTGACTCGACAAATTTCTTGCAGGTCCTCGACGAGTTGTTGCCACCAATCCACGGACGTCTCCAACCGTGGTCAACCTCTTGTTCCTCCGAGGCCCAGTCCACCGGTGAATTGGAGATTCTCGGTGTAATTCCGTTGAAGGGAAGATTGAAAAAGTCAAATAAAAGAGCTAGCAGAGACCAAATAGAAAGAATCGGTGGAGGACAAAGGAAGCAATTCCGGTGCTTTTGTTTTATCCAAATAAGGAGGTCGAGAGTTATCATTGCTTTAATGGAGAAGTCCAGTCCTGACGTTTAAGCCATCCTTTGCCCCAAACACGTTGCTGATCAACACGGGTAGGGGTGCTGATCGAACCGGTTCGGTTTTCATTAAAAACCGGGCGGTTTTTACGGTTAACCGAACCAAACCGAACCGACAAATAAAAGTAGAGAAATAAAAGGGGAGAAATATGAGTTTAACCTCCTCCGGTTGTGGGTTCGTCGGTTCGAAGATTCCGGTTTTTGAACCGAACGATTCGACGGGCACGCCATGAGCCTCCTCAGTCATTTGTCGTCGGTCAAAATTTGGAAACACATTCGAGCGGCATCGAGAGCTAGGTAAGAATTTTGGTTAATTCGATTTTCATATGTTTTGTTGCCTTATATTGGTCGAATTTCTGAACATACTATTGATATCCATAAAATCATGAGTAGACTTTAAAGTTAGGGATTATTTCCTAATTTTTTAACTTGCTATAATTGTCAATTTGATGTAATGCTTCGTAATTGCACAGAAAATTGCCAATCCAATCTCATGCTCGAGATACGATTTATGGTTGCACAAAAAATTGGCCAATTCGATCTCATAGTCAAGATACGATTCGTTAATTAATTCTAGAACTTAGATGAATATCAATAATATCTCGTGTGATTTGATGCTGTGTGGATTTGATTTCTTTCTATCTTTGTTTGATTTGAATTGTTTTTGTTTCTTAAAAAAAAAATCCAAAAGAAAAAGGATCATATACAATTGAAGTACATTATTTTTGGGATAGATTGCACGTTTAAATTAGGGGATTTAATTAATTTAGAACTGAACGAAGAAAAATACAAAATAAGTCCTGTGCACGTCATGCTTGCATCATCACTGCCTTATCATTACTATATGCTTGTCATTCATAACTTGCCATGTCATAATCACTATCATGTCATCGCTCGCGTGTAATCTATTAATTATATTTTAGGTTCATGAAATTGTGTGCCCTACTAGAATAGTTGTATATTAATTTTGCTCGTCATTAGAAATTACATGTTATGTCATTTAATTGAAAATTGAGTGTCACTTGAGAGTAGGCATGTTTTGTATGTCATCATGTTAGAATAGTTCAATAATGATTTTTGTCCTTCATTAGAATTAGGTCATTTAGTTAAAAATTCGGTACGTCCTACTAGAATACTATGTTTAATTGTTGTTAGGATTAGAACATTGAAATAAATTATGTCTCATGTCATGTAAGATTAGTAGTGTGCATTGCATAAAGCATAATTTTTATTAAATAAGTGAAAACCTTAAAAATATTAAATGAATTGCTTGTTAATTAGAAATCATTGTTGATGTTAATATCTAACTAATATTCAAGATGCTTTCCTTGTTTTGAGGTAAGTATTTCCTTAATGTGCTTGCAATTTATTAACTACTTTGCTTTTTCAAGTGTTAACCAATGGTTGTGCATTTGTATGATTATTGCATATGTTAGGAGTAAATTAAAATCAATGCAAATTGCGTACAAAACATTTTTTAAAAATAAAAGAGAAAATGTACCAAAAAGGTATTAGAAAAATATAGCGTAATCAAGTTCCCTTATCCATATTCTCTTTGTAGGAGTAAATTAAGTTTTTCGTTACTTTGCTTGGGTTTCCAATTGACCTACTAAAAAATAAACTAATGACAACTCCTAATTGAAAAGCATTTGCATGTTAATGTCTTACATCCTAAATTACCAATTGGTATATGCTTTGGAGAACCCAAGTTAAGTTAAGCCTTGGAGATCCCAAGTTAAGTCTAAAAACAATCAATTAGCCGAATCTATAGGTGATTCCACCTGCTTTTGGAAGGTCGCGACACATTGTACTTGGAGGCTTAAAGGCACTCCGTCCACTGTAAGGCTAACATAGCCATGGTTTATAGGATAGCATATTTACCTCAAGTTTTCAAGAATTTTACTAGTATTGTGGAAACCCAAAACAAATTGAACTATTGACACTCCCGATATTGTGAAATTCCAAATCGAATCAAACCGTTGACACCCCTAGTTTCTATATTATTTCAGTAAAAAAAAGTAACCTAACTTCAAGAGTCCCTTAATAAGAAAGTAAAAAACATATCATGCATGCAAAAACGGAGTTGATATAAGATCCACTAAACTGCGTATTAACTGCAGTGGGTCAGAACTACTTGTACAGACCCAAGGCGTGAATCCCGGTTCATAAAAACTCGCAGGGCACTTCCTGCATTTTCCAAATAATTAGGCCTCTATAATCGTACTCTTGAGTTATTGAAAAGAGAATTTCAATACGATCTCCATTAAGCCTAGTTTACTAGCAACGTAGTTAATTCATTGTTTGATCCCTCTTTGAGGTATTAATGAGACTTAAGCTACATTCGCCATTTAAGTTAAATAAGGTTTTAGTATACCAGTTAGAGTTAGCAGAAGCCAGAAGCCAAACATCAAATTACCTAGATTTTTGCTTCTTTTAATTAATTCTTAAGAGTACTTCTTCTCCTCCCCACGAAGCCTAAAAAGTCTTTTCCTCCCTTCTTTTTATTGTCTCTTCGATTTTCAACCATGGAGGGGAGGGTGAGACTATCTCAAACCCACCCCTCCATCTTTTTTTGTGTACTCTCCCAATCTAAATTTGGGAGTTGTGCTTTTCCAATCTAGCTCTAAATTTGAGAATTCGAATTCCACGAATGTAGTTCTAGACCTGAGAGTTCTTCTCTCCCGATTTAAATTTGGGAGTTTAGTAATGTTTTCGGGGATATGATACCCTTGTATTTTGTCTGTGTATAGGTTATCCGCCTCTAGTTTTAATGATGATCACAAGAACTCTAATGTTTCCCCAAACTATGAAAATTTGCTTTTCCAAAGGTTAGATATGTGTTTATTCAACCTATTTTGGTTATCTCCATACGATGATAGTATAGAGGAAGCTGAACCTAGGTGCATACCGTCAACTAACAACGCTTTAGTTATTTAAGAAGGAATTTTCGGCAAATATTCATTACCGACGATGATACGAGATCTGGTAATTGGCCATCAATTATTTTGCTTGACAGATTCATTCTTTTGAAATGAGTGGGCGCTAAGCCCTGTCAATACTTTGTTGATCCTCATTGTTTTTTGAATTTGGCTTTGTTTTGTAGTGTTTTGGCCTTTGCTCTACAAAAAAAAAATAATTCTTAAGAATTGAATGATAATACGTAATTTGACTATCTATAATTTACCATGAAAGTCTATATACTTCTCACTTATATAAAAGTTGGATCCCGTTTCAGCATCCTTTTTTTGAGTCATGAATACAATTTTTTTTTTACCAATGTAGTCCTTCTAGCCTATGTATTCAAAAATCGCTAAAAAAAAAAATAATAATTTCTTAAGAATTGAATGGAATGACCATATAAGAACTACACATAAATGTTTAGGATCGAATTGGCAAATTCAAAAGTTTAGGGCTAAATTGACATTTATACAATAAGTTTATGTATGACATCCTGAATTTTCATTCGCTTAATTAGTGAGAATTCAAGGAAGGATTAAGGTTAGCGATAATCAAGATGGAAATATCAATATCTCGAGATGCTTTTGAAAGATTTATTTGATCTATGTGAGTCCAAGAATATAGGAAAATTCATTGGACAATTACAGAATAGAGTTTAGACTATATTCTTGCGTTAAATTAGAATTTTATGGTCAATTTCATTAATGTGGCCATTATACTCTAAATTATGCCTAATATTATATAATGGGTTATAAAATTAGGATAAGATAAGTGGATACTAAACCTAATCACCCTATGGCCGGCCACCTATTACCTAACCTTAGCCCTAAAATTTCATTTTTGCCCTTGGATGATTTAACGCATGTAATCATGGGTAAATAGTACCCAAACCAATGTATTTACATGCAAGAAATGTGTTTAACAAGCCAAGTGAACACCCTTTCCCTCTTAAAACCGCTTGACTGGCGCCATTCTCTCTCTCTCCCCCCTCCCCCTCTCCCTCATTTTCTTCATTTTGGCCTGAGAAGTTCTTTTCATTTCCCTTCTTCTCCCTCGGCTGCTACATCACCGAACCCTCTCTTCTCCATTTCCTTCTCCTTTCTTGCCATTTCTTGCTCAAATTCTTACCACAAGTGAAGTTTAATCTCAAGGCAAGCAAATGGGACTTACTCCTAAGCCTCTTGATTTCTCTTTCTCTTGGTTTTGCTTGCTTAGGTAATGGGGGGTTGTTATGGTGTTTGATATGTCGTTTGTTCGATTTTGGTGTCTTCTTTGAGATAGAGTAACCAAGCTAGTGATCTTCCAGTGAACGACTTTGGTCAAGGCTTATAAGAGAGGCTTGAGTCATTTTTATGAGATGCATGTTGATTAGTAGTGAATTTTTATGAGATGCATGTTGATTAGTAGTGAATTTTGAGCTTGTATGTTGATGATCTTTCCTTAGATGGTCTAGACGGTAAGTCTTATGCTAAGTTTATGTCTTGCATGTGATTTCCATGGTTTGTGATTGTGAGATAAAGCTGAGATGAAGTCTTGCGTGGCTGTTTTAGCTTGTTGTGTGACGTTTTGGTGAGTGGATGTCGATGAGGCGACAAAAGGATGGAATTCATGTACTTGGTTCTAGCCCAAAAAATACTGTGCATATTGTACCCTTCTGTTTTGCTAATTTTGCTGCAACTTTTTTAGACTAGAGCTCAAGAAATTTCCTTTTCAAAATTGTTTCAAATATCCTAAAGTTTAAAAAAGTTAAATTTTAGATTTTTCGGAGTTAATTTGGAGGGTCAAATGGTCATATTTCTTTTCAAATTCCTATTGTCCAGTACCGTCGAGATGGTGACCCTCATTGATTCTTGATTTTCTATGGATTTCTCTAGTTAGAATCTTGATGAGCTTTCTCACAAAAGTTGTTTGAAATTGTTTTTTCTACAACATATCCATATTTGATAATTTTTTAAGGTGGTTTCTCTGAAACCAATTTTCGAGGGTTTAACTATTCTGTTTTGAGGCTCTATTTTGCTCCAAGTCCGAGCAAATGAAAGGCATAGTTGCATGTCGATTTTGACCTAATGATCTTCATGAGAAAACTTTGTCAAGGTCTTTGTGTAACATATCGAAAAATTAGAATTGTTGAAGGTCATTTACTATTTTAAATCAAAGTAATTTCCACAATCGGACAAAACTGCCCTTTTTGACCGATTTTCAAAATGAGGCTTTTATGAGAGGAAAATGAGGGAATCTTGAAATGATGTCTTCTGTAGAGTCAACTAGCACACTTGAGCTTTCCAACAAGGCAACAAGATATGATTCACTATGATATGATCCCATTTGATGATGTATTCAATTTATTAAGTGTAGTGATAGAATCTATAAATTCTGGCTATTGAGTGAGCATAAGGTATTAAGTGTTGCAATAGTTGCATGTTATAGCCTATGCACGAAATTGATGGAATGCAATGCCACATCATATGTATGCCGTGTGTGATGATGGATGAGTATGAGGCTACAGATGGCAAACCATGGCATTATGATTGGGTTACTTGAGGGTTGATAGGGTTCCCCAGTACCTAAATGTCTGGGGGATAATAGGGTTTCCAAGTAGTTCCCTGATGATGGCCTAGAATGGATGTCAGGAAGGTTTCCTAGGATGCTGTGTGTTCTCTAGATGCCGAGTAGTGGGAACCCTAGGGGGTAATAAGGTTCCTCATAAGTCTGGCTATGTGCGTGCTATATTGGAAGTGACCTGCATGATGTCGACTTGCCACCGATTGAAATTGTGAGATGGGGGTGGACCAAATGGTGTGTTATGCATGAAATGAAACATGTGCTTAGTGCTATTGCATTTCGTATGCTACACGTACTTGTGAGTGCATTATAAGTATTGATTATTTGCTAATTACATTATAGGACCACTATAGGTGCGTCTTGGAAATCAAAAGTGCATTAGATTGATTGATTTATGAATATGTCTTATCTTTTGCTAAGTTTGGTTTACTCCTGTTGTATTGCAATTTTTCAGATAATTAGAAACGATGAATGTACCTCCTTTAACTCGATAGGGACAGCCATATTATTTTGAAAGTATATCAGAGGACGCCACGTTTCAGTAGTATGAACGTGTGTATGTTTGCAGATGTCTACTTTCTGGGTAGATGTAGGCCGTAGTCAATTGATACCATACTGTTTTATTGCATGGTTTGTATGGGAGGCCAACGAACCGAAGGGACGTCTTTGGTTCTGGAGTGACAGTGACAACAGCAACTCTGAGTATGACAGTAGCAGCAATGGGCCATCTGAGTATAGCGACCTGAATGAGGAGTGGGATAGCGATGGATGGGAATGACGCACGACAGTATTGGGTTAGGCGAGTTGGTTTCCAAGGCAACGATTTTCACAACAGCCACTCTTTTGAGTTTTAGTTGCATGGTGGGCGATGAATGATGTGGCTCATGTGGGCGTGGGTGGAGATATCTTTTTTATTACGCCAAGTTTAAGGTCAGAGGTTGTTTTGTTTGTGTGCCGCCCATGTAACTAAATAATTAAACCAATGAATGGAAACTAACTTACCTGTTATGCCCCTAAGGGTACAAGTCTGCATAATTCACTTATACATGCTTCTGCGCTAAAGAAAAACTAACGGCTATTAAGATGGCATCAATTAAGGTGGCATGCTTGGGGCATCACATTATGAATATGATTGAATAATTTCTTCAGGTAAATTGTTCAACATTTTGGTCATGGCTAGCTAAATTTTGCAATAAATTGGACCTTTTTGGGCTTAAAATGCAAAAGGAAAAAAAAAAATCACACTTTTAGCATTCAAAACAACACTCAAAATCATCAAATTCAAAAGCCAAAAGTCAAACCGGTACTCCTATGATAAAATATTGGGTACATTAGTTGTATCAATCAGTTTCGGATTTTTCAAAAATTCTTGTGCCAATCAGTTTCTTTCTTCCATAAACACCTTTCTTCTCTCTCCTTTGTCTCTGTCTCTGTCTCCATCTCCTTCTCCAAGAAAATATTGGGTACATTAGTTGTATCCAGTGGGCAATCAAGTAAAGAAATGACAAGGTTGCCTGCAGTTAAATAACGCAATTAGGGTTTTTCTATTTCTTTCTTTTTTTTTTCCCATTTGCTTTCAAAAGATTCCAGCATATTCTACCATGAAGTGCCTATAAATTGAACTCCATGTTTAACTTGATCTCATTTTCATACCCACTCAAAAAGAGAAGAAGTCGTTTTCATTTCCTTTCTATTCCATTGTATTTTGAGGATCGAGGCCATGAATCTTTTGGTAAATGGTGGCGTTTTCTTGTTGAGCATCATTCTGTTTTCAGCTCTCGAAAAGTTCCTGCAGAAATTCTGGTGGAACCCGATTCGGGTACAACGTGCAATGGCTTCACAAGGAGTGAGAGGCCCTCCCTACGGATTCGCCCATGGCTCTACCAGAGAAATATTCAAGTTGAGAGAGGAAGTGGCCAGGAAGATGAACAAGCACACGGTGGATGTCTCTCATGATATTTTGCCCATGGTGGAGCCTCACATTTACAAGTGGAGTCAAATGTTTGGTAACTAAATCTCTCTCGTTGCCTCTTATAGATGATTGATTTCGATGAACTTCCTCC
This sequence comes from Eucalyptus curtisii, assembly GCA_017140595.1. Classification (NCBI taxonomy): domain Eukaryota; kingdom Viridiplantae; phylum Streptophyta; class Magnoliopsida; order Myrtales; family Myrtaceae; genus Eucalyptus; species Eucalyptus curtisii. Next base: position 20,974,299 of record CM029495.1, read on the forward strand.
ATCCCTAAGTTTCATAAGCATGTTTTGTTAGCTTGATATGATGATTTGGCTGTGAGTATGCTCTCTACTAGCCACTTTGTTGCTCCCGTAAATTAGAAAACTTCTCTAAAAGGTGTGTTAGAATATTTAAAGAATAAATTATGTCTTCATCTAATAGCTTGAGTTTTTAAAACGGTTGGTCATGGTCTTACCAAATCTCACATGGTATTCGAGTAGGAGGTCCTAAGTTCGAATATTTCTAGATCTCATTTGCCCCCTTAATTAAATTTCCACACTTAATACTACGCCAAAAAAAAAAAAAAGTCCAGATTAACCATGAGGAGAGTGTTATAATATTTAAATAATAAATCATACCTTCATCTAACAGCTTAAGTTTTTAGAACAGCCGATAATAGTCCTACAAAATTTCACAAGGTGAAAATTAATGGAGTAGTTCCATAGTGCTTGGAGGCAAAAAGGCAATCCCTCCTAAGTAAGGCTAACACAAACGTGTTTTATGCATATTTACCTCAAGTATTCATGACCTCCTCCATGCCCCTTCATACATATGTGTGTGTATATATATATATATATATAGACACACACAAGCGCACACATACATAGATACATACATCTTTCACTATTTATTAGAAAAAGTTGGTGGGATTCTTGTATGTCAAATTTCATAAGTTTTTAAGTTTCCATGCTCATTGAATGGAATATAACCGAAAAAGTTTGAGAACAAAACTGCTCTTATTTTTCTTTCATACAATCATTTTGATTGACAAAACACCATATAAAGTAATTAGGCCAATATAGAGAATAATACAGTTACTTAGGGTGTCAAAAATACCTGAACTGAACCGATCCAATCTGACTTGAAAAGTTTGATGTTCTCGGTTTAAGTAAAGGAATTCAGATAGTTTGACAATTTGGTTTGTGTTTCGAATTCTTTTTACCTTCCTCTTCCTTCTTCATCCCTTCTTGTCTGCATTCCGGAGAATCCTAAAAAAAAGCACTATAATTCATCAATAGATAATATTTAAAGATTCAATCCAAAAATTGGAAATTTAAAAAAAAAAAAAAATGAGGTCTCGCCGTAGAGAAGGTGTTCTTGGTGTAAGAGATCAGCAAGCAAGTTTTATCGTTCTCCCTAAAGCTTCATTGTTGAATAATTGCACCATTGGATGCTTTCATTCTTTAGAGCGGAGGACAAAAATTGAAAGTAGAGTTGTATAATTACTGTTCGTAACATGAATAGAGTACCTTGCAAACTGGAGCATCATTAGAAAAACATATGTAGGTGTTTTCCTCATGATTGGAAAATTCACATTATCAATAATTAATTGGGTTGTTTGAAAGATTCTCGTTGAGAGATTTAGCTAATATGGTCTTTTTGGCCATTATGAAGATTGCTTGACTCTAATTGAATTTGTTGAAAAATATTCGTTTTGTAGATGAAAAGATGGGAGATCTTGGTCATTCATCATTCCTTTATGTTATCGTGCTTGAGATTATGTTTGTATATCTTAAGCACATAATAGTTAACCTGACCGAATGTGTTCCACGATTCAAATTTTGGTGTTTCAAGAAACTAAACTTCCTGTGCAGGTTTTGCTAGTTTAGCTTGTTGCTAAATTTCTTTGTCCGACTGATTTGGAAGTGAGATCAAATGTGGTAGACTAGGTTTGGAACAACTTGATGCTCAATCAAGGCATATGCTTGAAATAGCCAGAAAAAAGGAGAGGAAAACCCGAAAACTCGACCCGAACTGCATTTTCGGCTTGGATCGGGTCAGTCCACAATTCGGGTCAAAATTAGTGTGACTCCAAATGGTTTTGTTTAGTTTGGGTACCATGGAAACCGGAACCATTGACACCTCTAGTTACTATGTTATTTAAAAAATAAAAAGGTAACCTAACTTCAAAGAGTGTTCCCTAATAAGAAAGTTAAAAACATATCGTGTGTAAAAAGGGAGTTGATATATGATCCGCCAAACTGCATGCAAACCGCACGGGGTAAGAATTATCCGTACAGGCCAAAGGCATGGATCCTGATTCATGGAACTTATAGGACCCTTATGGATTTTCCAAATAATGGATTTTCCAAATAATTAGGCCTCTACAATCGCACTGTTGGGTTATTGAAAAGAGAATATCAGTATGATCTCCAGATGTGCCTAGTTTACCAGCAGCGGAGTCAATTTATTGTCTGATCCCTCTTCGAGATATTAATGAAACTTGAGCTCCATTAGCAATCTAAGTTAGATTAGGCTTTAGTCTACCGGTTAGAGTTAGTCTACCGGTTAGAGTTAGCAGAAGCTAGAAGCCAAACATCAGATTACCTAGATTTTTGCTTCTTTTAACTAATTCTTGTAAATAAGAAGAATCGAATGAAAATACTTACTTGTTGAGATGCCCCACTTCGATATAAAACTATCTATGATAAGCACAATCAACTCAGAAATAAAAAATCATATTCCAAAAGTTAAAAAGTTTCAATTAAAGTAAAAAACTAAAGCTAATGCTACCCCAAATGCACTACATATATAAAAGCTCTTGAGAGCGAACTTTTTCGATATCTTCAATCCTCAGGCGGACGTAACGATGTTGTTTCAGTGGACCCAAGACAAGTAATCATAAATCATGAAAATGACGATAACTTTATTTTATTATCAAGTCTTAACATTAAATAAAATATGCTTATTTAAAGTTAGAAAATGAATTCTCTAATTTGAAAATAAGAAAGTATTTTTCTTGAAAAAGATTTTTACAGAAAGTGTTTTCTTTTATCAGAAATTGTTTGCCTAAAAAACATACTGTTAGAAAAATTCATGAAAATAAATAATATTTTACTCGTGTCCAATCATTAAGCACCGACACTGCCTGCGTGAATTTGCGAAATCAGCGTGCAAAAACGCAATTTCCGCGGAGAAAATGATGGAGCTTTAGCAAGTCAACGATGTGTGCTGGATCTTTTAATAATAAATGGAGGGGACTATTTGAAATCTATATATAGCTGTGGGGTTGACAATGGAAATGAATATAATTAAATTGTTTAAAAGATCTATCTTGAACGTTGCATGTTTTATTTTATTTTTTTCAATTAATACGATCCCATTCTTGGTACACTCGTACATATATACAGAACAAACACATCTATAAAAATCGACAAAAAAAAAATTATAAAATTGTATGAGACCAATGGATAATAAGGGAGGAAATTAAGGGGACTGGAAATATTTGACCTCAGGATTTTCTACTCTAGTATTATGAAAAAGTTTATGATATCTTTGCCAACTAATTAGACTATTAAATATGTAAATAGTTTAAATAGAAACTAAAACATTATTGCAAGTGCCGGTTGTCTCCAAAAGTGGTAACACTTTGAATCAAGTAGAGGAACATTCTAAAGAAACGTTGGGAAATTACCAAGAAAGTCTTAAACATATTATAAAGACATCAATTAAATTTTAAACATTTTAATTTAGCCAATTTAGTTCCAATATAATCTATGCGACCAATTTCATGTGAAAATTGCTGACGTCGATGCTAGTCATCCTACACAGTACTGTTATTACTAATGTTCACAATTTTTTAATAATTTTTCTAACTTTTTATCTTTCTTTGTTTTTCGCTTGTGGCTGGTCATCGGCAACCAGCCATTAGCGATGGCTAGCCTCGCCAAAAGGAAGGCGAGGTCCAACAAGGCCACCTTGGCCTAGGTGAAGGTCACCCTTGCCTATCGGAGGTGAGGGCAAGCACCAATGAGGAGGCGCCCTTGCCAAATTTGGCGAGGCCGACCTCGCCACCTTGGCTTGGGCGAGGGCTAGCCTCACCAGAGTTGGTGAGGGAGGCCCTCACCAGCCTTCGCCAAAGCAATGCCTAGCGAGGTTGACCCTTGCTCAAGCGAGGCTAACCCTTGCTTTAGTGAGGTCAACTATCGCTTGTGGTTGGCACATGTCACACAAGATACGTCCACATCAATAATATTTTGCCAAAATTTGCTGAACGGACTGCATTAACAAATTGCCAAAAAGTTTAGGACTAAATTAGCTATATTAAAAGGTTTGGAGTTGAATTGGCACAAATGCAATAAATTTAGGACCTTGAGAATTAGCCATGGATTTGACAAGCCGCCAAAGTCAACCACCAAAAGAAAATATAGAATCTTGCATGTGAAGGACTTTGAGAATTAGTCATGGATTTTCTGGGTTTCTTGGTGAGCACATTGATGTTGCTCCTTTCCTTAATCCTTACTTCACAAGTTATGGTGGAAACCGATTAAGTACAAAGGGCAATGGCTTCACGAGGCACGGAAGGACCTCCCTACAAGTTTATCCATAGTTGCACCAAGGACATACCCAAGTTGAAGAAGGATGTCACGATGAAGATGATCAAGCCCATAATGAATGTTTCTCATGAAATTTTCCCCATCGTTGAGCCTCACATTCACAAGTGGAATGAAATATATGTTAATTTAGGGTTTAGTGTACAGAATAATTTTAGATTTTAACTTTTGGTTGAACCTTTTGATTATAGTTTAGCAAATGGATATATACTCAATATCAAACGCAAATAGTTTTCTTTTTAAGTATATATATTTGTTTTCCACTTATAATTAGCTAGAATTAAAATATACTTAATTGGTCATAGTCAGGTAGGTTCAAGGTTCATCTAGTATAATTTAATATTAAATTGTTCTATATTCAAGCTCTTGCTAAAACCATGCCTTCATTTGTTAGTGGAATTTATTCTTTTCCTTTTCTTGATGATTTGTAGGAGAAATTTTTCTGTATTGGTATGGTCCTGCAGCTCTACTAATAATCTCAGACACTGAGCTAGTCAAAGAGGTACTTAACAACAGAGATAACACATATGTAAAGTCAGACTTCCCAGGAGACATCAAGAAGCTTTTAGGCGATGGGCTCTTTAGTACTAAAGGCGAAAAATGGGCAAGGCAACGTAGATTGGCACATCTCGCCTTCCATGGAGAAAGCTTGAAGGTAGTTTACTATCTTGCTATTTAGATGTCAATTGTCTGACACGACTCGGGTTTCTATCAATTTTTGTTAGATATATCGTGATTTTGTAATATGCCGAATGATAGACATAACAGGAAAACTTGTTAACTCGTGTTATTACATGATTTTAACCATATACCGTCTTGTTATATTTGCATAATGATAATTCAGTATGTATGTTTCTGGGCCATCTAAGGGCTTCGAACATGCATGAGAACTGTTGCTGATTATACCATAAATTGTGAATATGCAGTGCATGATTCCAGCAATGGTGGATAGTGTTCACATGCTGCTCAAGAGATGGCAGAATCTAGAAGCCAGAGAGGTTGAGTTGTTCGAAGAGTTTACGACGATCACGTCTGACGTGATTTCCAGGACAGCATTTGGAAGCAGCTACATTGAAGGGAGAAATATGTTCCGAATGTTGGGCGAGTTGACTGCTATAGCGTCGCGAAATCTTTTCAAATTAAGACTTCCCGGAGTCAGGTACATTTTTTTTTTTTAGTATTCTGGTGAAGGTTAGGGTCTTTTTATTTCAATAAATTTTTTTTTCTTGCGAAAATTAGTGCCAATTTTGGCTTGGTTTAAAAGTTGATTAATGTGTTTCTTTGTGTAGAAACATATGGAAAACAAGTGATGAAATTGATTCCGAGAGACTAGAGAAGGGAATACGCGATGTGGTGTTAGAGATAATCAAAAAGAGAGAAGAGAAGGTGAATACGGGAGAAATGAACGACTATGGGAACGACTTTTTAGGGTCTCTTCTGAAGGGATATCATGATCCGGACGAGAGCAAGAGAATCACGATTGATGATGTCATGGACGAGTGCAAGACGTTCTATTTCGCAGGACAAGAAACAACGAACTCTGTCCTCACTTGGACACTCTTCCTCCTTGCAATTCACAAAGATTGGCAACAGGAAGCAAGAAAAGAGGTGACCGATGTATTTGGCAATGAAGATCCCAACCATGACGGAATAATGAAACTCAAAACGGTATGTAAATGTAGTTCTCTTTTTACCAACATGGTCTGTATGCCTCATGTACTTGTAAATGTGGTTGTTTTTTTTTTTTTTTTTGGTTTTTTTTTTTTTTCAGGTTGGGATGATCATTAACGAATCGCTTCGACTGTACCCTCCCGTCATCGGCCTCTTTAGAAAAGTCAAAAAGCAAGTCACGTTGGGAAGTCTCGTTCTCCCTGCGGACATCGTCCTCCACAAACCGACCCTGACCATTCACCATGACCGTCGAATTTGGGGCAACGATGTGCATCTTTTCAAGCCGGAGAGGTTCTCGGAAGGGATCGCCAAAGCTACAAACAACAACGCCGCTGCGTTCCTCCCTTTCGGCTTGGGACCGCGGACTTGCGTGGGCTTGAATTTTGCGATGAACGAGGGGAAGATCGCCATCTCGATGATTCTGCAACGCTATAGCTTCACTCTCTCCCCCGGCTACATCCACTTGCCTGCCCATATCCTCACCATTCACCCTCAACATGGAGTCAAAGTGATTCTTCATCCCCTCCAGAGTGAACATGTGCGTGCTCAATTAGATTAAAAAAAGGACAAACGTTCAACAATGCACGGTTATAGTGCTTGTAAAATTGTTAAGTAGCTTCCCTCGTTTCCCTTGTTTCACACTCCATCAGTGACCACTTCTTTCAATACAGTTTTATGCTTCATGTATCCTACCGTTGGTTTCATTTTCCTTCGTTTGTGAGCAGTAATAATGATCAGCATGAGAAGAGAGGTTGCTAGCCACTTTCTATCAAGATCATGTAAGTGACGCTATCCTCAACTTGCCCGTCCCCTACAGTAAACGGTCAATGGCAGATCCAATTGACTTGTCCTTAGCAGCCCATCAATGATCTTCGTTATAAGAAAAATGCGAGTGGCTTCATCCCAAACTTCTTCGTTTCCTCATTGTGCAGCCTACTCGAGATCTCGAATTGCTTCTTGCTGGACGGCTTTCCCTAAAAGTCCATCGACTCGGACAACTCTTCAGTTGCCCTGAACTTATTGTTCCTCTTCAAGCAATAAGCGAGTAGGTTGTAAGCAGCATAATTACGCCTATCGCCCTTTTGCTGACCTGCCCAACCAATGAACTTGGAGGCAACTGCGGGGTTGTTTTCCACCTCGAGCACCTTGGCGATGAGCCTAGGGCTCACACGATGGAGCTTGCTGAGAACGATGGCGACAAGGTGGCCCTCAACTGCTTCGGTTCAGGAGGAAAGTGTAGACGATGAACTGGGTGATCAGCGAGAGGCGGTGAGGGAAGAGGGAAGCTTGGGGGGCCGAGCTTGGAGATTGGAGGGGGTTGTAGGGGTGGTGGTCCGGGTCTTACTTGTGGAGGTGGAAGGTGATTTGGGTGTTTTAGGGGTTTAGGAGAAGAGGTCGTCGTAGACAACGGGCTGGTTATAGGAGGGCCGCGGTGGTCGGAGAACAAGAAGGGTTGAGGCTTCGGTGCGGGGATCTTTTCGTGGTGTCGCCGCCGTCCCTACGGCGGAAAGAATGGGGGGCACCGCAAGTGTAGATGGGGGAGAGTCGTTGGCTGTTTCGATGGCAATGGCAAAATGGGGGGACAATTATTACATTATGACCCCTACTCCTAAGTTTTTGACTTGTAGTGCTTCTTGCGTTTTCATCTTTGCGATGCTTATAATATATTCTTGAATTCATTTTGAGTAATAACCTTTGCTTTCAACGCTGATCAAATTCTCCTCGATATTTGCGTCGCGTGCTCTCATAGGTACCCATTGTGAAGATAAATTAATCGAGCAAATTTGGAAAGAAAAAGGTAAACATCTTAATCTTCCCAAGTTCATTGTAATTTGCCCAACATCGATTGTAATGTTTTTTTTTTTTTTATTAAATATCAACTGTGATTAAAGAGAAAATAAAACTGACCATAAAAAGGAAACCGAGTAGATGAGAGAGGGATAGGTTGGTAACGAGAATGGTGAAAGAGATTGGGAAAATGTCCAAAAAAAACTTTAAATATATTGCAATTTTGTTAATTCAGTCATAAACTTTTTAATTTTGTTAATGAGTCTTAAATCTTTTCTCGTTTTACCAATTGGACAATTTTAATCGAAAATTATTGACGTAGACACTAGTCTTCTCATGTGGTACGCCAAAGTGCTTAACGTTGACAATTTTTAATAATATTATAATATATTTTTTGAATGTATTTATTTTTTACTTTTAATTTATTTTTTCTTTTCCTTTTATTTATTTATTTATTTATTTATTTTTCTACTATTATGGCCAGCGACCCTCACCCAATGATTAGCAACTCGGCCCTCATGAAGCACTAGACTAGGGTTGATAGCTAGAGTTGTAAATAAACAAAGAAATTATAAGAAAAGGGGAAAAAGGAAAAGGAAAATATAAATAAATAAATTTGAAAAATATTAATAATTATTAAAAATTATCTATTTCAGCAACGAGCCTACCATGCAGGATGGCCAACATCCACATCAGTAATTTTGGCCAAATTGTATGGATGTAATCAATTGGCAAAATGTGAAAAGATTCAAGACTCAATTGGCAAAAGATTATTGTCAGATGCACTTGGTACGACGAGTTACATAGTGAGTAGAACTCCATTAATGGTGTTTGAATGTCGAATTCCCAAGAAAGTGTGGTTTGATAATAATGCCAATCATTTTAGTCTTAGAAATTTGATTGCCCATGTTATGTTTGAAATAGTATGGATAAGCTTGATTGGAGGACAAGAGAGTGCATTTCTAGGTATGCACAAGGTGAGCGGAACTATCGATTGTGATACTGGAGTTAAATTCACATGTTATCTACAAATAAGTTACATTTGATAAATTTTCAATACTTCTAGGTAGGAGTGAATGTGGTAATGTTTATACAAATCTATATGATATTTAGTTCAAGGTAGAATTTCAACTAGAAATTCTTGAGTAGTGGATACTAGAACGCTAATCAACATAGATTGAGCTTTTAGCAAGGTAAATCTTGTAGAGCCAATAGGTGTTTTAGTTGTTGAGTTTAACATGGTGCATGTTTAATTTCCGAGCAAACATGGACACAATGATGGCTTGGTTCATATGTTGTTAAGGAAATTGTGTCTAAAAATCCACAAGGAATAGTTGAAGGTGTAATTGGAGTTGGTGTTATGATGAAATCCACAGTGTAGTGAAATTTAAGTGCGGCTTGGACTAAAAAGATGTTTTGGTAGTTGAGCCCATGAAGGGTTATGGGAGGGCAACAGTGAAGTTTGGATTTTTAGCAATTGATTGAGAGTTGGCTCGAATGTCGAGCCAAGGTGAAGATTGTTGAAGATATTCTTGAGCTTCAAATGGTGAAGGAAACTTGAGTTGAATAGGGAGTTTCCTAATTTAAGTGAGTATCCTAATTTGAATAAGTTTCCTATTTTTTATCCAAATCTTCTCTATATAAAAAGGGAGTTTTCTTTATGAAGAGTATTCAAATTTCGACTTCTTCATGAACTACTCCCTCTAACAATCCGAGAGTGTTCAAGTCCATTAAATCTTGTGGTAAGATTTGTGAATTTGTTTGTGAGATTAAGATATAGTTCATGAAGTATTATGGGGCTAAACACAATGTGAGTCATTAAGTGTAATTAGAAACTGGGAAACATTTAGAGTGTTTGCGTAATTCGAGTGTTATTATAATCTCTATTGTTTTGCTGGATTTATAATGGTATATTGAGCTGCTCTTCTGATGGACATACATTATATCGACCGAGCAACATAGCTCAAGTATTTGACTTATTATCTTGTTTTGTTTATTTAATTATTCGAACGCTACTATTCTGTGAAATGGACTAAATGAAAGGATACTCAAACTTGGACAAAATTTATGAAAATGAAAATATTAGACTTATATCCAACCATCGCGAGCCAGCACTGCCTAAGTGAATTATGAGAATACAACATGCAAAAATGAAATTTCTAAGGAGAAAAAGAATGGAGCTCTAGCAAGCCTACTTTTGTGCTGGATATTTGAATAATTATTGGAGTGGCCAATATATGAAAATCTATAGCTTGTCGCGTTGGCAATGGAAATGAAAATCATTAAAATATGCAAAAGATCTAACTTCACTGTTGAATGTTTTATTTTTATTTGTAGGGTAATACGATTTCATCAATTTGTCTCGCAAAATCTTCGAAGAAACTGATTCATTACGCAAGTGCCGTTGGACTTTCACACTCGATAGCTACTAAAATATATTTAAGTCACTAAGATCTCAGAACCGTCACGCTTAATTAACATTGTTACTATACTCGAAAATGATTAGACGTCTAATTATTTAAAAAAAAAACAAAAAGATCTTCAAAACAATACTTTTATATCCCAATATCAAGTTTTAAATCTCCCAAAGTGGTAGCAGGTTGTGTTGGAATATAATACGTGGAAACAACATGATCTTGCAATTTATGTTAATGCAAAATTGCCAGAGAAATAAACAAGAAATAATAATGACACCAGAAATTTACGTGGTTCGGTTCGAGTATCGGTACTTACGTCCACAGAGAGAGCCAGCAGCAAAAAATCCACTATAATAAGAGAATCAAAGTTCATAATCGCTCACACGCTTGAGTGTTTCCAACACCTAGATTTAACCATAAACCAGAGTGTTTATAAATAAACAACTCACTTGGATATAAACTCACGGCATAAAATTACCGCGCATTCAAGCTCAAAACAAAACACTCTACGTATGCCAAAATCAAAAACTCTGGCGTTCGTCTTTGGTCCACATACGTAAATCTTCGTGTTCCTTTGGAAAGCTTCACGTGGCTTCAAAGAAACTTGCAGCTCTTTCGAAGCAGCGTGGACGTGCGGCTCCTTTATTTATTTCGTATGGTTTCAGCAGTCCAAAAGAAACCTCCTGGAGACTTCGGCACTTTATTTATATCTGCGCCCAAGGAGAAGAGTTTGACCTGGGCCCACTTTTGGCTTCTTTCTTCGGCATGGAATATGTGTGTGCCCAAAGTCAAACATTTGACTTTGGGCCCCACATAACTAACCTTATTCGGCCTCCTCCTACAAGAGAAGAAGAAAACTTTGTTGTCTTTTTTTTATTCTATTTTATTTCCTCTTTTGTAAATCTTCAAAAGTCCAGCGAATCGCATTTTGCAAACGCTCAAACTTGAGACATAATTTAACAATTCTCCACATTGGCTCGATGTTTGAAGTCAAGTTATAGTGCTCATTATTCATGCTGCTCTCCCAACACCCCGATGGGCACTCACTCTCTACAAACACCAATAGAGCTCAAGCAAAGCTTGAGTTTCGCCAAAGGAACAGACTTAGTCATCATATCTGCTGGGTTATCTGCTGTAGCAAGCTTTTTGACAATAACATTACTTTTAGCTAAGACATCTCGGATGAAGTGGTACCTGATGTTGATATGCTTTGTTTGCTCGTGATAAATTGGATTATATGCCAAATATAATACACATTGGTTATCACAGTGCATATTCACACTTTTCTGTTCTAACCCAAAGTCCGAGAGCAAACTTTGTAACCATATCGCCTCCTTCGCTACAAAGGCTAATGCCATGTTCTCTGCTTCAGTCGAAGACAAGACAATGTGATCCTGTAAGGATGCTTTCCAACTAACTGCACCATTTGCTAGCGTAAACACATACCCTATTAAAGACCTGCGATCATCCAAGTCACCGGCGTGATCCGAATCCACAAAACCAGTGGTGTCACTGCCATTGTTGTCTCTTCGATACACTATACCCACGTCCGTTGTCCCCTTCAAATATCTGAGGATCCACTTCACAACTTCCCAATGAGCTTTACCAGGACGCTTCATATAGCGACTAACTACGCTCACAGCTTGTGGAATATCAAGCCTAGTGCACACCACATCATACATAATACTACCCACGACACTAGAATAAGGAACACGGGACATATGCTCCTTCTCCTCCTCAGTCTGCGGTGATAATTTATCTGAAAGTTTAAAGTGCTTCGCTAAAGGTGTACTCACAGATTTTGCTAACTACATATTAAAACGTACCACAATCTTCTCAATATATTTCTTTTGAGATAGACGTAAAACTCCTGCAGCCCTGTCACGCAAAATCTCCATACCCAAAATTTTCTTTGTAGCACCTAAATCTTTCATCTCAAATTCAGCATTTAACCGCCTCTTCAGCACATCAATATTAGACATATTCTTAGCTGCTATCAGCATATCATCAACATATAAGAGTAGATAAATCAAATAACCATTCTTCAATCTCCTAAAGTAGACACATCTACCCATCTAACTTTTCGTGTAGTATTAACTAGCCATGAAAGCATCAAAATGTTTATACCACTGCCTAAGAGATTGTTTTAGCCCATACAAAGATTTTTTCAACAAGCAAACATGATCTTCCTTACCCGGAATAGTAAATCCCTTTGGTTGCCTCATGTAAATCTGCTCCTCCAACTCACCGTGAAGAAACGCAGTTTTCATATCTAGTTGCTCTAGCTCAAGATCCTGCGAAGCAACTAAGGCAAGTAAAACACGAATAGAAGTATGTCTTACCACAGGAGAGAACACCCCCATTGTAGTCAATGTCCTCATGTTGTATATATCCCCTTCGCCACAAGTCTCGCCTTATACATCACTACCTCGACACCAGGAATGCCCTCTTTCCATTTAAAAACCCATGTACTTTTGACAATCTTTTGGCTCTTGGGTACTTTGACCAACTCCCATGTCTGATTTTGATGGAATAATTCCATCTCTTCACTCATAGCCCCTAGCCATAGCAACGACTCCAAACTAGCCATCGCCTCAGAGTAAGACGAAAGCTCATCTGTCTCCACCTCATCACCTACAGTCAATGCATAAGCAATATATGTATAACCATAACGTACCGGTGATTTAATGTGCCTTCTCTGTCTATCTGCGGCTATAGTGTGCTGCGGCTTTGCTGGTTGTTCATTATCACTGACTTCAGAAACTGCGTGGCTTTATCTGCAGTCTCAACTTATGTTACCTTCGAGGTATTTGGAGTCTCCACCTGAAGCTCCACCTCACTAATGATACCATGATCCATCTTCTCTACTGGTTGTATCTTAGAACTCCTCTGTTGAAGCATTGCAATCTCATCAAAGATCACATCTTTACTGATTAGAAAACCGGGTAATCTGGGATCAATGCACCACAGCCGGTAGCCTTTCACCACATGTGCATAACCCAGAAATATTCACTTCTTCACCCTCGGCTCAAGCTTACCATCACTCGCATGAACATACGCAAGACATCCGAATATACGTAATCCGAAATAATCAACAGATTTCCCCGACCATACTTCCTCAGGAGTCTTCCATTCGATAGCAGATGATGGAGATCGATTAACTAGGTAACATGCCATGTTCACTACTTCAACCCAAAATTCATTGCCAAATCCTGCATGTGAAAGCATGCATCGAGCTCACTCAAGCAAAGTTCTGTTCTTCCGTTCTGCCACGCCATTCTGTTGTTGTGTCCCAAGTATTATGCGATGTCTTACAATACATTTTTTCTCGCAGAACTCAGTAAAATCTTTACCATAGAACTCCATGCCATTATCAGTTTTTAGGCACTTGATTTGTTTATTTGATTGCTTCTCAATCAATGCCTTAAATTTCTTGAACCGATCAAACACATCATATTTGTGCTTCAGAAAGTATATCCATACATTCCTCGAATAATCGTCGATAAATGTTAGCATATATCAGGCACCTCCTTTCGAAGGAACCGAAAACGGGCCCTAGACGTCTGAATGAATATATTCAACTGGTCGTTTGGTCGAATGAATAACTGTAGTAAACTTAACTCGGTGCTGCTTACCAAAGATGCAATGCTCACATAAGTCCAGCTTCCCTGTCTTTTGACCCTTCAAAAACCCCATTTCACTCAACATCGTCATATTTGCCTCACTCATTGCCCTAAACGCATATGTCATAACTGAGTCAAGTTAGAGTCTGACTCACCTTATGAAATTGCAACGGTTCCAATCACGGTCTCTCCCAATAGATGATAGAGAGTATTCACTTTCTTACCTTTCATCACTATCATGGCACCTCGAGAGATCTTCAGTACTCCATCTTCAGCGATGTATCTACACTCGATATCATCAAGTGTCTCTAGAGAAATAAGATTCTTTTTTAGCTCCGGCACATGCCTCACATTTGTCAATGTGCGCACCACCCCATCGTGCATCCGAATCCGAATTGTCCCTATCCCCCACAGCTTTACAGACTGCATTATTGCCCAAAAGAACTCTACCACCATCTGCAATCTAGTAAGTAGTAAATCAGTTCTTATGAGGCGTTATATGATAAGAACACCCCGAATCCAGCATCCATTCGTCTCCTAACGAAGTAGCGGTCACACATAAAACAACTTATGCATCACTATTGCTTCCCTCGGCAATGTTTGCCACACTGCTTGTGGCATTCTACCTATCAGCTTGATTCCTCCGCTTTGGACAATCTCTCATGATGTGCCCCTCCTCGTGACACTCAAAGCACTTCACGCATGACACTCAAAGCACTTCACGCGTCCCATGGACTTTCTATTGCGTGATTTTGATTTGCTTTGACCTCTGTTGCTACTAAGCCCTTGATGTTGTTCTCTACCCCGAATCATGAGTCCTTGTGCTACTTCTTGCGATAGGTCATCTCGCAACTTTCTTTGCCACTCCTTAGAGAATAAGGTGGACTTTACCTTTTCTGAGGTAATTGTAGTACGCCCCGTAACAGTGAATCAGTAAAGTGCTCCCATGACTCTAGTAAAGAGGCTAACAACATCATGGCATGCTTTTCATCATCAAGTATTTTACCGACGTTCTTCAGATCCATCATGAGTTTATTAAATTCATTCAAGTGGGTTTTGATAGACGTACTTTTTAGTATATCTAAATTGAAACATCTTCTTCAACATGTACAAGCAATTGTTCAAACATTTCTTCACATAGAGTGCTTGAAGTTTTGGCCATAATGCTGCAGCATCCTTCTCCTCAGCAACCTCTTTTAAGACATCATCCGACAAATTTAACAAGATTGTGCTCTTTGCTTTTTCAATTAGCTCTACCTTCTTTGAGGCTTTCATTATAATAGGCAACTCATCTTCACCATCCAGTGCCTTGACCAAACTCTTTTGTTTGTCAATAAAGCCCGCATCTTGATGCTCTATAACACAAAGTTGTTGCTCCCATTAAACTTCTCAATTTCAAATTTCCTCTAAGACATAATTGCAATAACAGAATTTTCAATAATCAGACAAGCAAAAACTCCAAATCACAATCAAGAAATCTGATCCCAACCTGGCTCTGATACCAATTGTTGGAATATAATACGCGGAAACGACATGATATTGCAATTTACGTCAATGCGAAATCGCCAGAGAAATAAATGAGAAATAATAAGGACACCATAAATTTATGTGGTTTGGTCCGAGTATCGGTACCTACGTCCATGGGGAGAGCCAGCAGCAAATAATCCACTATAATAAGAAAATCAAAGTTTATAATCGCTCACACGCTCGAGTGTTTCCCACATCTAGATTTAACCACAAAACCAAAGTGTTCATAAATAAATAACTCACTTTTATATAAACTCACGGCACAAAATTACGCGCGTTCAAGCTCAAAACAAAACGCTCTACGTACGTGTTGACACCTAAATTTTGACAATCTGGTCATTTATTTATTCCATAGAAAATTAGGGGTTAATTTTATTAATTGCATAGCATATAGATTTAGGTTGCATTTATTTTGTTATTTGCATTTTTTGCATTTTATTGGACCGGTGACGGATGAGTTCGAATTAGATGGATAAGGCCCATGAAGCGAGCAGGTTGACCCAAGCCCGTGTTCTTTAATAATTAAAAATTATCTCGTGGGAATATAAAATTTTAAAATTTTTCCAAGATATGATTTTTTTTTCGGATAGAGAAAGTGGAAAAGTGAATATTGCGTTCGGCAAAACGAATATTGCATTTGAAAAAAAATTTCGTGGACATCGATTTGGAAAAATTGAAACCCTAATCGGTGGCCTATAAATATGTTGTTCGCATAGGGTTTCGAGGGGGGGCCACACATATTGAATACATGGCCACATTAGGGCTTGTTCTCGAGTTTTAGGTAAAAATATTGAAGTCAAAAAGAAAAAGATTGCCTTTGGTTTTTAGGGTTGTGGGAGTAAAAATCAAGGTTTTTTCTTTTGGGGAAAAGGAGAATAGTAAAACAAAGCTTCTGCAGAAAAGTGAGAGTGCAGAAAGTACATCCGCAATAGTGAAAAGGCAGCGGAGAGAGAGACGTGCAGCAACAGGTTGCTCTTCTTCGAAGGGCCCTTTGCCGGTTTCCCCCTTGCTGCTTGATCCACCAACATCAGAAGCCGCCGCTCGTCGCGCCGCCCGCTCACCTCACCCGCGACCTGCGGCGTTCTCCCGCCGCGCCAGCACCGATTCTACACTGCTCCCGCTTCACCTGCGTCTCGGCCGATCTCCCTCACCGACGCCTGCTGTTACCCAGAGCCAAAGCCCTGCGACCCGTCTCCGTTTGCCCGTGCCCCTGTGAAGTGGCGACCCATCTCCGTCCTTGGTGCGCTCGTGAGCCACGAGCCTCCCCCTGCTACCGAACTCACATCGCCAAGCACCGCCGCCTGCTGTCCTGCCACCAGATCTGAAGTTCGAGCTGATTCCGCCTCTTGCGACGACTGAATCGAGCCGCCCCGAGAGCCCGTCGTGCCTGCAGCGCCTCCGATCATCGACCCGCCGTTCCGTCCAAAGCTCCGACCTGATCTCGGCTGACTTGACGTCGTCCGTGAAGCCCGATAGCTTTGCTTTGTGACGCCAGTAGCTACCGTCACCGATTCATCTCGCCGACGCACGCAGATCTCGCAACCGAGCGTCCCTGCTGCTCGAAGCTGCTGCTGCACCAATCACTGCACCTCTGCAACCGCACCCCTGCCCATAGCAGCCCTCTGCCGATTCGGTTCCCATCCGCGACGACCACCCTTGCCGAGTCACTCTGCCCTCTGCCCGAGCCCGAGTGAGGCCGTCTTCTGTTGCTCCTCGCTACGCCACCAGCTGCCGCTCGAGCCTCCTCGCCGGAGCTCCGGTGACCCGCCGCCCTTGGTGATCCTCTGCCCCTTGGAGACTCGCGAACCGTGCGTGGGAAGAGAAAAAGCAAAGAAACAGAAAAAAAAAAAAAAAAAAAAAAAAAAAGAAATTAGGTAGTTTCTTTTGTGTTTTTTTGTTACTTATTTAATTATAGTTTTTTTTTTATATTTTCCCTTACAGTTTTTTTAGTGAAGTTGTTCCTAAATATATGATTGATATTCCGACATGAAAGTGCCCCCCAAATTAGGGGTTGTCAGTCCGATTTTCGCGCCCGAACTTCGACTCGCAATCCCTTGCAAAAATCGACAATCCGATCTCATGCTCGAAATTCGATTCGCGATTTAATTGGCCAACCCGATCTCATGCGCGAGATATGGTTCGTCAATTTTTGGATATCAATCTTATTTTGTTTGATTTGCTGTCGTGGTGTTTGGTTCAATTTTATTTTCGTAAAAAAATAAAAATAAAAATTTTGAATTAGGATTAGGTTTTTTTATCTTGCATGTTTAGAATAGGGATTTTATTTTGAATCATGAAAAAGAAAAGAAAAAAGTGCATTCATTTAGGATGTTAGTTTTTTTATTTTATTATTATCCGAATTGCATGTTTAATTTTAATTTCGAATTTCATAAAGAAAAAGAAAAAATTAGAATTAGGGCATTCCTTGCATGTCATGGCATATTAGAATAAATTGCATGTTTTATTTTAAGTTTAGGTTGATTTTTGTATCTTAGGTTAGAACTTGCTAGGTTAAGATAATATCCTAGTTTAAATTAGGATTTAGTCTGACGTGATCCTTAATATAAGCTAGATAGAATCTTAATCTAGATAGTTATTTTTTTGCATTTTCCTTAATTTCGAATTTCATGAAAAAATTTTTTTGTCTTAGGTTAAATTAGTTTCAATTTCTAGGATAGATTGCATGTTTTTTTTAGAATGTAAAGAATCATGTACACCTCATATAGAATTAGGCTCATAAAATGCACACCATTTAATGATTATTGCTAGTTTCATTTAATTAGAAATTGTCCGTCATTAGAATTAGGTCATCTTGGTTAATTGCATATTTAATTATTGCATGTTTGTTAAGAAATCACAAAAAAAATTTTGTTCATTCATATAGTTTAGGACATGTTACCATACCATATCATTTCATATTAGATTAAAAGCATTGCATTGCATATGGACTATGTTCTCGTTTAAAAAAAAGCAAAAACAAAAATTGAGTGATGGCGTGTTAATTAGAAATCATATCTAAGATTGCAGATGTGAATTTTGATCTAACAACGCAGATGCTTTCGTTGCTATAAGGTAAGTTCTACATTTTATTTATCTGCTTTCTTGGGTGTTAAATTGGTGGGTTGCGCACCTGTGTGATCACTTCACATGTTAGGAAAGTAAATTAAAATTGATTCAAACTGCTTGCCAAACATTTTTCAAAATAAAAGAGAAAGGTACCGAAAGGGCGTTAGAGAAATCTAACGTAACCAAGTCCCCGAACTCACAAATCTCGATTCGTAGGAATAAAGTAAATCTCCCGTTACTTTATTTGGGTTCCTAATCGACCCACCAAAAAATAGATTAGTGGCGACTCCTGATTGAAAATCATTTGCATGTTAAGAACTTGAACATAAGTCGCGAATTGGTATGGGCTTGAGAGAGCCCGAGTTAAGTTTAAGCTTAACAATCCATTAGCCAAACCCTAGGTGGTTCACTCCCCGAAAAATTTGGTCGCGACAGTATGCCAAAATCAAGAACTCCAGCGTTCGTCTTTGATCCACGTACGTAAATCTTCGCATTCCTTTGGAAAGTTTCGCGTGGCTTCAAGGAAACTTGCAGCTCTTTCAGAAGCAACATGGACGTGCGGCTCCTTTCTTTATTTTGTAGGGTTTCGGCAGTCCAAAAGAAACCTCCTGGAGACTTTGGCACTTTATTTATATGTGCGCCCAAGGAGAAGAGTTTGACCTTGGCCCACTTTTGGCTTCTTTCTTCGGCGTGAAATATGTGTGTGTGCCCAAAGTCAAATTTGACTTTGGGCCCCACAAACTAACCTTATTCGGCCTCCTCTACGGACGAAGAAGAAAACTTTGCTGTCTTTTTTTTTTTATTATTCTATTCTATTTTATTTTCTCTTTTATAAATCTTTAAAAGTCTAGTGAATCGCATTTTGCAAACGCTCAAACTCGAGACATAATTTAACAGGTTGAGTCAAGCAAAGGATGATATGGGGGTAACAACCTCCATTTACATCACTGTCCAGTCAAGCCGCCAAAGTCGACGGATCGAAATGAAATGAAATAAAATAAATGTGGAGGTGCTGCAATTTCAAATTTTTAACCTGTACGAAATCCAACATTTCACACAATATAGTGCCTATAAAATGGTCAATTTGATTTCATATGTCCCAATAGGAATTCTTCCTTTCGGCCCCTCAACTTTGGAAATATGCCCAATTAGCCATGGATTTTCTGGGTTTCTTGTTGAGCATTTCGCCCTTTTTTTCTCTCCTCAATTCTTACCAAATTGCTCCACAGGCTGTGGTGGAGACAAGGCATCAAAGGCCCTCCCTACAAGTTCATCCACGGCAGCACCAAGGAAATATTCAAGTTGAAGGAGGATGTCATGATGAAGACGAACGAGCCCAAGATGAATGTTTCTCATGAGATTTTACCTATCGTTGAGCCTCACATTCAGGGTGGAATAAAATATATGGTAATTGAGGTCCTACTTTTATAACAGAACTCATAAACGGGAACACCACCCCATAGTATGTTGCCGCCAAAAGCAAAATCCCGTATTTCTTCTGGAGAATCTCCTAATTTTTTTAGAGCAACTATCTAACTTATCTATTGATGAATATATAATATAGCCTCGGGTAAAAGTAGCACTTGGCGCGATTATTTAACATACACTTGGCTATAAGTCATGTAAGTCCGTCTAGTGTAACTTTTTCTTATTTAAATTGTTTTATATTCAAGCCCTTGCTAACACCATGCCTTCATACGGCATTTGTCTGTATTGGTATGGTCCTCAAGTTCAAATACTTATCTCAGACACTGAGCTAGTCAAAGAGGTACTTAACAACAGAGATAAAACATATGTAAGGCCAGAATTCCCAGGAGACATCAAGAAGATATTAGGTGATGGGCTTGTGAGTACTAAAGGCAAAAAATGGACAAGGCAACGTAGATTGGCACATCTCGCCTTCCATGGCGAAAGCTTGAAGGTAAACTTTTGTCGTGCTCCTTAGAAATCGATTGTCCGACACGATTTCTGGATTCCCGTCAATTTGTGTTAGAAATATTGTGATTTTGTACTGTGCCAAATGATAGACATAACAGGAAAACTTGTAACTCGTGTTAACACATGATTTTAACCGTATATAGTCATGTTATATATGCATAACAAGAATTGAGTATGTACGTTCTAAGCCATGCAAGGGCTTGGGCTTAGAACATGCATGAGAACTGTTGCTGATTGTACCATAAATTGTGAATATGCACGGCATGAATCCAGCAATGGTGGATAGTGTTCACATGCTGCTCAAGAGATGACAGAATTTAGAAGCCGAAGAGGTTGAGTCTTTCAAATAGTTTACGGCGATCATGTCGGAAGTGATTTTCAGGACAGCATTTGGAAGCAGCTACATTGAAGGAGGAGATATTTTCCAAATGTTGGGCGAGTTAACTATTATAGCATCGCGAAATCTTTTCAAATTAAGACTTACCTGGAATTAGGTACTTGTTTTTTTTTTTTTTCTTATGAACATTAGGGTCTTATTATTTCACTAAATCTATTTTTCCAGGTGAATACAGTTTCAGTGGTAATAGTAATTTTGGCTTGGTTTAAAAGTCGATTCATGTTTTTTCTTTCTACTGTAAGATATGGAAAACGAGTGATGAAATTGAGTCCAAGCGACTGGAGAATGCGATATGCGATGTGGTATTAGGGATAATCGAGAAGCGAGAAAGAAGTTGAACGCAGGAGAAATGGACAACTATGCGAACGACTTCTTAAGGTCTCTTCTGAAGGCCTATCACAATCCGGACGAGAGCAAGCGAATCACAATTGATGATCTTGTGGACGAGTGCAAGATGTTCTATTTCGCGGGACAAGAAACGGCGAATTCCATCCTCACTTGGACACTCTTCTTCCTTGCAATTCACAAAGATTGGCAAGAAGAAGCAAGAAAAGAGGTGGCCGATGTATTTGGCGATGAAGATCCCAATCATGAAGGAATCATGAAACTCAAAACTGTATGCACAATGGTTGTCTTTTTACCAACATAGTCCACATGCCCCATGTTCTTGTAAATGTGGTTGTCTTTTCAGGTAGGGATGATCATTAACGAAACGCTCCGACTGTATCATCCGGTCATCAACATCATTAGAAAAGTGTAAAGGCAGGTCACGTTGGGAAATCTCCTTCCTCCGGACTTCACCCTCCACATACCGACCCTGAAGATTCACCAAGACCCTCGAATTTGGGGCGACGACGTGCATCTTTTCAAGCCAGAGATTCTCGGAAGGGATCGTCAAAGCTACAAACAACAACGCCGCCAAGTTCCTCCCATTCAGCTTGGGACCCGCGGAGTTGCGTGGGCTAGAATTTCGCGACGAACGATGCGAGGATCGCCATCGCGATGATTCTACAGCGCTACAGCTTCACTCTTTCCCCTGACTACATCCACTTGCCGACCCAGATCCTCACCATGCGCCCTCAACATGGAGTCAAAGTGATTCTTCATCCCCTCTAGTGTGAACATGTGCGTGCTCAATTAGATTAAGAAAAGGATAAACGTTCAATAATACACGATTATCGTGCTTTTAAAGTTGTCAGCTAGCTTGCCTCGTTTCCCTTGTTTCGCACTCCTGTTAGACAAAATAATTCATATGCGGAAGCCAGGATCATTTATAGACAAACCTCCAGCCATTGTTCTTGTTCATGTTCGTCAGAAAAACCTGAAATCAAAGAAAAATTGGGGACACGCTACTAACCCAATTCCCTCACGTACTGATGGTGTATTCCAAATGAGAGGGTTTATGTTAGACCTTGTCATCACCCGTCAGAAATGAACGTACGTTCTTTTTATACACCGTCTCCCATCAAGACGGTTACCAAATGGGCGGTTGTCACGAAAGGGTACAAAGCGTGGAAAAACTTTATGTCGAATAGTCGCAACTTTAAGAGAAAATGTGAGTCTAAAATGTGGGATCACAAAAATAAATAACATTCTCCCACTTGATCCCATCATTTTCATCATACGGATTATCCAACTAATTCCACGAAAACTTTATGCTTAAAGAAAAGAAACAAAACACATGGATCATGGCGACATGTCCTCTAAGAGTGAGTAATATCTTCCATGTATTACAATGCATCTTATTTCTTTAATGTCAGCCTATATGTGACAACATATCTTAATGAATAAATCCCATGTCTATTCCAGAACCAAGGATAAATGTTATTCTCATAAACAACAAAATGTGTACACCAAAATTGAGAATCAACATTACAACTGAATAAGAGTTTCATAAACAAAAATCGTTCATATGACGACAAATCACATGATGGGACCTATTCCCATACTAGTTACATGATCCTTATACTTCATTGGTGGCATGCCTTTAGTTAAAGGATCGGCTATCATCAATTCAATGCTAACGTGTTCAATGACCACTTTATTCTCCTTAACACGTTCCCTTATGGCTAAATACTTAATGTCGATATGCTTACTTCAACTGCCACTTTTGGCATTTTTAGCCATAAAAACCGCAGTTGAATTGTCACAATATATTCTTAATGGCCTAGAAATAGAGTCAACAATTCTAAGCCCAGTAATGAAACTCTTCAACCATACACCATGCGAGGTAGTCTCAAAACAAGAAACGAACTCAGCCTCCATAGTGGAAGTAGCAGTCAAAGTCTGCTTGGCACTTCTCCATGACACGACTCCGCCAGCTAACATAAAAATGTATCATGATGTTGATTTTCGTGAATCAACGCATCCCGCAAAGTCCGCATCCGAATAACCGACCACTTCCAAGTTGTCAGTCCGTCTATACATAAGCATATAGTCTTTGGTACCTTGAAGGTATCTCATCACTTTCTTTGCAGCTCTCCAGTGGTCTAAACCACGGATTACTCGATATCTTCCCAACATTCCCATAGCAAAAGCGATGTCGGTCGAGTGCAAACCCGAGCATACATCAAGCTTCCAACAGCGAAGCATATGGAATGTTGTACATTTGTTCCCTTTCCAGATCGTTCTTCGGGCATTGGTTCAAATTGAACTGTCACCCTTCATAATGGTGCTATACTTGGTGAACAATCTTTCATCCGAAATCTCTCTAGAACCTTATTGATATAGGTTTCTTGAGATAGTCCTAAAAAGCCTTGAGGTCTATCTCTATGGATCTTAATGCCAATGACATAAGATGCCTCATCCATATCCTTCATGTCAAAACTCTTAGGGAGAAATTGTTTCACCTCATGTAGCAACCCCTTATCATTGGTTGCAAGTAATATATCATCCACATACAGCACAAGGAAACAAATTTTACTCCCATGACCTTCTGGTATATACATTGATCCATGACATTCTCTACAAAACCGAATGAAGAGATGACTTCATGGAACCTTAAGTACCATTGGCGGGATGCTTGTTTCGAGGCCATATATAGATTTCTTAAGCTTGCACACCAAATGCTCACCTTTACTAGTGGGGAATCCTTCAGTTGTTTCATGTAAACCTTCTCCTCTAGTTCTCCATTGAGGAACGCCGTTTTCACATCCATTTGATGTAATTCCATATCAAAATGGGCAATCAATGCCAAAACAATACGAAGGGAATGTTTCTTAGATACAGGAGAAAAGGTCTCCGTGTAATCGATTCCTTCCTTTTGAGTGAATCCTTTGGCAACAAGTCTAGCTTTATATCTTTCAATGTTACCTAATGAATCCTTCTTAGTTTTGAAGACCCATTTACAACCAATGGCCTTCGCACCATCAGGTAACTCAACCAAATCCCAGACTTCATTAGATGCCATAGAACTCATCTCTTCATTCATGGCATTGTACCACAAATTAGATTTATCACTATCCATGGCTTGTGAAAACGTTTCGGGATCATTCTCAGCTCCAATATTGTAGTCAGACTCTTGTAAATACACAATATAATCACTAGGAATAGCCAATTTCTTTATTCTAGCAGATCTTCTCAATGTTGCATCAACATTCTCTTGAGGAGCGTGTTGCTCAATTGGTTGTTCAACAGTTTCTGATAATTGCTTAACAACTGGATCTACTATATCAATATCAGCAAGTTGTGGAACTTCAACGATTGGTTGTTCAATAGCCGGCTGAACTGAATGGGCATTATAAGCAACAACTAACCTTAAACTTGAGGTGGAAGGTTGAGTGTCTGAATGATCTTCCTTAGGAACAAAGTCCTTCGATTGATCGCTCCCACTAATCAAGTCATTTTCAAGAAATTTTGCATTTCTTGATTCCACAATCCTAGTGGTATGAGATGGACAATAAAACCTATATCCCTTAAACCTTTCGGCATATCCAATGAAATACCCACTTATGGTCCTTGGGTCTAACTTCTTTTTTTGTGGATTATAAACTCTCACTTCAGACGGGCATCCCCAAACGCGCACATGATGCAAACTCGGTTTCCAACCCTTAAATAACTCAAAAGGTGTCTTTGGGACAGCCTTGGTCGGAACTCGGTTTAATATGTACACTGCCGTCTTAAGTACTTCAGTCCACAAGGATTTAGGAAGTTTGGAGCTACTAAGCATACTACGCACCATGTCCAATAAGGTCCGATTTCTTCTTTCCGCTACGCCATTTTGGTCCGGAGAACCAGGCATAGTATATTGGGCAACTATCCCATGCTCTTGAAGAAATCTTGCAAATGGACCAGGTGCTTGTCCATCTTCAGTGTATCTACCATAGAATTCTCCACCTCTATCTGATCTCACGATCTTAATTTGCTTATCGCATTGTTTCTCTACTTCCGCCTTAAATACCTTAAAGGCATCTAATGCTTCATATTTATTATGAATCAAGTAGAGATACGTATAACGTGAGTAATTATCTATGAGGAGATGAAATATTTCTGACCACAAGAGTCCATATCCGGACTACATATATACGTATGTATGATTTCTAATATTTCGTACTCCTCTTAGCACCTTTCTTTGTCTTGTTAGTCTGCTTTCCCTTTATGCAGTCCACACAAGTATCACAATCAGTAAAATCTAAAGTACTAAGTACTCCATCATTTACCAATCACTTAATTCTTTCTATGGAGATATGTCCCAATCTCCGGTGCCACAACATAGAGGAATGTTCTTTCACAACACATCGTTTTATACCAGCATTATCATGAACATGCATCGCATCATAATAGGCATTGTCTTGCAAATTAATTCGAAAAAGACCATCAGACAAAATACCACTCCCAACAATTTCAGATTTAAACGATAAACAGAAAGTTAAGTCTCAAAAGTTAAAAGAGTAACCCAAAGGTACAAGTCTTGAAACTGAAATTAAGTTTCTAGAGAAAATTGAAATATAAAAGGTCTTTTCCAAATTCAAAACCAAGCCACTATTGAGAACTAATTTGCATGTTCTAGTAGCTTCCACATGCGAACTCATCTTGTTTCCTGAATAGATGCTTTGTTCACTTCCCACTGGCTTCTATGGTTTTGAAAACCCTGCAAGGAATTCGAAATATGGATTGTAGATCCAGAATCAATCCACCAAGTGTTGTGACTTACATCAGTCATATTAGATTCATAACAAACACAAGAGATTGAATTATCTTTCTTCTCAAGCCAGGCCTTAAATTTGACACAATCCTTATTTATATGCCCTTCATTTACGAAGAAACATTTGGATTATTTCTTAATGTCAGCTTGGGGAGGTATTTTACCTTTTCCCTTATGCTTGCCATGGCCCTTATTCTTTCCTTGTGTTGCCAAATGAGCACTTTCTCCCAATTCCATAATCAGTCTTTCTTTCTCTTGAACACACATGGTCATGAGTTCATTAATTGACCATTTATTCTTATGTGTGTTGTAAGAGATCTTGAAATGTGCATACTGTTGTGGGAGAGTATTCAGAATATAATACACAAGGAATGATTCAGATATCTCAACTTCAAGGTTCTTAAGTTGAGCTGCTATGTTCCTCATTTGCATGATGTGCTCACGCACACCTCTAACACTAGTGAGCTTCAATGATGAAAACTTCATAATTAGGGTCATGGCATGCACCTTCTCAGAACTCTCAAACTGCGCATCAATGGCCTCCAATAAGGCCTTAGCATTGCTATGCTAAGCAACCGAACCACGAATACTAGGAGATATCTTAGCTCTTATAAACATGGCACAAACGCGGTTGGACCGCTCCCATTGGTTATAAAGAGCTATCTCAGCCGGAGTGCTCGAATCAGTAGGAGTAGGTGGTTCATCTTTCCTTATAGCATAGTCAATGTCCATCCACCCCAATTGAAGAAGAACTGACTCCTTCCAAACTTTATAGTTCTCACCATTCGGTATGGGAACATCAAACTTAAATTCAGAGATATTCACGGGTTGCGAAACGCATATCAAATAATTATGCTTATGTCACAAAATTTGAGGCAAATATACATAAATCATGTTTTACCAATGTAAACATGTCACAATATGAATCACATAACATAAAACTACATGTGGGCTAAGTTTTTAATTTAAATAGATTCATAATTACATCATGAAGAAACTACCATATTATATACATTTTCTTAATCCCTGTGGGTAAATTAAGAAAAATAATATGATATTTCATCCTAATTAATCATATTAATACAATGAAAATTCCTGTGGGATAAAATTCATCATATTAATATAATTAATTACAATTAATGTCCATTTCTAAATATGATCCGGAAGCTCTTAATATATAATTTAATTAATTAAAGATGATGTGGCTACTCTCTCATTAATTAAATATATGAATCATTGGACATTTAATTTCATGCATAAAATATTCATAAAAAATGCATAAAATAACATAATAAATAAATACATCAATGGTAGAACAGTAAATAAATAAATTGGCCAAGGGCAAGATGGTAAAAGCACGAAAAATTTGGGGCAAAAGTGTAAAAACAGCCGCGGGTGAGAGACGACAGGCGCGTGCCGAGCACGTGCCAGAATCCGCGCGGGCGCGTGCCCCGCACGCGCCTGGCAACTGCCGCGCGCGTGGATCCCATGCGCGCGGCGGTTGAGCGCGCGTGGCGCGTGGGCTCCACGCGCCTGCAACCGCAACGCGCACGTGGGCTCCACACGCCTTCTTCCTCGCGCCCAGAACGAATTTCTTCGCCGTTTTTCGCCGTTCCGCCACGGTTTCGCCGGCCATTTCTTCTCCGGCAGCCCATCTCAAACACAAATAAATAATGGGTTTTGAAGAGCATGCCGGCACGACCACATGGGTCCAAGTTTCGGCGAAAATGATCAAGAAATTAGCCCCAAATCATAAGAAACTTCCCAAAAAATACAAATCCTCAACCGCAACTTCCGCCGCCCGATTAGCCTCCGGCAAACACCAATATACTGGAAAAACTCATGGCTAATGTTCCTTATGGCGGTGCGACCATACGGGTCCGAATTCAAGAGGTGGGTCCCCGGAATTTGCCCGGAATTTGTGAGTTTCTCTCTTGGCCTCAAAACTCAGAATTACTGTTCATGTTCTAAAAGCCCGAATATACACCGAAAATACACCAAAAATACAACAAAAACAAGGCAAAGGCACTAAACATGCTCTAATACCAAATGTTAGACAAAATAATTCATATGCGGAAGCCAAGATCGTTTATAGACAAACCTCCAGCCATTGTTCTTGTTCACGTTCGTCAGAAAAACCTGAAATCAAAGAAAAATTGAGGACACACTACTAACCCAATTCCCTCACGTACTGATGGTGTATTCCAAATGAGAGGGTTTATGTTAGACCTTGTCATCACCCGTCAGAAATGAACGTACGTTCTTTTTATACACCGTCTCCCATCAAGACGATTACCAAATGGGCGGTTGTCACAAAAGGGTACAAAGCGTGGAAAAACTTTATGTCGAATAGTCGCAATTTTAAGAAAAAATGTGGGTCTAAAATGTGGGATCACAAAAATAAATAACAACTCCATCAGTGACCACTTCTTTCAATGCAATTTTATGCTTCATGTATCCTATCGTTGGTTTCATTTTCCTTCGTTTGTGAGCAGTCATAATGATTCGGCATGAGAAGAGAGGTCAATAGCCACTTTCTATCAAGATCATGTAAGTGACGCTATCCTCAACTAGCCCCGTCACCCCTGCCGTAAACAGACGATGGCAGATCCAAGTAACCTGTTCTTAGCAGCCCATCAAAGATCTTGTCATTAGAAAATTGCGCGTGGCTTCATCCCAGACTTCTTCATCTCCTCATCGTGCATCCTACTTTAGATCTCGAACTCGAACAACTCGTCAGTTGCCATGAAGGTATTGTTCCTATTCAAGCAATAAGCGAGTACGACGTACGCAGCATAATTTTGCCCATCACCCTTCTGCTGACCTGCCCAACCAATGAATTTGGAGGCGACTGCGGGGTTGTTTTCCACCTCGAGCACCTCGGCGATGAGCCTAGGGATCACGCGATGGTGTTGCCGAGATCCATGACGATGAGGTGGGCCTTAATTGCCGCAGTTCAGGATGGATGATGAACCGGGTGATAAGGAGGCTGGTGGGGCGGACATATGGGATCCTTTTGCCGTGTCCTTGCCGTCTATGGTGGAGAGAGATAGGAGCACTGCAAGCGTAGAAACGTAGGATAAGAGGTGTGTTGTTGGGTACCTGTAGCGCTTCTTGTGTTTTCATCTTTGTGATGCTTATTATAGATCCTCAAATTAATTTGAGTATAACCTTTGCTTTTAACTCCGATCAAATTCTCGTCGATATTTTGATAACGTACTCCTACAGGTACCCATTGTGAAGACAAATCAGTCGATCAAATTTGAAAAAAAAAAAACTAATCTTCCCAAGTTCATTGTAATTTGCCCAACAAAATTGTAAAATAGGAATAAATAAAAAAAGAACTCAACTATAATCAAAGAGAAATAATACAGCTTTGAAAAGGAAACCAACTAGATGAGAGAGGGATGAGGTGCTAATGACAACTTTGGCAAGAGATTGGGAAAATTGTCCAAAAGGTTTTAGATCTAGGGCGCGTTTGGTAATAATTAAGTTCCCAGGAATAGATTCTGATCAGAAATTATTCTTTTTTATTCTATTCCCGGGAACAGCTTTTAAGCATTTTAAGCCGTTTGGTAACTGTCCAAAATTTCTGATTTTGGAATAGAATTGCGTTTGGTACCGTACTCATTAATCATGTTCCAAATCAATTTCTTTTAATTTTTAAATATTTTTTTTACTTTTTTACCTTTTTCTCCTATGCTTCTTCTTCTTCTTCTTCTTCTTCTTCGTCTTCTTCTTCTTCTTCTTCTTCTTCTTCGTCTTCTTCTCCTTCTCCTTCTTCTTCTTCTTCTCATCCTTCTCCTTCTTCTTCTTCTTCTTCTTCTCTTCTTCTTCTTCTCCTTCTTCTCTTCTTCTTCTTCTTCTTCTTCTTCTTTCCTTCTTTCTTCTTCTTTTCTTCTTCTGCTTCTTCTTCTGCTTCTTCTTCTTCTCCTTCTCCTTCTCCTTCTCCCTCTTCTTCTTCTTCTTCTTCTTCTTCTTCTTCTTCTTCTTCTTCTTCTTCTTCTTCTTCTTCTTCTTCTTGTGATCGGTCGCTAGCAACCTTATCGGAACGTCGCCGGCCCTCGCCGAGGCCGGCCTCGTCGGCCGAGCCTTCTTGTGAACGGCTAGGCGAGGCTCGCCGGCCACCGGTGGGGCAGGCGAGCCTCAGCTCGATGCTCGAACGGGTCGGCCACCGGCAAGGCTAGGTGTTGTGAGGCTTGCCTAGCCCTGGCGAGGCCGAGCATCGCCGGCCGGGCGAGGCCTTGCCGTGGCAAGGCCCGCCCGCGGTTGCTTCACCCTGGTGAGACCAAGCCTCGCCGGTGGCCGGGCGGGCCTCACCGAGGCTAGGTGAGGCTCGCGCCACCGGTAAGCTTGTCAAACCGGTTGCCGGCGACAGGCGATGGCGGCAACGAACAACGGCGGACAACAACCGCGGGATGACGATCAATGAAGAAGAAGAAGAAGAAGAAGAAGAAGAAGAAGAAGAAGAAGAAGAAGAAGAAGAAGAAGAAGAGAAAAGGGAAGAAGAAGAGTTGGTTTTAATTCTTAGATTTGTTCCTGGAACAAGATTTAACTTTTTTTTTTTAATTCTTGATTCTATTCCAAATCTACTTCCGGGAACAAAAAAATAGAAGTTTGTTCCCGGGAACAAAAATTTTACCAAACGTTCCAAAACTACTCCTAAGAACAAAAAATCGGAATCGGGAACTGTTTGGATGGTTACCAAACAGCACTCTATTGTACATTTTCTAATTGAGTCATAAACCTTTATTTGTGTCAATTGAGTCATAGATATTTTCACATTTTGTCAATTAAAATCACATCCGGCCAACTTTTTCTAGAAATTGATGATGTAGATGTCAGCCTTCCTATATGGCATGGTTAGCACCGACTTAGATAATTTTTAATAATATATATTTTAATTTCAAATTTTTATTTTTATTTTTATTTTCTGTTTCCTACAACTTTGACTGAAGAGGACCACCGAGCCCTTGTCGGCAACTAAGCAAAGGTCACTCGGCCTTGTCAACCACAAACGAGGCCATTGTGGCTGCTAGCATGGCAGCCTTATCTACATCTAGGCAAGTGTGGTCTAAAGAGATCCCCATTAATAGCTACTGAATGTCAAATTCCCAACAAAGTGTGGTATGTTAACAACATCAAATATTCTCAATCATTCTAGTCTGAGAATATTTGATTGCCCAAGTTATGTTTGAATTAGTATTGGTAAGCTTGATTGGAGGACCAAAAAGCACATATTTAAGACTATGCACGAGATGAGCGGAGCTATCCATTGTGATGTCCAGAGTTAAATTCACCTATTGTCAACAGATAGGTTACATTTGATGAATCTCCAACACTTTTGGGTAGAAGTGATTGTGGTAATGTTTAGACGAATTTATTTGTTATTTAGCTCAAGGTGGAATTTCTACCATAAACTCATAAGGTAGTGGGTACTAGCATAATAATCAACACAGATTATGTTTTGAACAAGGTGGAGCCTATAAAGTCAACAGTTGTTGTAGTTGCTGAGTTTAGTAAAGTGCATGTTTGATCTCCTAGTAGATATGGATGCAACAAAATAGTTTTGTTTCATCCTTGGTAAAGGAGATTGTGTCTAAAAATCTCGTGGAGTACCTAAAGGTGCAAGTGGAGTTGGAATTTTATTAAAATCCACAGTTGTGGCGAAATTCAAGTGTAGCTTACACTAGGAAGATATTTGTGGCAATTGAGCCATGCAAGGTTATGGGAGAGTAGCAAAGAAGTTCAAAATTTCTAGCAAAGGGTGGCTCAAATATCAAGTCAAGGTACAGATTGTTGAAAATATATCTCGAGTTTGCAATGGTGAAGACAACTTGACTTAAATAGGGAGTTTTTTAGTTTGAGTGGGTATCCTAATTTGATAGGTTTCACATTTTTTATCCAAATTTTTTCTATATAAGAAGTGAGTTTTCTTTGTAAAAAATATCCAAGAAGCGGCATTTTCATGAATTACACCCTAATCCAAGAGTGTTGAAATCCATTAAATCTTGTGGTAAGATTTATGAATTCATTTGTGAAATTAAAATATTAATTCGTGAAGAATTGTGAACTAAACACTATGTCGTATCAATTGATCTATAGTAGAATTTTGAACTGCTCTTTCAGTGGATGTACTTTATATCGACCGAATCATGTAAATTAAATATCTGAGTTACTATCTTGTTCTATTTATTTTATGATTGAATTGCTTGTTTTTACAACTGATAATGTTCTAGCTTTAGAAAATGGACCTGAATCTGCAAACTTTATCAACTTTCTCGTGAAATGGATTAAATAAAAGGGCGCTCACACTTAGACAAAATTTATGAAAATGAAAATATTAGGCTCATGTCCGACCATCGCGCACCAGGACTACCTACGTAAATTATGAGAATACAACAAGCAAAAATGAAATTTCCGAGGAGAAAATGAATGGAGCTTTAGCAAGTCCTCCCTTCGTGCTGGATCTTTAAATAATTATTGGAGTGGACTATACACGAAAATTTATAGGTTGTCGCGTTGACAATGGAAATGAAAATAATTAAAATGTGCAAAAGATCTAACTTCAATGTTGAATGTTTTATTTTTATTTATAGGTTAATATGATCTCATCGATTTTGTCTCACAAAATCTTCGGAGAAACCGATTCATTACGCAAGTGCCGTTGGATTTTCACACTCGATATCCACTAAAATATACTTAAGATCTGAAAACCGTCACACTTAATTAATATTCTTATTATGCTCGAAAACGATTAGACACCTAATTATTGGGAAAAAAATAAAAGATCTTCAAAACAATAATTTAATTTTATATCCCAATATCAAGTTTAAATCTCCCAAAGTGGTAGTAGGTTGAGTCAAGCAAAGGATGATCTTGGAGTAACAACCTCGATTTATATCTCTGTCCAGTCAAGCCGCCAAAGTCGACGGACCGAAATGAAATGAAATAAAATAAATGCGGCGGTGTTGCAATTTCAAATTTTTAACCTATACGAAATCCAACATTTCACACAATAAAGTGGCTATAAAATGGGCACTTCGATTTCGTATCTCCCAATAAGAACTCTTCCTTTCCGCCCCTCAACTTTGGAAATAAGCCCAATTAGCCATGGATTTTCTGGGTTTCTTGTTGGGCATTTCGGCTTTGTTTCTCTCCTCCATTCTTACCAAATTGCTCCACAAGCTATGGTGGAGACCGATTCGAGTACAAAGGGCAATGGCTTCACAAGGCATCAATAGCCCTCCCTACAATTTCATCCATGGCAGCACCAAGGAAATATTCAAATTGAAGGAGGATGTCATGATGAAGACGAACGAGCCCATGAAGAATGTTTCTCATGAGATTTTACCCATCGTTGAGCCTCACATTCACCAATGGAATAAAATATATGGTAATTTACGTCCTATTTTTATAATAAGAAATAATATCTAACTTTTCTATTGATGAATATATAATATAGCCTTGGGTGAAAATACAACTTGGCGTGGTTATTTAACATACGCTTGGCTATAGGTCATGTGGGTCCGTCTAGTGTAACTTTATTGTATTTAAATTGTTTTATGTTCAAGTCCTTGCTAACATCATGCCTTCACACGGTATGTAGGGGGAATTTATCTGTACTGGTATGGTCCTCAAGCTCAACTACTTATCTCAGACACTGAGCTAGTCAAAGAGGCACTTAACGACAGAGATAAAACATATGTGAAGCCAGAATTACCAGGAGACATCAAGAAGATTTTAGGTGATGGGCTTGTGAGTACTGAAGGCAAAAAATGGACAAGGCAACGTAGATTGGCACATCTCGCCTTCCATGGTGAAAGCTTGAAGGTAAACTTTTATCGTGGTCCTTAGAAATCAATTGTCCGACGCGACGTCTGGATTCCTGTCAACTTGTGTTAGATATATTGTGATTTTATAATGTGTCAAATCTTATTAACTCGTGTTAATACATGATTATAACCATATACTGTCTTGTTATATGTGCAAAACAAGAATTGAGTATGTACGTTTCTAAGCCACGCAAGGGCTTAGAACGTGCATGAGAACTGTTGCTGATTGCACCATAAATTGTGAATATACAGGGCATGATTCCAGAAATGGTGGATAGTGTTCACATGCTGCTCAAGAGATGGCAGAATTTAGAAGCCAAAGAGGTTGAGTTGTTCGAAGAGTTTACAGCGATCTTGTCGGAAGTGATTTCCAGGACAGCATTTGGAAGCAGCTACATTGAAGGGAGAGATATTTTCCAAATGTTGGAAGAGTTGACTATTACAGCATCGCGAAATCTTTTCAAATTAAGACTTCCTGGAATCAGGTACTTGTTTTTTTCCTTGTGAACATTAGGGTCTTTTTATTTTGCTAAATCTATTTTTCCAGGTGAATAGAGCTTCAGTGGTAATAGTAATTTTGGCAATCCGTGTTTTTCTTTTTGTAGTAAGATGTGGAAAACGAGCGATGAAATCAAGTCTAACCGACTAGAGAAGGCAATACGCGATGCGGTGCTAGGGATAATCGATAAGCGAGAAAAGAAGTTGAACGCAGGAGAAATAGACGACTACGGGAACGACTTCTTAGGGTCTCTTCTGAAGGCCTATCACGATCCGGATGAGAGCAAGAGAATCACAATCGATGATCTCGTGGACGAGTGCAAGACGTTCTATTTCGCGGGACAAGAAACGACGAATTCCATCCTCAGTTGGACATTCTTCCTCCTCGCAATTCACAAAGATTGGCAAGAAGAAGCAAGAAAAGAGGTGGCCGATGTATTTGGCAATGAAGATCCCAATCATGAAGGAATCATGAAACTCAAAACCGTATGTGAATGGTTGTCTTTTCACGAACATAGTCCATATGCCTCATGTTTTTGTAAATGTGGTTGTCTTTTCAGGTAGGGATGATCATTAACGAAACGCTTTGATTGTATCCTCTTGTCATCAACATCATTAGAAAAGTCGAAAGGCAAGTCACATTAGGAAATCTCCTTCTTCCTCCGGACATCACCCTCCACATACCGACCCTGAAGATTCACCACGACCCTCGAATTTGGGGCGACGACGTGCGTCTTTACAAGCCAGAGAGATTCTCGGAAGGGATCGCCAAAGCTACAAACAACAACGCCGCCGCGTTCCTCCCATTCGGCTTGGGACCACGGATTCGCGATGAACGAGGCGAAGATCACCATCGCGATGATTCTACAGCGCTACAGCTTCACTCTCTCCCTGACTACATCCACTTGCCGACCCAGATCCTCACCATGCGCCCTCAACATGGAGTCAAAGTGATTCTTCATCCCCTCTAGTGTGAATACGTGCGTGCTACATTAGAGTAAGGAAAGAATAAACGTTCAATAATGCACGGTCATCGTGCTCGTAAAGTTGTTATGTAGCTTGCCTCGTTCCCCTTGTTTCACACCCCGTCGGTGACCACTGCCTTCAATGCAGTTTTATGCTTCGTGTATCCTATCCTGGCTTTATTTTCCTTCGTTTGTGAGCAGTAATAATGATCAGCATTAGAGCTGGCAATATGGGTCAAAAACCCATATTATGACCCATTTTTAGTTAAATGGGTCATATATGGGTTAAGTGAAAGTTAAATATGGGTCAGAAATGGGTCAAGTGAATGTTAAATATGGGTCAGAAATGGGTCAAGTGAAAGTTAAATATGGGTCAGAAATGGGTTAGTGAATGTAAAACACAAAAAGAAATAGTCTAAATGGGTTATAAGGAAACCCATTTTAAAGTTAAACCCTTGGCCTTTTTTAAATTTATAAAAATATTTTTTAATAAAAAATCGAAATTATAATTATTTTTCATATTTCAATTTTTTTTTCTTTTTCCTTTTCTTTTTTCTTTCTTTTTCTTCATTCCTTACGGCCGCGGGGCGACGGCCGCCCGGCGGCCGGCGACGAGCCTCGCCGATCCGGGCGAGGCTTGAGCTCGCCGGCGTCGGGCGGGGCCTCGGCCTCGCCGATCCGGGCGAGCTCGAGCCTCGCGGTCGTCGGCGAGGCCGAGCGAGGCTCGAGACTCGCCGGCGTCGGCGAGGCTCGATCTCGCCCAGATCGGCGAGGCCGAGGCCCCGCCCGACGCCGGCGAGCTCGAGCCTCGCAGATCCGGTGAGTCTCGGCCTCGCCGACGATCGCGAGGCTCGAGTCTCGCCGGATCGGGCGAGGCTCGAGCTCGCCGGCGTTGGGCGGAGCCTCGGCCTTGCCGGATCGGCGAGATCGAGCCCCGCCCGACGCCGGCGAGCTCGATCTCGCCTGTGGCCGGTCGCCGGCGTCGTCGTGGCGGCGGCCAATGCGAAGAGAAGAAAAAAAAAAAGAAAAGAGAAAAATGAAAAAATATTAAAAAAATTATATTTTAAAAAATAAAAATTATAAAAATTATATTTTTAAAAAATAAAAATAATTAAAAATTATATTTTTTAAAAAAATTAAAAATTATATTTAAAAAAATTAAAAAATCGATTTTTTAAAAATATTTTAAAAAGAATTATAAAAATTTTCCATTAAATTTGTATTGCATAAAAATTGTTAAAAAAATTTGTATTACATAAAAATGTTTTAACAATAAATATGTTTTAGCAATACGGGTCGGGTCGGGTATGGGTTGGATACGAGTCGGGTCGGGTATGGGTCACTAGATTTACATTACAAGAATATGGGTCAAAACGGGTTAAATGGGTCAAATATGGGTCGACCAATTTTCGATCCGACCCATACCCAACCCGACCCACCCATTTGCCACCTCTAATCAGCATGAGAAGAGAGGTTGATAACCACTTTCTATCAAGATCATGTAAGTGATGCTAAACAAATAATGACAAATACAAGTGACTGTTGACACATAAATTTTGACTAAATATTTATGATTAAATTGCATACAAAAATTAATAATCAATTCGACCCAAACAAAAAATGATTTTCGCATCACCTAGGTATTGATATTATTTGCATCTACTAAGGTTTAATTTCTATTTTATTTTCCCTCATTTTACTGCATTTCGGATAAATAATTTTTTAAAAATATATTTTAAAAAAAGGGGGAGAGGGCTGGGGTGCTGGGGCGAAAGCCCAGCCCCTTTTTCTTCTCTTCCCCCACCCCCAGCATGGGCTCAGGGCCCATCTCTTCCCCGGTCCGCTCCCCCTTCCACGGCCCGGCCCTCTCTCTTTCTTCTTCTTCCTCCTCCTTCCCTCCGCAGCTCACACGCTGCCGAGGCAGAGCAGGGTAGACCAGCGACGGAGGGGACGCGCCATCAATGCCGCCGGACGGAGCAGCGCGAGATCCGGCGAGAAACCCGGACGGAGGGTACGTCGCCTTCAATGCCGAGCAGGCCTTCGCGGAGAAGAGGGGATGGGACACTGGTTCGGCCACCCCGGGGCCGGTCGGCGTGCCAAGGACCGGCAGCCGAGACCCCTCGTCGACTGGAATCTCCTCGCCTGTAGATAGAGGGCTGCTAGTAGGTCAGAGGGAGAGAAATCGGGAGAGGAAAATCGAGCTACAGAGAGAGAGACCTGCCGCACACCTGTTTGACGAAAGTCTTGAGAGAGAGAGAGAGAGAGAGAGAGAGAGAGAGAGAGAGAGAGAGAGGTGGTAGTGAGAGAGAGCAAAGTGAGAAACTAGGAGTAAGCGAGTACGGCCAGGAACTCGCAGGCGGTGCCCCCTCCTTTCCCGAACCGACGGACGGTGGGTCGCATTCCGTATCTCTTCTTGCTCTCTCTCAGATCGTCTCGTCTCGGAATCGGCATTCCAAGGATCCCGGCTCGGGGGCGCGGGAGGCGGACGGACGCAGCCCGATCGTTGGGCTTGTCCGCCGTCCGACGCCTTGAGCCGGGTAGGGACCGTCGGCCGACCGCCCTTTTTCTTCGTGCCTATGCTGTGTTTCGGGCTCGCCGGACCAGGCAGCCGTTGTCCGGTTCGTGCGAGTTTACTGCTTTATTTGTGTACGTACTGTGGTCTCGAGGCTTAGCATGTTGATCGCTGTGAGTCCCCGCTCGAGCTCGGGCTCGGGCTCGGGCTCGGTCGTCCCCGTTTTTTACTCCTCGGTTTGCGAATATTAATTGTTTGCTGAAATGCTCGAGTTAGGCGCCCGTTTGTGTCCTCCTTTTATGGCCGAAGCTTGCTGACTCTCGTATTTATATTGGACGTAAACGAGTCGTCCCATTGTTTACGTCAAGTTTTGATGGTCCGTTGTTCTCTATTTTGGTCGAGTTTGCGTGCCGAGCAAGTAAAGATTCCCTTTAGCCAACACCCTCCATGGGTTCGCTAAAATGCCTGAAACAAGCTTGTATAGATTTCCCGTGATTATGGTTTGGTTCTGAGCGCTTGTTGATCATTTGACATGTTTGTGGACCTCCGTTCCCATCCGTGGAGTAGCGTGCGGTTTCTTTGCATGTCGTGTGTCGCGGCAGGCGTGAAGAAAGCGGGGGTTGAATGGGGCCAACAGTGCTGGCTTGGTACACAAGGTCGGCGGATGGTCCTACGGTCTCTTGCCTTGCTAGTCTGACAGCATATGAGAGAGAAGAAGCAAGATGAAAAATAAAAAAAAAAAAAGAATGCAATCCATGCTAGGTGTTCGGAGCACGGGTGATCTCTTGCCATGCTAGGTGTTCAGAGTACGGGTGTGCAACCGGATCGTGTCTACCCAAGAATTGGACCGCCCCACCCACAAAATGGGACTGAAAATCGGGTCCCATTGAAACCGGTCCGAGAACAGGTTCCAAGCAAAGACCTACCCAGAACCGGATTGGTTTTGGAACTAGTTTTTACCCACTCTTTAAAAAAGAAAACCCTAATCCCACAAAACTTTGGTCGTCTCTCTCTCTCTCTCTCTTCAAGTTCGTGTGACCTTGCTCTATCTCTCTCTTCAAGTTCGTGTGACCTTACTCCTCTCTCTCTCTCTCTCTCTCTCTCTCTCTCAATCGCAACAATCCTAGATTCGCCACACCCTCGCCAATCGCCAGTCGATTTGCCTCTGGTCTTTGCCACCATCAACGCTAAAGGAATGCAATCCAATTCATTACTCTCTTTTGTAGCTTGTGGCTCCGACGAAGCTATCTAGAGCGAGTGAAGTGAGTTCAAAATTTAATCTTTCTCCCTTTGCTTTTTTGGAAGGGTTGGAGGTTTGATTCCGAAGTATTGATTGATCTAGGCTTTGCGAGAATGAGGGAGCTATGGAGGCTGGAGGTCGGGAGGGCCAGGCAGACAACACGGCCCTTACTGCACTTCACGTACTACCACTAGCAAAAGTCAAAGTGCTTGTTGAGGGCGAAGAGGAGACGGTTGTCGAGGTCAGTGTGGCACTTGAAGGAGAGGAGCATGATGGCGTCATAGGGGAGGAAGGCCTGGAGGGGCGAGTTGGCGGCAGAGGGGGGGTCGGCAAGAGGAGGAGGAGGACTGGGGAAAGGGCGACGGCAACGACGGCTACAAACATCATGGGGAGGAGGAGGAGAGACTGATGGTGGGGGTGTGTAATTGCTTGGTTGGACTGGAGTGGGAGTTTGGGGTCATGGGGGACTGAGAAAAAGATCACGTGAAAGTGGGAAATATGGTGGAAAATGCAAGTGACTTTCTCTGGAGTGGAGAAGGATTATGTTGTTTTATTGTGTATTAATATAAAATTCGAAATCATATAAAATATCAAGCGATTGCAAAATAGGTTCTAGTGAAAACAGAGTAAACCCTAAAACCAACCGAAAAAATAGGATGGTTCCAAAATAGGGTCAAGTGCAAATAGAGTCAAGAACAAGATCTAAAAAATGGAACCAATTATAATAAAGTCGGGTACAGGGAGTCAGGTATGGAACCTACCCACCCTGGACCCAATCACCCCTGATTCGGAGAGAG
Source organism: Eucalyptus curtisii (assembly GCA_017140595.1). Classification (NCBI taxonomy): domain Eukaryota; kingdom Viridiplantae; phylum Streptophyta; class Magnoliopsida; order Myrtales; family Myrtaceae; genus Eucalyptus; species Eucalyptus curtisii. The sequence continues at coordinate 21,014,045 of CM029495.1, forward strand.
TGCGAGTTGGGTTGATTAGGTCGAATCCAAATCGGGCCAACCCGGGTAAGCTTATCATTTTATTTTATTTTTTAAATTTTCTTTTTAAAAAATTCAAAAAATCCTTAAATAATGTATATTTTCCAACAATTTAGAAAAATGTTTTAATTTTTTTTTAATTAATTTTCTCCACAAATGATGGATTCTTGAAATCCAAAAAAAAAAAATCAAATTTCAAAGTTTAAATAAGATTAGATATCGGAAAAGACATTAGTTATTTAACTAATGTAATCAAGTCTCCGATCTTAGTTTCTCTGGTTATGCGGGAGTAAAATATTTCTATTAATATCTTATTTGGGTTTATAATCAATTCACCCTAAAACGATAAGTTAAAAGTTTAAACTATGAGTCGTGAATTGAAATTTAATGTGCAGGTTAAAAATTCGAACTTTAAGTCATGAATTGGCGTGTTTGGGAGAGCCCGGACTAAGTTTAAGCCTAGACTTAGCACCAACCATTAATGTCCATGCCCACATGCAAGGGCTATGAAATGAGGTCGTGATAGTAACTTGTCCTTAGTAGCCCATCAATGATCTGGTTATGAGAAAATTATCCCAAACTTCTTCATTTCTTCGTCGTGCATCCTACTTAAGATCTCAAACTCGGACAACTCATCAGTTGCCATATTGAACCTGTTCAAGCAATAAGCGAGTACGTTGTGAGCAGCATAAGTATGCCCATCGCCCTATTGCTAACCTGCCCAACCAATGAACTTGGAGGCGACCGCAAGTACCTCGGCGATGCGCCTAGGGATCACACGACGGGGCTTGCCAAGATCGATGACAACGAGGTGGGCCTCAATTGCCGCGGTTCGCGAGGAAAGTGTGGACGATGAGCCGGGTGATTAGGAGGTTGGTTGGGTGGGCATGTGGGATCCTTTTGTGGTGTCCTTGCGGTCTATGGTGGAGAGAGATAGGGGCACTGCAACTGTAGAAGCGTAGGAGAGGAGGTGGGTTGTTGGGGACCAAAAAAAATAATAATAATAATCTTCCTGAGTTCATTGTAATTTGCCCAACAAAATTGTAAAATAGGGAGAAAAAAAAAGATAAGTGCATTGAAAATCTTAAAATCTATCGTGAAAATGCAACTGAGTCTTGAAACTTGTCACAAAGTGTAATTAAGTTCTAAAAATTTTAGAAAGTACAATCAAATTCTAAAACTTGTTAAATTGGTCCAATTTAAGTCCTTCAATTGATTGCACTTTTTGAAAATTTTAAGACTTGATTGTACTTTCAAGGCAAGTTTAAGACTTTATTGCACTTTTTGAAAGTTTTATGATGTATTTTTATGAGAAATTTTAGAACTTCTAATACACTTATCCAAAAAAAAAAAAACGACTATAACTAAAGAAAAACTAAAACGGCTATAAAAAGGAAACCAACTTGATGAAAGAGAGATGGGGTGGTAATGAAACCATGGCAAGAGATTGGGAAAATTGCCATTCATAAACATTTTAATTTTATCAATTACGTCTTAAATCTTTTTCACGTTTTGCCAATTGAAATTCATCCGGCCAATTTTTTCTACAAATAACTGACGTAGACGCCATCCTTCCTATATGGCATGGCTAGTGCTTGACTCGAATATTTTTTAATAATATTTTATTTTATATTTAAATTTTAAATTTCTTTTTATTTTCTTTTTACTATTTACTTTCTTTTTCTTTTCTTCTTTTTTTCTTTTTAGAACTTCGGCTAGTGAGGGTTGACAACCCTTATTGGCCACTAAGCGAGGGTTGCCAAGCCTCGTCGGCCTCAAGCGAGGCCACTGTGGCCGCTAGCGAAGCTACCTCATATAGGTCTTGGCAAGGTTGTCTCGCCCATGGCTGTAATGGTTTGGGTGACAGTTGTGAGCCTGTAACCTACGAGGGTCTAGTGACCCTTATTGACCATAGTAAATTAAACAAAGAAAAGAGAAGGCAAGAAAAGGAGAAAAAAAAAAGGAAAAAGAACAAAATAAATTTGTAAAAAGTATAAAAATATTATTAAAAAATTGTTCACGTCAATGCTAATTATTTCATATAAGACAATAGGCATCCACTTCAATAATTTCTAGCTAAAATTATGTAGAGAAACTCAATTGGCAAAATGCGAAAAATTTTATGACTCAATTGGCAAAATAAAAATATTTAGAACTGAATCGGCAAAAGGATTTATTGTTGGATGCGCTTAGTACAACATGTTACCTAGGGAAGAGATCCTAATTAATAGCGATTAAATGTTGAATTCCTAAGAAAGTGTGGTTTGATAATAACGGTTATCATTCTAGTATTAGAATATTTGATTGTCTATATTATATTTGAATTAGTATTGACAAGAAAGTACATATTTAGGCTATGCATAAGATCAGCGGAGCTATCCATTTTGATTCACCCGTTGTCAATAGCTAAGTTGCATTTGACGAATCTCTAACACTTTTAGGTAGGAGTGAGTGTGGTAACATTTAGATAGATTTATTTGTTATTTGGCTTAAAGAGGAATTTCTTCCAAAAACCTTTAAGGTAGTAGGTACTAGCTTGATAATCGACACATATTGTGTTTTTAGCAAGATGGAGCTTATAAAACCAACGGTTGTTATAACCACTGAGTTTAATATAATGCATGTTTAATCTCTCAATAGATATGGATGCAACAAAATATGTTTGTTTTATATATGGTGAAGGAGATTATGTCTAAAAATCTTGCGGAATAGCTAAAGGTGCAAGTGGAGTTGGTATTCCATTAAGGTCCACAGTCGTGGTGAAATTCAAATGTGGCTTGGATTGGGAAGATATATGTGGTAGTTGAGCCCATGAAGGATTGTGGGAGAGTAGTAGCGAAGTTTAGATTTCTAGCCTAAGTAGCACCGACACGCGATACGGACACGCGACACGACACAACGCGTCGACACATCATTTCTAAAAAATAGAAAATTTCGACGTGTTGGGAAATGTTGTATATTAAATAATTTTTTTAATTAATTTGATTCAAATTTATAAATAATTAATTAATTAAAAAAAGAGCCTACAATGAATTTACACTAATAATATTAATAAATTAATTAATTGGAAATTCGAAAGACATATTTATTTAATATACAACGTTTCCCAACATGTGCATTAATTAATTGGAAATTCGAAAGACATATTTATTTAATAAATACAACGTCTCCCTCGCAGCTACAGCCTCGTCGTCGATCCATCGCAGCATCAAAGTGGCGGCCTCGCCTTAGTCTATGCTCTTTTTCTCGCCGTCTCTCGCCGTCGCGGGCTTGCTGTCGCTCGCGGCCTCATCTCTACTCCCTCGCCCTCGCTCTACCCTCCATCTTCCAGACACGCATGTCAAAACGTGTTTGACCACGTGTCGGAAAATCCAACATGCATTGACCACATGTCCAACCGTGTCCAAGCGTGTCAACGTGTCCGACACGTGTCGGACACGACACGGAAGCACGGGCAACATGTTCCGTGCTTCATAGTTTCTAGCAAAGTGATTGAGAGTTGGCTCAAATGATGAGTCAAGGTGGAGATTATTGAAGACAAGTATTGATTTTGAGACGGTGAAGAAAATTCGACTTAAATAGGGAGTTTTCTAGTTAGAGTGGGTATCCTAATTTGAATAGGTTTCATTTTTTTATCCATTTTTTTTTCAATATAAGAAGTGAGTTGTTCTTTGTGAATAATATCCGCATCTTCATGAATTACATCCTAAAACAATCCGAGAGTGTTGAAATCGATTAAATCTTATGGCAAGATTTGTGAATTCATATGTTAAATTAAAAGATTAGTTTGTAAAGAATTGTGGAACTAAACACGGTCATATATGATGGAATTCTAAGCTACTCTTTTCATAGACATACTTCATATCAACAGAATCACGTAAATTAGATATCCAATTTATTGTGCTATTTTGTTTATTTTATGATTGGATTGCTTGTTTTCACAACTAACAATGTCCTAGCATTGGAAAATGGACCTGCATCTGCAAACTTTATCAACTCTTCCGTGAAATGGACTAAATGAAAGGACGCTCACACTACAAATTTTATGAAAATCAAAATATTGGACTCATGTCTGTCCATCGCGCACCAACATTGCCTACGTGAATTATGAGAATACAACATGCAAAAATGAATTTTCCGAGGAGAAAATTAATGAAGCTTTAGCAAGTCCGCCTTTCATGCTAGATCTTCAAATAATTATTGGAGTGGACAATACATGAAAATTTATAACTTGTCGCGTTGGCAATGGAAATGAATATCATTAAAACAAAAGATTTAACTTCATTGTTGAATGTTATATTTTTATTTGTAATTTAATACGATATCATTGACTTTGTCTCTCAAAATCTTCGGAGAAATTGAGTCATTATGCAAATTCCTTTGGACTTTCACACTCTATATCTACTAAAAATATACTCAAGTTGCTAAGATCTCAAAACCGGCATGCTTAATTAACAATGTTACTGTGCTCGAATACGACTAGACACCTAATCATTTGAAAAAAAAAAAGAAAGAAAAATCTCCAAAATAATGCTTTATTTTTATATCCCAATATCAAGTTTGAAATATCCCAAAGATGTAGGGCCCGTTTGGTTCAACTTTGGGAAATGCCTTGGAAGAATGCAAATACTTTTGAAGTAAAGGGGTTTTCCAAAATGCTAGACTGTTTGGTAAACTATAATTGAAAAGTGCTTTAGGGAAATGCAAGACTGTTTGGTAAACATATATTTGAAAAGCCCTTTAGTGTGACCAAATTAAATTTTTTAGTTTTAGTATTTTTAAAATTGCAAAAAAGAAACAATGACTATATAACCTTTTACATTTTCATGTTGAGAGTAATGTAAAAGATATATATTAGTAAATTTATTTAAAAATTATATTGAAAGAATTTGATTATAGATTAGATGCAAAGCTCAACTTTTGGCCTAGGGTTCTTTTCGGTTTGTTTTCAACTTTGAATATTTTTTTTATTGTAGTATTAATCATCTTTGTTAAGTACTGATCATTCTAGTGTATTGATAAAAAGTTGGGCTATTGATTGTCAAAAGATAAAAATGACAAAAAAAAAAAAGGTGAACCCAACATTTGCAAAGGGTTTTATTATTTTTTTAAAAAATAAAAATAAAATCCGATGAAACTCTGTCGCCGATCAACGGCGGTTGGGGTGTGGGGAAGATGATCGGTTTAAAAAAAAAACAAAAAAGAAGTCAACGGATGAACAATAGAGATTGACCAAGGCAGGTCTCCACCGCTTTGGGCTTTCAACATTTCAAATGCCAGCATTTGACCAACATTTGGCCAAAGACACTTCCAAATGCTTAACCAAATACCTAAATTTTTTCCCAAGGAGCTTTCAGCCCTGAAAGCCCCTTGGGAATGCTGAACCAAACGGGCCCTAGTAGGTTGAGTCAAGCAAAGAATGATCTTGAAGTAACAGCCTCCGTTTACGTCTTTGTCCAGTCAACCGCCAAAGTCAACGGACCGAAATGAAATGAAATAAAATAAACGTGGAGGTGTTGCAATTTCAAATTTCTAAACAATACGAAAACCAAGATTCCACACAATAAAGTGGCTATAAAATGGGCCCTTCGATTCCGTATTCCCCAATAAGAATTTTTCCTTTTGGCCTCTCAACTTTGGGAATAAGCCAATTAGCCATGGATTTTCTGGGTTTCTTGTTGAGCATTTTGGTTTTGTTTCTTTCCTCAATTCTTACGAAATTGCTTCACAAGCTATGGTGGGAACCCATTCGAGTTCAAAGAGCAATGGCTTCACAAGGCATCAGAGGTCCTCCCTACAAGTTCATCCATGGCTGCACCAAGGAAATTTCCAAGTTGAAGAAGGATGTCATGATGAAGACGAACGAGCCCATGACGAATGTCTCTCATGAGATTTTACCCACCGTTGAGCCTCACATTCACAAGTGGAATAAACTATATGGTAACTTAGGTCCTACTTTTATAATAACTAACTAATCTATTGATTAATATATAACATAGAATTAACATACACTTGGTCATAAATCGTGTAGGTCGATCTAGCGTAACTTTATTGCATTTAAATTTTTTTATATTCAAGCTCTTGCTAAAACCATGCCTTCATACGGTGTGTAGGGGGAATTTACCTGCATTGGTATGGTCCTAAAGCTTTCCTATTTATCTCAGACACTGAGCTGGTGAAAGAGGTACTTAACAACAGAGATAAAACATATGTAAAGCCAGAATTCCCAGAGGGCGTCAAGAAGATTCTAGGTGATGGGCTTGTGGCGACCGAAGGCAAAAAATGGGCGAGGCAACGTAGGTTGGCGCATCTCACCTTCCATGGGGAAAGCTTGAAGGTAGTTTTCTATCCTGTCATCCGGCATGAACTTGGGTTTCCAGTCAATCTGGGTTAGATACTTCATGATTTTACGACGTGCCAAATGACAGACATAAGAGGAAAACTTGTTACATCGTGTTGATACACGAGTTAACCATATGCTGTCTTCTGATATATGCAAAACAAGATTTGAGTTAGAACATGCATGAGAACAGTTGCTGCAGGATCCTAAATTGTGAATATGCAGGGCATGATTCCAGCAATGGTGGATAGTGTTCACACGCTGCTCGAGAGATGGCAGAAGTTAGAAGCCAAAGAGGTCGAGCTGTTCAAAGAGTTTGCGACGATCACATCGGATGTGATCTCCAGGACAGCATTCGGAAGCAGTTACATGGAAGGGAGAGAGATTTCCCAAATTTGGAGCGAGTTGACCATTGTTGTATCCAGAAATCTTTTCAAGTTAAGACTTCCCGGAATCAGGCAAAAACTTCTTGTTTCATGCGAATATTGTATTTCAAACAAAACTGTTTTTCACTTGAAAAATATTCCATAACAAATTGTTTTCATTATAAAGGGCAATAGCTTTTCAAGATGACGATGTTTTTTGAAAAAATTTTGCATTCGAAATGAGATATAGTTTGGCCATAATACGCTTCCTCTTTGTCACGCATCAATTGTGACAATGTTTCAGCTATCAACGAGATTTATGATTTTATATACTCTCTATCAGAGCTTCAGTGCTAATTTCAAAAGTCGAATCACGAGTTCTTGTTTTTTCCTATTATTCTGTAGAAAGATATGGAAAACGAGTGATGATATCAAGTCTGAGAGACTTGAGAAGGCGATACATTATGCGGTGTTGAGGATAATCGAGAAGCGAAAAGAGAATGTGAACACGGGAGAAATGGATGACTACGGGAACGACTTCTTAGGGTCCCTTCTGAAGGCCTATCATGATCCAGACAAGAGCAAGAGAATCACGATTGATGATCTCGTGGGTGAGTGCAAGACGTTCTATTTCGCGGGACAGGAAACCACGAATTCCACCCTCACTTGGACGCTCTTCCTCCTTGCATTTCACAAGGATTGGCAAGAGGAGGCGAGAAAAGAGGTGACCGATGTATTTGGCAATGAAGATCCCAACCATGAAGGAATCATGAAACTCAAAACGGTATGCCTATGTGGTTTGCTTTCTTCATGCTTTGTTCATCATTCATGCATTCTCATCTTTCGAATCTTTTCCAGGTAGGGATTATCGTTAACGAATCGCTTCGGCGATATCCTCCGGCCACCGGCATCATTAGAAAAGTCGAGAGACAGGTCACATTGGGAAATCTCGTTCTTCCTTCAGGCATCGCCCTCCACATACCGATCCTGACGATTCACCACGACCCTCGAATTTGGGGCAACGACTCGCATCTCTTCAAGCCGGAGAGATTCGCAGAAGGGATCGCCGAAGCTACGAACAAAGATGCCGCCGCATTCCTCCCTTTCGGGTTGGGACCGCGGAGTTGCGTGGGCTTGAATTTCACGATGACCGAGGCAAAAATCGCCCTCGCGATGATTCTGCAGCGCTACAGCTTCACTCTCTTCCCGGACTACGTCCACTTGCCTACCCAGATCCTCACGATTCGCCCTCAACATGGACTCAAAGTGATTCTTCATCCCCTCTAGGACGAACATGTGCGTGTTATTTAATTTTGTGATCCCATATTTTGGACTCGCATTTTCTCTTTAAAGTTACGGTTATTCAACATGCAGTTTTTCCACATACGTACCTTTTCGTGATAACCACCCATTCAGTAACCGCCTTGATGAGAGGCGGTATATAAAGGAACGATCGTTCATTCTAACGGGCAACTACAAGGTCTAACTCAAACTCTCTCATTGGGAATACACCATCGCACGAGAGTGAATTGGGTTAGTAGCGTGTGCCCAATTTTCTTTGTATTTTCAGGTTTTTCAGACGAACGAGAACAAGAACAATGGCTGGAGGTTTGTCTATAAATGATCCTGGCTTCCGCATATGAATTATTTTGTCTAACATTTGGTATCAGAGCATGTTTAGTGCCCCTGCCTTGTTTTTCTCGAATTTTTGGTGTATTTTCAGGCATTTTTGAACATGAACAATAACTTCGAATTTTGAGGCCAAGAGAGAAACTCGCCAATTCCTGGAAAAATCCGGCGACCCACCCCTTGATTTCGGACCCGTACCGTCGCACCGCCATGAGGAACATTAGCCATGAGTTTTTCCGGTATATCGGTGTTTGCCAAAGGCTAATCGGGTGGCGGAAGTCATGGTGGTTGAGGATTTGCGTTTTTGGAGTTTTTCATTAGATTTGAGGCCAATTTCTTGGTCATTTTCGTCGTAACTTGGACCATGTAGTCGTACCGGCATGCTTTTCAAAACCCATCATTTATTTCGATCTTAGATGGGCTGCCGGAGAAGAAACGGTGGTGAAATCGCGGCTGAAAATGGCAAAAAACCGACGGAAAAGCTTCTGTTCGCAAGGAAGAAAGCCCGTGGAGCCCGCGCGCGCGCTGCGGTTGCAGGCGCGTGGAATCCACGCGCCACGCGCTCTCACGCGCGCGGGGCACGCGCCCCCGCGCGGATTCTGGCGTGTGCCGAGCACGCGCCTGTCGTCCCCTCTTCCGCGGCTTCTATTTATGCTTTTGCCCCAAATTTTTCGTGTTTTTACAATCTTGCCCTTGGCCAATTTATTTATTAACTATTTTGCCCTTGATGTATTTATTTATTATGTCATTTTATGCATTTTTTATGAATATTTTATGCATGAATTAAATGTCCAATGATTCATATATTTAATTAATTAGAGAGTAGCCACAGCATCTTTAATTAATTAAATTATATATTAAGAGCTTCCGGATCATATTTAAAAATGGACATTAATTGTAATTAATTATATTAATATGATGAATTTTATCCCACGGGAATTTTCATTGTATTAATATGATTAATTAGGATGAAATATCATATTATTTTTCTTAATTTACCCACAGGGATTAAGAAAAGGTATATAATATGGTAGTTTCTTCATGATGTAATTATGAATCTATTTAAATTAAAAACTTAGCCTACAGGTAGTTTTTATGTTATGTGATTCATATTGTGACAAGTTTACATTGGTAAAACATGATTTATGTATATTTGCCTCAAATTTTGTGACATAAGCATGATTATTTGATATGCAATTTCACAACCTGTGAATTTCTATGAATTTAAGTTTGATGTTCCCATACTGAATGATGAGAACTATAAAGTTTGGAAGGAGTCAGTTCTTCTTCAATTGGGGTGGATGGACATTGATTATGTTATAAGGAAAGACGAACCACCTACTCCTACTGATTCGAGCACTCCGGTGAGATAGCTCTTTATAACCAATGGGAGCGGTCCAACCGCGTTTGTGCCATGTTTATAAGAGCTAAGATATCTCCTAGTATTCGTGGTTCGGTTGCTCAAGCATAGCAATGCTAAGGCCTTATTGGAGGCCATTGATGCGTAGTTTGAGAGTTTACGAGAAGGCGCATGCCATGACCCTAATTATGAAGTTTTCATCATTGAAGCTCACTAGTATTAGAGGTGTGCGTGAGCACATCATGCAAATGAGGAACATAGCAGGTCAACTTAAGAACCTTGAGGTTGAGATATCTGAATCCTTTCTTATATATTATATTCTGAACACTCTCCCATAACAGTATGCACCTTTCAAGATCTCTTACAACACACATAAGAATAAATGGTCAATTAATGAACTCATGACCATGTGTGTTCAAAAGGAGGAAAGACTGATTATGGAATTGGGAGAAAGTGCTCATTTGGCAACACAAGAAAAGAATAAGGGCAATGGAAAATATAAAGGTAAAGGTAAAATACCTTCCCAAGCTGACATTAAGAAAGAATTCAAATGTTTCTTCGTAAAACGTAAGGGGCATATGAAGAAAGATTGTGTCAAATTTAAGGCCTGGCTTGAGAAGAAAGGTAATCCAATCTCTTGTGTTTGTTATGAATCTAATATAACTGATGTAAGTAACAACACTTGGTGGATTGATTCTGGATCTACAATCCACATTTCAAATTCCTTGCAGGGTTTTCAAAACCACAGGAAGTCAGTGGGAAGTAAACAAAGCATCTATTCAGGAAACAATATGCGTTCGCATGTGGAAGCTATTGGGACATGTAGACTAGTTCTCAATAGTGGCTTTGTTTTGAATTTGGAAAGGACCTTTTATGTTCCTAGTTTTTCTAGAAACTTAATTTCAGTTTCAAGACTTGTACCTTTGGGATACTCTTTTAACTTTTCATATTCAAACTTCTGTTTATCATTTAAATCTGAAATTGTTAGGAGTGGTACTTTGTCTGATGGTCTTTTTCGAATTAATTTACAAGACAATGCCTATTACGATGCGATGCATGTTCATGATAAAGCTGGTATGAAACGATGTGTTGTGACAGAACATTCCTCTATGTTGTGGCACCGGAGATTGGGACATATCTCCATAGAAAGAATTAAGCGATTAGTAAATGATGGAGTACTTAGCACTTTAGATTTTACTGATTGTGATACTTGTGTGGACTGCATAAAGGGAAAGCATACCAACAAGTCTAAGAAAGGTGCCAAGAGAAGTACATAAATATTAGAAATCATATATACGGATATATGTAGTCCGGATATGGACTCGTGTGGTCAGAAATACTTCATCTCTTTCATAGATGATTACTCACGTTACATGTATCTCTACTTGATTCATAATAAGTATGAAGCATTAGATGCCTTTAAGGAATTTAAGGCGGAAGTAGAGAAATAATGCGGTAAGCAAATTAAGATCGTGAGATCAGACAGAGGTGGAGAATTCTATGGTAAATACACTGAAGATGGACAAGCACCTGGACCATTTGCAAAGTTTCTTCAAGAGCATGGGATAGTTGCCCAATATACTATGTCTGGTTCTCCGGACCAAAACGGCGTAGCGGAAAGAAGAAACCGGACCTTATTGGACATGGTGCGTAGTATGCTTAGCAGCTCCAAACTTCCTAAATCCTTGTGGATTGAAGCACTTAAGACGACAGTGTACATATTAAACCGAGTTCCAACCAAGGCTGTCCCAAAGACACCTTTTGAGTTATTTAAGGGTTGGAGACCGAGTTTGCATCATGTGCGCGTTTGGGGATGCCCGTTTGAAATGAGAGTTTATAATCCACAAGAAAAGAAATTGGACCCAAGGACCATAAGTGGGTATTTCATTGGATATGCTGAAAGGTCTAAGGGATACAGGTTTTATTGTCCATCTCATACCACTAGAATTGTGGAATCAAAAAATGCTAAATTTCTTGAAAATGACTTGATCAGTGGAAGCGATCGATCGAGGGAAGGAAGATCATTCAGACACTCAACCTTCCACCTCAACTTTAAGACTAGTTGTTGCTTATAATGCCCCTTCGGTTCAGCCGGCTATTGAACAACCAATCGTTGAAGTTCCACAACTGTCGATATTGATCTAGTAGATCCAGTTGTTCAACAATTACCGTAAACTGTTGAACAACCAGTTGAGCAACATGCTCCTCAAGAGAATGTTGATGCAACATTGAGAAGATCTGCTAGAATAAGGAAATCGGCTATTCCTAGTGATTATTTTGTATATTTACAAGAGTCTGACTACAATATTGGAGCTGAGAATGATCCCGAAACGTTTTCACAAGCCATTGATAGTGATAAATCCAATTTGTGGTACAATGCCATGAAGGAAGAGATGAGTTCTATGGCATTTAACGAAGTCTGGGATTTGGTTGAGTTACCTGATGGTGTGAAGGCCATTGGTTGTATATGGGTCTTCAAAATTAAGAAGGATTCATTGGGTAACATTGAAAGATATAAAGCTAGACTCGTTGCCAAATGATTCACTCAAAAGGAATGAATCGATTACACGGAGACATTTTCTCCTGTATCTAAGAAAGATTCTCTTCGTATTGTTTTGGCATTGGTTGCCCATTTTGATATGGAATTACATCAGATGGATGTGAAAATGGCGTTCCTCAATGGAGAACTAGAGGAGGAGGTTTACATGAAAAAACTTGAAAGATTCCCCTCTAGTAAAGGTGAGCATTTGGTGTGCAAGCTTAAGAAATCTATATATGGCTTGAAACAAGCCTTCCGCCAATGGTACTTAAGGTTCCATGATGTCATTTCTTCATTTGGTTTTGTAAAGAATGTCATGGATCAATGTATATACCAAAAGGTCAATGAGAGCAAAATTTGTTTCCTTGTGCTATATGTAGATGATATTCTGCTTGCAACCAATGATAAGGGATTGCTACATGAGGTGAAACAATTTCTCTCTAAAAGTTTTGATATGAAGGATATGGGTGAGGCATCTTATGTCATTGGCATTAAGATCCATAGAGATAGACCTCGAGGAATTTTAGGACTATCTCAAGACACCTATATCAATAAGGTCCTAGAGAGATTCCGGATGAAAGATTGTTCACCAAGTATAGCACCCATTGTGAAGGGTGATGGTTCAATTTGAACCAATGCCCGAAGAACGATTTAGAAAGGGAACAAATGTACAACATCCCATATGCTTCTGCTGTCGGAAGTTTGATATATGCTCAGGTTTGCACTCGACCTGACATCGCTTTTGTTGTGGGAATGTTGGGAAGATATCAGAGTAACCCAGGTTTAGACCACTGGAGAGCTGCAAAGAAAGTGATGAGATACCTTCAAGGTACCAAAGACTACATGCTTATGTATAGACGAACTGACAAACTAGAAGTGGTCGGTTATTCGGATGCGGACTTCGCGGGCTACGTTGATTCACGAAAATCAACATCTGGATACATTTTTATGTTAGCTGGCGGAGCCGTGTCATGGAGAAGTGCCAAGCAGACTTTGACTGCTACTTCCACTATGGAGGCTGAGTTCGTTTATTGTTTTGAGGCTACCTCACATGATGTATGGTTGAAGAGTTTCATTTCTGGGCTTAGAATTGTTGATTCAATTTCTAGGCCATTAAGAATGTATTGTGACAATTCAGCTGTGGTTTTTATGGCTAAAAATGCCAAAAGTGGCAGTCGAAGTAAGCATATCGACATTAAGTATTTAGCCATAAGGGAACGTGCTAAGGAGAATAAAGTGGTCATTGAACACGTTAGCACCGAATTGATGATAGCTGATCCTTTAAGTAAAGGCATGCCACCAATGAAGTTTAAGGATCATGTCACTAGTATGGGAGTAGGTCCCATATTGTAATTTGTCGTCATATGAACGATTTTTGTTGTATGAAACTCTTATTCAGTTGTAAGGTTGATTCTCAATTTTGGTGTACACATTATGTTGTTTATGAGAATAACATTTAACCTTGGTTCTGGAATGAACATAGGGTTTATTCATTAAGATGTGTTGCCACATATAGGCTGACGTTAAAGAAATAAGATGCATTGTGATACATGGAAGATATTACTCGCTCTTAGAGGACATGTCGCCATGATCCATGTGTTTTGTGTCTTTTCTTTAAGTATAAAGTTTTTGTGGAATTAGTTGGATAATCCGTATGATGAAAATGATGGGATCAAGTGGGAGAATGTTATTTAATTTTGTAATCCCACATTTTGGACCCGCATTTTCTCTTTAAAGTGGCGGTTATTCAACGTGCAGTTTTTCCACATACGTACATTTTCGTGATAACCACCCATTCGGTAACCGCCTTGATGGGAGGCGGTATATAAATGAACGATCGTTCATTCTAACGGGCAACTACAAGGTCTAACTCAAACTCTCTCATTGGGAATACACCATCAGTACGAGAGTGAATTGGATTAGTAGCGTGTGCCCAATTTTCTTTGTATTTTCAAGTTTTTCGACGAACGAGAACAAGAACAATGGCTGGAGGTTTGTCTATAAACGATCCTGGCTTCCGCATATGAATTATTTTGTCTAACAGTGCGTGCTCAATTAGATTAAAGAGAAGTAATTAATGTTCAATAATGCAAGATTATCGAGCTTGTAAAGTTGTTAACTAGATTGCCTTGTTCTACTAGCTTCGCAATATAATAATGATCACTTCTCTTTGTTGGGGTTATCCCACATTGTTTGTGAAATAGAATGGTGATCAGTTTATAAGTATGAGAAAAAGTCTTGCATTTTAAATTAGCTTTTAGGGAAAAAGAAGCCCAAGACCTAGACCCAACTAACAAACCCCAACCTTATCGGGAATACTTCACATCAACATGCTTCGATCTTGAATACAAAGTCAAATTTTCACCAGGATAGCACTCATGCTATCACAATACATAAGAAACTTCCTTTGTTTTAAGTCCAGCTCTTATTGGAATTTATTATCGCCGAGGCCGGCGAGCTCGAGCCTTACCCTCGCTGGATTTGGCCTTGGGTGAGGCCAGAGTTGGCCTCTGACAGGCCAAGGAAAAAGAAAAAGAATTAAAGATTTAATTTAAAAAAAAATGAAAACGAAAACATAAAAATAAAGAAGAGGAAAAACAAAGAAAGTAAAAATTAATTCGAATTAAATAGAAAACAAAAAAGGAGAAGGAGGTAGTGAGGGCTTATATAGGTGTGAAACGAACACCAAAAAATTCGAAAAACGTTTTTCCGAAAATTATTTTTTATGAAACGAATGGAGCCTAAAAAACCTTTGTTTTGCTTCTTGGTTGTTCTTTGGTATAATGAAATGTTGGGCTAGATTGATATTCATCTTGTTTGATGCCAGTTCAACCTAGTAATTGGATAAAGAAAAGAAGTGACCATTTTGTTCTCACTCTCTCGTAATAAACAATTAGATTTTCTGTGGGAGATCTCCATCTGTTTATTGTCAGTTCATCCATCACTCAAATCAAAAGCTTGTGCTAACTATTGGATTATCACAGCATAAAGTGGAACCAAATCCTGCATGCTGTGACCTGTGCAAATTGCGCCAACTGATTGGGGTGCACTAAAACAAGATACTGTGAAATTACTAAGAGCAAACGGCCTTTTTCACATTTTATTTCCATTTCTTTTTATGATGGAAAAGTCGATCCAAATTTGATTTTAACCCAGTTTTGCTTCAATTAATTGTTTTCTTGATCTTTTTTCTATTTATTTATCCAAGTCATGATTTGCTCTGTTGTTTCGGTGGACACAGATGGAGGAATTGCCGACCGTGAAAAGGGGAGATCGGACTTTTTTACATGCGTGTTGATATCGCTCATCATTGTTGGAATATGCATCATTTCGTGGCAGTCCATGAACGAAAGGCTATGTTCTTTTCCCCCCAATTGTTCCTGAGTTTGACTAGCTATCATGCCATTTTTTTATTTAACTTCTTTTTCTTTTTCTTTTGTACATCTTTACTATTATATTCTTCTTTAGGAGTACCTTACTCTAGGCTTGGACATACTGCAGGTTCTTTAATATGGATCTCTTACACCCTGAATAAGACATTTAAAGCCAAGATCCTATATATGTATATATGATAACACATCATTGCATACTTGATAGCATCTTGATTCTTTTCTTTCGGCTAGTTTAATGAGCATCTTGGTTTTTGTTTTTTACCCAAAGAGGAGAACAGCGAATTTGTTTGCACTAGATATTCCCTGTTCATTTAGAAAGCGTTATGTTCTCTCCCACTTGGAAAAGGAGCAAAGCAAGAGTTACATCAACTTCCACACTATGTTCTATAATATTTCTCAGCGTGCACACTTCCGTCACACCTCTTGATCTCCAAGGTCACACAAGTTCTGGTCAACTTAAGAGACCGTAAGATGATTTCTTCCAGTGTTTGTCAGCTTCTGCACTACTTTTGCTAGACAAGGGTTTCAGCTTCAACTTCGCATCTTGTTCAGCTTCAATTTTTTTTGTTGATTTTTTTAATTTAATTTATGTTTATCTCAAAAATCAAATTTAGAGGTAAAACAAAGTGCTTTTTAGCCGCGTCAATCCCACGTGGATAATTATTTTAAAAATAAAAAATCTCGTTGGAAAAAGCCACGTTAGTAGTTTGACAAGAAATTATCGATGTTGGCACTTAAATATTCATTTCTTCTCTAATTTTGACATTTAAGTGTACTATTTAAAAGTTTTAGCACTTAAATATTCATTCATGCCAAGTTTTGGTACTTGGGATGTCCAGCACTCAAAAATTGAGTGTTACATTAGAGTACGCATGCTTTATACGTCATCATATTAGAATGGTTCCATGAATCCATCCGTCCTGCTAGAATTATGTGTTTAATTGTTGTTAGGATTAGGACATTTAAATAAATCTTGTCTTATGTCATGTTAAGCATGTTTTTCATTAGATAAATGAAAACCCTAAAAATATTAAGTGAATTGCTTGTTAATTATAAAACATATTTAGGTTGTTAATGTGAAAATCTAACTAACATTACAGATTATTTCATTGCTTTGAGGTAAGCATTCCCTTGTGGAAAAGTTAAAGGTGTAGGTGGAGTTGATGTTATGATGAGATCCACAGTGTGGCGAAATTCAAGTGCAACTTAAACTGGAAAGATGTTTGTGGTAGTTGAGCCCGTGAAGGGTTATGGGAGAGTGATAGTAAAGTTTGGATTTCTAGCAAAGTGATTTAGGGCGCGCATGACAAAATTTCTATTTCTCAATTTGTTTGTTTCTCTGTTCCCTGTAACAGGTTTGGAACAGAAATCCATTTGGTAACGCAATTTGATTTCTCTATTTCTGAAACAGATTTTTATTCCAGAAATAGAGAAATCAAAGAAATCAGAAGCTGAAATTTTTAACTTCTCAGTTTCTGAAATAGAAATCAGAAGCTGAAATCCAACCATATAAAAGAACATTGCGCTTTCTTGCTAACTTAATTCACTCATAACCACAACTTCACAAATTATTGCTAATTTTCTTTTTCTTATTTTGCTCGTGTTTTTTTTTTTTCAATTTTTTTTTTTTGTTGATAACTTACTCTTTAGGATGAAAGGCAATCGAATGGGTCCTCAATTTTCAAAAACGACCAAAGTTCTTAAATGCTTACTTAAAAACAATGGAGCTCTTTCCTCTAAAAAAGGGCACGCGCATGGCCAGTTGAAAAAAAAGTTGTTACGCAATAGATGAATAAAAAACGTGCCTAGAAATTTAACTTTATTTATTTACGGATTCAAAATTCTTGCAAAATCAAAATAATTAAATTGTTACACAATCTTGAATTTTAATTCGAAGGCAAGAGATTCAAGATAATATTTCTTTTTGCTATGCAATGGCTATTAAAGGTTCATTGAGCAACAATAAAGAAATTAGGGATGAGCAACTAGACCGATTCAATTCCATAATCAAAATAAACCGACCTTCCCCCGATTGGTTCCTAACCATAAACGTTACTTGAAGGTAGAATTTTCATATATTCCTTCACACCATCAATTCTATTTTGTTGATAATTTTGTATAATACTAGTCTTTGATAAAATGACAGGGCTGTATAGGCGCTATTAATGGCACTCATATTCATGCTTCCGTGGTACCTGTCTGAACCTACGCAGGATGAGCTTGCAAACGATACATTGACCGAGGAGAGAAACCAAATACATACGCTTAGGAAAACCATTTCCAATAAAATGGCAAGGGATAATAATATGTCGAAAATTTCATGAAATTGTATTTTCAACTTTTGTAATGTATTAGTATTATTTCGACTATTATTTTGTATTTGAGGATTTTCTATGTTGTTTTAGTAATATTTCGACTATTATTTTGTATTTGAGGATTTCCTACGTTGTTATCAAATTAATTTCTATTCCTAGAAATAGAAATTTTATTCTGTTATCAAACGGATTTATGTTCCAGAAATAGAAATTTTGAGTCGTTATCAAACGGGTTTCTTTGTTCAGAAACTTGTCCGGAAAATAGAAATTGAGAAATCAATTTCTAGCTAGAAATCAATTTCTAAAATAGAAATTTTGTCATGCGTGCCCTTAGAGTTGTCTCGAATATCGAGCCAAGGTGAAGATTGTTGAAGACATTCTCGAGTTTGAGATGGTGAAGGAAACTTGACTCAAATAGGGAGTCTCCTTGTTTAAGTGAGTATCCTAATTTGAATAAGTGTCCTAATTTTTATCCAAATATTTCTATATAAGAAGTGAGTTTTTTTTTTTTTTTTTTTTGTGAAGAGTATCCAAAATGTGACTTCTTCGTGACTTACTCCTATAACAATCTGAGAGTGTTGAAGTCGATTAAATCTTGCGGTAAGATTTGTGAATTTGTTTGTGAGATTAAGAGATCAATTCATGAGAAATTGCGGAGCTAAACACCATGTGAGTGGTGTTGTAATATCTATTGTATCTTTAGATTTATAATGGTGTCCTAAGCTATTCTTCCTATGGACGTACATCATATCGACCGAACAACATAACTCGGGTATCTTATGCATAGTCTTGCTCTATTTATTTAATGTCAATCAGCTTGTGTTCACAACTGATGACGTTATAGCTTTAAAAAATGGACTTGCACATGCAAACTTTATCAATTCTCCCGTGAAATGGACTAAACGAAAGGACACTAAGACAAAATTTTAATGGTAGGCTCATGTCCGAACATCTCGCACCAGCACTGCCCATGTGAATTATTGGAATACAACATGCAAAAATGCAATTTTCGAGGAGAAAAAGAATGGAGCTTTGGCGAGTCCTCCGTTTGTGCTGGATCTTTGAATAATGAATGGAGTTGACAATCTATGAAAATTTATAGCTTGTAGCGTTGATAATGGAAACCAATTTCATTAAAATGTTCACTATCGAAGCTTTTATGTATATGGGATAAGTATATTAAAAGTTCTAAAACTTGTTAACAAATTGTAATTTAATCCTAAAACTTTTAAAAAATACAAGTACATTCTAAAACTTTTTAGGAAAATGCAATCGAGTTCTAAAACTTTGAAAATGTGCAATCAAATCTCAAAACTTGTCAAATTAGTCATATTAAGTCCTTTTGTTAATAACACTTTTTGAAAAATTTAGGACTTAACTGTACTTATGTGACAAGTTTTAGAACTCAATTGCATTTTTTGAAAGTTTTAGGACTTCATTACATTTTGTGATAAATTTTATGACTTCTAGTGCGCTTGTTCCCATTTTTATTGGTAGAGTAATACGGTTTCATCAATTTTGTCGCAAAATCTTCGAAGAAACTAGTTCATTATGCAAATACTGTTGTACTTTCACACTTTGATATCTACTTAAAATATAGTTAAGTTGGTAAGATCTCGGAACTGTCATGTTTAACTAACATTGTTACTATGCTCGAAAAAGACTAAACACCTAGTACTTGGAAAAAAGAAAAAAATCTTCAAAAGTATACTTTACTTTTCCATCCCAATATTAAGTTTGAAATCTCCCAATGGGGTGGCAGGTTGAGTTAACCAAAGGATGATCTTGAGTAACCACCTCCATTACATCTCTGTCCGGTCAAGCCACCAAAGTCAACGGACCGAAATGAAATGAAATAAAATAAATGGGGAGTTGTTGCAATTTCAAATTTTAAACAAATACGAAAACCAAGGTTTCAAGCAATAAAGTGGCTATAAAATGGGCACTTCGATTTCGTTTCCACCAAAAAGAATGTTTCCTTTTTGGCCTCTCAACTTTGGAAATAAGCCCAATTAGCCAATGGATTTGTTGGGTTTCTTGTTGAGCATTTTGGTTTTGTTTCTTTCCTCAATTCTTACCAAATTGCTCCAAATGCTATGGTGGAGACCGATTCAAGTACAGAGGGCAATGGCTTCACAAGGGATCAAAGGTCCTCCCTACAAGTTCATCCATGGCTGCACCAAGGAAATATCCAAGTTGAAGAAGGATGTCATGATGAAGATGAACGAGCCCATGACGAATGTTTCTCATGAGATTTTACCCATCGTTGAGCCTCACATTCACAAGTGGAATAAACTATATGGTAATTTAGGTCCTACTTTTATAATATCTAGCTCATCTATTGATGAATGTATAATATAGAATTAACATACACTTGGTCATAAGTCATGTAGGGCCATCTAGAGTAACTTCATTGTATTTCAATTGTTTTATATTCAAGCTCTTGCTAACACTATGCCTTCAAACGGTATGTAGGGGGGATTTACCTGTATTGGTATGGTCCTCAAGCTTTCCTATTTATCTCAGACACCGAGCTAGTCAAAGAAGTACTTAACAACAGAGATAAAACCTATGTAAAGCTAGAATTTCCAGGAGACGTCAAGAAGATTTTCGGTGACGGGCTTGTGACGACCGAAGGCAAAAAATGGGCAAGGCAACGTAGGTTGGCGCATCTTGCCTTCCATGGCGAAAGCTTGAAGGTAGTTTTCTATCGTGCTCCTCAGAAGTCCCGCCATACAGCACGAACTTGGGTTTCCTATCAATCTGGGTTAGATACATCGTGATTTTATAAAACGTCAAATGATAGACATAAGACGAAAGCTTGTTACTTTGTACTGATACACAAGTTTTTGTGATATATACATAGCAAGAATTGAGTATGTATGTTCTAAGCCATGCAAAGATTAGAACATGCATGAGAACTGTTGCTACAGTACCCTAAATTGTGAATATGCAGGGCATGATTCCAGCAATGGTAGACAGTGTTCACGCGCTGCTCGATAGATGGCAGAAGTTAGAAGCCAAAGAGGTCGAGCTGTTTGAAGAGTTCGCGATGATCACGTCGGATGTGATTTCCAGGACAGCATTCGGAAGCAGCTACATAGAAGGGAGAGAGATTTTCCAAATGTTGAGTGAGCTGACTATTGTTGTATCCAGAAATCTTTTCAAATTAAGACTTCCCGGAATCAGGTAGAACTTCTTGTTTCTTGTGAATATTATACTTCAATAAAACTCTTTTTCACTTGAAAAATATTTTTCATGACAAATTGTTTCCATTATGAAGGACAATAGCTTTTCAAGATGACAATGTTTTTTCTAAATTTTTTTGCATTCGAAATGAGATATAGTTTAGCCATAATATGCTTCCTCAATGCATCAATGGTGACCTAAGAAACACCGACACTCTTCGGGTGCCTTCGTGTCATGTTCGACACTCCGACACGTGTCTAACACATGATTAACGAGTGTCAAAAAATCTCACACGTGATTAACTCTCCCGGACACGCGAGTCCAGAATTCCAACACCCGATTTCCACACGCACGGGGTCAATTTTAAAAATTTTCAATATTTGACGAGTCAAAATGTAAATATGTGAAAAAAAAAAAAAAAAAATGGTAGGCCGGGCACTATTGCCACTATCGTCGTCGAAGGGGGTGGTGAGATCAACCCTAGGTGGCGGGAGGGGGATGGGGCCTCATCGGCCCAAGAAAGGGCCGTCAAAGCTCACCCAAATTTGGGTGAGGCTCACCTGAGGCCCAGGCGAGGCTCTGCCCAAATCTGAGTGACACAGCGCCCTTGCTTGGGCTTAGTGAGGCTTGCCTAAAGCTGGGGAGGTTCGCCGGCCATAGGCGAGGGCCGAGTTGCCCTAGATGTGGGTGAGCCTTGCCAACCCCAGCTGAGGAGTCCCCTAGATCTAGGCGAGCCTCGCCCGGGCCTCGCTTGGGCCAACGAGGGTTGCCCCTCCTTAGCCGCAAGCCACCCCCCACTACTACTAGGTCGCCGGCCTCCCACCGGCGCTAGGCATGCCTAGCCAAGTAGCCACGACCCTGCCTCTTTTTTTTTTCCCATTTTTTTAGAATTATTTTAGCTTTTTTAAAAGTTTCTTTTACTATTCTTTAAATAATATTTAAAGAAAAAGCTAATAAAAATGCCACGTAGGATAAATAAGTTAATTTAAAAATTTAAAAATTAAACAAATTGACCTAACGAAAGGAATTTTCCATTAAACTTTAAATAGAAAAAAATTCGGGGAACAATTTTTGAACAAAAAAACGTGTTAAATGTTCGGGAATAAAAAAAACAGAAACACGTTTGGTAAATTTGTGTTCTTTTTTTGTTTCTTTTAATTTTTTAATATTTTTCTTTTTTTTTTTTTTTTCTTTTTTTTTTTTTTTTCTCGCCGGCCTCGTCCATTAAGCATTGGCCGATTTGATACCGGGGCCGGGACGCTCCGGCGAGGTCGCGGGCCCTCGACAATGTTCTTAAAAATTGTTCCATAAACAAAAAACATGTTTTTCTTGTTTCTTATTTCTTTCCAAACGAACAAACAAACGCGTTTCTATTCTTTTTTTTTAGGACAGAAATTTTGTTTGTAGTGCACATATCCCTAAATTTAATAGTAGAATGTTGATTGTTTTTTTTTTCTCTCCAAGTTTTATGAATTATTGCAATGAAATACAGTTGAATTTGTCAAATTAAAATAATAAATGATATTCACAAATATTGGATTAATGTTTCTAGTGTAAATTAATTTTATGCTCTTTTATTATTATTTATTTATTTGTGCATTTATATATAAAAATATATTTAATATATAACTTGTCGGAATTCTCTATTTTTTTAAAATAATGTGCCGGCGTATCGTGTCGTGTCATATGTCCCGTGTCTATGTCGGTGCTACATAGATGGTGACTACTGTTTTAGCTATTAACTAGATTTATTATTATATACTCTCTAACAGAGCTTCAGCACTAATTTTGGTTTGGTTCAAAAGTTGAATCGTGTTTGGTTTTTTTTTTTTAACCTTATTCTATAGAAGGATATGGAAAACGAGTGATGAAATCAAGTCCGAGAGACTTGAGAAGGCGATACGCGATGCGTTGTTAGGGATAATCGAGAAGCGAGAAGAGAAGGTAAAGGGAGAAATGGATGACTACGGGAATGACTACTTAGGGTCTCTTCTAAAGGCCTATCATGATCCAGACAAAAGCAAGAGAATCACGATGGATGATCTTATGGACGAGTGCAGGACGTTCCATTTCTCGGGACAAGAAACGACGACGTCCATCCTCACTTGGACGCTCTTCCTCCTTGCAATTCACAAGGATTGGCAAGAGGAAGCAAGAAAGGAGGTGACTGATGTATTTGGCAATGAAGATCCCAACCATGAAGGAATTATGAAACTCAAGACGGTATGTTACTGTGGTTTATTGTTGGTTAATATCATAAAAATTTCTAAATTGATACAACTGTGATAAATTTATTTCAAACCATTAATTTTCCATCAAAAATCACAAACTGATATACTTATAACACCCTTACTCTCCATTAGTCTTCATAAAATCTTACCGTCAAATTGGTGATTTGAATTACGTGCGATAGTTGATGGGTGTGCCCTTTGTTTATCACAGGCTCATAAGATTACAATTTTTCGTAGTATTAATCTAATTTAATGGAAATTAATAGAAGGTAAATTTAACACAAATGTATAAATTTGAGATTTTTGGCAGTCAAAAAATTAATTTGATGTAGATCTATCATAGGTGTACCAGTTAGGTTTTTTGTGATATTAATCATTACTTTTTTCACGCTTTGTTAATCGTTCCTACACCCTCACCTATCTAGACTTGGTTAACCTTCACGTCGTACTCTTTCGAATCTTTTTCAGGTAGGTATGATCATTAACGAATCGCTTCGACTATATCCTCCAGTCATTAACACCATTAGAAAAGTCGGAAGGCAGGTCACATTGGGAAATCTTGTTCTTCCTCAGGGCATCGCCCTCCAAATACCGATCCTGATGATTCACCACAGCTCTCGAATCTGGGGCGACGACGTGCATCTCTTCAAGCCGGAGAGGTTCACGGAAGGGATCGCTGGAGCCGTGAGCAACGATGCCGCCGCGTTCCTCCCTTTCGGCTTGGGACCGCGAAACTGCGTGGGCTCAAATTTCGCGACGACCGAGGCGAAGATCACCCTCGCGATGATTCTGCGGCACTACAGCTTTACTGTCTCCCCAGACTACGTCCACTTGCCAACCCAGATCCTCACGATACGCCCTCAACATGGACTCAAAGTGATCCTTCATCCCCTCTAGGGTGAGTACGTACGTGCTCGATTAGATTATAGAGGAGTAATTAATGTTCAGTAATGCAAGATTATCATGAGTGTAAAGTTGTTAACTAGCTTGCCTTGTTATGCTAGTTTCACAATATAAAAATGACCGCTTTTCTTTGTTGAGGTTATCCCAAATCATTTGTGGAAAGAGATAGTGATCCATTTATAAGTGTAAGAGAAAGCCTCACTTTTTTAACTAACTTTTGAAGTGAAATAAGCCCAAGACCTAGACCCAGCCAACAAACCTCTCCCTCCACCTCATGTGGGAAGTTTCATCATGCCCACTTTGTTTCTACAAAGTCAAGTTCCACCTTGGGCAAGGTTGTTTGGGTCATCATATCGGATCCATTGGTCGTTGGTATGGACTTTCTTAAGTATTCTCTTCTAATTTCTCTAGAATCCAATGACACTTTATATCAATATACTTCGATCTTGAATGCAACATCGATTTCACCAGGATAGATAACACTCATTCTATCATAATTGATAACAAACTTCCTCTACTTCAATTCCAATTCTTGTAGGAATTTCTGTATCCACAAGAGTTTCTTACTTCTTTTGATAATTAGTTATAGACAAAACAACAGATTTTTTGCAATTTTAATTGCCACAAACTGCTCCATTGGCAAATGTCATCAAATAACTTGATGAAAATTTTCGAGAATCAACATTCTACATCTAAGTAAGCACTCAACTCGGGCTTCCCATTTCCATAACATAAGCAAAATTTGGAAGTGCCTCTATCTAAGACACTCAACATTCATTTCACATATGTCCAATGCTCTTTACTTGGATTTGAGAGAAACTTGCTCACAATACCAATTTCACGAGCAATATCTAGCCTTTCAAACTACCCACAACCGATACATAAGGAATTTTCATCATCTATTTCTTCTCTTCCCCACTCGCAGGATTCTCTTAATTACTCAACTTGAAATGACATGCAAGCAGAGTATTTACTAGTTTACATGTACTCATGGTGAATCTTTCCAACACCTTTTCAATGTGCTTTTCTCGAGATAGCCAGAGTTTCATGTTCGTCACATCACGAGTAATTCTCATGCATAGGACTTGTCTAGCCGATCCTAGATCTTTCATTGCAAAAGCTCTCCTCAACTCTTTTTCTAAACCCTTAATTTTCTTAGCATCATGTCATCCACATAAATTAAGAGGATAAGAAAATCATTGTATGCAATAATTTAATATATATATATATATAGACACACAAGGTTTAATGAATATTTTCTATACGATAGCCAGCAATATAGAATCCATATGATGTCCTAGAATGTTTGACTAGGCGGCGGCGGGTCTACCGAGCACCAAAATTGTTCTAGCGGATGATATAAAAGAAAGCCTCTCTGCTGCTGACGTACCAAAAGCAAAAATCTCTCTCTCTCTCTCTCTCTCTCTCTCTCTCTCTCTCGTTCATGTAAATGGCTGCGCTCAACGCCATCATCTCCAGACGATCCTCCATGGCCTCCGCGCTGTGCAAGCTGCCCGCCGCCCTCTTCCGCTGCATGAGCAACGTCCCCGAGAACGCCGTCTACGGCGGGCCCAGCCCCCAGTCGCCGGCGCGGCGCGTGACCCTCACCAGCCTCCGGCAGAAGCACCGCCGCGGCGAGCCCATCACCGTCGTCACCGCCTACGACTACCCCTCCGCCGTCCACCTCGACATGGCCGGCGTCGACGTCTGCCTCGTCGGCGACTCGGCCGCCATGGTGGTCCACGGACACGACACCACCCTCCCCATCTCCCTCGACGAGATGCTCGTCCACTGCCGCGCCGTGGCGCGCGGCGCCAAGAGGCCCCTGCTCGTCGGGGACTTGCCTTTTGGTAGCTACGAGTCGAGCTCGAATCAGGTAGTGGCATTTGATGTGACGTCTTTTCGGGTGTGTCTTGTTTGAAGAAGTGGATGTAGATAAATGTTAGGTTTGGGTGTCGCTATGGTGTTTGCGTAAATGCTCCCCTTCTTTTGTAAAGCCCTTTTGAGTAAGAAATGTATGATCTTTTGTCCTCTGGGGCCAGAGGGTTTAAGCGTGCTGATTTGTTCTCAAATGTCTCTGTATTGGTAGTCAGTATAGAGAGAACTGCTTTTTTTTACTTGTTTTAGTGACACGTCTTGCGAAATTGCTACATGCTGATTTGTGGGAGTGAAAGGTGCGTGGTTGGTAAGTTGTGTTGTTTTTGTAATTGACAGGCTGTTGATACGGCGGTTCGGGTGCTGAAGGAAGGAGGAATGGATGCGATTAAGTTGGAAGGAGGATCGCCTTCGAGAATTACTGCTGCGAAGTCGATAGTGGAAGCTGGAATTGCGGTAATGGGGCATGTGGGACTAACCCCTCAGGCAATTAGTGTTCTTGGTGGATTTAGGCCTCAGGGGAAGAATATCTCTAGTGCCATCAAGGTACGTTTCTCATCCATTCCCATATTGAAGAACATCATGAAATTGTTCCCAGAGATGTTGGTGTTTGTGTGCGTCGAAATCAAATTGGCTTTGTCTTCTTATAGGTTGTGGAGACTGCATTAGCTTTGCAGGAAGCAGGTTGCTTTTCTGTTGTTTTGGAATGTGTACCAGCACCGGTGGCTGCAGCAGCTACTTCAGCTCTTAAAATTCCTACTATTGGAATTGGAGCCGGACCATTTTGCAGTGGTCAGGTTAGTTCTTTGTTTCATTGGTTTGATCAGGGTTTTAAGCACGCATCTGGTGAAATATCTGTCTTTTTCTTTTTCTTTTTCTTTTTTGGGTCAAAAGACATTGCATTAACTACCTATCGAAAATTCATTTTACCAGCCATAAGATAAAGGTTTTAAGAGTGATTACATGAATGTGGCAGGGGATTCTGATTAGATTTCATTGGATTGTGGGTTTCATTTATAATTCACTCTCCGTCTATGTTGATTGTCCTAGTCAATTTTCTCAAGTAAGAGTATCTTCTAGTTTGTTTATTTTAGCACACACTTCAACAAAGTACAAAGGCGTCGACTTAATTTGAAGCCTGGATTTTTTGGCTCTAGGAAACCTCTTCTAATAGAACCGCATTAATTTACATGGAGACATCTGAGCAAATCAGCATTTTATCATAGGAAGACATCTTAGAGTATTATCTATCGAGTTAAGTTTATTTTTGAGGTTTTAAGCAACAAATTTTTCTCACTCTTGTTGATCCTACTCCGCACTAGGAATAAATAAAGTTGAAAACCTAAGGGAAATTGGTTGGGGGAAGAGTTGCTGTGATGTTTAGCAACAATTGGTGCAGTCTTTCTTTCTCTAACTGCAATGAATGATCAAATCTGTTTAGGCTAAATTATTTATTGCATTGCCTATCTCTATCACCCACATACCTGACAGCAATTATTATCTTCAACTGCTTTATTTTCCAACTGGCCATGTAGCAGCTTCATTCACAATGGTAGTAGACTCTAAAGAATGAGCATTTGGGCTAATTTTCCGTCTCTGATGCAGGTTCTAGTATACCATGATCTGCTTGGAATGCTCCAACACCCTCATCATGCCAAGGTCTGTTTCTTTTATTATAATTGTGCATCATCTCCATTTTCAGCATCTTTTGATTTTACTCAAGCAAAGAAACCCCCACTTTCACAGGTCACGCCAAAATTCTGTAAACAGTATGCCCAAGTTGGGGATGTTATCAACAAAGCTCTTCTTGAATACAAGGAAGAAGTGACGAGCGGCTCGTTTCCTGGTCCTGCCCATAGCCCCTATGAAATTAGTCCTGCTGATGTCAATGGATTCCTTAAAGAGTTACAGAATCTGGGGTTGGAGTCGGCAGCATCAGCAGCTGCTGCTGTAGTTGAAAGTAGTCATAAATCTAAATCTAGCGATGGAGAGAATGCCACAAAATAAATGAACGGTGGCTTTTCTTGCTCTGCATCTTCATAATTGGGACAAAGATTCTGCAAACTTGGACTTCTTATCAATTTGAAATGTTGTTTCAGGTGCCCGCACTTCAGGAGTTCAAAAAAAGTAGTTCCTGCATCAGCAGTCATTAGAAGTGAAGAAATAACCCACATCTTCTCAGAATAGTTCACTTTTCTGTTGTTCTTTCCTTTTCCTTTTTAACTCCATTTGGAATGCCATCTGGTGAATAATTATTCCACCATTCTGGCCCAAAAGAAGACTCCAGTGACTACTATATTGTGATAAGCCATTGGTTGATGACCTTTGTTGTTGCTGGGGAGGTGATTGCTCTGGCCATAACCTAAAGCACAGCCCGACGAGGTGGGATAGCCGAGGAACCAGCTGTTGGATGAGCCTCCTACGTCCAAAACAGTACATTCCTAATTTGCATTCAAGGAAGTATCGTTTTTGGCGGGTTGTGAGAATGTCTGCCTATGTCTACTTTCTTTTTTTCTATATATAACCCTTAAATGGGCAGGCCAATTTGACAGGCCGGTCTGTCACCAGGCTTCATGTAGCTGCTGAGCCCAGTTCAGTGGCCTTGGACCAGCTAAGTCAACCTTGAGGCAAATTGTGGAAGAATCTTATCTACAAGCCAGTTGATTCTTCAGGTTTCAAGAAAGTGACAGAATATAGGAAGTGACCCTTTGGGCAGTGACTAAAGGACCTTTGGTTTCGCTTCCTGGTTGTTGTTCTTTGGTAAATTGAAATGGTGGGCTAGATTGATGTTCATCGTGTTTGGTGCCAGTTCAACCTAGTAACTGGATAAAGGAAGGAAGTGACCATTTTGTTCTCACTCTCTTGTAATAAACAATTAGATTTTCTCTGGGAGATCATGTTTATTGCCAGTTCATCTATCACTCAAATCAAAAGCTAGTGCTACATAATGGATTGTCACATCATAAAGTGGAACCAAAGCCTGCATGCAGTGACCTGCGCAAATTGCGCCAACAGATTGGCGTGCACTAAAACAAGATACTGTGGAATTAATAAGAGCAAAAGGCTTTTTTAACGTTTTATTTCTGTTTCTTTTTAGGATGGAAAAGTCGGTAAGACGCAAGTTTAAATTCAGGCGGGCGATCCAAACTCTGATTTTTCTCCTGTTTTGCTTCAATTAATAGTTTTCTTGATCTTTTTTCTATTTATTTATCCAAGTCATGATGTGCTCTGTTGATTCGGCGGACACAAGATGGGGGAATTGCCGACCATGAAAAGGGAAGATCGGACTTTTTACATGCCATGTTGATATCCCTCATCATTGTTGGAATATGCATCATTTCATGGCGGTCCATGAAAGAAAAGCTATGTTCTTTTCTCCTCAGTTGCTCCTGAGTTTGACTAGATATTACGCCATTCTTTTATTTCACTTTTTTTTTTTTTTCCTTTTTTACATCTTTACTATTATATTCTTCTTCAAGAGTACCTTACTCTAAGCTTGGACCTACTGCAGGTTCTTTAATTTGGATCCCTTGCTCCCTGAATAAGACATTTAGGCCAAGATCATGTGTATGTGTATATGATAAGACATTATGCATACTTGATAGCATCTTTGATTCTTTTCTCTTGGCTAGTTTAATAAGCATCTTAGTTTTTTTTTTTTTTTTCCCAGGAGGTACAAATGGGTCTGAAGTTCTGCGTTCGCTTGCATTAGTTTATTGAAGAGAACAGTGAAGTTGTGTGCACTAGATATTCCCCGTTCATTTAGAAAGCGTCCTGTTCTCTCCCACTTGGAAAAGAAACAAACCAAGAGTCACATCAACTTCCACATTATGTTCTATAATATTCCTCAGCGTGTACACTACGTGATTCCACTTGATCTCCAAGGTCACACAAGTTCTAGTCAACTTGAGAGACTGTAAGATGATTTCTTCCAGCGTTTGTCAGCTTCTGCACTGCTTCTGCTAGACTAGGGTTTCAGCTTCAACTTTGCATCATTACTTGCTCATCTTGTTCTTGGGTTTTAACAGTTGACTGATCATCTGATGCTGTGTCTGTTTTATGTTTCCATTCATCGTAGTGCTTAGCTATGGAAACATCGAAACTAGATGGCGTCGAAGCTGGTCGAGATACTTATGCCTCTCTGGGATTGGATAAGTCCAGCAACGATGATTCGGGAACACCCCAGATTTTGTTTGATATGGCTTCCGCTCTGGAGAAGTCTATACGGAGAAACGAGAAATTATCGAAGGCATCGAAGCGAAAGGAAGGCGTTACCATCTTCCACGGGTCAAGGGCGCCCACCATGAGCGTTCGGCAGTACCTCGAGCGCATTTGCAAGTACACGAGCTGCAGAATGTCCTGTTTCGTCGTAGCATACATCTACATCAACCGGTTCCTTGAAAGGACAGCCGGCTGTCTCACTTCACTTAATATCCACAGGCTCTTGATAACTAGCGTGGTGGTCGCTTCCAAGTTCATAGACAACGCGTAAGTGCCTTCGTCCCCTGCATAAACTCGTCTTCCATGACACCGCACGCTATTCTTCTCTCATTTTCTTTTTTCTCTTGATAGCAGAAGTGCACGCGCAGAGCTTGACGTATAGGCATCGATCGACTCCCAATTAGTAGTTGCAATACTAGTTTGAATTTGATGATCAGTTGGACCTGTTAGAGCAGATACAGAAACGTCCAATTTAGTGAACTGTCGGGTCTGGTTGGATTAAGAAGCTTGAACCACCTGTATTCGAATGCAAGCATCGATTTCTTTTTGGAGGATGATGCTTTGTGTCCGCATAGTAGTACTTCATACCCTTTCCCCAACATCCTCGTCACCATCGACTGCAATGCTCGCCTCGGCTCCGTATGTCGGCAAGCGTAATAGAAAGTCATTGCTCCCGGCTGCAGGCACTTGCAACTCTTGCAAGTTTATTTGGAACCTTTATCCCCAAGTCGTATCTAATTTGATCTTCTTAGGTCTCCTTTCATCTATTAAATGCAGAACAAGCGAGCTCGGTTGAGTGATTAAATGCTCATTGAAAATATTTTGAGACATGTCTGGTGAAGTTCGAATTTGGCTTTTTTTTTGTGATTTTCGTACTTGCGCAAATGTCATGATGCTTAAATTTGAAACTGGAGTCAAATTAATGATTAGATGCAAGCTTTTCAAGGACCTTTTACCGATTAGAGGCTGGTTACCAAATGCCATTGACTGATCTTCGTTCTATGAGATTACCATCTCCGAGCCTGGTTCAAGATTTCTTACGTTCATGCCCGATTCACAATGTGCAGGGGTGCCAACAATGCTTATTTTGCTAAAGTGGGAGGAATAAGCAATGCGGAAATGAACAGGATGGAGGTCAACTTTCTCTTCAACCTCGACTTCCGACTCTGCGTATCGCCGGAGGAGTTCAAGATATATTGTTCACAGTTGCAGACAGAAGGCAGCAGCAAATACCAGATTGACCGCTCGATCAAGTGTTGCGGAATCAGAGAAGGGTGGCTCAAGAAAGACAGTGATAAATGCACATCCACCAATGCAGGGCTCAGTTGCAGAGCCATTTGAGTCAAAATGTTTATTTCATTTTCTGATGCCCGGCCAGGAAGGGCACTTTGCTCATTTCTTTCCTTCTAACTTTGTTCCGTCGCAATGTTTTAAGTCGTCGAACTTTATAAAAGTCTCTTGCTTTACAAGGTCAATCCCAATTTCGTTTGAGAAAATTCTTTAGTGCCAGACAAAATCCGGTGTCGCAAAAATAATATGACCACGTTTTGTCCAGGGTCTTTCTAGTCCTACAAATAGCCTAATTTTCCACAGATTACTATATGAAACTAGGTTAGTACGGCATCTACCGTTTGCTTCAAGATCCTCCGAAAAAGAATTAGATTAGACAAACCTGCCACAAGGTCGGAATTTTCATAGATGAATCAGCCCCTAGCACCTGAGATTTGAGGACGGCAACATGCACAGGCTTGACCTATGATGTTGCATCAGGTAGAGTTTCTGAAAAGAATAGGAACAAGTAGAGCAAATGGTTTTGAGCTAAATTCCTCGGCGAGCTGAATTAGGCAGCCTCCGAGTCATCAGTTTGATTTTACCAGCAAAAGCAAAATTGAGAATGAGAAAATCAACGCAATAATTCGAAAGCAAGCTATCTCTGAAATTTCTAGCAAAACTTTAAATTGCACAGGTGCTGCAAAACACCTCATTTCAATTAACATGTATTAACATTGTACTCCATAAACCCTAGCCTACCAAAACCTACTAGGAAATGATTGTAACAGAAGTACAGATGAGGGGAACTTAAAACAGCAACAAAGAGAGAACCCTGCAACCTCAAAAACCCCAGTAAAGCAGGTACCAAATAAAGCTTTGCCAAGCTGATCGAACAGCTATAAAGGCCATATAATAAACGAGGCTTTATCATCAACTGGAGGCGTTCTTCCTTGCAGAGTAGACACGGTAAGCAGCCAGCCCGACAATAGCTACAGCAGCGCCAACTGTCAAAATTGATGAATCAATTCCACATTATCAAACTTTTAGCCAAAAATCTTTCATTACCAGATCGAAATATCAGTTATTCTGTCACCACTTTGCGGAAAATCATTAGGTATGAATACTCAATCATCTAAATTGACCAGAATATCCAACCAAAAAAAAAAAAATTGACCAGAATAAGCCACCATCATTTCAATTTTAACTGTTTTAAGAACTCTGGCATACCCAATTTTCACTGAAACAATAAGATAAAAAAAAATACTCAAATGAGAACATTTTTCAGCAATGGCACTTTGTGTATGGCAATTTTACCTTGCTTAAATATGAGAATGTATTGTGAAAATAAAGTGGTCTAATTCTGAATAAGCCTTTCTAAACTGCACATACCCCATAAACCAAGAATCAAAATGACAACCAGTCACAGACCACTGATAGACAATTAAGGATCCTTGGCGAACCAACTTACCTGAAACAAACATAAGAGAGCGATTGACAAGTCTATGATACTGCTTGCGGCTTCTCCCAGCTTCTGTTTCCGGAATGCTCAAATGAGGATGCTCTGCAGCGTTCACAATCCTTCTGAATATATTATTAAAATCACCCAGTTTTGTGCTGATAGGAATAGGGGCCTCTATTCCCATATCCTGACTAACCTATATAAGCAAAGACAGAAGAATAAGATTTGAAGAGAATGTTAACCGAGCATCCACAAAAAGCAAGGTAGAAGTATAAATTTTAAATTAACGGACAATTTGGAATAATGAAGCAGGGCCACAATCTGCACTTTCTCTTTCTCTGAGCATTTCTCTCTTTCTTGGAGAATTATTGAGAAGAAGAGCAAATTAAGATTCATCTGAAGATGTTCTTGTAATGCCAAATAAAGTGATAATCTTGGCAGGGAAAAAAAAAAAAATCAAGCACATGTGATGTGGCTGACTTAACCAAAAGAATGCTATAAAAGGCACGGGATGGTGAGCACTTTCAACCCCATCGCTCGATCCCGTTGCAAAAAGAAAGCACAGGACAACTTCTTGGATAATACATCCTTAACTTTGAAAGCATATGCTTATTGGGAAAAATTTATACCCTGGTAGAGTCTTGTATAGCCATGGGAAACGGATCTAGATCATCCTTAGCCGCAACAATAAGGCAAGGCACCTCAAAACCAGTAATTTCACCATGACTGGCAACTTCCACAAGTAATTCAGTCGCTCTCTTCCAAGAGGACTCATCAGAACTGAAAACCAAGGAAGAAACCACTTTCAGTGCACTGACAATTCTAATGGCAAGAGGCATATTCATGCATTGGACAAACTTAAGTTCAAAAGTGATGAAATGCGAGCAATATAAACTCGGTTGCTTACATGGAGTTAAAAATAGACTCTAAGCATAGTTGTCATTGCACCTCAATCCACAATTCATCAAACAATACAGCTAGTGAAGTGTAGGACCATATACATTTTCTTGTCAAGATTAGCAAACAACCATACCGTATGAAATGGCAAGGATTTCAAAATTACTTCTTCCCTTCAGGGAAGAGGGTCTTCAATGTGATAACAAGAATAACAACCCAACAAGAAGACAAGTTCACAATGCTGAGACAAAAGAAACCCCAATAAACCTAGGAATGACTCAGCTAAACAAGTCTCACCCTTTACCAACTTGAAAACAAATAATTTTGAAAATTGTCACACTGACATTGAAGAGAACAATCTGCAGATGTTTTAGGATCAATCGAGAAAGAGAGGGGGGGACGGGAGGGAGGGAAGGGGGAGATCACAAATGTTTACTTAGTGGGAGTTAAAAAAAGACGACACAAGTGCCAAACTAATGGTGAACAAAGGGACACTCACAAAAACCTAATTGCCTTAATTAATAACCTACTAACTTATTTCCAATTCTACTTGATATTCTTCAACACAATGCGTTAACATTACAAGTTAAAAAGATAAGTGGGTTAGATTGCAAATAAACCAACATATGATGGCAACACCAGCAATGGTTCATGGTATACAGATAGCTTGAGGATTGAGAAGATGAAGAGGCCAACTATAGCCTTAGTCATCTCATAACTCATAGAACTCCTTCAAATTAATTCTAGTTCCATCTATTTTTGCTTTCATTTGACTTCTGTCATTATTGAGCATTGGTGCAGCAGTAAAGTTTTCACCTTGTGACTGGAGGTGTGGGTTCACGTCCTGGTAACAGCCTCTTGCCAAAACACAAGGTAAAGCTGCGTTCATTAGACCCAAAGTAGTCCGACCCATCCCCAAACCCCACACGTAGCAAGAGCTTCGTGCACTGGCTGCCTATTCTACTATTATATTTAGTGGTGAACTTACGCCATTATTTTTATTTTTTTCTTTGACATGTAAACAGAAGTCAATTATTGGTATGATTTTATTCATCTTCCATCGTTTCTACATGAAAGGTCTATATGACAAACTTGACTCGATATTCAACTTCTAAAATAGAGAAGTACAGCTTGTATAGTGTGGAGAAGGCTAACAATTTATTATGCATAAGGCATCATCTGACATTTCTCTAACAATGCGTGCAGCAATGACAAGAAGTTATAATAACCTGTCATGAACAAAAACGGCTATGTCACAGGCAGCCAAAGCCTCCTTGTTGACCAGCATTTTTTTCACTCCGTCTTCTGGAATTTCTCGCAACACAAGGGTTTTCTTGACTCCCTGCATAACTTGTGAGTTTATGTCTGAGGAACCATGCAACAAAGTAACAAATCATAGTGAAAATGCCATTCAGCTTACCCCAGGTTGGTCAACAACGTTAACAGCATAACGCTCATCAGTTGATGAAGAGCAGCTTTCAGAGAAGGGTCTGCATCAACAGTACACCATTATGAAGACTAGATGAACTGAATAGTTCACAATGTTACAGAACTCAGAAGAGATGAAGGCAAACCTCCCCAGAAAAGAATTCAGTAACGCTGACTTTCCAGCCTTTTTAGGCCCAAAAACTAAACATTGGAAAACATTTCTGTCGGATTGTTGCTTCTTCCGATTATATCTTCTTGTCTTAGTGACACGGATAGCGGATGAAGGATCACCAGGATATCCAATGTAGATGAGATTCTCCAGGGTCCGAGCTGGGTCTAACAGTGTCATCAGAGCCCACTGCATTGGCACAAAAAGACTACTTAAAAATCACTTTAGACTTCCACATACCTGGAAGACAAAAATCATGCTAATCATCAAAAGTTTCAAATGGCAATTTATATTCAAATCATAGCATAATCAAATATAAAATGCAAACAAAAGCAAGCAGATAAAATGGTGAAAAATAGCATCCGGTCATTCTTACAAGACCTTCCAAGCATGACGAGTTACAGGACTTCTCATAAGTTAGAATGATGAAACAAGAAGCAAAAGAATATTACATAACTTCATCCAGCATTGAAATTGTTATAAACATTACAATTCTGAACCTTCCACAAACAGAAACACAGAAAAAGAGGTGTACAACTAGATCCCCCATATCAACTTAAAGAAGGCAAGGGGCATACTTTCTGTACTTTCGGATCATAGAACATAAAATTAGAAGGCTAGGTAAATGCTCATACCTGAGACAAAAATCCATCCAGTGTTAGTCCCTCCAATGCAGTTTTTTCTGCAGCATCTTTGTATGGAGCTTCATTCCACGGACTGAATGTAGAAAGCAGGTCTTAGTTCTATACATTTAGAATCTCATACAAACAACTTAGTGGTAAAGTGTATACAGCATATACATTGCCCATGTTTACACCCATATTTTCAAATAAAATATGCATTTATTGGAATTGCATATTCATATCCAAAGTAATTTCATCTAACATATTCCCTTAATCCCATAACCAGCTAGGGCAGTAATGTGGATGCACAAATAACTAGTTTGAACTGATCTACGACAAGAAGCCACTCATTATAGAGAAAGCAGAGAAGCAGCCTAAGAACAGCACGAGCTTCTAACAGAAACAGGATTACCATTCTGGTGCAGTGGAGAAGAGATCCTCGATTTCAATGGGTCGTAGAGCCCCATCCTGTAAAGTAATATACCGAAAGTCAGGATTCTCAGAACTTCAGGACTAGACTGTGACCAGCAACATAGGTCAAATTGTTAGATTAAAGCTTCAACTAAAGTGGGTAGTTGGGAATTGAAACGAGATTGGACATACTTCATCCATGTCAAATAACTCAAATATCCCCCTGAGATAATCAATAGCTTCATTTGTCAGCTCCACGCTCTACACAGAGAACCAAAATAAGTAACAACTTTCATGCTATGTAAAACACCATCAGTAGAAATAATTAAACATTCAGTACCAAAGACTATATTGACCTGAATGTGATGCCAGTTAAAGACAAAAACAATTAGTAGCTGT
Organism: Eucalyptus curtisii; assembly: GCA_017140595.1. Lineage (NCBI taxonomy): Eukaryota > Viridiplantae > Streptophyta > Magnoliopsida > Myrtales > Myrtaceae > Eucalyptus > Eucalyptus curtisii. Next base: position 21,051,080 of record CM029495.1, read on the forward strand.
TTGTAGCAGAAGAGAGGCACAACTTCCAGGTAGCTTTACACATTTAAAATTTGACCATTTGGCATACATATGGTATTTTCTTCAACTCAGTGCAAACATGCGATCATCCCGCTAGCTCCTCAGGAGCGACAGAAATGTGAAGGAAGACTTTATTACAATTTCCAAGGAAGAAAGGTAAGCAGGATGATAGCCAACTGCCAACTTCCAGATCGAGACAGACTAAGTCAAGTAGCACCAATTTAAATATTGACAGTGACCACATAATTGTATGCACATTTACAAGTATGCAGCATTCATTGCCCAGCATGATAAGTTACTTCGCATAATGTGACAAATTAAGTAGCTAAAAAATATCAAAAGACCTTTCAAGACATCAACCGGTTTTTGTGATTCAAGGTGGTCCAAATTCTCGTTTGACTATGATACTACACCACATCACATTCATGACACTAGGACGAAACAGTTGTACCTTCAAGCAAATTAAAAATAGCCTTTTATTTTGGCTAAAGTAATGAAAAAGAAAATTGTCACCAAGACAAAGTCATGAAATAAGAAGCCGTCAACATATTGCTCCAGGCAAAAACCCAATAAACTAACAGTAACTCCTTTACTATTTATGTCCAACATATAGGTACCTGATCAGGACTTTTTTTAAATGAAGATGGAATAAGATTCTCAGATAGTTTGATATCATTGTCATAACCAAACTTCCTTAAAACGGTCCAAGTTGTCTCCAGACGTCCTTTCTCAATGAACAGAGCATGGAGAAACAGGAATCCTGTTAATGTCAGCCCATGTTCATTGACTCCTTCGGACAACTTCTCTTGAACGACCCTCTTGACTCCCACTATTTCAGAAGGCTGTAGAGGTGCGTTAAAACATTTGACCTGTCAAATACACGAACTGAGGTTATATGAACACATGCCAAAGACTACATAACAGGAGATAAGCTTGCCAAAAATTTCTTAAAATATCCAGTGAGCTATCAGAATTGCTTGGCACTTATAATTGTATCAATCAAAATTCATAACCTCCCACCATAAGGAAAAAAACAGCATCAGATGTACAACAAGTTCTAGCAAAAAGATATACAATTGAAAGCACAAAAGGATACCTGAAAATCATTTAGCTCTGCATCGCTGAGGGCACCATCCCTATCTTGATCGCAGAGAATGAAAATGCGCTTCAGGGCTCTGACACAGCGAGGCTTTAGAGTTTGTGTCTCCTGATCAAATAGTGGGCCGGTAGGATGAAGGACAGCCTTTTGTGCATAGTAGAAAACCTCTGGGATCTGCAGGGAGAAAAATGCTCAACAAAGAGAGAACATTACTAGATCACTATAACAAACACAAGAGAGCCGATCATTTAACCAAAACCTGAATTTGTTTGTAAGCTGAACACTCGATACAAGTTTCGATCTCCCGAAATTGCTGCATTATTGGTGTCATCACATGGTCCAAGCTAATTTGCTGATGCTCATCTCTCAAATCTAGTTTGCAACCCACCACTATAACCGGGACTTTTACCTGAAGATGATATGTCAAGAGATTTCTGCTCAGTGACTCTTAACACCAGAATGGAGACTAGTTCACAAGGCTTTGCCTATCAAAATAAACTTGTTATCCCTTCACTTCAGCAATCAAGAGTAATAGTTTCCAAATGAAGTTGCAATTCTTTCTCATGGATTGGAGGGAATCGAGAAACAAAGGGACAGCCAATTTACAATACCTAACCTCTAATCGACGAAGTTCTGGAAGCCAAAAGGTACTCAATCGATCAAGAGTAGCAGGCTGATCACATGCATACGTAAGAACCACAGCATCAGCCCGCCTCAGCTCTTCACCCAATTTTCCACTGTCCTCCACTCTGATTTCATATTCATCCAAAAACAAATATCGAATAAGCTAACACAACCCCAGTTCGAAACATAAATAGTACAATCTTGCTGATGTCTATGATAGCAAAGCAGAATTGCTTAAACAGAGTACCTTGAAGAGGTGTCAATAATCGTAAGCGGCACACGATCGGGATAGAAGTCTTCGGGCAAACGCGTGGGGGGCAACACCGGAGGGACATTCGCCGGGAAAACATCAGTGGCCGCAGTGCATATCAAGCTCGACTTCCCGGTGCCACGGTCGCCGACCACCACGATCCGAACCCCAGCTTTAGCAGCAGACGGAACATTTCCAGCGGCAGCCCTTGCCATCAAATCAAATCTGCAACACCATCCCCCACCCCCACCAAATCCCCCAAAACCATCAGCCCCACATCCAAAACGTCACAAAATCAGTCGTCCCCAAGAAGGGAAAAATCAAACGCAGCGATATGAAGCTCTTGCCAATCAAGCGAACACGCCAAATCATCAAGAAAACAATGCGGAAAAAGGAATCTAACATCCGTATACTTCAGAACACGTAAAAGGGCAGCTGATTCCTTGGACATGGAGATCTACCCAAAAATGGGCGGCTCGAATTACCAACAAAATAAAAACGTTCAGACCAAGAGCACAAACAGCAGCAGCCCACGTGCTCGATCAAATTCCCACTGGGTTTTTCCCCGCGACCCACATTGATTTTCCGCCGGCGGGCGACATTCCCCGACACGGGCAGTCGAATTCACGGCAAAAGAAGAGAAAGAAAGCGCGCGGGCGAGCGGAAGAAGGGGCAATGAATCTCGGAAAGCAACGATAATCTATCCGCACACACGCAGCGAACGGACGGAAAACGAGAGGGAATACAAGAAGAACAGCGAAAGAAGAAGCAAAAAGAAAGCAAACCCAATACAGATACGAGAGAGCTAGAGCGAGACCTGCCCGATCGATTGGTTGCAGAGAGAGGGTTAGAGAGAGAGAGAGAGAGAGACCCACCTAAAACCCTAGAAGAGGACGGGGTTGATGGTGGCTGTGGAGGCTTCGGCTTTCGGCTGTTTCGGCTTTGGAGTTGAATTCGGAAGGTGGCGATTCAGGGGAAATTGCTCCTCGCTCTCTTTTTTTTTTTTTCTTTCTTTCTTTCTTTCTTTTTGGGTTTTTTCTCTCTCTCTCTCTCTCTCTCTCTCCCCCTTTTTTCCGTGGGCAGAAAGTATTGTTTTTTTTCCTCGCTTTCCATATATTCGTGCATTTTTGGAAGAACAGAACAAAAAGGAAATCATCAGCAACTTCGGGCCGGTTCGATGCTCTAGAAGATGGCTTAATTCCATGAAAAACCCCGCAATTTTAGGTTAGTCCAATTCTGCTCCAAACATTTTTTTTTGTCTAAAAACCACCAACTTTCTCTCAAATCTCAAATCTCTCCACGTTTTCAAGAACCGATACTAGGTTTCATTAAAATTATGAATATTAGGACTAGGTAGAGGTATGTCTTCATCAAGGACTTCACCTTTTTATAGAACAACAACAGCCTTCTAATGTTGATAATTTTCAAAAAAACAAGTAGCAATTTTTTGACACAATGGCGAATTAGGGACTAAAGTGAAAGTTGAGAACTTATTTTTAGAACCAAAACAAAAAAAGTTCCAACAAAATTGGGACTAATTCTAAAGTTAGAGGTTTTTATTGAATTAGCCCCTTAATGATCTAGGGGTTCCTATTGTAGCAAAGCTTGGATTTATCCTAGGTTCGATCATGAAAATTGAGATTTACGTAAATCAACGATTATGATTGAGCCGATTCCTAATGACACGAGCTCTCAAGTGAAGTTTTTCTCGAAAGAAAGTCGAAACGAATTATTTAACTATTGATGATTGTTGCGGTAGGTCAAAGTAAAAAACAATATGATCTTTGAGAACAACAATCTTAACATGACATCTTGAAAATCTCGAAAAAAGCACCATATTTAACTTGTTGAATGGCGTTCGCTAACATCCCCACCCGTGCTTCCGTTACTACCCTTTTTTTTTTTATAATTCAGGGGGACAAGCAAGTTAGGGAGCAAGTTTGAGACGTTGACGAGAGAGTTCAAGCAATGAAATATAAATATAGTGAAAGATCGTGCTAAGAAGTGAGATTTTCTAAGCTCTTTTTATCATATCTCAAATTGCACTAAACATGTGATGAGATTTTTTACAATTTGTAAAATGATAGTCGGATTTCTAATCTGTCTTTTTCCTATTCTACTTCAGTTCATGTCCGGACGGGCCAAATGTAATGCAATTAATCTGGTTCATTGGATTTTGGGTTCCTCCGGCGTGTTTGGAAATGTACATTTTAGGAGTCAGCACAACATGCCACGTGTGCCGGCGTGTGGGACCCTTAATTGAGTCGTGGGCCGAACGTGGTGCCTTATTTTCATAATTTTAAGGTCGTGGGTCATCTAATTTTATAAGGGCCAATTTCAAAAAAAATCTCAAACTTTAAATCAAGTCCTAAATCTGTTCCGAACTTTTTTATCTCAAAAAAATTCCAAACTTTAGATCAAATCCCAAATCTATCTCGAACTTTTCTTGTCTTAGAAAAAAATCCTAAACTTTAAGTCTAATCCCAAATTTACCCTGAATTTTGTTTTGTTTAAAAAATGAGTTAATATTATGGAAAACCCCAAATTGGTACACTTATAACAAATTTATCAAAAATTATTTTTTTGACCGTTAATTTTTTAACCATAAAAAATCTCAAACTGGTACACCTATCATAAATGTATCTCAAACTAATTTTTTAATCACTAAAAACCCTAAAATGATACACTTGTGATAAATTTACTATCCGTTATCAAATTGCTAATTTAAATGGCACGTCACAGTTGACAAGTGTACCAATTTAGAGTTTTACCCTCCGTTTGTACCAAAAAAAATTCACCAACTTTTAGTATATTCTCAAATCTATCGCATGATCCAGTCCCAACACAATGTGGCATTTCCACAAAATAATAAATACACATCTATAAGGTGACATGGAAAATTATCTTCAAAATAAAACCATTCTAGGATAAAAAAAAATTAGGGACTACTAACCGTGACTTTTGGACAAAGGGCTAACGAGGGCAAATTTAGGAGTATAGTAAAAATGGATGATTTTGTCTTTGACAAAAAAAATTGGGGTAGATTTGGGATTAGACCCAAAGTTTGGGGTTTTTCATGAGACAAAAGAAAATTTCATGGCAAATTTGGGACTATACCTGAAGTTTGGGGTTTTTTGTAAGACAAAAAAAAGTTTGGCGCAAATTTGGGACTAGACCTAAAATTTGGGGTTTTTTGTTAGACAAAAAGAAGTTCAGGGCAAATTTGGGATTGGACCTAAAGTTTATAGTTTTTTTTGGAATTGACCCAATTTTATAAAGGGCGAAAGGTTATGTTTGTCTTTGTGAGTTTCTCTTCTCGTTATAATAATAAAGTGATATTATTATTATGCTTATTGTTTTACTACTTTTGATATTTTATTTTGAAATGCGAACATGCGACTTGATTAGTTCTCATGTATGGACGCAAACCCTATCAGGCAATACTATAAATTGACTATTATGAAGGTTCGAAACAAAATCTCGTAAGCATACGCTAATCTAATAAATGCATATTGCATAATCTAAATGATGGTAAATAAATTCTAAAAACGATAATGTTAAGCTAGCAACAAAAATTTAACCACTCATATTAATATAATACAATAAATACCTAAACAATAATATAATTTTTTTTAACCTTTTGTGCAATATATAGGTGTGAGCATGTTTCCAGGTAAAACCGGGAGTCAAGACCGGTCTAGTTCCATATTCCAATGAGATTTGATCCAATTCTTATTTCTTTTTAAGAATATGTACTATGCGATTTGATTCCTAGTTTCTAGGTAGGACAAAAAACTTACAAAACCCTAAAATAGAAATCAGGAACAGCTTCTGTCATTTGATGAATATATTGGCTGTCATTTTATGGCACTCTTTGACCACATTCTGATGTGGAGGACAGAGATCTATGTACAGCTTCTCTTCCTGGTTTCATTAAATATTGCTGTTTCCTGACACACAAATAAGGGAACTAAGGTGGATTAGAGGTGGATTAGTGCAGACTAAACACGGTTTTGCTCTAAATGTTCTTAGATTTGATCTGATCTCCTGGATGGCCCATCGGAAAAATAGACTTCCCACTTTTGATGGGACTTCTCCTTTGTTTACTTTGCGAATGATGTGATGAGTCTTGAGCACGCCTTCTCTTTGGCCGTGGCTCTTGACAGCTGCTGAAAGAGTGCTAAGCTTATATTCTATTGATAGAATTCTTGCAGGCTGGGATTCTGATAAATTTATTCGAAAAATTAAAGAAACGGAGACTTGATTTTGTTAGCCATAACGTCGGGAGCTTATACGCAATGTCTGAATGTTTAAGTATGGAAGTTTGTTTTCTCGGTTCCGGAGTAAATCCAGAAAATGACTTTGAAACCTATAACATGATAGGTTCCATACTTCAAGGTGTGCAGATAGGCTTCATGTTCAGAAAACTAGGAATTGGTTCTGACGAGTATCTTGATTTGAATAGAATCTGGACTGAACCTAAAACTGCTCACCTCTTGTAATATACCAACTAAACGTCCATGATGTGAAAGAAACAAATTAAATGATGAAAATAAAAAATAACAGTAAATAAATAAATAAATGAGTAATGCCTAAAATCGATGCAAGAAAATGGTGTGGAAAAAACTCCATATTTTTGTATCGGGTTGTGAATGCTTATCGGGCTTAATACTCAGATGAATCCAAGAGAGAACATTAGTATACTCATACAAGAAAATTGAATGGTGAAACAAAAGCATAATGTTAGGATGCGCTTGTGAGTGAGTTGTGTTAGAAAAATCACATATCGAAGAATTGGTATGGTATTGAGCATAGGGGTGAGCATGGTCCGGGTTAGGCCGGTCCACCCCCTAACCCTAGGACCAACCCGCACAGTGCTGGTCCTCAAATTTTTGGGACCGAAGACTGACCCTATTGAGCTTGGGACCGAGAATCGAACCGACCCAATGGGTTCGGTCCGGTTCTAAGGTCAACCCGGACCAACCGATAATTTTTTATTTCATTTTTTGTACTTCTTAAAAAAAAAACAATTGAGGATCGGACCTACCCAATGGGTTCGGTCCGGTTTCAAAGTCAACTTAGGATCAACAAATAATTTTTTATTTCATTTTCTAGACTCCTTGAAAGGGCAACCGAGAACCGTACCGACCCAATGGGTTCGATAATAAGTGAGGTCAGCTAAGAAAGGCAAGCGGTGAGGGTCAAGTGGGGTGAGCGTCGAACATAATGAGTATCGAATATCGAGTGAGGAGCAATAAGCCAAGCGAGCATCGAGCGGCGAGCGGCACAAGTGACCCAAAGCGAGCGAGGCGAGTGTCGAGTGGCGAGCATAGAAGTTGTTTTTTTTTATTTTGGCAAATTGAAGACTAAGAGGACAAATAAGATAGAAGAGAACGAATACTAGAAGAAGATGACATAAGGAGCTGTTTATGCCTTTTTAGACGCCGTGAGGACTCCTCACAAAAATATTTTTCTCCTTCGTAAATTATGATTATTGACGCCGTAAAAGACATTAAAAATCTAAGTATTAAATAATAATGTAAAATTACTTGAACTCCTCACTAAAGAAATGTTTAATGTTGTTGATGCCGTTTATTTTAAGGTTTTTTGTATATAAAAAAATTATAAATAATATTTTTTTATATATATGGTCACGGTTGATCCGGGTTTGACTAACTCGGAACTCTTAGGACTGAAGACCAACCCGCACAGTGCTGGTCTAGGAATTTTAGGACCAAGAACCGATCTAATCTCCCTAGGAACCGAACCAAGATCGGCAGGGTTGGACTGGTTCAGGGTCGGTCCAGGGTTGACCCTGGACCGATGCTCACCCCTAATTGAGCAGTTAATATATCTTAGTTTACCCATAACTCATTTATTTATACTTTTGAGTGAAGGTGGGTCCAATTAATTATATTGATGAGCTTAGACTTGGGCTCTCTCTTGGCGATTTTCTCAAGAATAAGTATCAGGCTTTTTCTCGAGTGCAGGTATCGGGTTTCTGTTACACACTCACAACACATAAATCTCTGGTATTTACCTTGACGTTACCGTGGACGCTAGCTGAATTTCTTCTTGGATCGACCTTGGTTTTGACCCAAGAATTCTAGGCCTTTGTACTCGCACCACCATCCAAACGAGCGCGCTCCTACTCTATACTTGACCGAATTTTGCATGATATTATGGCCACCTCTACATTTTTTTTGTGGCCGAAAAATTTAAGTCCCTATTGGCTAATTTTTTGCATTCATAGGATTGAAATAACACTCACCTTTTCTATATTATTTCCAGCTGAATTTTCCTTTGCTTTTTCCTTTCTTATATTATGGCCAAATTCACATTTCCTATCCTGTGCTAGCTGAATTTCGTTGTTCTTTCCTTGGCTTGAGTTACATATCTTCCTGATTCAAAACGCCACCTGCATTGCAAATGCAATCCTCGGCCAAGCAAGAAGCAAGATGGGAGAAACCAAACTTCACGAAGGATTGCATTTATAAAGTGAAAAAAGAATTATATGCACCGATTATAAGACGGACGCAACGCAACGTGGCCAATCAATACTTGTACAATGTATTATAGTTCCCAATTGATTTGCAAGTTTTAATTCAATTTTTCAATAACACGTCTCTTACCGCAGGCCAGCTCAGTTCCCCCCGTTTTGTTGCAGTGCCGTAATTCAATTTTTCAATAACACGTCTCTCCTCGTGTCAATGTCCCATCGGTCACCATGTTCATGGTACCTTGATTTGTTCAAACTTGTCGGGCACTACTTTTTTAGTTTGAACAAGAATTTCGCTCTTTTTATATGTGGCAAAAGTAATTCACTGTGATGAGAACAAATTATAGTAGTTGACTCCGTAGAATATTCTTTATTTACAAATTTTGCCTGCTCGGCTCATAATTGTTCAAAAAGAAAGAAACATAGATTAAAATGAAGAGGTTTCAACACCTACTTTCTACTTCAAACTTTTTCAATATTTTGCTTGGGTTTTCATGTGTTTTTTATTGTAGTTATCTCTACATGTTATCCTAAACGAAGAGTGTCCACATTGTCAATGATAGAACCAACTCTGTAAATTTAACTGTTTCTTGTCTTTTCTTTATTCTAGTTTGTTTAGACTTAAATAAAAGCAGAGACTTCCCGTTAAAGACATTATTCAAAAATTAAAACATCTTAAAAATGTATAGTTACGTGTCAACATTTAAGTGCGATGAAAGTTCAAAAGTTTCGGATTGTGTATGAACTGCAAAATTTAAATTAAGCAAAAATAAAAAGCAATTCACCACTGCGCAAAATGATGTGGCATTCCATATGGTACCAGGACAAGATTGCGATGTACAATTAACAAATTAAAATTTATATATGTTAAACGTATTGTTGTGTATATATTATAAATCACTTAATTTCTTTTTATACTAGTAATTTCTAACCCAACGAAAGAAAGCATAGTCAATGTCGACGGTAATTAGCAAAGTACGGTCCATACTAATAACTTTATCTGTAAAATCAATGTCTAATTCACTTGATTCAACTACTAGCCTCTTTGGCTATATTTGGTCATTCAGATTTCTAATTAAGATTAGATTGGATATGATAAGATATAAAATCTAGGGATTTCACTATATCATATCTATTGTTTAGAGACTATAGTAATAATATCGGATATATTCACTTCATATCACATACAGTGTTCAGTATATATGACATATTAGTATAAATATAACTGAGATGATAAAATTCCCTAGCAACACTCTTACCTACTTTATTTTTATTTGCTTTTTTTATCTATTTTCCTCTATTAAAATTAATTTCTTTTTTATTTCTTTCTTTCCTTCCATCATTCTCTAATAAAAATTTATTAAACAGTAAACGGTACTATTATACCTAAAATACTAAAATACCTAAAATATGTAATAACTATAAATATATATTTATATTTATATGTTGAATTTGTATTATAAAATAGAATTAAATTCGAATTTATAAATAAAAATAAGATAAATTAAAATAACTTAATTGTTAATTTTTTATTTTTTATTTCTAATATTAGAATTCAAATATTATTTGTATTGAAATATAATTTTAATTTTGTTAATTTAAGAAATTTGTTATTCGAAAAAAATAACTTTCCTATTATAATTGTTAGAAATCCTATCTACATTTATCTCACTTCTCCATGAGATAATATTATCCGGTCTATATTCCCTATATATCCAACTTTATTATATCTTGAGCAGGCACCAAATGCAAGACATGATAAATTTTATGCGATTCTAAATTTTATCTTGACGGCCAAACGCAGCTTTTGAGTTATATATATAATAACTAGTTAGAATTGTATTAAAGCATAAACAATTTCACTCAACAGGTAAATTCACACTCGTTTACATTAGAAAATATGCAAATCATACGATACAATCATATGTTGTTTTCTTCAACTTAGTGCAAACATGGCAAGATCATTCCCACTAGCACCTCAGCTGCCATAGAAACCTAAAGAAAGATTGGTATTCCAATTTCCAAAGAAGAAAGTTGAATGAGATTATCAAACAATTTCCAGATCAAGACAGATTAACCAAGTAGGAAAGAAGCTTGTTAGTACCAATTTAAGTATTGCAGTGAACCCATAATTGTATGCACATTTACGAGCATGTAGCATTCAATGCCCCAAAACTACGAGTTAATTTGCATAATGAAAGATAAAGTAAGTTACGGAATTTCAAATAAAGAAACCGTTCAAGATATCAACCAAGTTTTGTCATTCAAGGCCTTGCGAATTCTCGTCTAAGTAGGGATCTCACACTACATCATGTTCCCAAGACTAGGGTAAAATAGTTAATAACTTAAAGGGAATAAGAAAATATAAAAATGAGCTAAGAAAAGTAAAAAAAAAAAAAAAGTAAAAAAAGGGGTTTGAAAAGTCAACAAGAGAAGCAAATAGAGAATAGTGGAAGCTTCGGATGTTTTAAGAAGAGAGAGAGGGAGACCGAGAGCCTGTTTCAGGGAAAAGAAAGAAAAAGGAGAGAAAGAAGAGAAAGGAGAAATAAAAAAGGAAAAAGAGGGGGGATTTGGCTCATACACAACACGACGACTCATCAAGCCGACTCACTCCGATTCACAATGCTCGATAAGTGCTCACGCCATTTGTTCGTTCAATTGGAGTGGTTTGGGATTTAGGGCTTAAAATTCGGAATTATTGGAGATTCGTATGGTGAATTCTAATTTTTGAGTTGTTAAGTTACATATTTTTGTAAAAATGATAGTTTAGGGTGTTGTGAAGCTGTAGGATTTCACAGATCTTGATTTGAGCTTACAATTTGCCTAGAATGAAATTTTCAAATTCGACGTGCGTTCTGGATTGAGTTCCAAACAGTAACTTGTGAGCCGAATTTCAATCGTTTCCAATGAGATCTTGGGGCAACAGAGTTAGGTTTTTATAGTATGTCATAATGGCTTTATAAGGACTATAAGTTGGCTTGAAACGGAATTCCAAGGAGGAAGTTATGGCACGACAAACTTTAACGCACGAGCCGTGCCTAGCAGACAACAATTGGTTTTCACTAGAGGTGAGCTTTTTGTTGGCACATCGGTGTTGTTTTATTGACAAATAGGCATAATATAGTTGAGTTGTTCATTAGAATATCATTTTACTTAGTCTTTTGATATTTTTTTTTTGTTATTTTTAAGAAATTCGAGTGCGTCAACTCGAGTAACCGCTGTAATTTGTTTTTGGCTTTTCCCAGGTGAGTGATATTATTTTTTCTTTGTGTTATAAACTCATGTTTTGAAAAACATTATGGATTAAGTATGCTATTAGTAAAGAGTAGCATCTTTTGTCGCATAAAACAGGATCGAGCCTTTACTATTGTTTTGTTGTTTAAAAAGGGAAGTCATCTTTTGACTTCAACTTGGATGATTAATTATAAATGGTTTGTGAAATCTTTTATGACAGAACCTTGAAAAGTTTAAGATTTATTAATGTGGTTTTGAAAAGTGCTTTGATATTTAAAAATTGATTGCCTATGTTGTGAGATAATTCTTATTCTGTTTGTGGAGTACTGGAGATTTGTTATTGATGATTGATGCTCAGTATCTCTGTGAACTCTAAAGGGTGTGTGGGTATACGCATACTAGTCTAGAATATCCTTATGGATCAAATCACCAGCTAATAATAAGTGGAGATCTAACTAAGGGGGAATCTTGATCGCTTTGTCACGGGCGTCACTCATGACTATGGTTGGATATTTAAGCATGAGATTAGTCAATAGAGTAGACCATTGACGTATGTTTTTATGATATTGATCAATGGGCTGGACCATTAGGTTTGCTTTGTTATTATCGTGAGTATTTCTGTTATGAATATAGGGTTAATACCCTGAAAAACCCCAAACTGGTACACCTGTGACAAATTTACCCCAAACTATTTTTTTGACCATAAAAAACCCCAAACCGGTACGCCTGTGACAAATTTACCCTGACTGACCATAAAAAACCCTAAACTGGTACATTTATGACAATTTTACCACAAACTAATTTATTCGACCGCAAAAAACCCCAAACTGATAAATTTATGGCAAATATACCTTCTGCTAAATTAGATTAATAATGCAAAAAAATCACAAATATTGTAAACTGTGACAAATGGAGTGTAAAATCCCAAATCGATGTACCGGTGAACTATTATGTGTCATTTAACTTAATAATTTAATAGTAAAATTTAAAAAAAAAACTAACAGAGGGTAAATTTGTCACAAGTGTACCGGTTTATGATAAATTTGTCAAAGGTATACCAGTTTGAGGTTTTTGGTGGTCAAAAAAATAGTTTGGGGTAAATTTGTCACAGGTGTACCAGTTTGGGGTTTTTCAAGGTATTAACCCATGAATATATTATGGTGAAGTAAGAAATATCACACTTTGGTATTCAAGGTTTGTTAAATTCCATATTCTAGTGAAAGTGAGTTATACATGTGTTTCAAATGTGCATAGTTATTGTTTAATCCACTTAAAAAAAATGTATTACTCATTAAGTCGTGGTAGCTCACTCCTTTCATCTATTTGCTTTTACAAGTTCTTCAACAAGCCGCAAGTAGGACATGAGTATTGCATTATTGGGGAGGGCTTTTTGATAGTAGAGACTTTTTGGTATGAGTTATATATAGTTGATAAGTTTATGAGTTAGTTTTTGGTGGGGGTGTATATATTGGTTTGATGATTTGTAGAAAACTTTAATATTGTAACCAATGCCCTCTTTGTCAAATATATATGTGTGGATGTATATATGTTGATATTAGGATGAATTTTGGTTATATAAAGACTGCATCCTTTCATGAAAGCACGGCCGCGTCATGCCCTTATTCTTGTTGAGTTGGGATGTGACATTTGCTGGTATTAGAACTTAAGTTTTGATTTATTTGGATAGATATGGGACATTGTGAGATTGTGTGATAGATTCTTAATATGTTAGCCCTTTGGATATTAAATTGTAACTCCATTCTTTGATTCAAGTGATAATGCATGACTTTGAGACACTTTTCTCGCTTCGTAGAAATAGTAGAGGCAAGCAAGTTGTTGCCCCTAATGCTAGAGACTTAACTCAAACTTCTCGAGATGCAGCTTTAAGGAGGAGATAGGAGGATCAATATGATAGGAGTTCTGACCCACGTGAAGCTAGGTAAGAGTAGGGGTGTCAAAAAAACCCAAGCCGACCCAACCCGAACACGAAACAAGTATAATACATGTTTCGGGTCTTGATATTGTTTAAGTGACCCATATAAAACAAGCAAAGAAATATGTTTAGGGTCAGGTAGGGTTGGAACATTGTTCGACCCGGAACACATTAACTCCAAATTCCAAACAAGCAAACAAACATAAACAGTAAACACGTTCTCATCTTTCTCGGCTCTGCCTTCTTCTCCGACACGCCTCTACCTCGTCGTCGCCGTCGCTGCCCCTCGTCTCAACGTTGGAACCCTAGCCACCGCCGAATCAGTCGATCGTTGTCGTCCGTCGCCGAAACCCCTGCCCTTCCCCTTCCCAAATCCCTTCCACTCCGGTCCCTCAAGCCCTACCTCCTCTCCCAGTCCGAGCCCGTCCTCCTCGGTTGGCTCTGCAGCGCGGTCTTCGCGCTCTCTCTCTCTCCAAGCTCGTTCCCTCCGACTCTCGTCCCAGGACATCGTCTCCTCCACTCTCGTTTCTTTCTTAAGGTACGTGAGATCCTCGTCAGCTGTTCATCTTGATTTTCTTTGGAGCGGATGAAATCATTGTGCGATTGTCGAGGCACGATGGAGTACTTCTCGTTTGGGATTATTTTTTTACCATGTTTTGTGTGTTCGTACGAAGGTTATGCTCTCTTTGGATGACATGGTCCACATGAATTCTCAATATAAGCTAGCTAGGCTAAGCAAAAAGTGAGAAATCTCAAGGTTTGTCATGAGCAATTCGCATGCTTACGTTCTTGTGGATAAGTCTTGGTATTACCCATCTGCATTGGCTTGCTTATGTCAAAGTTCGGCATTCCTGCTTTACTTGTCTTTTGTTATTGTATCTGCATTGTACTTTGAGACCTGGACATGCAGCATCGGTTCAATTATCTTTCGTTTAGTCTTGAGGAAGTTGGTAATGGACACACAAACTGTGGAGATTTTACCTCCTTAGTGGGTTTCGTTCTTCCTGACTCTGGTTAGGAAGTTAGAAAAAGAGGGAACCATTACTTGTTCTGAACTTCTCCTTTCTCATAAGTATATAATGTTGGTTAAGGTGGAGCCTTGCCTCCTACCTCTTCATCCTAGCCTAATGCCTATAGTTATAACTAATTTGTAGACAATGATGAGTTATTTGGTTTGCAGTCTTTTTATTCAGATTTGTAGTTTCAGTTAGTAGAATCCCATATAACTCTGAAGTGAGAATTAAACATAATTTGGCCATAAGATCCTCTCATGATCCATAAATGATTTCAGCTTAGGAGAAGGAGAGGACATATGGTCTCTATTCTCCTGAAGCTGAAGTTGTTTACATAAGTTGAATGTGGTTAGCTTTGTAAATGGCTTGCCATCCCCTCTGGTGCCTCTTTATTGAATTATCTATCTAAGAAAAAGAAGTTAAATGTGGTTAGGTTTACAGTCTATTCTTGGCACTAGCTTAATTACTTTACGCTGCTTGCGTAAGTGTGTTAACATGCTGTCGGTTGTGGACAGTTGACTGCAAGAATGTCATTCCACTCATCGCTTCAATTGAACTTTTGTATTCCCATTGAAATGGGTTTCCTTGTGAACTATGAGAATTAACATAAATTCTTATTATTGGAGCAATTATCTTGTTTTTTGTTCCATTATGTATCTTTCTCCTTCAAATATGGCAGTCGGCATCTATAAATGTAAGTTTATATGGACCGTGTTTCTGTATCAGATTGGGAATGAGAAACCTTAACCTCCATAAAGATGATCATTCCGTCTTCTAATGTGGTGGTGGGCAACTTGTTAAGTGGAGTTTATTAGCAATCAGAACCTAAGTAGTCTTGTTATTTTTTAAAGTACATTGGGTGGTAACTTTGATGCTTCAAAAATAAAAAATAAAAACAGCAGAAAGCTATCTCTGAGAATTTCGCTTTTATACTTATATGCTTCTATCAGCTATGATAGATTATGACAAGAACTCCAATTGATGCAGGGTATTCCATCAGCTTTTATACATCATCTCTCTTCTGTCTTACTTGTGGCCATAGGCACTACTTGATAGTTTCAGCTGTTACCAAATCTTATTGGCGTTTGGTTTTTCAGAAACTTTGCTCGTATTAATATAGGCGAGTCTGCTTAGTCATCATACTAGTTCTTTTCCCCTTTTACTTTTGTAATTTGAATGGAATTGCTTACTAAAGCGCAACTGAAATTATTGCGTGACGAGATTTTTGATATGCCTTCCTAATGTTGATTAAGGGTCTGGCTTACTATAAATATTGAAATAATAATTTGCAGACTCTTAAGTGTTATAAATAGAAGGATTGCTAGATGTCTTCAGCAGGGGGTTCTAATGTCACAAATAAAAAGAGGAGATCTACAATGTGAGAGCATTTTAAAGAGATTCCTGGTCAAGAAAAGGCTGAGTGTTTATATTGTAGCGCCCTTATTGGTTGTGCTAGTGGTCAAGGGACTAGCTCAATGCATCATCAATAGCTAGATGTAAGGAATATCCATATGCAGACGCCGAAAAAAGGCAAAAAAGTGCCTCGAGTCAAGTTGTTGGGGGTGGTAGTTCATCAGGTCATTGGAAATTTGATTAGGATGCTAGCAGAAAAGAATTAGCGATCATATTTATTCTTAGTGAGCTATCTTTTAAGTTGGTATAGCATGAGGGGTTTCGTCGATTTGTAAATAGAATCCAGCCAAAATTCTTAATCCCGTCACACAACACATTGAGGCATGATTGTTATAATTTATACATAGAGGAAAGAAGTAAATTGAAGAAATATTTCTTTGAGACATCTCCTAGAGTACGTCTAACAACTGACACATGGACATCTTGTCAAAACTTAAGTTATATGTGTTCGATTGCTCATTTTGTTGATGTTGATTGGAAATTGCAGAATAAGATATTAAATTTTTGTCAGATCTCAGGTCATTCTGCTGAGATAATAGGAAAATCAATTGAGAAATGTTTGACTGATTAGGGGATCCATAGTGTTTTTTCTATCACTGTAGATAATGCTAGCTCGACTGACTTGGGAATTCAATACCTGAAAAAGATACTTAACTCTTGGAACTCTCTGTTATTAAGAGGTGAGTTACTTCATGTGAGATATTATGCCCATATATTAAGTTTGATTGTTAGAAAGGGGTTAAAAGACATAAACGATTCAATTACTAGAATATGTTCAGCCGTATGTTTTGTGAGATCTTCCTCTAATAGGCTAAGAAAGTTCAAGAGTTTTGTTGAGTTAGAGAATATTGAGTCAAAGAGTCTTGTATGTTTGGATGTGAAAACTCGTTGGAACTCAACAAATATGATGTTGGAATCAGCTTTGAAGTTTGTTTGAAGTTTGAAAGAGCTTTTAGCAATATGGAACTTCGGAATAGCAAATATATCCAAGAGCTTTCCAAGGGGAAATGGTTGCCCACTAGTGAGGATTAGAATTATGCACGTCACTTTCTTCCTTTTTTGAAGTTGTTCTTTGATACAATTATAAAAGTTTCAGGTTTTTCTTATGTCACTAGCAATAATATGGCGAAGGACGTGTACGGGATTTATATGATTATTGAGAGATATTGTGGAAATGAGGACCAAAGCTTGCGAGAAATGGCTCAAAGAATGAAAACGAAATTCTGTAAGTATCTTGGCAACGTGAACAACATAAGTCTCACTGTATTCATTGCTTACGTACTTGACCCGCGACATAAGTGGAATTATGTGAAGTGGATGATTAGTCATGTTTATGAAAGTAATGAGGTAGAAACTTTACAAGAAAAAGTGATAACATCTCTGACATTATTGTTTGAGCAATACCGCACGGGTGTATGTCCTCAAAGCAACTTGAGGCTAAAGAGCACAAGGATGGTAAGCATGTCGAGGTCCCTGGTGGTTGGTGCTGATAATATGACTAAAATGTATTTTAGCCAAACCAGACAACAATATTTAGATGAAAAATCAGAACTGGACAAGTACTTGGAGGAAGTATGTGAACGTTGAATTTGATATCTTAAGTTGGTGGAAAGGAAATTCATCGAGATATTCTATACTTTCTACTATTGCTCGAGATATCTTGGTCGTGCCCATCTCGACTGTAGCATCGGAGGCAGCATTTAGCACAGGAGGTTATGTGCTCGATGTGTTTCGTAGTTCCTTGACCCCAACCATGGTGGAAGCTCTTATATGTGCTCAAGATTGGTTATGATCCGCACCACGTTTACGTTCGATTGAGGAGGACTTAGAAGACTTTGAAATCTTTGAGTCAGGTGAGAAAATATGATTGTAGAATATTTATACCTTTCTTTATTTTAATGCATACGTTAGTTCTCATTTTCGTATTGAATTTATTGTAGAATTGCCAAATACGACCACGGAGTCAAGCTCGATGTTGACTTCTCTCGATGATTGACGTAGTAGAGGTTAGTATTCTTAGTTCATTTTTATTTGGTAAGTGTTGAGGGAACTTGCTGTGTAATCCTTTCTCTATCGTGATCTTGGATTCTCATGTTCATATTAACGGATTTGCTAGTTTTGCTGGTTCAGTCGTGACCTAGGTAATTCAACTTTAGTTTTCCTTTTTCCTTCCAATGATTTGGATTTCTTTACCCATCTAAAAAGTTGGTATTTTTCCTATGATTGGTGGGGCTTATCTCGTCCCAGTAGCTAATTAGGATCACAATGCTATATTATAATTTTTCCTAGGCTTTGATTTGTGCTTGCTCCAGACTGACTTGAGGAGAACCTAATTTTACTCTGGTGGAGCCAACCCATTTCAATGCAAACCAGAGGGAAAGGACATAGGAGAGACAAATTAGAAGTTGCTTTCTCTTTCAATATATTGTAGGGGACATTATTTTAACATTTGTATTTTTGTATGTCTTTATTGCATAATTGAATTTTTTACCATCACCATTCATGTTCTTATAGGATTAAAGATTAAACAACTTGATTGTTTTGCAGTTATTTCCAAAAATAGGGTTGGGCAGCTGGATCTTCTTATCTTGGACGCTATGTACAAGGTCATTAATCTTTTGGCTACTCTTGATGGCATCTTTTAACATTTGTATTTTTGTATGTCTTTATTTCATATGAAGTTTTGATGAATTTTTGTGGGAATTATAATTTATAGGATTATGAATTAGTCTTTCGATGATTTACTTCATTTACATGTGGCTTTAAGGTTCACGCATTCAAGTTGCACTTACGGTGTAGAGCATGCTCAACTTGGCTGGTTTAGTTGCTTGGCCTTTCTTATGATTGTTTGCTTCTTGAGATATTATGTAAGAAGAACCAAGAGAATATGGGTCGATTGAAATATGTGCTCACAGAAGTCCATTGCTCTCTGGTTTCATTTCAGGGAGCTCGTTCCGACATCAGTAACTATTTCAGACTCTGTGGTTAATGTATGAGCGAATAGAATACCAATTGTAAAGAATCTTGGGTTTCAGAGTGGATAATCTTTTCTTTTATGAGAGGGATGGAACAAGAAGATTGTTGTAGATAACCGAGTGTGACTATCTTTCTGTTTGGAAATTGAGATGAATACGAGGGAATTTGTTTCCCTTTCGTTATCATGCCCTTATGCACCAAGCATATTCGAAAGATCAACAATCCATGTGCTACAAGACTTGATCTTGAAGAGTAATGGCTGTGGGTAGGTCTACTATTAATTTCATGGCAGCATTATCCTGTACTCAAAATCTTACTTCTTTTGCAGGAAGGATCTCATAATGTTCACATATGCTTGCCTCAGGTTTAGCTTTTAGAAGGGTTTAACTAACCCCAAAAAAAAAAAAAAAAAAAAAAAAAGGTGAAAACCTATAAACCAGACCCGATCCAACCCGAATTTTCGATGAGGGTCTAATGTGTTTCTGATTGGGTCATTATATGTGACCCTTTATGATTCGGGTCGGGTCGGGTAACATCAAAACCCAACCCGACCCGACCCAATGACACCCCTAGGTAAGAGAACCAAAAGGTGTTTCTTTTGACCGAATTTCAGCAAGCAATGATCCATTGGTATCGTCAAGCAAAAGAATTAAGTGAAGATGGAGTAGCTGGTCATGTATCTTCGCCCAATTTAGAATGGCGGATTCACCTAAGTCTGATGGGAAGTTGGATCTTTCAAGGCTAACGATTGAATTAGAAACATGGAGTGGATGTTCAAAGCCGAGAATGTTTATGATGATAAAGAAGTCAACTTCAGCACTCGATGCCTAGGAGGTGAAGCTATTGGTTGGTGGGAAGGAATTAGATCAGCCCTCGAAAGTAATGATGCAATCATTTCGTGGAAGGATTTCACTGAGGCTTTTAACGCCTAATTCTTTCAAAAGTCCTTCAAAGTGAAGATGAGAAGCGACTTTTTCAATATATCTCAAGGTAGCTAAATAGTTATGGAGTACGCAACCCGCTTTAATTAGTTAAGCAAATTTAAGGATGGTTTTGCCGCCAATGAAAGGTATAGAGGTGGACACGTTCACTGCAGGCTCCAATCGGACATTTGTACTGTACACATACTTCTTGAACTAACAACGTACAAAGATGTTTTGAGTCGAACGATTAGGGTCGAGTAAGACATTTTGGAGTGTGATGCACAAGGTGCATCTCAACATAAAAAATGGAAACCCACTGATTATCGAGATAATTGAACAAGTGGCAGCGAAAAGCAAAGAGTTTTTAACTAGTCGGGAAAGTCCAAAATTCAAAGTAATCTAGGCCCTTGTGCTACCTGTGAGAGACGTCATAGCCATCCTTGTTACCGCAAGAGAGGAGCATGTTTTCTTTGTGGAAAAATTGGACATATAGCCTATGATTGCCTTACATAGAAGAATTCCCCTAGGAATAGTAGAATATGTTTTGTATGTGGGCAACTTGGACATTTGGCATATACTTATTCTATGAGGAAGACTACCCCTCTAGTTGGTAGGCCACAAGAAAGCTAGTAAAGGCAAAGGATGACTGGAAAAGTTTTCACGATGACAAAAGAGGATGCGGCGGCTTCTAATACAGTTATTACATGTAATGTTTTTGTTGTCTCGTAATATGCTTATGCATTATTTAATCTCGATGCCATGCATTCCTTTACTTTCATTGCTTTGCAAGGAAATTTGATGTACTGCCTAAGCTTCTATAATATGAATTGCACATTGATGCTTCCACTGGTAATTTCTTGATTGCTAACCGTGTTTTCAAGAACCGTTTGCTCCGGATTGATGATGTACCATAGCTTGTGAATTTTGTGAAGTTAAATATACGGGATTTCAATATTATTCTAGAGATAAATTGGTTATCAAAATATTATACTACTGTTGATTGTTATTTAAAGAAAGTTATCTTTTGACCTTCAAATCAATCCGAATTCTCTTTTTCGGAAAGTTGTAAAGGCACTTTTGTAAAATTAATTTCAGCTATGTAAGTAAAAAAGCTTTTGAGGACAGATTTTTGTGGTTATCTGGCTTGTGTAAAAGACACAAGCAAGGAAATGATAAAACTAGAAAATGGTCATGTTGTTAGAGAATTTCCTGATGTATTTCTTGAATATTTACCTAGCTTGCCTCCTGATGGAGAAATTAAGTTTTGCATCGATTTAATGCCTGGTACAACACCTATCTATAAGACACTGTATCAGATGGCACCTTCTGAATTTAATGAATTGAAAACACAACTGCAAGAACTTTTGGACAAAGCTTTCATCACATCTAGTGTATCGCCTTGGGGACCTCCTATTCTATTTGTGAAAAAAAGGATGTTAGTATGCAACTTTGCAGAGATTACAAAGAACTCAACAAGGTGACGATAAAAAACAAATATCCTTCACCCCAGATTGATGATTTATTTGATAAGCTTTAAGGAGCTCTGGTATTTTCTAATATCAACCTTTGTTCTGGGTATCGTCAGTTGAAAATTAAAAGTTTATGATGTCCCAAAGACTGCTTTCAAAACAAGTATGAGCATTATGAATTCCTTGTCATGCATTTCAGGTTAACGAATGCATTAGCTACTTTCATGAATTTGATGAATAGAGTATTCAAGCAATTTCTTGACAGATTTATTATGGTATTCATTGATGATATTTTGATGTATTTGAGGAGTTTGAATGAACACGGGCAACACTTAAGGCTTATTTTGCAAATTTTACGTAAAAAGAAGTTGTAAGCTAAATTCAATAAGTGCGACTTCTGGCTTGATCATATAGAATTCTTGGGTTATGTAATTTTAAAAGATAGTATTTTTTAGTTGACCCAAAGAACGTTGAAGCAATTAATCAATGGAATCATCTTACTAATGTCACAAAAGTGATAAGTTTTCTCAGGTTAGCAGGTTATTATAAATGATTTTTGGAGGGGTTTTCTAAGATTGCTAGTCCACTTACTCGCCTAACTCAAAAGGGAGTTAAATTTGTATGGTTAGATTAGTGTCGATGCAATTTTCAAGAGTTGAAGAGGCGGTTAGTGTCAACTCCTATGTTAACCTTATCTTTAGGAATTGGTAGTTTCATAATTTACCGTGATACATCTAAGGAAGGTTTAGATTGTGTTTTTATGCAAAATGATGACGTTGTGGCTTATGTCTCTAGACAATTGAAAGCTTATAAGAAGAACTATCCTACTCATGATCTGGAGTTGGCAGCGGTTGTATTTACCTTAAAAATATGGCGACACTACTTTTATGGTGAAAAATGTGAAGGTTTTACAAATGACAAGACTTTTTATGGTGAAAAATGTGAAGTTTTTACAAATGACAAGACTTTGAAGTATTTACTCAAAATAAACTGAACATGAGATAAAGAAGATGGCTAGAACTTTTGGAAGATTATGACTTATCCATCAATTACCAATTAGGTAAAGCTAACGTGATAACCGATACCTTGAGTCGTAAGTCTTTTGGAAATGTTGTAGCATTACTCACTTCTCAAAAACTTATTCTTGAGGATATGAAAAAGCTAGACATGGAGGTATTGGTATATCAGCTCGATACTCAATTAGCTAATGTTCGAGTACAACTGATGTTGATTAACAGAATCAAGGCTAAACAAAATGAAGATCCTTAATTGGGGAAGATCAAATAAGGTGTAGAAGCTAGGAAACAATACGACTTTTGTAACATCCTCAATTTCGACCTGCATTTTAGTCCTGACTAGGAAGCCAAGGATCGGTACACGATGTCAGGAATAGACCATAAGTCGACCTAAGGGTCAATTATGAGCCATTTAGCCCGTTCAGGAAATAGGCAACTAGGGACTGATTATATTCAGATAGAGCATTTGACCATGAATAAGTTATTTGACCATAATGATCGGTAGTGGGACGATCACGCGTCATCACATATTGAACAATGGACAGTTATGGATCGATTCCGCACGGTTGTGTACTAGTTGCGGGTGACTCCATACAGTTATCGTAGGCCGTGAATGACCTTGAATCGATTCAATGTGACTGTGTGTGAAAGCGGATCAATCGATCCCACACGATTACGTAATAACTCACTGTAGGTCGTGAATGATCGATTCAATGTAACTGTGTGTGAAGGCGGATCAATCGATCCCACATGATTACGTAATAACTGAGAATTGACCATGGATTGAACAAATTCAACGTGGATCAGTTCCAAACTAGCCATGGATTATGGCGCAGGACCTTGGACCAACTAAGGGACCGGTTGACTCGCCTAAGGACTAGACTTTGGACCCATCCGAGAGCCCCTTTACATGGGAAGGTAGATATTTGAATTTGGCTTTGCCGATTAAGCTTAGTTGCATTTGGCTTCGTTTGATCATGACTTAAGCACAAACCTCGGTCCAAATAAGGTAATCGGTCGTAGTTAGACTCGATTAATTCTCACCCAATGAGATGGCATTCAAATTAGATCCCATAGTGCATTTAATGCTTTTGGAAGCTAATAATTAAATGCAATATTGACTTAACAAGATACATGACAAGAAATGGTCTTGCCTCTTAAAGCCATTGATGTTCTTTGGCTTCTAGCACATTATTATGGGAATAAGTCACACGCCTAATGAGAGTCCTTAAGAGCAAGATAACTAGGTCTTAGACTTTATAATGGACAAAATCCAAGGTCATTAACGGAGAGGATGACTAACTTTAGTGCTTATGTGTCCTTATTAGATTAGGGCCATTAATTCCCCCATGTGGAGACTTGCAGGACAAGATTATCCAATCATTAATACTTCTTTACTCAATATCAAGTAGGGCACCACTTCATCCTTCATATACTTGCCATCTTTGGTTTCTTAAGTTCTGACTAAGATCTCCAATTTTTCAAAACTATTGGACCTTCATTGTTTTCCAATTTTATAGAGCTTTTTGTGTTTTAATTTGGTGAAAGTTCCATTCATGAAAATTGTTCAAAACATCTTGAACTAAAACATATTTTAATTTCAGATTTTTTTGAGGTGAACTATTTGATATGAGAGCCTATTCCTTTACCGCATGAATCTATCCAGTGCAGTAAAAACGGTGACTGAGTTGTCTTTTCGATTGTTTATAAAAATTTCATTTTGGAATCTGAACATGTTTCCTTCACAAAAGTTGTAAATGACATACATGTCTACAATATATCACAATTTCAAAGTGTTTTTTGAGGATTTGTATTTCAAAATGGGTTTTTCTCTATGGTCGTTGAATCTATTCAACAGACAAACTGTTGGGTTGTGTTCGGTGATTTGTGACTCTTTCCACAAAAAGAATTACAATTGGCTTCCTTTGTGAAAAATATTATTTAAGGTCTTCTTTATAACTATCAAATTCTTATAATTTTTTGAACTCATTTAATAAGATAATGACACTGATTTTTAAAGTAGCTCGAAATTGTTCTTCACCCTAGAATAGAAGGGTCACATGCCCAAGCTTGGAGGACAAGTCATTTTAGAACTTTATTGTCTTTAAGATCAAGTTGTCTTAAATGACTTTGGACACTAATTAGTTAATACGATAGGTGAGTCACATGTCCATGTGTCCTTAAAGAGCTTAGGCTGATAAATTCCCTTAAGTTAAGACTTGAAGACCAAGTTATCTTCCATTTAATCCTCCTTTAATGCTTCTTGACTTGAGACAATTAGAAGCTTGGCCTATTAATAGAGGCACACCCATTCATTACCCCAAGCCTTAGCTCATTTCCTCTATTCCTCCCCTCTTTTGCACATCCACACACACACACACACACACACACACACACACACACACTCTCTCTCTCTCTCTCTCTCTCTCTCTCTCACCACTCACCTCTCGCATTTAGCCACCGCTCGGCCATGGTCACCACTTGAGGAAGTGGTAAGTGAACTCACTAATATTTGGTTAGGGTGTTGTGTTATGCGAGTCCAAGTGTGTAGCGAATCCTTTAAATTGTTTGGAACTTTGTTCTTACTTAATTGAAGTTCAGCTAATGCTCGTTTAGGTCGGTTTAGGTCGTGTGCTTGTTGGATGAGTTCGGTTCTTTCTTGATGAGCTTTGGCTCATGCTTTGGCTGAAGTTGTTTTAGAAGAAGCCTGGTTCATGTTCTTATTTGATATACTTGGTTATGCTTTGATTCAAACTGATTTGGAAATTTTTTTGTGAACGTTTGTTATTTCCTTGCAAAACTATTTCACAAGTGCATGTTCTAGTTTATGCCCCGAGCTTCAAAAAAGGGTTTCATCGGCCTTGAACAAACATGGAATCACAACAGACTAGTCCTTTCTTGGTCTTGATGTGATATTGAGGCGTATCATTCCTGAGCCAAGTTTGGTACCAGGTCGGTGATCATGTCGTAACAGGCTAGTCCTTTCTTGGTCTTAGTGCGTTATTGAGGTGTATCATTCCTGAGCCAAGTTTGGCACTATGTTAGTGAATATGTCAAAACGGATTAGTCCTTTCATGGTCTCATGTGATATTGACGCATATTGTTTTTGAGCCAAGTTTAGTACTAGATTGATACTGAAACTTGTCGGATCAAGCCACAATCCTTGATTCGCACCCGACATGTTCAACGTCTCATTCCGATAAGTCATTTCACAAACTTATGCATAACACGTCTTCAGGCCCTTGAACTAAAAGTGAAGATAAGAACTGAATTATGATGCTTGATGCATGGTCATACGAGGGACTAATTTCTAATTGTCGATTGATGGATTTTGGCAATGTTACCGATGGATTCAATGGAGGATATTATGGGACGTTCCTAGATTAAGTTTGGATGCCTGACGGACTCATTGTCGAATGATCACCGTCACCCTTGGATTAAGGAATGTTGGCTGATTGATTTTAGATGCCCATTAGATTTCGAAAGAGTCAATGGATTTCAGCAATTAATGAATGAACCCTATGTACATGAGTTCTTCATATTATGAAATGAATTTCGGTTTATGCTTGCATATTATTGGGTGAGCCGTGAGTTCCTCATGTTGTGGGATGAATCTTGATTTATGTTTGCATATTATTGAGTGAGGCGTGAGTTCCGCATACTATGGAATGGATCTTGGTTTATGATTGCATATTATTAAATGGGGATTTCTCATGTTCTAATTAAGACAAGGCTTTTGTTTTGCTATTGATTTGTCATCGACAAATGTTTTGAATAAGTTATGCATTTATTGAAAGGCGATGCATCCTTCTACTCGGAAATTAGTGGATTTACTTGTTGAGTTTATAACTCACCTCGTTCCCTTTCCTCAAATTTGTAAGTATGAAAGTCTCCCCCTTTGGAGTTGTAATCTCGCTAGAGTAGCTAGGGATTCCCCGGCCTATGTCTTTTTGAGTGATGTACAATGGAAGGAAATAGCCCCATAAATAAGGGCTTGTAAATATACTGATGTAATATAGTAGCAGTATGCTTTGTGAAGTGTTTTCCTAGCTGCTTAATTGTTGTGTTGTCTAAGAGATGGTTGTTGTATACACTTCTGCATGTACTTAAATTGAAGATTAAAAAGAAACGAGACGGTGATGTGCGTAGGATGTCGTAAAAATAAACCCCACTGCTTGTGACTCTAGAGATGAAATTGGGGTCATTACAACTTTAGTATCCATGTATACGGGTCATTGAGGTTTGTTGGTTGGCTATTGGTTGGTTATGTGTTTCCTATAATTGAGAATTGAAAAAGGAAATATTACAGGAAATTCATAGCACTAGATTCTCAATTCATTCAGGAAGCACTAAAATGTACAGGGATTTGAGAGAAAACTTCTGGTGTATCAATATGAAAAAAGATATTGTGAAGTTTATCGACCAATTTCAGATTTATCAGCAAATAAAAATTCAGCATCAGAAACTAGGTGGCCAACTGCACCCATTTGAAATACCTAAATAGAAGTGGGAGCATATTATCATTGATTTCATCGTCGATTTACTGAGAATGCCTAGTGGCAAGAATGCTATATAGGTGATTGTCAATCGATTGACTAAATATACACACTTGTGGTAATATCGATTCGGCCTTTCACTTGAGGACATGGTGAAGCGGTACATCAATGAGATAGTAAGACTTCATGGAGTTCCAATTAAGTATTATTTTCGATAGAGATTCTAGATTTATGTCTAACTTTTGGAAGAGTTTAGAAGGGGTGTTAATACAGCTTTTCACCTGCAGATAGATGGTCAGTTAGAGATAACCATTTAGACATTAGAGGATATGCTATGATCTTGCATTATTGACATTGGTGATTTGTGCAACGAACATTTGAACTTGACTGATTTTTCTTATAGTAATAGCTATCATTCCAGCATTAAGATTGCTCATTTCAAAGCTTTGTATGTTAACTGGCCTCGAGTACATACAACAATCTAAAGAGAAAGTCAGGCTTATTCGATAATGTTTGAAAACTGCACAAAATCGTTAGAAAAGTTATGCATACCTCAAAAGGTGCAAGGTAGAATTTAATGTGGGAGACCATGTATTCTTGAAGGTTTTTCCTATGAAAGACATAATGAGATTTGGCACGTATGTAAATCGAGTCCAAGGTATGTAGGACCATTCTTAATATTAGAAATGATTGGCAAAGTTGCTTATAAACTGGCTTTACCACTAGCATTATTTGGAGCGCATAATGTGTTCCATGTGTCCTTATTACGAAAATATGTGCCAAGTTCTAATCACATATGGGATTTTACACAGTTGAAGTTGAGAGAAACTTAACGTATGAAGAGTAGCCCATTCGTATTGTCAATAAGAAAGATTAGGTGTTGTAACGACACGCCATCCCTTACGTGAAGATTTAGTGGCAAAACCATACCGGGACGGAGGCCACTTTGGAGCTCGAGGAGGAGGGAATATGCAAATACCCTCACTTGTTTCATGATTGAGGTACTTGTAAATTTCTAGAACGAAATTTTTTTAAGGAGCGGAGAATGTAAAATATGAGCTTTGAAAAGTACAAAGGACAAAAAAAAGAGGTTTGAAAAGTCAAGAAAAGAAGCAAAGAGAGAACGGTGGAAGCTTCGGCTCTTTTACGGGGGGAGAGAGAGAGAGAGAGAGAGAGAGAGAGAGAGAGAGAGAGAGAGAGACCGAGAACCCACTTTAGGGAAAAGAAATAAAAAGGAGAGATGAGAGAAAGAAGAGAAAGGAGGAAGAAGAAAGGAAAAAGAGGGGGATTTTGTGTGCGCGCGCTACAGACGACTCGTCAAGCTGACTCAACTCTGATTCGCAATGCTCGGTAAATGCTTAGGCCCTTTGTTCATTCAATCGGAGTAGTTTCGAATTTAGGGCTTGAAATTCGGAATTAATGGAAATTTGTGCGGTGAAGTCAGATTTTTAAGTCGTTAAGCCGCATATTTTTTTTAGAAATGATAGTTTAGGGTGTTGTAAAGCTGTAAGATTTTACGGATCTTAATTTAAGCTTACAGTTTATCTGGAATGGAATTTTCAAGTTCGGTGTGTGTTCTGGACAGAGTTTCAAACAGTAATTTTTGAACCAAATTTCAGTCATTTCTGACAAGGTCTTAGGGCAGCTAGATTGGGGTTCTTATAGTATGTCAAAATGGCTTTCTATGGACTATAAGTTGGCCTGAAATGGAATTATGTGGAAGAAGTTATGAGATGATGAATTTTAACATACGAGTTGCGCGTAGCAGACAACAATAGGTTTCTACTAGAGGCAAGTTTTTCATTGGCGTGTAGGTGTTGTTTTATTGACAAATAAGCATAGTATAGTCAAGTCATTTATTAGAATATCATTTTACTTAGTCTTTTGATATTGTTTTTCAGTTATTTGTTAAAATTCGAGTGCATCGACTTGAATAACCGCTGTAATTGGTTTTTTGGCTTTTCCCAGGTGAGTGATATTGTTTCTTCTTTGTGTTTTAAACTCATATTTATAAAAACATTGTTGACTAAATATGTTATGAGTTAAGAACATCATCTTTTGTTGCATAAAATATGATCAAGGCTTTATTGATGTTTTGTTATTTAAAAAAGGAGGTCAACTTTTGACTTCAACTTGAATAATTGATTATAAATGGTTTGTGAAACTTTTTATGAAAGAACCTTGAAAAGTTAATGATTTATTAATGTGGGTTTGAAAAGTGCTTTGATATTTAAATATCGATTGCTTGAGTTGTGGGATAAAATTTTTTTGTATGAGTTGTATATAGTTGATAAGTTTGTGAGTTAGTTTTGGTGGAGGTGTATATATTGATTTGATGATTTATAAAAAAACTCCGATATTATAACCACATGTCCTTTTTGTTAAATATATATATATATATATATATATATATGTATGTGTGTGAATGTATATATGTTGATATCATGCTGAATTTTGGTTATGTTGAGATTGCGTCCTTTCGTGAAAGGACGGAAAGGACGGCCATATCATGCCCTTGTTCTTGTTGAGTTGGGTGTGACAGAAAATAACCTTTTACTCTGGCTAAAGCAATAAAGAAAAGAAGGAAATTTGTCACTAAAATGAAGGCGTGAAATAAGAAGCTATCAACATGTCCCTCCAGGCGAACAGCGGAGTCTTAACTCCTTTACTCTTTGCTATTTATGTCCAAACTTATAGGTACCTGATCTTCACAATAAAGATGGAATTAAGTTACTCTGCTAGTTGGATATCATTGTCATAACCAAACTTCCTCAAGAATGGTCCAAGGTTGATTTTGTATCTTTTCCATCCTATTCTATATTCGTCTCCTATTAGAAATTTTTTGATGTGAGCGGGCGGAAGCATGATTTTAGATATCAATGATAGTTTTTGATTAGTGATGTTGTGTGCAAGTGTATGATATAATTTGTAGTGGATAGACAAGGGATAAACTAGGATAATTGAATGATAAAGAACATGGAATATGGGAAATAGTTTCATTAGTTGGATAAAGTAATTTTACAATAGTTGAAGGAAGTGTTGGTGAGGGAGCTACATGATATGGGCCCCGTTTGGTTGGACTTTCCCAAGGGCTTTGGGCTCCGAAAGCCCCTTGGGGAAAATATTTGGTGTTTGGCATGTGTTTTTGAATGCTCATTTGGCCAATGTTAGCATTCCAAATGCTGAAAGCCCAATGCTGGGGATGGGCTGCTTTGGGCATTGGGCATTTTGGAAATGTTGTGTCACTGTTCATCATCTCTCCCCCTTCATCTTCTTCTCTTTCCCGCCTATCTTCTTCCCTGTTCATCTTCTTCTTCGCCGCTCATCGGGCTTCTCCGGCAGCCGCCACCGCCGCCGTCCCCGGTGACCACTACCTGGGGGTGGCGCGACCCACAACCCAGGCGGCGTCGCCTAGGTTGCACGCACCTCAGGTGACGCCGCCTAAGGTCCCCGCGGACCTCAGGCCGCCAGATTTGGCGGTCCGGAGGCCAAATTTGGCCGTCGGATGGCCAGATCTGGCCTCTGCGACCTCAGGCGGCTAGATCTGGCCGCCGAACTCTAGCCGTCCGGCAGTCCGCCGGCCGCCGGATAGCCGGATTTGATTTTCAAATTTTTTAAAATAAAAATAAAAGCAAAAGCCCATTATAAATATTAGTTTTACCAAACGCTATTTATGCTGAAGTTGCATTTCAATGCTATTTGAGACTACAATTTACCAAACGGTGTAGCATTTCGGAAAACCCCTTTACCTCAAAGGTATTTGCATTCTCCCAAGGGCATTTCCCTAAAGCCGAACAAAACTGGCCCATGGAGTATATTCTCATGCTCCTCTCACTCTTTTACATCAATGGGTTATGGCCTTTTTATAGGCATTTCCACCAACTAAGTGCATTCTAAACTTTTCTTCAATGCTGGATTTTTCTGGACTTCTCTTGAATGTTGTCCACGTAGTCTTGCTGCATTCCCATGTGAATCTTCTAGATTTAGCTAGCATCCTCCATTCTCAATAATTCTAGACAATCTTCAATGTGGATGTTGCTAGAAGGTTCTAGCATTCATGATTAAGTTAGTAGTTTCTAGATAGTTTTAGAAAATGGATCACAATTTCCAACAAACATCCTCTTTCTATGAACAGCTGATACAGAAGAAGAAATCCTGTCAATATCAGCCCACGTTCATCGTTGCCTTCAGATGACAAATCTTGAACGACCCTCTTGATTCCTGCTATTTCAGAAGGTTGTGTAGGCGCGTTAAAACATTTGTCCTGTCGAACATATGAACTGAGGTGATATGAAAGCATTCTGAAGACTATATAACAGAAGATATGCTTGCTAAGGGTTCCTTAAAATAGCCAGGGATGATCCTTATTTTATCAGAACTTCTTGGCACTTAAAGCAGTCTCTATCTATATACAGGAACTCCCAAAGAAGGAAAAGAAAACAGCGTCGATGCAAACCAACTTGCAAAAGAAAAGACACGCTAATGCAAGCACAAATGCAGACCTAAAATTCAGATAGCTCTGCATCACTGAGAGCACCATCCCTATCACGATCGCAGAGAATGAAAATCCACTCCAGGGCTTCGACAAAACAAGGCTTTACAGTTCGCTCTCTGGATCAAATAGTGGGCCGGTTGGATGAAGAACAGCCCTTTGTGCATAGAAGAAAACCTCTGGCATCTACAGGGAGAAAATTCTCGACAAGGACAGAACCTTACTGGATCACTATAACTAATACAGGAGAGCTGAGCATTCATACAAACCTGAAATAGATTGCAAGCCAAACACTCAATACAAGTTTCAATCTCCCGGACTTGCAGCATTATCGGCATCCCTACGTGGTCCAAGTGAAGTTGCCGATTCTCATCTCTCAAATCTAGTTCGCAGCCCACCACTATAACTGGGACTGTTACCTAAAGATGACATTTAAGAGATTTCTGTCAGTGACTCAAACACCAGAATAGAGGCCACTTCACAAGGCTTTGCCTATCAAAGTGAACTCGATGTGCTTGACT
This sequence comes from Eucalyptus curtisii, assembly GCA_017140595.1. Lineage (NCBI taxonomy): Eukaryota > Viridiplantae > Streptophyta > Magnoliopsida > Myrtales > Myrtaceae > Eucalyptus > Eucalyptus curtisii. The sequence continues at coordinate 21,083,056 of CM029495.1, forward strand.
TCTGCGACCAAGAGTAAAAGTTTCAGAAGGAAGTTGCAATTCTTTCCCACGGCAGGGAATCAAGAAGCAAAGGGACAACCAATTTACAATGCCGAACCTCTAATCGACAAAGTTTTGGAAGCCAAAAGGTACTGAATCGAAGAAGGGTAGCAGGCTGATCGCATGCATCCGTAAGAACCACAGCATCAGCCCGCCTCAGCTCTTCACCCAGAGTCCTCCCTGTCCTCCACTCTTATTTCAGATTCATGCAAAGACAGATATTGAATGAGCTAACGTGACCCCAGTTTAAAACATATGGTTTACTCCCTGGGTGATGATGGTAGTTAAGCAGAACAGTTTCGGTAGAGCACCCTGAAGAGGTGTCGATAATTGTAAGAGGCACACGATCTGGATAAAAATCTTTGGGCAAATGCGTTGATGACAACACCAGCGGGACATTCGCTGGAAAAACAGCAGCGGCGGCTGGTCGGATCAAGCTCGATTTCCCAGTGCCAGGTCCCCAGCAACCACGATTCGAACGCCGGTTCCACCGCCAGGGAAAGCATTTCTAGCAGAAGCGTTTCCCGTCAAATCTGTAACACCACCCCCACCAAATCCGCCAAACCATCAGGCACATCCAAAACAATTTAGAAAATCTCATCCTCCACAAAAATTTTCAAATATAAATTGTTGTCTATAATGGAAAATTATTCATTTTCAACAAAACAAATGGAACTAAGAGGAAAACTTCCTCAAAATAGTGAAGTGGCCAAAGCCCAAAAATCTCAAGTTGCGCGTGTGAAATCAAGATAAAAAGAAAATGCAGAAAAAAAAAAAATCTAAACATCTGTATACTTTAGGACATGTAAGAGCGGCTGATTTTTGTTGTACAAGGGGATCTATCCAAAAAAGTGAGGCTGGAACTACAAAGTTTCGCCTGAGAGTACAAATAGCAAACCATGTACTCGATCAAATTCCACTGGATTTTTCGCAACGGGCACTGATTTTTCTCCGGCACGTGACATTATCCAACACGGACAGTCAAAAAATTCAGGGAAAAAAGAAAGTAAATGGAAGAATAATGGATCTCAGAAGCAACATATTCTGCAAAGAGCGAATGAACAAAACGAGAGTAGAAGACAAGCAAGAAAAAATCTGCATACAGAGACGAGCGAGGGAGAGAGACAGTGCAGACGACTCAGACCTGTCGATCGATAGAGAAGAATGAAGAGAAAAAGAGAGATACTGTATATTTTGATACGTAATATATATATATGGTAAATACGTTATATCCATTTTAGGTAACGAGGTAATCATGATATTAGTTATAGTCGATTTGAGATGTACGCAATCTCGAGAGATATGTGCAATCCTGACGTTAATTCACCCCGATCTCGATTTGGGATGTACGCAATCTCAGCTTTTGTTCAGGAGTAGACTGACAAAATCAAACGCTCGTTACGAAAAACATGTCGATGCATCTCAGCTTTTCATTTGGATTGCATCTGTCAGGATTATGCTTAGATTTTGGTAGATAATGCATATCCTGATCGATTCTTGTGAAAGAATCTTGAACATTAATAGATCCCCATAAGCAAGCTATCAAGAGAACCCTTTTTGCGTATTGTGACTTTGTTAAACTTCATTAACTTAGTAAAACTATAACAGATGAATCCACTTCGAATATGAATGACGGCCCATCAAATAGGGAGACGGTACCTTGGTAGACAAGATAGCCATTCAAACCAATGCACATCGTGACAATTGCCTTTCACTTTTACATTACACTACCACAGTTTTCTACAGCAGTAAGTGATTAGATTTGCACGTTCCCAAAATGCATCACTTCCTTGCATCCACAGCCAGCCAGCTACATACAGAATTAACCCCCACAAAGAGAGAAAGAGAGAGAGAGAGAGTTCTTAGAACATCATCAAGATTCCCAGCAACAGACATACCCACAGGACACTCAACCCACCAAGCAAGGCTGTGGCCCCACCGGCAAAACTCCCTCCCGGTGTGCTCGTAGTTAGCACCACCACCATCCAGTCGTCTTCCGACCCAACGCCAGCTCCTGTGAAACTCGAGTCGTTCAAGTACTTCTGGTACGGGCTGTGGGTGTAGTTGGTGAGGACTAGCGTCGGAACCAGCTTCGGCACGCACACTGGGAGTATGACGCCATCTGTCGTGTAGTTGGGGTGGATCTTGCACTTGGACAGGGCGTCCTGGTAGCTCGAGGACTGCAGACCGACGCCCGGGAGGGTGTTGGCACCGTACGTGGCGCTGCAGGGCTGGTCGTCGATTTTGTCGGCGAGCTCGTCCGCGAGGCAGTTGGCCTTGTCGTTCTTGGCGAGCTGCTGGAGGTTCTGGGAACTTCTGTAGCTGTTGATGCCTTGAAGAAGATTGTCCTCGTCGTCTGCAAGAAGATAAAAGAGTGAAGAGTGGAAGCTCTCAGATTGCTCGTAATTCACACAACTCAGATTACTCAAGAACCCTTGAAGGTATATAAATAGGAATGTAAAAACTCCTATGGATCGACAATAGAGTTATTTGGGCAATCCCAATCAAGAATCAGCCATAGTTGAGACAAACGTCAGCATAATAATTACTAAGTAATGACCAAATCACCACATCTGCAGAAGTAGAATTCCTCTTGGGCACAGGAGATTATGCATGCACTTAGGTCATGAATTGGCAATACCATGAAAAACAACAGCAGCACTAACAATGAGAAAAAGGAAACTACTCCATAAGTAAAAGCTGACAAACCCCAGAACTATTAACGATCAAACAGGACATACCATTACAGACCACTGGGTATGATTGCAAGAAGATGGCATGAACGAGAACAAACCCAGAGAGGAGAAATTTGACCACACCCATGGTGATTAATGGAACGAGATCGTCGTAAGTCGGCAATGAAGAACGAAACCTTTATATGTACCCCGGCCGCAGATTTTCTTTGCAGAAAAGTGGATATGAAAGGAAGAACAAGTTGGCTTTCGGTGCTTCTTATCTACTAATCTTATTGGCTTTTCTTTTGCCGTTGGAGTTTCCAGGTGCCACCTCGTTCCCTCCGCTTTCCAGTAATGGCGAAGCAGCGAGCTGACAGATGAGTTCACATGTGGCAGACATGCAGAAAATGAAAACTGAGACTCGCTGCCTGTCTCGCGGCTCGATTTCGTGAAGGTTCGCGTTCGAATATTAGATTTCGGTACGGCTCCCTGGCTGTATCTCCACCGGTGAAAAATGAATGCTGTTAACTTTATAAGACGATGGGAAAACTACTTGTTATTACTACACCTTGCGGCAGCTCTTAAGAACTCGCACACAACTTTATGCGCCGCATTTTAATGATATTTATTATCAAACACATAAGTTACAACGCGCAGAATTGCTGCAGCACAACGAGTTACAATCTAATCATAAATAGTTCTTATAGGCTGAGCGCCTTTTTCAAGAAAATAAAAAATAACAATTGAAATAATACTAAATAGAAGGCAATAAATAAGAAGCCCTCAGAGTTGGTTGAGGCGTTAAAAGATTTCCAATTCAAGAATTAGAAATAATTTGTTCGAATCCTACTAACTAGATATAAATTGCTCTGGATTAAAGCCCTTATGTAGGCTAAAAGTCTGGATTTAACTAGTTTGTAAGAATTACGAAGTGTTTCATAAACCTTTAGATAATCATGCCTCATAAACCTTTAGATAATCATACCTGACAAATTTCGTAAGATATGACATAGTCTTGTGAAAAGAGTCAACAAAACTGGTTCACCCTTTAGGGACTATAGAAACAAGAAGTACACTATGAGCATGACATCAACTTTTTCAGTGAAAAATAGTCCATTGATCTCTTTCCTCCCCTGTGGCACATGATATCGCGTGCCCATTGTCAATACCTGAAGAGATAGTAAGATATACATCATGTTTTTCATCAGTTATTCGAACTTTTATATCGATCTATCTGTCACTCTCTGTCTCTTGGGAAAGCACCCCTAATCACCCACAGGTCTTTAGTAGTAGTTACTTTTCAAACACCATGCCATTGTCATTTTAAAGTCAAATCACAGTGAAATCTCAGGAATTCCCCTTGAAAATGATAGGATTTCCCCATCAAGAATTCACTTGAGATGGAACGTATACAATCGATATATCTAATTGGCTTACAACTTAACTGACTCTAAACGTTTTCAAGAATCTAAATATGTTGAATCTTAACCAAAACAAGAGATTCTTAGAACTAAGGATAACGAGAAGGGACACTTGCAGCGCTATGAGATTCTCCGGATCCTCGTCGAAACGAAAGGTCAAACCGACGAGGATGACGGTCATGACGTGGCGACGTGTGCCGCAAAATGCGCTTGCTTCTCCTTCCATCTCCATCGTCATCGTCATCTTCTCCGCTCCACCCTCGTCCTGATCGGGTTCTCTTGCCTTTGGCTTTGACTCCAAGGGCAGCGTCACGTCTCGACGTTGCTCACTTTGCATATCCATGCGAAGCCAAGTGGTCAGAGTCCTTCGCTGCAGCCGGCCACGTGGAATCAGGTGCCGCCACGTAATGCTACGTGGCCACCTCCCCCATCGGCTAGCTACCGAAGCACGTCTACCATTTAAGCACTATACACGCACTTTGAGCTTGGACGCTCGCCGTGAAGTTGTGTTCACTAGAGAAAGAGAGAGAGATGGCGTCTGGTGGAGGAGAGCAGTTTCCGCCGCAGAGGCAGGAGAGGCAGCCGGGGAAAGAGCACGAGATGGAACCGACTCCCCTGTTCACTAGCCATGACTACAAGCCCTCTGGCAAGCTCCAGGTCTTTCACTTAACTTCATCTTTAGGCTCTCTCTCTCTCTCTCTCTCTCTCTCTCTCTCTCTCTCAATCCTGAAAAAGGAATGACATCCAAGAATTTTATCCTTCTTGCATTTTCACTTAAAAAAGTCGAAACTTGGGTAGAAACATAATTGAAGCAATTGTAAGAATATCTGGTGTGTCCTAGATGAACATGAGGTATAAATCAATCCGCTCTATGCTGGTTCGGTCTAGGTGAGTAGTGACTTTGGTTACACTTGCGCCTTCTCACGTAACTCCGGCCCTTGACCTACCACCAACTTCACAGTCCCGAACGGCGTCCCGACCCTTAACTCCAATACCACTTGTCAGGCGATTGCATTAGTCAATCTTCTCAGCATGCCCTTCCATTCGGCACCAGGTTTCGAGAAGCCAATCTGGAAAAATTTATCCTGATTCGCATCACCTTGCATGCGACTTGTCGCATGCCCTCATTGCGTGATGTAGAACTTGTACTAGCGCATGGAAACAACGAGGTTTGTGATAGTCGCATGCTAGGTGTTAGTGTCAAGTGTTAGGCATGCTGAAACGATTGAATTGTGCTAAGGCTATTATCAGGTAAATATTTGTCGCCTAAATGTAGTTGTTAGTTAATACTCAATCCTCAATTTAAACAAGTCTCGACAGGAATTTGATCGGATAGTTCTCTTGCATGCATTCATAATATGCTACTTATTTTGAAATTGTGAAAGGGGAAAGTCGCACTGGTTACCGGAGGAGACTCTGGTATTGGGAGAGCGGTCTGCCATTGCTATGTGCAAGAGGGTGCGACGGTGGCATTCACCTTCGTCAAGGATCGAGAGCACAAGGATGCGAACGACCTGCTCCAAATGTTGATGCAAGCAAAGGCGTCTAATGTGAAGGATCCAATAGCCATAGCCGTGCCCGATCTTGGGTACGATGAGACTTGCAAGAAAGTGGTTGAAGAAGTGGTCAACTCGTTCGGTCGGATTGATATACTTGTGAACAATGCTGCAGAGCAATATAAGTGCAGCACCATTGAAGAGATTGATGAGGCAAGGCTTGAGAGAGTCTTCAGGACTAACATATTTGCCCAGTTCTTCATTACCAGGTATATGAAGCTTAGTTTTGGAACAACTTGCTTATAAATTAGGCTTCACTAAGTTTTTTCGTTTTGCTCTTTCGGTTCATGCATAAACATGATATTTCCTCCTGAGTTTTGAGTTTTGGATCGTAGGCACGCTCTGAAGCACATGAAGGAAGGTAGCGCCATCATCAACACGACATCAATAGTCGCTTACAATGGAAATCCCCAGCTGCTCGACTACACGGCAACAAAAGGAGCGATCGTAGCCTTCACCAGAGGACTTGCGCTCCAGCTAGTGAGCAAGGGCATACGAGTCAACGGAGTCGCACCAGGGCCCATCTGGACCCCATTGATCCCGGCCTCGTTCAGCGAGGAAGAGGTCAAGAAGTTTGGGTCGGAGGTGCCAATGAAGCGGGCCGGGCAGCCCATCGAGGTGGCACCGTGCTATGTGTTCCTTGCGTGCAACCATTGCTCCTCCTATATTAGTGGCCAGGTCCTTCATCCCAACGGTGCGTACACTCAGTATAATTGCAAGTTTCATTTCATTTACTTAATCTCGCCACTACTAAGAGTATGCTCGGTTCTGCAATTTCTTTGCAGGTGGGGCAATAGTGAATGGTTAATACAACCGAAGTTCTAAAGGGTGGTGTGCCTTTGTGGTGTTAAGTCTCTTAGATGTGTGATATGAAGTTCTAAAGTTAGTAAGGTCGGTATACTTCAGCGTGATGTTATGACATGAAGGAACCTTAAACGTACGGGTTTCATGTCAAAAAAACTATGAAACTTGGTGTATGTTGCGTTGCAACTGTAAGTGGTCAATACTAAAGAACGCAGTACAATTATACCACATGCATGCTTGGTGTTGAGATTTGTGTATGTTATGTAATCTTTGGATTATCACTCATCAGGTTGCGACACATTAGCAATGGTAACGGCTGCAACACATTGTTGTGCTCGGTTCACTTGTGAATCACGATCATAAAGAAAAATGGAAAGGACCACAGCGTACACAATCCGGATCAGACATTGGAGTAAACATGAACATATCTACTGCCAGTCTAGAGTCGGGCCAAAGAAATAGAAATACCCGATTTAAAGAGAAGAAAAGAGATTGCCTAAGATCTGAAGCACAAGAAACGATAGAAACCCCAAATGGAGAACAGTGTTGCAAAAGTAGTTCGCCAGATCTCATTGCTTATTGCTCCTGAGTTACTAAATTTAAACACTTGACATGCGGCAACATGGTAACATGGTAATCCGACCTCAATTAGAGGCTAAGACTAAAGGGTTCGGTTATAATCGAAACACAAAATGCAAGAGAGAATAATATACAAGTACAACAACAAACTCGGAAGAAGGGAAGGCGAAGGCAGGCAAATCTTTTTATGGTTCGTCTGCCAATTCCTGCAATCTTTATAGCCACTGCGAGATGGGATCATGAAGAACCGCTGAAAGAGACTTGCACCCCTTTCCCGCCAATTCCAGCGATCAGGCATTGGAATCCGCAGGTTTCCAATTCAGCAATCACTTTGTCAACAACCGTCCCTGATAGCACTGTTCCGCAGGGTCAAGGAATAGACTTACAAACAGCATATGAATACGTGAGACAGAACATATTTACCCATCTTCGAAAATCTGAAAAAGACTTTCAAGAATCAGGGTTGCCAGGCCACTGGAGAACCCACACAATAATTCAGTTGTTCTCTAGTGCAAAGTCAGACAGATTTTCTGAGGTGCTAAGCCGTAATTACGGACCCATGGTGTCTTTCCATGTTCTTGTCCTAGGATGGAACTTACATTGCATTTGCATGAAAAGCATCCTAAGCCTTCATGAGCAGGTGCTGCCTCTTACTTCTTTCTTGACACTCATAAGCACTCCCATGGGGATGCAACTCATGCAAGTATATGAGCTAAGAATTATGCAAATCCTACACTAGCACACGAAATGACTTCTCTCAAAACTTTTGTATGCTTAGGAGGAGAATTGATGCTTCAATCAAAAGAAGACGATGACATGCATGACCCTAGTGGAAACTCGAAACTAAACAAATGACATTATCGAGAGAAAAAGAATTGAGCGAAAGGATACAGGTTGGCAGCAAGGTAAGAACACAGCCTCCGCCCCCAGCTCCGGTTAGTTTAGAGGTTAATTTGAACTTTAATGTCGTCCGCAAGACTGTCTCTATGGAGGCGTGGCTGACCCCCATGCACTGTAGCAAACCTTGATTCATTTCCATCAACTCCCCTATTTTCTCTTCCTTCTCTGTTAACGAGATTTCATCAGGAGCGGGTGCTTGGATTATAGTCGACAATTCTTTGCTGATAGAATCAACAGCGTTGAACACAGAGGTCATGGCATCTGGATGTCTGAAGGTCCTCTCGGAAACACCTGCAACTAAAGCCTTCGTGTTTCTCCCCACTTTTGTGTTGGTAATCAGCATTCTAAGGGGCACAGCGGCCTTGATGCGTGTCAAACTTCCTGACTTAAACTTGATCATGTTACCTGCGGAATAAAGTTTACAGTCAATACAATAACTAGAAAAACGCTATTTACCAATTGAAAGAAAGAACCCATTCTCCTGATTCACAGCCAAACGAGATCAGGAACCATTCGATTGTATTAATAGATCTAGCATTGACATTTCTTGATTCTATATCTTCTTCTCAAGTTGAGAAGGCTGAAGTGGTTCTATCTACGTAGTCTTACAACCACCACTTGGAGTTTATACACCAGGAAATAATTTCTGACACAATCCACATTATTAAGAGTTTTTCTTCCATTTGTTTGTTTGCCAGAATACCAACTCGATATATATAAATAAATAAATAAATAAAAAGGAAAAAGGCTCCCAAACCACATTAGAGTCACATTAATGTTAATCTTTCCATTGAATGCCAGCATGCAGACCAGTTGATCTAACCATAGCAAAGACAGGTGAGGATCATAATCAATTTAGAAAGCCAGCATAGAATCCAATAATCTAGATAGAAGGTAACAATTTACTTGCACAAGATACTTACCATATGTGCTCACAGTGTTGTCGATTCCAGATGGCTTTCCATGAATAATCTTTTCACCTTCAAAAGCCCATTTATTCAACAATTCGAGTTCATTCTCACCAAAATCAAGCCATCCTTGATGGCCTTTGTCCAAGTTCACAGATTTGGAGAAAGCAAGAAAAGTGGCTGAGAGTGCCACACAAATTGCGGCAGATGATCCCAAGCCTGAGCCGAGTGGAAGCTCAGAAGTGACAATCACGGTGGCAGGCTTAAACCTGACCCACAGAGAGGAAAAGATTAGAACTACGCACCACGCAAAATGTATTGCTGAACCTGATTAAAAGAGACATACCCTTGGATACAGGTGTAGAGCCAGAGGAAAGCTGAAACTCCAGATGCAAGTGCAATTTTTGCCTCTGGAATGTTTTGTTCTTCAACTAGAGCATAAATTGATTCTGCAAATTTTCCAGAGCACATCGTGGGGGTTGAACAGTCGATACCATCTAATTCTGAAAGTGCTTCTTTAATTCTACCAACAGACCAAGAAAATTCTAACCCAATGTCCTTGAGATGGAGTTTAAGTGTGTCACTGGTCTCTGCTCAGAAAGACAATATTATGTCGTGACCAAAGCCAATAAAAGATCTAGTGATAGGACAAAATTCCAATGCATAAAACACATTGTATTGCATAACAATATTGTGCAAAGGATGCCCTCCATTACAAGCTTCATGCACCAGTTCAAACACAGCAAGGTCAACCAGATTGGGGAAAGATTCAGTACTCACCCAGAAATCCTCTCAACTAATCTAAAATGGCAGGTAAAAATCTGTTCACTTATTTGAAGAGATTGTTAAAGTATTCATCTTTAGAAACCTTTTCCTCCTCCCATATATTCTCCATAGAAGACGATCGAGATCATCATCCGGGAGAGGATTCCCACGATTCGACTTCAATCGCGACCGCGAAAAGGTACGACCTTGAAGCGCGTTCAAAAGACGAGCAACTAAAATCAAGAAAAAAAAAAAAAAAAAAACTTGGCCTAACGACACTTAGCTCAAACGAACTTCACACGAAACGAAAGCGGCGGCGGAGAACAACGGGGGGGAGGGAAATGTTACCGGAGGGCGAGGGGAGGCGGAGCGTGACGGAGGTGTAGAGGTTGATCGAGGCGGCGACGGCAGTGGATCCGTGGACCACCGCGTGCTCGCCGGAGAGGATGATCTTGCCGGGCGCCCGCGCCGTCACCTCCATTTCCCCGCGCCGCGATTCGCTCGGTGGCCGATGGATTTGCGGGCTCGGTTTCGTCGGAAGCGATTCGATCGATTCTCTCTCCTACGCCGGTGCTCCGCGAGAGAGAAGGAGAGAGAGACTGTTGTGAATGTGAGAGAATGTGGGAAGAAGAACTGCGGCGGAGAAAAACGAACTTAGGTGGCCATTAATTTGTCGCGCTTGTTTGGTTGCACTTGCGTGGCCACTACACGCGCCCCTCCCGCGCGTGGGTGATGCGTTTCTTGAATGCCCTTCTCTTTTTCCTTTTTTAATTTTTCGGCCTTTCTAAGGGGAAAATATTTTTATTCTATTTTTAGTCTAGAATTTCTATTCCTAAAATAAAAATACATTTAGTAGGATTCTCAAATTCTTTTGTGATTTAAAATTTTTTAATTTTTAAATAATTTTATTACTTTTTTCTTACTTTTTTTTTTTCCTTTTCTTCCTCTCTTTCTTCCTTTAGCCGATCATTAGTCTCGGCCAGGCTGACTACCTCGTCAGAGCATCATCGATCTCTAGCAAGGCTTGACCTCGCCGGGTCACTATGAAATTGGCCTTGCTATAGCCGAGCAACAACGCCCTCACGGTGACCACCATGAGGTCTAGCCTCACCTAGCCACCAACGAGGCTCGACTTCGCCAGGTTGGCGACACTCCAACAAGTTCACCAGCTCTCGTTTGGCCAATTGCTGGCCATCAAACCTAAGGAAGAAGGAGAAGGAGAAAAGGAATAGAAGAAAAGAAAAGAAAAGAGAAAAAAAAAAAGTATGCTTGATATACAAATTGTTCTCGAGGATAAATAAGCAAATATTTTTAAAATTTTTAATTATCTTCCAAATCTATTCTTGAAAATAATAAAGTTACCAAACAGATTTCTATTCTTTTTTTTTTCAATAAATAAAAAATTAGAATTAAACATTGTATGATCAGTTACCAAATAGGGCTTAAACTCTACTTAATATTAGATCATGTTATCACATGATATAACTTATCCTTTTTTCATTTGAATTATATTTCGAAATAGGAGCAATTTTTTTAATCTATTAGCTCATCATTTATGTCGTCGTGTATGCTTGTGTGTACACGTAGACTTTCTTTGTTTCGCAAGAAAAGAGATATTTATAAAAAAATCGCATATATTGCTTGAATTGATCAATTGGTGAGAAATGTTTTCATCATCGATAATAATTTATGTTTGAATATTATCGTAGGTAATGAAGATATTTCTTTCTCATTTATTTTTGTAAGCGATACAATTGATTATTTTTTAAGAAAATATATCTTCCAAACTATATGTTTTTAGCAAAATTAACGAAGTCATAGGGTAATTAAAAGTTGGGTACACTTCACTCATAAGGAAAGCTCATAGATTAAATTTTATATTTATGACTGCTCGGTTTCAAAACGACTCATTAAAATTGCTGAGCTTTAAGTTTTATTTTTTTCAATCGGAACAATGGACTTTGATTTTCCTATCAATTGATCTGTCGTGACCAATTGAGAATCATCATAGGAGGACATGTGAAGCCAAAGTAACATCCAAGTACCGCCACATCTATCTAAAAACCTTTCAAAGGACCCTCGCAATGATTGAAAAGAAACAACCGAAATAGAGTAAGCAAGAGAAGGAAGTAAAGGTTTTCCGACCCCTGGGACGGCCTCTGACGATCGTACTATTTAATCTCGATAAGGGCGTCAGCTCCACCAATCGGTCCTCCCTTATGAGACCGCCGCGCCTCTCACCAATTAAATAGCATCGACATTAACACGCGACACGTGACAGAATATGACACGACACGATACGTCGATATGTCGTTTTTCAAAAAATAAAGAATTTCGACACGCCGAACACGTTATATATTATATATATTTCAATCAAATTAATTTGATTTAAATTTATAAATAATTAATTAAAAAATCGATAATGATTTACACTAAAAATATTAATCTATCATTTATTAATATCATTCATTATTTCAATTTGAGAAATTCAACTCTATTCCAATAATTCATAAAATTTGTAGAAAAAACAAGTAATTCACATTTTGGACTAGCGTGTTAAATATGTTGGAAGAGAAGGAAAAAAACTTAAGGGTGAATTGTGTATCACGAGAAGTGGGAATCGAAGAGAGAAGAGAAGACTGGGTTTTTATTCTTTCTTCATTTATTATTTTTATTATTGTGTTTTATTTTTTTCACATATATACATTTTGACATCTTATTTATTAAAAAATTTTAAAATCAACCTTGATATCGAAATCACGAGTTGGAAACTCGTATGTCGGAATTTCTACTCGAGTGTTGTAAAAATTGATCGTATGTCGGATTTTTCGATATGTGTTGACCGAATATCGAAGAGTGTCGAGAGAAAGTGTCGGATGCGTGTCGAATCGTCGACACAACCTCGGGTCATTCACCGGGCGCGTGAGCTGCAGCAAGTCGAAATGAAACCAGCGAGGGAATGTGGACCTGCCCACCGAGTCAAACTTGTCAGCCTCGTTAACGAATCGGGCTTGTTGATTTTCGTTACAAACGAGACCGCATCATATTAAACTAGGTACGGCTCACCCACTACCCCCGTGCGAAACGAGGAGCCCTTCTTTGGCTTCATCCACTGGAAAATCTTAAATCTTTAATACATAAGTTAATTTAAACGTTTTAATTATGAGAATTTTATCTTAAATCTTTTAAAAATATTTTGTCAATTTAGTCATAAATCTATTATTTAGATATTTGGATAGAAGAATTATACTAGCAAACCATCAAAATGTTATAATCATGATTAAACTGGCAAATCGTCAAAAGATTTATGATTATATTGTCACGATTAAAATGTTTATAATTGAGTTGATCTCCACATAAAAAATTTAGGACTTTTTTGGATGATTCTCCTGCATTCTGGTTCTAATTTAAGTTCAAACTTCTCGGTTTAATCGTAGATACATTGCTGGGGAGAGGTGAATCAATCGCGTCTGGAATGTTACTTTTGAGATCGAGCGAGAAGTGAACCTATTGTATCAGCACAAATCAATCTCTAACGAGCTAAACACAGATTAGCCATGCCCCTATTCTAGCCAGAGGCCACCGAGCCGAAGAAAGTCTTCGGATGCGTGCGCACGCTTGAAACGACTTCTCTATAGCTTATGTTATAATTAATGCGATATTGGACCATGACCAAAGTGCCGAAGACAATAAATAGAGGGAAAGTCCACTTCGAAGTCCAAACACGACAGCTTCAAAGGGACTTTAGAATGGTATTTGACTTTCGCACTTGAGGCCATCCCTTGCAAATTGCAATGTCCTTCTTTAGCCGTACAACGGCGGAGAAATATTCACTTTCGATTTGGATGTTATTCAAATTGCAATGTCTTGTGCTCAAATTGACTAAAGGGGGTCACGCCCCCGCCATCTATGGTAGCAGCTTTCCCATGATGCTCGTGGTGATGCAATAATTTGTGTGCGTTCATGAAAATTGATCGAGTTAGAAGGTTCGGATACCTTATACAGTTATATTATAAAGAAATGAAGAAAGAGATATTATACAGACCCTAGCGTTTCACAAAACTTCGCCGTTCATGCTTCCTATAACCTTAACTTTTTTCTTCTTTTTTGGGCATGCACAAACATGCATCACTGCAGAGTTATGGAGTTTACTCAAGGTTTTCGTTTTATCAAGAAACACTAGGATCAGCGGTGTCATTATCCCTCTAAATAAGGCAAAGACTCAGGCCTTCCTGCAACCGCCTCTACATGTAGGCCCTTTGTACCGTCCGATAATCTTTTGCCGCCCCTCCACCGCCGTCGCTAACCTCGATAGTGGAGGCACTCGTCTCCACCATTCCGAAGAGGCCAACATCTGACCTCGTCTCTCACAGTTGCAAAGGACACGCAAAGGCATTGAGAGGGCAGCAATGGAGGCGGTCCTCCAAGAATGGCGACGGAAGTGATGGTGCGACGCGACTTATTGGAAGTGGCGAGGCCGGACCGAGGGACCAGAGAGGGCTGTTGTTTGGGCCAAGTTTCCCTTTGATGGGGCATGATCTTGAGTGCAAGTTTTTATGGAGGCCTATATATACATGGTGCCCAAGACCATGCAACTCTTCGGCTTAGACTCAGTACTGAACTGGGTTAAACAGGGGAGAGGGGAATCTAAAGCGATAACACAGTCCTTGTTCCTTACCAATATGACGATTGCACAAGCACTCGGTTTAAAAAAATGCTCAAAGAGTCACAATGAGCACCCAAGTTCTTTCAGAATCTAAACAAGTGGGCTGTATGACATACAGAACTTTATTTTGTCAGCAACAGCCTTATGAAAATCATAGAGTCCACGCTACATTTGAAGGCACGCAGCACAAGTACAAGGTATCGGCCCATAAATATAGCTAGAAGCATCTCAGGAAAATGACGAGACATACAAACGTCAAACTGATTTCTCTGCAATAGCAGCTTGCTCCTTAAGAGACTCGTACAGTGTCTCGACGAAGTCTAGCAGGAACCCATCAGCGCCGTGTTTCGCCAGCAAGGATATCGAGATAGGCAAATTATCATGCAGCCCCATCGGTATGCTTACCTGTAAACGTGAATCGCAGTCACTTAATGCTAGATTGCATAGGGGCATTAGATTAATTGAAACGGTAGTATGACAGCTTTAAGGTTGTGTAGTGAGAGAGGATTGCGCAACCTGACAGAATCCTGATACACCAGCAATGGAAAGCAAACTGAATGCCTTGGCACGGAAAACTTCCAGAGAGGATGCATCTGTTTGCAGCTTTGGTGGAGGCCCAGGAACCGTGGGGATTGCAAGGATACCAAAATCCTGCAACAAGGGCAATAGCACCTTATTCTTCTTCTATAATTCAAATCGCTCAAGAGAGATGAAAAAAGAACAGTATTCTTTGATAATTCCTCTGGTTATTTTGATCAATTGCGATTTTTTTGAGAAATTCAGAACATAATGTTAAACATAGCAAGAAGCCAAGAACAGTGACAAAAGACAATTATGAACTCAAGGCATGCGAGATGACAAGAGAGGGACATACCCCGAGTAGGGAAGTAAGAGCAGAATGTAATTCTTTCTTCACTGACTGACAGATATCAATATTTTCTTCGGTCGTCTGGAGGGCTTCCCTGACCCGTTCTGATATTCCCGGGCCCAAATCGGGTTTGACAGCAGACACCCAATCCTTATGATTATTCTTGAACTCATACCTATGATTCAAGGTTAATCAGAATCCTTCTCTAGATAGTGGTTCTCTTCAATATTCCACACAATGAACGACTGAAACAAAATCCAACGAGGGTTCAGGTACACATCACCACCTCTGAAGCAACCGCATTGCACTAGAAAGAGCTGCCAAAGATGGTATGTTGTCTACTTGATCCTCATTTATTTGACGTAGGAAAGAACTCAAGGCCGGAACGTTTTCTCTGACGTAGTCCCCAAGGACAGTGTGCTTAATTATAGCACCTGCACTGATTCGCATTAAGGAGACATTAGATACAAAAAGAAAAACTAGTTAAGGAATGGAGATATATAAAATGAGAGATTATCCAATTCCAGTCCATTTCACTTCCGTTTGTAATGCTCAATTCCTTCCACATTACTGTGCTTCAGGACTGCATGTACAATCTCAGCTAAATCATTCACTCAATGCTCTTATCTTCTTACCACCGAATAATTTCTCCACTGATCTTACAAAAGCTTGAGTCAGTCGCTCACTTGGAATGTTTAAAAGCTGGAAACAATCTCTTGGTATAATGATCTGACTAGGTCTATTTGCATCTGCATCAGGCAACTCAAGAAGAACACGACCGACCTGCTTCAAGATGCTCGGTTCCCTAGCAAACCAACCTAGATAAGACAGTACGTAAACAAACATTCATTTACTAGTTTACAATGGGAGGAAACAAGAAAAGAAGCAAACAAAAATAAATTCACACTCATCACGGACGAATTTAAATGTGAATACTCCGATGAGTGCGGAAACCTTGCATAAGTACATGACATAACGGAAAAAACAAAACCAGGAAGAAGCGTGCAGCAGCCAGTTGGCTGCTGTGTTATCCTTTTAGAATACTTAGAGATGGAATTACAGTGCAATACAAAACCTAGGAGAAAGGGGACAAACTGTTTCAAAGAGGCACATTTCTCACCATATTGAAAGTGCTAGAAATTTCTTTCAGCTGCCCAATATGTCATTTTATAAAGAAACACCACTAATGTCAGAATTAAATAAGGAACCTAAGTCTTTCACTGAACTTTCCTTCTTTAAGAAGCTGAAACCAATGACTATTTTCACCAAAAGCTCGAGGCCATGAAAAAACATAATGCTCACCTACTGTATCAAAAGCTTGCGCCATTGGAATGACTCCAACAGTGCTAACGGCATTATGTGAAGGCCGAAATCCAAGAATCCCACAATAAGATGCAGGAACTCTTACACTTCCTCCAGTATCGGTTCCTGCACGGTGCAGAACTTTTAGCTTCATTCTGAAGGATAAACTGAGAAATTTTCAGAGTAATTCCATATGGAGTGCTTTACCTAGGGAGAAATCGGCAAGCATTGCCCCTACTGCAACAGCAGATCCACTAGAAGATCCTCCAGGCACGCAATCGGGTGCACATGGGTTTCTTGGCGTGCCGTAATGTTTATTCTCCCCATTTATGCTGCCACCACAAATATAATCATTTCAGTGTATTATATTCCTCACTTTAAAGTAGAACTTCCTTATGGAAGCTATATAAGAAGGAAGAGACTACCTTGGAAATTCCATTCTCAAAATAGAATTCCTCAAAGTCAACCTTGGTAGACTATGTATGTGTTGCATTTATCCCGTCTTTTCCTTGGTAAGTGTTCTTATCTTAAGCTAAAACATTCCAAGTTCAAAACACAAAACGGAAAAGAAAGTTCTTAAATCATGATGCCTCCTTGACTGGCAGGGCAAGACACTTCGTTCCAAGATTCAGAACTCTATAATCTGATCTTGGGAAGATTATGTGAATGCGACTTCACAGGTTGTCTAAAGTAGTAGAGCTGGTATAGAGTCTCTGGCAGCTCTAGCCATACAATTAGTCTAGCTCATCCCCGATTCTCTCTCCATGCTAAGGCTAAGCACAAGCACATAGCTGCCCTATACTTGATTCATTGCATGCTCTTTAAACTTGACAGTAAGCCACGATTCTCAAGTTTGAGCTGTGTTTTTCAATTGCAGCAAGACTGAGTTTATAAGCCAAGTTCACAGACACTAACCTGTATGCCATTTCATCCATGACAGTTTTTCCAACACATGTAGCACCCGCTTTCAACACATTCAAAACAGCTGGAGCTGTGGAAGATGCAGGCGCATGAGTCCTCGCCCAATCAGGATTTCCGAACCCAGTCACATGTCCTTCAACGTCGAAGCTGCACGCAGAATTCCGTATGGAAAAAAAATGACACAAACTTCAGTCTCAGAAAAAGTCCAACTACGCATGGCAGCAGCAATCAATGTAAAATTTCATGCCTTTTAACAGAAGATGCACGTACAAGTAGCCCAATCATTGTGAGGAACACACGGTAATAACTAGATCTCTCGCATTAATTCAGTGATAAATGTATACTACTAACACTCTCGCTAGACCAAGATCAAAACCCAACACTTACAAAACAGAACCATATCGATAACAAATAATTTTCCAGGTACAATTCAACCGTGCATATGCAGCAAGCTTAACCCGAGATGTCTATGCTCGATGCTCTGTACTTTTTCCGAAAACTTTTAGGAAGAAAATGCGGCGAGCACAAACACCTCGTCATCAATTAACATGGCGGGTGACATTTATCGCCAACAAGGTACTGAAGACGACCACCTCCCCCCTCTTTCTTTGCCGCTCTGAACATGGGGTCCCATCACATTCGCTGAAAATGAACCCCGCGTCAGCTGACACCTAGTATGCGAATATCTTCTCATTGGGTCTTTGGGTCTTCGCTTTTTCATGACAAAGGTCGATACTTCACCGAGTAATCCGAAGTTAACAACTACTTACTTGACCAAGCAGACACATCTTCGACCACGCAAAAGGGGGGAAAGTCCACAACCCGAATCATCTTCCCACGTGAATAAAACGAGGAAAACTTAACACCCATAAACGAAAGCTGGGGCTATCGAGAGAGAAACAGAGGCGCTGCAATGAAACCGGATCGCGGTCGAGCGACGACGGATGAAGTAGGAATCACTCACATGTCCTTGACGGCGAAGGTGAGGCCGGCCAGGGGAAGCGAGGGAGACGGGGCGGGAGGCTTGAGGACGAATTTGCTGATGAAAGCGCCGTACTCCGGAGACATCGCCATTTTTTTTCTGGGCGCTGTTCGCTGTTTCCGGCTATCACCCGCTCGTCGGAAGAGACGACGGATGGATAGTTCCAGTACAGAAACGAGGCTCCAATGGCCACGGAGGGGTTCTTGATTTTTGACCCAATCAGTTTTCACAGAAAAATGAGAAATTTACTCTTTGTATATTATCCGATAAACCCATCAAAAAGCTTCTTAATTATTTATTATTTAATTTTTTATAATCTAAAATATACTATTATTCTTATCGTATATTAAAGAAGTCACGCAATTATTTCTCAAGTTAAAAATAGTCAAACTTAGATTAACTTATCCACATATTTTGACACATTTTTATACAATATAAATCTAATCTAGTAATCTATATCCAACTAGCCCATATTGCTTAAACACTTAAAACTCATACACAAAATGAAGTGAGAGTGCAACATCAAGTGAAATCGTAAAAGTGAGTTGTGAATCCATTTAATATTCATAATATTTAAATTTAACCATTCTAACATATTAATAATAGTATAATTAATTTATACTACAACTTAGCTCATTAAATATAGTTTTTCTTTTCTATTCCCATCAAATACGGGTTAAGAAATGGGTTTATAATATCTTGATATGTCCATCTACGAAAAAGAAGGATTGAAAATGGGGTGAAAACATGCGGAAAAATGGCAAACTTGTAATTTTGTTGAAAATCCTTAATAATTGATCTGATCCCCTTCTATCCGTAGACTCAATTTGAGAACATGACGCATTATTCTCATCCTCCAATCGAATCGATGACTTAGTGGTGGCAATATTCATCTCTTTGACAAGAGACACTAGGTTCGAATAGAATCGAGATGATGTTTTACTGTCGATTAGTTTGTATTCTTTAAATTTAATCATGGATTTGACGATTCGCCCATCAAGATTTGACGTATACTATATAATGAAAAACTCAGACCCCATATATAACATATGGATATATCCGTTCCGCGACCATTCTTAAGTGATAAATTTAAACATCTGAGCATTCTAACCAAATTGAGCCATTGGATTTATTTCATAAATTTAGACACGCAATGCACTTTGATTTGAACATAGCGCAATCATTTCATCTTCTACGCAGTCACTCCCCTTGTGGGGCAATGCTAGTAAAGTTGAAGTTGGCACAGCTAGTCCGGCGCAGCAGCAGCGAGGAGCTAAACCCTAATCTCGACCTCGCCACGTCGAACTGCAGGAGATTATCTTCAAACTGATGCGCCCCGATCACGATCGGGTCCTTTGGCCGTGACCCGCCGTCGATGAACGCCAGGCAGAGCGTCTCCGGGCGCACCTCGACCATGGAGTTAACGCCGAAGATAGGCCAAATGGTGTCCTCATCTTGCATCACGAATTCGATGATCGGGACTCTGGGCCCGACCCGGGTACTCGCGAACCTCGCTCGCTCGTAGCATGCCAGGAACGGCGGGATCGGTTCCGCTTGCGGTGTCTGCGAGAGCTCGCTTGTGAAGAATCGAGTCACGGCTACGAAAATTGAGTGCTCCAGAATCGTGTACGGCGTTGTGGTGCTGATCCTTGTTCGTCCATTGCCTGCTAAAACATGCCCTTGTTAGAATGAAACATCTCGCATAAAATTTTTAATTATGAAAGGTGTGACTGATAAAAAAAAAATGCTAGAGTACAAAATCTTCATAGTTCGAGTTTTGATTTTGATAATTTCTCGTAATTTGATAACCTCATGGGATTGATTTAGTGGTTAAGGATCTAACTTGTGTGTATGAATTAGAAGTAACATTATACATATTTGATTATCGCATCATTAAGTACTAATGATTTCATATTTGGGCCATTCATAAGGGTTTAGACTCGTGTTTTATATATTTCATTGGACTAATGCGACATCTATCAATTCGGGATTTATCTATGCTTTCTAGTTGGGGGAAAAAAAACTTGAAATTTCAAGTTTGAGTTAACGTTATCACCTAGTAGAGATGTGTTCAATGGGACAGGTCTCCAATTTATCCTGATTGATCTCACTCCGACGAAGTACTTCCCTCTCCGTCGGAACGTCAGCGGCGTATAGAGCAATCCGCTCGAGACGTCGACCCCGGGAAGCATGTTGTACGGCCCGTCGCCGAAGAAGATGACTCCTCTGTTGTCATTGGAACTCACGCTGGTGAGGCACAAGGCGAACATCGGCGGAAAGCCGCAGTGCGAGGCGAGCTGGCTCTGGAGGGAGATCGGCGTGCGGCCGAGCCCGGCAACACCGTGGACGCCGGCCGGCAACCAAGGTCGGAGCAAGGAAGAGGGTGCGCAGGCGAAGTAGAACTTGCAGAATCGGATCGGCTTGCCAGGGTTCGAGCCGCGAGTCGTCAGGATCGAGAACATGTCTATTGAGAGCTCCGCAACGGCTCTACGCTTCGTCACGGGGTTCACCTGTCAAAACGTAGACTGATATTACTATTTCTTTATTCGTGATTTGCTGAAGAGAATGCTGTTCTATACCGCCAAGATCCCGCAGGAGTTATTGTGGCAACCGGGCCGTCCGGGGGTGGCGAGGGTGGCGGAGCCCGAGCAAGTGCGGCTGAACCGGGCCTTGCCGGCGGGGGAGCAGAGGTAGTCGCTGAAAGGAGGAGCGTAGAATGTCGACGAGACGTAGCGCCGCTCTTCGCAGTGCTCCCACACCATCCCGCCGTCGAGATCCACGAGGTGAGGGATGGCCGTCGTGGGGGTCCTCTTCAGTACGTCGGCCACGTGAAGGCCCGTCACGCTGTCTTTGTGGACTGCCAGCACGTATCGGTTGATCATGGGCGGAGGTGGCGGAGGAGGAGGAGTCGTTCGGGAGCGCGAAGCGGGAGCGAGGAGGGGGAGGGCGGAGAAGATAAGAAGGAGAAGGTGGAGGAGGCGGAGGGGAGAGTCTGCAGCGGCCGCCATGAGAGAGGCTTCAAACTGATAATGAAGAGAGAAAAGAGACACAGGCAGATAGAAAGAAGAGGCGGACGGCAGATATCGAACGTTGGCTTCGGTTACGAAGGGATTCATCAGAAGAACGTGGGTTCTGACATCGTTGCTAAGCTTTTAAGGAATGCGTTACAGAAGATGCTGTGCGAGTACTGCAGAAGAAGGTTTTGGTGGGTGAAAACGGAAGCTTAGGAATTCTTCTGTGGTTAGGGCTTAGCTGGAGCTTTTAGAGAAAAACCCGAAACGCGGATTGACGTTTTAGATGTTTATAGGTTTTATCTTGCCAGCTCTTGTCGCTTACCGATGCATGTTTTGGAACGCCGGTAAGAGATGTAGAGCTGTAGTAGTTTCCACTTGCAACTGCAAGTGCCATAAATAAGTTGTATTCGAGATGTTTTTGTTGCTCTGAATCATCATAGATATGGTGTTCAAGATGACTGTTGCTTCAGTTCCGGATTCAAGTTATGGCCACAAGGCTGTTCTCACCGACATCTAATGAACAAGGTCCTTTGACATTCACCAATGCTTGGTGGCAACGATCCAACGAGCTGGTTTCGAGTCAGAATAAGCTCTTTGTAATTCACTAGGGCACCCGATGAAGTCGAGAATGATATCTGATAAGGTTAATTCTCTCCTTGTCCCCAATAGTCCAAGATTTCGAGCCACTGAAATTGTTCGAGTGCAAGCACATGCTGCCTGGGGGCAGGATCATAAAGATAACTCGAATAACTCATCGGCCAGTAGATTTAATGATATTTCGTTTCCTTCTTATCTCATGCATTCCGTACTATAGAGTTGCTTTTTTCAGTTCTTACCGCTTACGAATTCTGCATCGGGGTGGCGAAATAAGACCAAAGCTTCGAGGTATTTTTGATGGCCCTCTGCTAAACTTTTCAACTACAATACCTGTATGCAACAAGAACTAAACTCCTTCCTCGCCTAGGTGTGATACGAAGACAATCAACCGACGCAACCACCGCCGAGCACAATTTACACAATGGAAGCGATCAGCAAGGATTCAAAAAGAGTAACGACGCCGGGATTTACGCGGATCCACTAATCAACTTAAATCAAGAGCACAAGAGATCAATCCACAGCAAGAACTACAAAAACACAAGCTCCTCCTAGAAGCCAAAGCTCCAAACTTTAAAATCAGAAAGCACGTGGTGCCACTCTCTAGGAGCAAACACAACTCACTTGGAACCAGAATTAGGTTGTAGGTGTGGAAAATCCTGAACCCCCTTCTTTCTCTCTCTCCCTCCCGTGTTGTGTGTCCTGTGTTGTGTGTGTTATGTGTGCTTTCTAAGTTCACAAGACCGCTCTACTAAAAAGAGCTCTTCTAGTGAGATAAGCACGTTGCAGACTCTTAGGCTGCGCATGGTAACCTTCCCCAGCCCAAAAATTTCTATTCTTTTGTTCCTCGGAACAAAAAAAAGAACAAAACCCGTTTGGTAACGCCAAGTTATTTTTTATTCCCGGAATAGAAAAGTTAGCCAGGGGAATAGAAACGAAAGAAAAAAAAAAATTGCTTCTTGTCCCGTGAACAATTTCTAGAAATAAGCAAATTTTCTTTTTTATTTTTATTTTATTTCTTTCTCTTGCCGCGACCACCTCCAACCGCCCGGAGCCACCGCCGACCGCCGCCCCGCCGCCGCCGCCGGTCGCCGCCGCCGCCCGTCCGCCGATCGCCGCCCGTCCGCCGATGGCCGCCGCCGCCGGCGGGACGTGCGGTGGCGGCGGCGGCGATCGTCCGCGGCGGCGGCGGCGGCGATCGGGCGGACGGCGGCGGCGGCGATCCGTGGGCAAGAATAAAAACGAATAAATACAAAAGAGAAATTGTTGCGTTACCAAACGCATTTCTATTCCAAGAGTAGAAAATTTTGTGTAGTTACCAAACGGGTTCTTTTACTCGAAATTGTTCCTCGGAATAAAAATAGAAAATAACTGTTTTCGAAAAAAAACTCTTTAGGAAGAGAAACGTTCATGCGCACCCTTAGGCTCAACTCATGGGTCTAGCCCATTTAGCAAATACAATGTCCCCGAAAAAAGGGTATTAGGGCCAATGAGCCCAAAATATGTTTCTCCATCCTAAACTCAATAAAGAATGTTGTTAATCTTCGCCGTTGTCGAGTGCGATTTGCATTGGCCCAAGAGAAGACATAGGTGAAAGGCATGTATGCACCGGTCGACGATGATTGGAGATTTGGGTTGAAATTTGTTGGCGTAGGCTGTAGAAGAATGTTGTGCTTCGATTAAGGGGGAGCTAGCCTAATATGGTAGAGACTGGCACGTGGCGGAGAGAATGTCGAGTGCAGATGTGATCGGTGTCAAGAAATATGCAGTCCTACATCAGATATCGTTTCAAGCTACAAGAAACCATTGATAATATTTAATTTGTTCGTAACTCAACTACTTGTACTTTCTAGTGAAAGTGCTTATTAGGTCGTCAATAGGCTCAAGTTTTGGTTTCCCTCTTAGATTTCCCCATTAGGAAGGTATTGTTTACTAGCTTTTGTATGATATGTATATTTAGGCTTAAGGTTTGCACGTTCAATTGACCTTCAAAACCAACACCTACCAGACTTTAGAACAGTTCGTGCTCTTTATTTATTAGTTAAAGCTCACGAGGTGGTGCCTCCACATAAACTTTGGTGGTGCCTCCACATAAACTTTGGGATCTTACCAGATCTCAATTAGAGAAAGTAGTGTCGATCACAAGGCAAGGGATGTTTTAGCCTAATCAACTCTGAGAGCTTTGCGATAAGTTTTAATAGTGTCGACTTTTGTTGGCAAATTTTTTTATATTTACTTTGTATTTTCTAACAATAAAGCATCTAACAACACCCTAGTCGTGCTTGTAATTTATATTAATTAACATTAACATAAGAAAAGGGGTAAAAGCCACCAAAAATCATAAATTATATTCACTATAATACATTTATCCTAAACTTTTATAGTACGACACATGTACCCTATACTTTTTTTTTTGTCACACGAAAAATCCCAAACTTTTTTATATGATACTAAATTTTTGGGGTAAATATGTCACACTAATACCAATTTGGGATTTTTGATGTTACAAAAAAAGTTTGGGATAAATGTGTCATGTGGATACAAATTTGGGGTTTTTGTGTTATAAAAAAAAGTTTTGAATTGAACCCGAAGGGATCTTCGGCGGTTTCTCGGTCACAAAAAAAAAAATTGAATAACCCACCGGTGGGTAGCGCAGTTGGTTGGGCTTTACCACCTCATCACCGAGGGAACAAGTTCGAATCTCTGTGTTGCTAACATGTCTTAAGCAGGGAGCCATGGTGGTGGAGTCATGTGCTAGCTACCCCGAGGTTTACTTCTAAATAGCGGCTTGCCACGAGACCCAACGGTGTCACCAGCACCGGCGGGGCGTGTGACCCCATAAGGGGGCTTCGGCGGTTCCTCAGTATAAAAAAAAAAAAAAAAAGAAAGTTTTGAATAAATGTGTCACAACTAGTAAAATTTGGGATATTTTGCATCTTCACCAAAAAAATAAAAAAGCCCGTTACTTTTTATTTAATTTGTTAGATCTGGTCATGGTTAAATTTCCCATGCAAATTTTATTAGGGTTTCGAGAAAGTGGTGGGGACTTGTGGCAAAATATCTAACTCAAGGGGCCCAAAGAAGAAATTTGCTAGTGGACAGTTCAGCAACATCTTTGTTCCTTTCTTTTTTTTTTGGTCGGTTTCAAAAGGTAGAAACTTAAGACGCATGACAACCATTCTATTTGAAATAGTTTTAATGAAATAGATTTTTCTATTTCTTTTCTAAAAGAGTTTAAGAAAAATAACCGTTTGATAACGGACACAATTTCTACTTTAAAAATAGAAATTCGTTTGATAATACACAAAAATTTCTTCCTTTCGGACGGCGGGCGGCGACCGGCGACCTTTAATATAAAAAATAAAAATAAAAATGATTTATTAACAACAAAAAATAAAGGAAAAAATAAAATAAAATAAATCATAAAAAATAAAATAAAAATATCATTTTATTTTAAAATAAAAATATCCTTAAAAATAAATTTATTTTAAAATGAATAAAAATAAAAATAAAAATAAATTTATTTGGCAAAACACTCAAGAAAAAGAAAAATAAATTTAATAAATTTATTTTTAATAAATTAAAAATAAAATGATAAATAAAAACAATTTATTTATTTTTAATACATTTATTTTTAATTTATTTTTAATAAATTTATTTTTATTTTTAAATTAATATATTTTTTTATTTATTTTTATTTTTAATAAAATTATTTAATTAAATTTATTTCGATTTTTAATTAATTTATTTATTTTTAAAAATAAAAGTAATTTTTATAATAAATTTAAAAATTAAAAATAAAAATGAATTAAAATTTTTTAAAATTAATTTGATTACATTTAATTAATTTATTTATTTATTAAAAATAAAAGTAATTTTTATAATAAAAATTAAAAATTAAAAATAAAAATGAATAAATGATATTTTTATAGTAATTTTTCTTTTTAAAATGATATTTCTTTATTTTTAAAAATAAAAATTTATTCATTTTATTTTTAAAAATATTTTATTTTTAAGGATTTTTTTATTTATTCGTAAAATAAATATTTATTCGTAAAAATAAAAATAAATATCATTTTATTTAGTCGAATAAATTTCATTTTAAAATGACATTTATAAAAATAATTTATTTGGCGCCGTATGGCGGCGTCTGAGGGGTATGGCGGCGGCGGCGACGACTGATGAATGACGGTGGTTGGTTAAGCAAAGGATGAAGGATCGGTTGATTAACGATAAGAAAAAAATTTATTTCTCATTGCGTTCTGGAAATGAAGTAGAAAATTTCTACTTCGATTTTATTTCAAACCTAATTCAGAATAGAAATCTATTCCATAAATAGAAAAACGGAATAAATTTATCAAACGAATTTTTATTCCGTAAAACAAGTTTGGAATAGAAAAATTGTTTCTGGAGCAGAAATTCTAGTTTGTCATGCACCCCCTTAGATATTCAATAAGGGCACTTCCGATTATCGAGTTACAAGCCTAACTCCAGCCCCACCATTTGTGCCTTTTGGCTTCCATCAATAATACTACCACGTTTCTTTAGCCCCATGTGTTATGGAAAAAGCCAGAGCCATCGTCGTCTGGCTTTCGTGCTTTTTGCCGCATGGCGTTAGGTCCATTAAAATCGGTAGCTACCCAAAAGTACTTCTCGTGCCATCGCGACGTGTGTCAAATCGCAAGGATTTTCTTCGTCGATTTGCATTGAATGTTCGACTTCTCGCGCCATTAAATGCCAAAGAAATTGCGTTCGATACCGATCAATGTGAATTTGTGCTCGCGTCTTGCTTAGTCGACAATGCTTTGATGGGGGATTTCATGGTTTTTTTTTTTTTAATTATAACTTATGGTACTTGGTTTGTCATTGCATCATACAGTTCCAAGATCCGCCGGAATCACAGGCACGGCACCGAGGTGCTTGTTTAAAACCAGCTTTGTCGCGTTGTATTGCGGCCTTTTTCCACAGCTGTCTAGCATCTTCCAAGAACTAAAAGCGACTCTTCAAAGATCAAGCCAAGATGGTTGTTGTCCCATCTCCCTCCTAACTTAATCCCCACCAAAACAAAAGCTAATCCCCCACTGAAAATGTTGCGGATCGGCCCAATTGTTTTTTTTTTTTTTGTTGCTGGAGGAACCACTTTGGCCGACAGCCGCCACGTAAACCCCTGCGTGTGCTCGTCGGAAACCATCACCCCGACGCCACGCTTAACTCACCACAGGTGTCGCTAGCGGATCGGCCCAATTGTTCAAGAAAGGACAATAGAGAAAAAGAAAAGGTTTAGACCTAATTATGCTCAGAGCTAATTCCCCTGAAGTCATCTAACGACAGACAATCGATGATATCCAAACAATCGATATGTAATCTTGAACGAAAATAGCGTCACAAAACGAAAGCCAAAATTAGAGAGATTGATGCGGATTTTTGATTAGTAACATGAGCTAAGGTACGTTTTCTAAGATATTGCACTCTTCATTTCAACCAAAAGAATTCTTCATATAAGAAAGGCACAAAACCTACCCAACAAAATTGAAATCCTAAAGAAGCACTACACTACGGTTGCGTTTGATAACTCTTTTGTTTTCGGGAACAATTTCTACTTAGAAATAGGCTTCTTCTTTTTTCTTTTTTCTTTTTTCTTTTTTATTTCGTTTCCTAAACGAGTCGAAAGCATTTAGTAACTACATAAAATTTATATTCCTAGAATAGAAATGTGTTTAATATGATCATCAATTTTTTTTGTGGCTTAAAATTTCTTTTGATTTTTTAATAATTTTATTATATATTTTTTTCTTTTTTCCTTTTCTTCTTCTTCTTCTTCCTCTTCCTCTAGCCGTGGCTGGCGACCCGCCAAACAAGGTCCTACAACCTCGCCCAGCCACCGGCAAGGGTCGCCTGGCCATGGCGAGGCTGACCTAGTAGCGACAAGGTGAGGTTGCCGGCCATTGCTGTGACCGGTGACTAGCTAGAGGAAGAAACTTCTTCTTCTTCTTCTTCCTCTTCCTCTAGCTGTGGCTGGCGACCCGCCAAACAAGGTTCGGCAACCTCGCCTAGCCACCAGCGAGGGTCGCCTAGCCATGGCGAGGCTGACCTAGTAGCAGCAAGGCAAGGTTGTTGGCCATTGCTGTGGCCGGTGACTAGCTAGAGGAATAAAAAATAGGAAAAAAAAAAGAAATTGGTTTAAGCTTGATTCTTAAGTTGTTCCAAAGAACAAAAGAACAAAAATGGTTACTGTTTAACCAATTACCAAACATAACTGCACTAACATTGGCCACTAATTTATATGATGCTACATTTGTCAATGTTCTCGTCACTGAACATGTGCACGTAAGGGTACACATTTAAAAGTCAATATACCTTTACTTATAGAAAAATATTTTTCAAATCATTCATTTTCTATTAAATGAACGAAATCTTAAAAGTCAGTATATTTTTATCTATTAACATGATTTGTCACTGATAGGAAATGTTGCACAATTTCAAAACAACTTATGGAGATTACTAAGGTTGAATTTATTTACTTTTTAAATTTTTCTACTAAGATAATGAACTTTGATTTTGCTATCGATTAATGTTTCTTGACCATTAGAGAATCATCATCCGAAGACAAAATTGAAATCGTCTCCCATCGTTAGCCTTAGGAGGGCCGCACGAACCCCTGTAAGACCACCACCCACCGACATGGGCGGCGGCCCTCAACCAAGGAGCGAGAACACGCGACCCTCACCGGAGGCGGGCACAATCCCTTGCTCAAGGTTTCACGACCTTAGTCGGACCTCATCTCCCCATTAGAATCCAGATTCCGACCTCCCCCTTTTTAACTTCCATCTTCTCCCTCGCCACGCTCAGCAGTGGAAAATGGCTCGGGACGAATTTGAG
Organism: Eucalyptus curtisii; assembly: GCA_017140595.1. NCBI lineage: Eukaryota > Viridiplantae > Streptophyta > Magnoliopsida > Myrtales > Myrtaceae > Eucalyptus > Eucalyptus curtisii. The sequence continues at coordinate 21,111,929 of CM029495.1, forward strand.
TCATTGTCGGATGTCGACGGAAGCAAGGATGCACGTGAAGGGACGATTCGCATGCGTTTCATCGGGTCGAAAGGTTTGAATGCCTATATCGTAAAGAAGTAGAAAGAAATGTTACACACTCCTTATTCCTTACCAATATGACAGACTGCGCAAGCACTTGGTTGCCAAAATGCTCAAAGTGTCACAATAAGCAACCACAAATTCTTTCAGAATATAAACGAGCGGGCTGTATGATACACAGAACTTTATTTTCTCGGCAACACAGCCTTATGAAAATCACAGAGTCCGCGCTACATTCGACCACACACAGCATAAGTACAAGGATATCGGCCTGTAAATATAGCTAGAAGCACCTCGGGAAAAGGATGAGGCGTACATACGTCAAACTGATTTCTCTACAATAGCAGCTTGCTCCTTAAGAGACTCATACAGTGTCTCGACGAGGTCTAGCAGGAACCCATCGGCACCGTTTTTCGCCAGCAAGGATATCGAGATAGGCAAATTATCATGCAGCCCCATCGGTATGCTTACCTACAAATGCGAATTGCAGACACTTAATCCTAGATTGCACAGAGGCATTAGATTAAATTGAAACAGGGGTATGACGGCTTTAAGGTTGCATAGTGAGAGAATATTGCACAACCTGACAGAATCCTGATAAACCAGCAATGGAAAGCAAATTGAATGCCTTTTCAACGGAGACGTCCAGAGAGGATGCATCTGTTTGTAGCTTTGGCGGAGGCCCAGGAACCGTAGGGATTGCAAGGACACCGAAATCCTGTAACAAAGGCAACATTCAATAGCGCCTCATTCTTCTTTTATGATTTAAACTGCTCCAGATTGTTAAATAAAAACAGTATCCTTTGATAATTCCTCTGGTTATTTTGGTCAATTGCATTTCTTTTGGGAAATCCAGAGCATAATGTTAAGCATAGCAAGGAGCCAAGAACAGTGACAGAAGACAACTACGAACTCAAAGGCATGCGAGATGACAAGAGAGGGACATACCCCGAGTAGGGAAGTAAGAGCAGAATGTAATTCTTTCTTCACTGACCAACAGATATCAATATTTTCTTCAGTCATCTCGAGGGCTTGCCTGACCCGTTTTGATATTATCGGGTCCAAATCGGGCTTGACAGCAGAGACCCAATCCTCGTGATGATTCTTGAACTCATACCTATGATTCAAGGTTAATCAGAATCCTTCTCTAGATAGTGGTTCTCTTCAGAATCCCACACAATGATCAACTGAAATAAAATCCAACAAGGGTTCAGGTACACATCACCACCTCTGAAGCAACCGCCTTGCACTAGAAAGAGCTGCCAAAGATGGTATGCTGTCTACTTGATCCTCTTTTATTTGACACAGGAAAGAACTCAAGGCCGGAACGCTGTCTCTGATGTAGTCCCCAAGGACAGCATGCTTAATTATAGCACCTGCATTGATTCGCATTAAGGAGCATCAGATACAAAAAGAAAAACTAGTTAGGGATTGGATATATATGAATTGAGAGATCATCCAATTTCAGTCCAGTTCACTTCCATCTGTAATGATCAATTCCTTCCACATTTCTGTGCTTCAGGACTGCATGTACAATTTGAGCTGTATCATTTACTCAAAGCTCTTATCTTCTTACCTCCGAATAATTTCTCCACTGATCTTACAAGAGCTTGAGTCAGTCGCTCACTTGGAATGTTTAAAAGCTGGAAACAATCTGTTGGAATAATGATCTGACTAGGTCTATTTGGATCTGCATCAGGCAACTCGAGAAGAACACGACCGACCTGCTTCAAGATGCTTGGTTCCCTAGCAAACCAACCTAGATAAGACAGTAAACACAGACAAAAGCAAACATATATTCATTTACTAGTTTACAATGGGAGGAAACAAGAAAAGAAGCCAACAAAATAAATTCACACTAGTCATGAAGGAGTTTAATGTGAAAACTCACAGGAGTGCAGAAAACTTGCATGAGTACATGACATAACTTAAAAAAACAAAACCAGGAAGAAGGGTGAACCAGCCAGTTGGCTGCTGTGTTATCATTTGTAGAATACTTAAAGATGGAATTACATTGCAATACAAAACCTAGGAGAAAGGGGACAATGTGTTTCAAGGAGGCACACCTTTCACCACATTGAAAGTGCAAGATATTTCTTTCAGCTGCCCAATATATTATTTTTATAAAGAAACACCACTAATGTTAGAAATAAAATAAGGAAGCTAAGTCTTTCACTGAACTTTCCTTCTTTAAGAAGCTGAAACCAATGACTATTTTCATCACAAGCTCGAGGCCATTAAAAAAACAGAATGCTCACCTACTGTATCCAAACTTTGTGCCATTGGAACGACTCCAACAGTGCTAACGGCATTATGTGAAGGCCGAAATCCGAGAATCCCACAGTAAGATGCGGGAACTCTTACACTTCCTCCAGTGTCGCTTCCTGCAACGGTGCAGCACTTTTAGCTTTATTCAGAAGGATAAACTGAGAAAATTTCAGAGTAATTCCAGGATGAAAAGTGCTTCACCTAGGGAGAAATCGACAAGCATTGCTCCTACTGCAACAGCAGATCCACTGGAAGATCCTCCAGGCACACGATCAGGTGCACATGGGTTCCTTGGTGTGCCATAATGTTTATTCTCCCCAATTATGCTGCCACCATAAAAATAATCATTTCAGTGGATTATATTCCTCTCTTTAAAGCAGAACTTCCTGTTCAAGCTATTTAAGAAGGAAGAGACTACCATGGTAAATTCTCAAGCTAGAATTCCTTAAAGACAACCTTGGTGCACTATTGTATGTGATGCATTTATCCCATCTTTTCATTGGTAAGCATTCCTATCTTAAGTTAACCATTCCAAGTTCAAAACAAAATACAGAAAAGAAAGTTCCCTCCTTCACTGGCAAGGCGAGAACCTTTGTTCCAAGATTCAGAACTCTATAATTTGATCTTGGGAAGACTATCTGAAATATGACTTGCATTGCAGGTTGTCAATCAGTCTAGCTCATCACCGATTCTCTCTGCATGCTAAGGCTAAGTACAAGTATATACCTACCCCATCCTTGATTACTTGCATGCTCTCTAAACTTGACAGTAAGCCACAATTCTCGAGTTTGAGTTGTGTTTTTCAATTGCAGCAAGACTCTGAATTTACAAGTCAATTTCGCAGACACTAACCTGTATGCCATTTCATCCATGACAGTTTTTCCAACACATGTAGCACCCGCTTTCAACACATTCAAAACAGCTGGAGCTGTGGAAGATGCAGTCTCGTGAGTCCTTGCCCAATCAGGATTTCCAAACCCAGTCACATGTCCTTCAATGTCGAAGCTGCACATAGAAGTCCATATGAAAAAACCGATACAAACTTCACTCTCAGAAATGTCCAGCTACACACAGCAGCAAGAATCAATTTCAAATTTCATGCCTTTTCACAGAAGATGCATGTACGAGTAGCGCTGCCATCGTGAGGAACACACGGTAATAGTTAGATCCCTCCCTTTAATTCAGTCGTAAGTGTAAACTACTAACACTCACTCACTAGACCAAGGATGAAAATCCGACATTTACAAAACGAAAACATATCGATGAAAAGAAACTTTCCAGCCACAAGTCAATCGGGCATATGCAGTAAGCTTTACCCGAGCCGTCTATGCTCGATGCTCTGTATTTCTTTCGAGAACTTTTAGGAAGAAAATGCGGCGAGCATCAAACACCTCGTCATCGTTTAACATGGCGCGTGACATTTAACGACAACACGGTACTGAAAACGACCACCTCCCCCCCCCCCTTCCTTTTCTCCTTCCTTCGCCGCTCATGTCAGCTGATCACCTGGTATGTGAGTATCTTCTCATCGGGTCTTCGCTTTTTCATGACAAAGATCGATACGTCACTGAGTAATCCGAAGTTAACGACTACTTACTGACCAAACAACGCAAAACGGGCGGCAAAAACACACGACTTAAGATCATCATGTTCCCACTTGATCGAAAAGAAGGAAAACTGAACACCCAGAAACCAAAGCTGGGCATATCGAGAGAGAAACAGAGACTACAGTGAACCGCGTCGTGTCACGGTCGAGCGACAGCGGAGGAAGCGGTAGGAATCGCTCACATGTCCTTGACGGCGAAGGTGAGGCCGGCCAAGGGAAGCGAGGGAGACGGGGAGGGAGGCTCGAGCACGAATTTGCTCACGAAAGCGCCGTACTCCGAAGCCATCGCCATTTTTTCCTGGGCGTTGGTCGCTGTTTCTTGGTGTCACCCACTCGTGGGAAGAGACGATGGACAGTTGCTGTACAGAAACGATGCTCCAATGTGCGCGCAGAGCTTCTTGATCCAATCCGTTCTAACAGTAGAAATGAGAAATTTGCTCACTGGATGTTAACAAGAAAAACGTATGTGGTCGTGATTTGGTCTCTGGACTCTTGAGTGATGATGATAACTTGTCTTCATTAGAATTATTAAAGGGGTGAGTCGAAATTGGTCCAGCTCAAATTCACTTTTTACCTATTTTGATACATTTCCATATGAATATATATAATAATCTTATATCCAACTCAACACTTAGCCAACTAAATTTGTAGTGTTAATACACTTTCATATTTAATCCAATTTCACAAACTGAGATAGGACCGTGGAACGAGTGTGCAAGTCATCACCAAGTGAGGGCAAGAGAGAGTCAAGAAGGTGGGTTAAATTTAAATAAGGTGTAAACCCATTTAACTCATATTATTTAATTTTACAACGTGCAATGAATCTAACGCAAATAACAATTTAATCCATTAAATATGGGCTAAAAGATTGATTCGTGACTCATTTTGATGGGTCTATTTTTTGAGAAAGAAGGGCCGAACACGGGCCAACCGCCTAATAATGACAAGTTTGCAATTTTGTCAAAAGATCAAGGACAATCAACCGTTGTGAGTGGTTCGGTGCACATTCGGACCATCTTCTTCGGAAGACAAAGCGTTTTCCTTTCATAAGAAGAAGGGTCAGGGCGACCATGTTTTGCTGTATATATTTGTTGATTTCTTCGATTATTTCATCTTGGGGCAACGATATGCTCTCCAAGAAAGAAGGGGGCCGAAAACATGTCGACCGCCAGAAAATGGCAAACTTATAATTTTGTTGAAAATCAATGCTAAGTTAATTGTTTCACTTCATTTCGTAAGACTCAATTTCCGAACACGACATATTATCAACTCTAATTGAATCAATGGTTTGGGATGAGAGTAATTTGTGTTTTATTTAGGGCTGGGTATAAAATTCCCGTTTGAAAGAAATGCTGGACCTCACAACATATATCGCCGCCAATGTTGTTCCAATGGTGTTGAAAAAATTGTCCATGTAATCCATCCGGTCCGGGGGCTTTAATAGGTCCCAATTGGTGAGTAGCTGCTATAATTTCTTCTATGGTGACTGGTGCCATTAGTGTTTGCAATTGAATCAATGGTTTAGTAGTTGCAATATTCGTCTCTTTGGTAAGAGACGCTATGTTCGAATCGAAGTAAGATGATATTTCACCACCGGTCGGTTTATATTCTCTAAATATATATGGCTAGCTCATCGGGATTTGATATATACTATGTTGCGTAAAAACTCGGACTATATAACGTATAAGAAGGTACAAAACCTACCCAACAAAATTGAAATCCTAAAAGAGCACTACACCGTATTAAATGATTTTTTTATAATCAAAGAACATGTAATCTGACAACTTCAATTGTTGCTTTTTTAGCATAGCAGCAAGGTTTCTTATATAAAGATATAACCTTAATGCAGCCGTTCATTCGGAGTAATTTAACTACCCCTTACCCCCCTATTATGTGGTACATTTCCTTTATCGTCGAGTGTAGCCGCCTTAAGACCTTTCCTTTACATGATGCTGCAACTGTTTGTGTTCTCGCCGCTGAACATGTGGACATAAGGGTACACTTTTAAATCGATACACATTTATCTACAAGAAAATATTTTTTAAATTATTCATTTTTCATTAAACAAACAAAACCTTAAAAGTCGGTACACTTTTATTTATTAGCATACTTTGTCACTAATAAGAAAGGTCGTGCAGTTTCGACGGTACACTTTTATTTATTAGCATACTTTGTCACTAATAAGAAAGGTCGTGCAGTTTCGAAACGACTTATTGAGATTACTAAGCTTGAATTTTTTTTAAATTTTTCTACTAAGACAATGAACTTTGGTTTTGCTATCAGTTGACGTTTCTTGACCATTAGAGAATCATCATCCGAGGACACATGATGCCAATGTGATGTCCAACAAGCACTGCCCCATATACAGAACTTTATTTTCTCAGCAACACAGCCTTACGAAGATCACAGAGTCCACGCTACATTCGACCGCACACAGCATAAGTACAAGGATATCGGCCTGTAAATATAGCTAGAAGCATCTCGGGAAATGGATGAGGCGTGTACATACGTCAAACCGATTTCTCTACAATAGCAGCTTGTTCCTTAAGAGACTCATACAGTGTCTCGACGAGGTCTAGCAGGAACCCATCGGCACCGTTTTTCGCCAGCAAGGATATCGAGATAGGCAAATTATCATGCAGCCCCATCGGTATGCTTACCTGTAAATGTGAATCACAGTCACTTAATGCTAGATTGCAGAGAGGCAGCAAATTAAATTGAGACGGGTATGACGGCTTTAAGGATGCATAGTGAGAGACGATTGCACAACCTGACAGAATCCCGATAAACCGGCAATGGAAAGCAAATTCAATGCCTTTTCATCGATGATATCCACAGAGGATGCATCTGTTTGTAGCTTTGGCGGAGGCCCAGGAACCGTGGGGATTGCAAGGATACCGAAATCCTGTAACAAAGGCAATAGCACCTCATTCTTCTTTTATGATTTAGATTGCTCGAGAGAGTTAAATAAAAACAGTATCCTTTGATGATTCCTCTGGTTATTTTGGTCAATTGCGTTTCTTTTGGGAAATCCAGAGCATAATGTCAAACATAGCAAGAAGCCAAGAACAGTGACAGAAGACAACTACGAACTCAAAGGCAAGCGAGATGACAAGAGAGGGACATACCCCGAGTAGTGAAGTAAGAGCAGAATGCAATTCTTTCTTCACTGACCCACAGATATCAATATTTTCTTCAGTCATCTCGAGGGCTTGCCTGACCCGTTCTGATATTATCGGGTCCAAATCGGGCTTGACAGCAGAGACCCAATTTTCGTGATTATTCTTGAACTCATACCTATGATTCAAGGTTAATCAGAATCCTTCTCTAGATAGTGGTTCTCTTCAATATCCCACACAATGATCAACTGAAACAAAATCCAACGAGGGTTCAGGTACACATCACCACCTCTGAAGCAACTGCCTTGCACTAGAAAGAGCTGCCAAAGATGGTATGCTGTCTACTTGATCCTCATTTATTTGACATAGGAAAGAACTCAAGGCCGGAATGTTGTCTCTGACATAGTCCCCAAGGACAGCGTGCTTAATTATAGCACCTGCATTGATTCGCATTAAGGAGACATCACATACAAAAAGAAAAACTAGTTAGGGAGTGGATATATATATGAATTGCGAGATTATCCAATTTCAGTCCAGTTCACTTCATCTGTAATGATCAATTCCTTCCACATTACCGTGCTTCAGGACTGCATGTACAATTTGAGCTAAATCATTTACTCAATGCTCTTATCTTCTTACCTCCGAATAATTTCTCCACTGATCTTACAAGAGCTTGAGTCAGTCGCTCACTTGGAATGTTTAAAAGCTGGAAACAATCTGTTGGAATAATGATCTGACTAGGTCTATTTGGATCTGCATCAGGCAACTCGAGAAGAACACGACCGACCTGCTTCAAGATGCTCGGTTCCCTGGCAAACCAACCTAGATAAGACAGTAAAGAAAGACAATTAGAAAACAAATATTCATTAACTAGCTTACAATGGGAGGAAACAAGAAAAGAAGCCAACTAAATAAATTCACACTAGTCGTGAACGAGTTTAATGTGAATACTCACAGAAGTGCAGAAAACTTGCATAAGTACATGACATAACGGAAAAAACAAAACCCGGAAGAAGGGTGAACCAGCCAGTTGGCTGCCGTGTTATCATTTGCAGAATACTTAAAGATGGAATTACAGTGCAGTACGAAACCTAGAAGAAAGGGGACAATCTGTTTCAAGGAGGCACACATTTCACCACATTGAAAGTGCAAGATATTTCTTTCAGTTGCCCAATATTTCATTTGTATAAAGAAACACCACTAATGTTAGAAATAAAATAAGGAACCTAAGTGTTTCACTGAACTTTCCTCCTTTAAGAAGCCGAAACCAATGACTATTTTCATCAAAAGCTCGAGGCCATTGAAAAAACAGAATGCTTACCTACTGTATCCAAACTTTGTGCCATTGGAATGACTCCAACAGTGCTAATGGCATCATGTGAAGGCCGAAATCCAAGAATCCCACAATGAGATGCGGGAACTCTTACACTTCCTCCAGTGTCGCTTCCTGCAATGGTGCAGCACTTTTAGCTTCATTCAGAAGGATAAACTGAGAAAATTTCAGAGTAATTACAGGATGAAGTGCTTCACCTAGGGAGAAATCGACAAGCATTGCTCCTACTGCAACAGCAGATCCACTGGAAGATCCTCCAGGCACACGATCGGGTGCACATGGGTTCCTTGGTGTGCCGTAATGTTTATTCTCCCCAGTTAAGCTGCCACCATAAAAATAATCATTTCAGTGGATTGTATTCCTCTCTTTAAAGTAGAACTTCCTTTTCAAGCTATTTAAGAAGGCAGAGACTACCTTGGAAATTATATTCTCAAGCTAGAATTCCTCAAAGTCAACCTTGTTGTACTATTGTATGTGGTGCCTTTATCCCATCTTTTCCTTGGTAAGCATTCCTATCTTAAGCTAACCATTCCAAGTTCAAAACACAATACGGAAAAGAAAGTTCTCAAATCATGATGCCTCCATCATTGGCAAGGTGAGAGGCGTCGGTCCAAGATTCAGAACTCTATAATCTGATCTTGGGAAGACTATCTGAAATATGACTGCATTGCAGGTTGTCTAAAGTAGTGGAGCCGGTACAGAGTATTTGGTAGCTCCAGCCATGCAATTAGTCTGGCTCATCCCCGATTCTCTCTGCATGCTAAGGCTAAGTACAAGGATATACCTACCCTATCCCTGATTCATTGCATGCTCTCTAAACTTGACAGTAAGCCACAATTCTCGAGTTTGAGTTGTGTTTTTCAATTGCAGCAAGACTCTGAATTTACAAGCCAATTTGACAGACACTAACCTGTATGCCATTTCATCCATGACAGTTTTTCCAACACACGTAGCACCCGCTTTCAACACATTCAAAACAGCTGGAGCTGTGGAAGATGCAGGTGCGTGAGTCCTTGCCCAATCAGGATTTCCAAACCCAGTCACATGTCCTTCAACGTCAAAGCTGCACGTAGAATTCCGTATGAAAAAACCAATACAAACTTCGGTCTCAGAAATGTCCAACTACACATCGTGAGGAACACATGAGGAGCGCTGCCATCGTGAGGAACACATGGTAATAGTTAGATCTCTCCCTTTAATTCAGTCATAAGTGTAAACTATTAACACTCACTCACTAGACCAAGGATGAAAATCCGACATTTACAAAACGAAAACATATCGATGAAAAGAAACTTTCCAGCCACAAGTCAATCGGGCATATGCAGTAAGCTTTAACCGAGCCGTCTATGCTCGATGCTCGGTATTTCTTTCGAGAACTTTTTGGAAGAAAATGCGGCGAGCATCAAACACCTCGTCATCGATCAACATGGCCCGTGACATTTAACGACAACATGGTACTGAAAACGACCAGCTCCCCCCCCCCCCTCCTCTCCTTTTCTCCTTCCTTCGCCGCTCATGTCAGCTGATCACCTGGTATGTGAGTATCTTCTCATCGGGTCTTCGCTTTTTCATGACAAAGATCGATACGTCACTGAGTAATCCGAAGTTAACGACTACTTACTGACTAAACAACGCAAACGGGCGGCAAAAACACACGACTTAAGATCATCATGTTCCCACTTGATCGAAAAGAAGGAAAACTGAACACCCAGAAACCAAAGCTGGGCATATCGAGAGAGAAACAGAGACTACAGTGAACCGTGTCGTGTCACGGTCGAGCGACAGCGGAGGAAGCAGTAGGAATCGCTCACATGTCCTTGACGGCGAAGGTGAGGCCGGCCAAGGGAAGCGAGGGAGACGGGGAGGGAGGCTCGAGCACGAATTTGCTCACGAAAGCGCCGTACTCCGAAGCCATCGCCATTTTTTCCTGGGCGTTGGTCGCTGTTTCTTGGTGTCTCCCACTCGTGGAAAGAGACGATGGACAGTTGCTGTACAGAAACGATGCTCCAATGTCCGCGCAGAGCTTCTTGATCCAATCGGTTCTAACAGTAGAAATGAGAAATTTGCTCACTGGATGTTAACAAGAAAAAATCGTCCTTCATTCGTGTATGTGGTGGTGATTTGGTCTTGGACTCTTGAGTAGTGATGATAACTAGTCTTCATTAGAATTATTAAAGGCATGGGTCGAAATTGATCCGACTCAAATTGACTTTTCACCTATTTTGATATATTTCCGTATAAAAATATATATAATAATCTTATATCCAATTAAGTTCATAGTGTTAATAACTTAATATACTTTCATATTTAATCCAATTTCACAACCGAGATAGACCACTTAACGAAGTGAAGTAAGCTCATCACCGAAGTGTGAGGAAGAGAGAAATCAAGAAAGTGGGTTAAATTTAAATTAGGTGTAAACCCATTTAACTCATATTATTTAATTTTGCAACGTGTAATGAATCTAACGCAAATAACAATTCAATCCATTAATGGACTAAAAGATTGATTCATGACTCATTTTGATGGGTCTATTTTCCAAGAAAGAAGGGCTGAAAACGGGCCGACTGCCTCATAATGGCAAGTTTGCAATTTTGTCAAAAGAACAAGGGCAATCAACCGTTGTGAGTGGTGCGGTGCACATTCGAACCATCTTCTTCGGAAGACAAAGCGTTTTCCTTTCATAAGAAGAAGGGTCAGGGCGACCATGTTTTGCTGTATATATTTGTTGATTTGTTTATTTATTTCATCTTGGGGCAACGATATGCTCTCCAAGAAAGAAGGGGCCCGAAAACATGTCGACCGCTGGAAAATGGCAAACTTATAATTTTGGTGAAAATCAATGGTAAGTTAATTGTTTCACTTGATTTCGTAAGACTCAATTTCCAAATATGACACATTATCAATCTCATTCTCCGATTAAATCGATGGTTTAGTAGTTGCAACATTTGTCTCTTTAGCAAGAGATGTTATGTTCGAATCGAAGTAAGATGATGTTTCAACACCAGTTAGTTTATATTCTCTAAATGTATATGGCTTGTTCATTGAGATTTAATGTATACTATGTTGAGAAAAAACTTGGACTATATAACGTATAAATATACCTATTTCTGGATCCTTCTTAGGTGATAAATTTAGAAATGCGAGCATTTTAACCAAATCGAGCCATTCGCTTTGTTTCCTAAGTTTAGGCATGCCATGCACTTTGATCTGGACATGGTGCATTCATTTCATCATTTGCGCAATCAGTCCGTTTGTCGGGCAATGCTAGTAAAGTTGAAGTTGGCACAACTCGTCCGGGGCAGCAGCCGCGACAAGCTGGACCCCAACCTCGTCCTCGCGACGTCGAACTGCAGGATACTATCTTCAAACTGATGCGCTCCGATCACAATCGGGCCCTTCCGGGCGCTATCTCCGAGAGCTCGCTAGTGAAGAATCGAGTCACGGAGGCGAAAATGGAGTGCTCCAAAATCGTGTACGGTGTTGTGCTGCTGATCCTTGTTCGTCCATTGCCTGCTGAAACATGCACTTGTGTTAGAAAGGCATGACTGATAAGAAAATAAATGCTAGAGTGCAAAAATTTCATAATTTGAGTTTCGATTTTGGTATTGAGAAGAAAATTTTTCAGAATTTGATAATCTTATGAGGTTAATTTAATGGTTAATGATATGATTTGTTTGTGCGAATTAGGTGTAGCGTGATATGTATTTAATTATCACACCATCAAGTGCAAACAATTCCATGTTTTGACCACTCATACCGGTTTAGACTCATGTCTTACATATTCCATTGGATTAATGTGGTATCATTGGCTCGGGATGTATCTATCTAAAGTCAACTTTCTATTTGTAAAAAAAAGAAAAAATTCTTGAAATTTCAAGTTTGACTTAACGTTATTACCTAGTAGAGATGCGTTCAATGGGACAGGTTTCCGATTTATCCTGATCGATCTCACTCCGACAAAGTACTTCCCTCTCCGTCGGATGGTCAGCGGCATATAGAGCAATCCGCTGGAGACATCGACCCCGAGATGCATGCTGTATGGCCCGTTGCCAAAGAAGATGACCCCTCTGTTGTCGTTAGAACTCACGCTGATTAGGCACGCTCTGGAGAGAGATCGGCGTGCGGCCAACCCAGCGATACCTTGCACGTTGGCTGGCAACCAGCAAGGAAGAGGGCATCTAGGCGAAGTAGAACTTGCGGAATCGGATCGGCCAACCGGGGATCGAGCCACGAATCGTCAGGCTCAAGAACATGTCTATTAAGAGCTCCGCAACAGCTCTACGCTTTGTCACGGGGTTCCCCTCCGTGTCAGGATGAGCGGAAGCTTAGGACTTCTTCTGTGGTTAGGGCTTAGCTGAGCTTTTAGAGAAAAACCCGAAACACCGATCGACCTTTTAGAGCTGTATACGTTTATCTTGCCAGCTTTTGTCGTCACGGCTTATCGATGCATGTTTTCGAATGCCGGTGAGAGATGCGGAGCTATAGTAGTTTCCTCCCGCAACTCCAAATGCCATGAATAAGTTTGTGATGGGTTATTTAATTGAGATGATGGGCCTAGGTAGGCCCGTCCCCCCATGTTGGGCCTAAAAGCCCGGCCCGCAAGATAAGGACCCATGGAGGAACGGCTGCGATGTGAAAGGTTGCGTTGTTTAGATACGAGGGGTTGTGTCTTTTGGGGGAATGTTACACGTTGAAGAGTTACGTTTGTTAGAGAAAACGTAAGAGAGAGAAAAGGAAAAGGGAATGTACCCCTTCAATGTACGTACGTGAAGACCCCTTTTTGCTAAGACGTTTCACTCTCTCTCTCTCAAAAAAAGAAGAAGAAGAAAACAGAAAAGAACAGTACATTCTTTTTTTCTCCCCCTAATAGCAACATCACGCTCTATGGTAGAACGGGATTAGGATTCTTCCTCAAACTTCAACGTTGGTGTTTAATCTGTGGATAATAAGGTACGCTCGATTCTGTGGTGTGTCTTTGATCGGTGATACATGTTATTCTTGGGTTCGTCTTCCGCATTCGTTTAGGGGTTCGATTGTGTATCTTTGTATTTGAGATGTTTTTGGTGCTCTAGATCATCATAAATGTGGTAGTCAATTCGACTTTTTTGCTTCAGTTTCGGATTCAAGTTACGGCCGCAAGGCTGTTCTCACTAACATCTTAGTTACCAAGGTCCTTCGAGATTTATCAACGCTTCGTGGCAATGATCCAACAAGCTCGTTCCAAGTCGGCATAAGTCCTTGTCCCCAACAGTCCTAGATATCGAGCCGCTGAGATTGTCCAAGTGCAAGCACGCACTCTCCAGACGCAGGATCATGAAGTTAACTCGGATATCTCGTCGGCCAGTAGATCTTGCGAGACATTTACAGTATTTCGCTTCCTTCTTACCTTATACATTCCGTACTATACAACCGCCTTTCCAATTCTTACCGCATATGAATTCTGCATTAGGGTGGTGAAATAAGACCAAAGCTTCAAGGTATTTTTGATGGCCCTCTGCTAGACTTTTCTACTACCGTACCTGTATGCAATGAACTAAAACTCCTTACAGTCCTACGTCCGACATCAACACAATCAAGCCACGCAACCACCACCAAGCAAATATACACAATGGAAGCAATGAGAGAGGATTCAACAAGAGTAACGACGCCGGGATTTACGCGAATCCACTAGTCAATTTCAATCAAGAGCACAAGAGATCAATCCAGCAAGACCCACAAAGGCACAAGCTCCTCCCTGAAGCCAAACCCACAAACTTTAAAATCAGAAAGCATGCGGTACCACTCCCTTAGAGCAAACACAACTCACTTGGAATCAGAATTAAGGTTGTAGGTGTAGAAAATCCTAAACCCCATTCTCTCTTTCTTTCCTGTGTTGTGTGTATCATGTGTCTTTAAATTTCACAAGACCTTTCTGCTAGAAAGGGTTCTTCTAGTGAGATGAACACACTGCAGAATCATAGGCTCAACTCATGGGTCTAGCCCATTTAGCAAGTACAGTGTCCCCGAAGAAAGTGGTTTTAGGGCCAATGGGCCCTAAATTTGTTTCACTATTCTAAAGTCAACAAGGAATCTTGTTAATCTTCGTGGTTGCCGAATGCAATTTACAATCGCGGGTTGGCCCAAGAGGAGATCATGGGTGAAAGGCATGTCTGCATCGGTTGACGATGATTGGAGATTCAAGTTGAAACTTGTCGATGTAGAAGAAATCGTACTTTGATTGAGGGGAAACTAGCCTAATATGGTACAGACTCGCACATGGTAGAGAGAATGTCAAGTACACATGTGATTGGTGTCATGAAATATGTAGTCCTACATCGGATATCGTTTGCAGCTAAAAGGAAAAATCAATAACATTGAGTTTGTCCATAACTCAACTGCTTGTACTTTTCAGTGAAAGTGCCAATTAGATCGTCAAGAGGCTCAAGTTTTGGCCTCCCCATTAGGAAGGTGTTTTTTTACCAGCTTTTGCATGATATGCATGTTTAGGCTTAAGGGCTGCACTTCGATTGACCTTCAAAACCAATACCTTTTCGACTTTACAACAGTTCGTGCTCTTTATTTATTAGTTAAAGCTCAAGAGGTGGTGCCTTCACAGAGACTTCAGCATCTTACCTAAAAATCTCTCTCTAAGAGAAAGCGGTATCAATCGCAAGGCAACAAACGATTTAGCCTAATAAAGTCTCCGAGCTTGGCGATAAGTTTTAATAACACCGACTTTTATTAGGGAATTCTTTTATTTTTACTTTGTATTTTCTAACAATAAAGCATCTAACAACGCTTCTAAACGGTAAGCAGATGGAGGTCCCCCCAGTAGATCCAGTGGTGCTTGCAATTTGTATCAATTTACATCAACATAAATAAAGAAAAAAGAAGCCCAACACTTTATATTTAACTTGTTAAATCTGGTCATGGTTAAAACTCCCATCCCCATTTTTATTAGGGTTTCAAGAAAGTGGTGGGGCCTTATGGAAAAAATATCTAATTCGATGGGGCCAAAAGAAGAAATGGCAAGTGGACAGTTCAACAACATCTTTGTTCAAAAAGGTATAAACCTTAGATAATTCAATAAAGGCACTTCCAATTATCGAGCTACGAACCTAACTCCAGCCCCACCATTAGAAACTTCGATTCCATCAATAGTACCACCATGTTTCTTTTTTTCTTTTTCTTTTTTGATGACCCAGGGAACCCCGCGCACTGTTCCAACACGGACAAACCCGACCCGCGCGTAGCAACGTAAACCCAGGGCGAACCTGGAGGACCCACCACCCCAGCCCACAGGTAAAGACGCGCGCGATTCCGCGGTGATTCGAACCCTCTCCTCGAAGAAGGGTCACGGCCCCCCCACGATGGGGAAGAACTACCAACGGAGCCACCGAAGCGGACCAACGGAGCCACCGAAGCGGGTACCACCACGTTTCTTTGGCCCTATGTGTTAAGGAAAAAGCTAGATCCGTCGTCGTTTAGCTTTCGGGCTTTTTCCACGATCAAAGTGCTGCGTAGTGCTAGGTCCATTACAACCGGCATCTACCGGGAAGCACTCCCCGTGCCATCGCGGCGTGCGTTGAATTGCCAGGATCTTCTTAGTCAATAAGCAATGAACATTCAACTTCTCACGCCATCAACTGCCGACGAATTCGCACTTGATAATCTATTGGTGTGAATTTGCGCTTGTGTCTTGCTTAGTCGACGATGCTTTGATGGAGTAATTGATGAACTTCTTGACTTAGCTTATGATGGGTTCGTTTGTCACGTCGTCAACTAGCTTTCCTGCTTTTTCCAGACGAAGTGTCGCATAGTGCCATGTCCATTAAAACCAGGTGTTCCCTGTGTCATCGCGACATGTTGAATCACGAGAATTTTCTTCGTTGATATGTAATGGACGGTCGACTTCTCACACCATCAATTGCGGACGAATTCGCATTTGATACCCATCAATGTGAATTTGCACTTGCGTCTTGCTTGGTGGACGATGCTTTTGATGGAGGAGTTCATGGTTTTTCTTGATTATGACTTCTGATGGGCTGGTTGGTTTGCCATTGAATCATCCATGTTCTGATGTCTGTCAAAACCAGCCTTGTCGCATCGCATTGCGACCTTTTTCCACAGCTGTCTTAACACCTTCCAAAGAACTAAAAGCGACCCTTCAAAGATCAAAAGCCAAGACGGTCGTTGTCCCACCTCCCTCCTAACTTAATCCCCACCAAAACAAAAGTTAATCCCCCACTAAAAATGCTTGCGTATCGTCCAAATTGTTTAGAGCTAATACTCTTTAAGACTTCATCCAACGGTGGACAGTCAATGATACTCAAAGAATCGATATGTAATCTTGAACAAAAATAGTGTCACGAAACCGAAAGCCAAAATCAGAGAGATTGATGCGGATTCTTAATTAGTACATCAGCTATATGGTACTTTTCAAGTCGTTGCACTCTCATTTCAACCAAAAGACTTCCTTCATAAGTCGGACACAAAACCTACCCAACAAAATTGAAATCCTAAAGAAGCACTACATATAAGCTGCACTAGCATCAGCCACTAATTTACATGATGCTGCAGCTGTCGGTGTTCTCGTCACTGAACATGTGGACGTAAGGGTCCGAAGCCGGGGGCGGCATCGGCGGGACGTAACCCATCGGTGCTTGCGGCCGGGCGTACATCATCGGCTGGAACATGTTGTTCCCCTGTGCATGTTGGGCTTGGGCCTGTCGTTGCATCATCATGGCCATGTACTGCTGCTGCTGCTGCTGCTGGTGGCTGTACGGGTTCCCCGGGCCCACCCCTTGATAGTACCCGCTGTTCATCGGCAGTCCTTGCACTGCTGGGATGGGGCCCATCTGGCCCATTGGGTAATTGCCCATCTGTCCCATTGGGCCCATGGGCCCCCCTGGGCCCCCAAAGCCACCACCACCTCTGGCCATGCCATGATTAGGGACATTCACATCTTGGAGGAATCCAGGTTGCATCATATTCATTGCAAAGGCCCCATCACCCTTGCCGCCTCCTCCTCCTCCCCCTCCCCCCTTTTTACCGCCACCGCCACCGCCACCTCCATTGCCGCCGCCGCCGCCGCCGTGATTGCCGCCCTTGTTCTTCTTGCCGGACCCTTCATTGAATCCATCCTTGCCACCATTTCCATGAAAGTCACCACCATTTTTGCCTCCATTTTTACCACCACCACCTCCTCCTTTGTTCTTGCCACCATTTTTACCATCATTTTTCTTTCCCTCTTTACCCTTTTTCCCACCACCACCACCAAACATCTTCATCAACCCTTGTATGTCGAAGCCGCTGCCCTTCTTGGCGGATTTGCTGTCGCCTTTGCCCCCTTTGCCCCCCTTGCCGCCGTCACCTTTTTTATCGCCTTTCCCTTTAGCCCCTTGATGTCCATGCGCACCGCCCCCACCACCCAACTTGGCTTGCTTAGAGAGAACATGGTGATGACCATGGCCAAACTCCTCCTCAAACTCCTCATCGTCGAATTCATCAGACTCGTCGCCATACTCATCGTCAAATTCATCATCAAAATCATCCTCACTTCCCCCAATATCATCCTCAGGCAAGTTGAACTTGACAGTCTTCTGTCCCTTAGCTGGCAGCTTCAGATCTTTAGCACCACCCTTCATGTACTGCTCCAGCTGCTGCAGCTGAGCCAGCTGCTGTTGCATATTTCCTCCCTTTTGCTGGTCTTTTCCATGATTACCCTTTTGAGACTTGTTGTCTTTACCTCCTTTGACATTCTCCATTTGCAAGTTCTTGATTTGTTGGTTGAGATTGAGAAGGTTTTGGTTGAACTGGTGGTGGTTGTTGCTGTTGCTGCTGTTCTTGTGTCCTCCTGATCCCCCCCAGAGCTCCGCATGTTTCCCTGATTTCTCAAGCTTCGCGATGAGCGTGTACGGATCTACGGAACCGAGCACTGTTACCTTGCCTTGCTCCGCATCTATACTAGCAGAGTACACTCCTAAAATTCAAACAGACAAAGAAAAACCATAAATTCCCCAGAAGAAGTCAACAGACTTTCACATCAACCAAAAAATATCCAACTAAAAGTATTTCGAAATAAAAAATAAAAAAAATCACCGAATGGACAGAGAAAAAGAAACCAAAAGCAACGGGGAGTAGGTACGTACCCTCGGTCTTCTTCAGCAGTTTTCTGACCTTCTGCTTGCATCCTTCACAGTGTATGTTCACTCTGAGAACACACGTCTGCAAGCAAAACCCCCCAAAACAGAGACGAAGTTAGAACATTTCAGAATAATCTCAAGAACACGGAAGAGAAAGATCTTAAAAACTTCTGCAGTCGTAATCAAGAACCAAGAACACAGCAAAAGACCCGACAAGACACGAACTTGGTTTCATGCTAATCAACTCAAAAATCAAGAGAAGGGGCCAACAGGGTTTACCTGCATCTTCATGACATCTTGTTTACTCATCCTTTCCTTCCAATACAGAGAGAGAGAGAGAGAGTGTGTGTGTGTAAGTGAAGTAGTGAGCTCAGAAGAGTGAGAGGTTTGAGAGGTTTAAGAAAGAGTAAGGCGGTTGGTGCAGAGCATTAACCTCTGCCCTTTTCTTCCTCTTCCTCTCTCTCCTCTCTCTCTCTCTCCGTTTCAGACTTCTCTGCAATTCTGGACAATTTATGTGTAGCTTGTGAGAGAGAGAAAGGAAGAGAAAGAGGGAGGAAGAG
Source organism: Eucalyptus curtisii (assembly GCA_017140595.1). Classification (NCBI taxonomy): domain Eukaryota; kingdom Viridiplantae; phylum Streptophyta; class Magnoliopsida; order Myrtales; family Myrtaceae; genus Eucalyptus; species Eucalyptus curtisii. The sequence continues at coordinate 21,131,002 of CM029495.1, forward strand.
GGGTGGGGGAGAGAGAGAGGCGGTGGATTCAGCTGTAATGAGCAATAAACAACTCACAAAAACCGATATGGCTTTGGTTGGAAGGAGCCACATTTTAAATAACAATAACAATAATAATAATAATAATTTGTTAAAGTCATCATGTCGAGGTGCATCATAGCCCAACACTCGGAAAAAGCAAAACGCGCTCGGCTAGGGAGAGAAGGTCGGGGAAGAAGACAGAAATAATTCCCGAAGCTGAACGTGCAATAAGGCGCCTGAAATTTTAATCTATTGACTGTGATCTTTCAATTTTTTATACATATTTAATTTAATCTTTAAATTATATAAAATTATTCAATATTATCTTTAAATTTAAATTAATGAAGGATTAAATTAAACATGTATCTAAAATCTATAAATCATATTGAATAAATTAAAAATTCAATAATTATATTTAAAAAAATAAAAAAAATAAAAATCATATTAGAGATTATTTGTGTCATTATTTTATAAAATCGTGAGAGGAGAGAGAGATCATGGAGGATGAGGATGGGTCGGGTCACAAGAATTCAAAGCTGGGGTGGCCCAATTATATGGATCGGTTGGTCTGGTATGGTCCACGCAATTATTACAATTCTAAATGATGATGAATGTCGTGTGTTTTTCACTGTAATCTCGTGGGGACACGCACTGAAGCCATGGAGGCTCAACTCCAGCAAGACCTATCAAAAATTCATACAGACATGCTTGCCATTATTACTGCCCCAAAAATTCAGTCCCACGATGTAGGGTTTTTCCGGTTCAACTCATGCTTTTTCTCGGAGTTACTTTTCCGAAAGACAATCGAATATTAATATTTTACATCGGTGGACCACGGCATTAGTAAATACTATACTCGTTAAAATAGATCACAAATCATGTTAGCAATATTAGGATATTAAAATATCTTTTAAAGATATTTATGATATTTTCTTTGATTTTCTATATATTTTTTCAATATGTACATCTAATTTGATTTCCTTTTATTTCTTTTGTCTAAACTTAAAAATGGGCTCTTTATATACTCTTTTTCTATATAGAAATATATAAAATTTTATGTTCCTCTATTCCGCATTATTCTTAACTAATCCATTTCTTAACGGCATATATTTGATAGGTTTAATCGTTATATGAGTTAGTTATATTTAGTAAATTGATGGTAAATGGGCTCATAATGGTTTAGTCTATATTAATGAGTGTTGATTTGATTCACAACTATACCCACACCAAATCCACTTCTTTGTTTCTTTCTTTACTCTTTCTCACCCTCATTCATGCCGCATTCTTACCTCAATTTAGGTATGAGTTTTCTTATATTTTAAATATGGAAGTAGTTCATTAATATATGTCGAGTCAGGTATGAATGGATATGGGTTAGAGTAAGCATTAACCACTAAATTTACATTACATAAAATATGTCAAAACAAGTTAAATGGATCATCATTTCCAACTCAATCCTCTCATTTGATAGTTCTACTAAATACACTTGATCAATGGATGGGCTTTTTAGTTAAGCTGGCAAAAGAAGCATAAATTTCAAGCCACCATGTTCATAATTAACCTCTACCTATGAGCTAATTATTTTACTGATCACTCGTGACATAAGAGTTTGTAATGCCATTTCACCATGAGCTCTGTTCTTTTGCTACTATCCAATGTAATGCCATTTCACCATGTAATTTGATGTTATATATGGACAGAGTTTGTAATACTTAATTTAGTGGTTCAGCTGATCATGGATCGCGAGTCTTCTCGAATCGGTAAATGGGCTCCAACTTAAGGGAACAAACTTTGATATACTTCTCGTCGTGGTCGGTTTAGGGTTTGCTATTGTTTAATCTGCGCTCTGTCACATCTATAAGTCAAATACAGGGGAAGAGTCTGCATTGATGAAATGAGTAAGGTCCAAGATCAGATTATTCATGCATCAGATTTGAATATCTACTTCACGTGTTGGGGTCATTTCAATTCTATTGTTAAGAACTAGTGCGCGACCCGGTTTATCAAGGAATTCTCTCTCCCTCTGCGGGGTGCAGTTGTCAGTTTGACCACACCATGTGGGAGAACATAGGAACATGTGCTGTGTTAGAACAGGTTGACTGTCTCTCCCTCCCTCCTTTCAAGAAAATGTCTAAATAAACAGGGGGTTCCTAAACCGAGGACATCTACCGTACTTTCGATTCCGCATATCACAACCCAGTTCATTTCGTCGCAAGCTAATACGAAATACCATTTTTTAAACCACGGTCCGGCAAGAATTCGACTCCGCAATGAAATACCTTTTATTAAAAATAATTTTTAGAGTTTTATTAAATGAGATGAAGTTTATAGCAATTTCAAACAGGAAATATCATAGATACTTAAGGGGATTGATAACTTTATTTTAAATGGAACTAAATCTATACAAACTGTGCTGAAATTTAATCGACGGCAAAGTCTAAGAAATGCAACATCGAAATTAATCGACAATGAGACATCCATGAATTATAATAAAGATAAATACCAAAATTTAATCGACAACGCAAATTTGGAAACTATAACTACAATGCAAAAATTGAAAGGTAACATATTTATTTGTTTGTACGCAAGATTCTTTAGTGGACAAATACCATAATCTATAGTGTTCACAATGTATTTTTTTTTCTTTAGTTTTAGCCATGCTTCCATGTTTCTAACAACTTTGGTTCCATGCTTTCACATCGCCATGATCTTATCTCTAGGCGGTTGTTCCCTAAAACTCGCGCCTCAATCTCATGCACTTTGCTACTGAGTTAACTCCATTCCTTTACCCATGATTCATGGGACTTCATTGTTTTCCTATTAGTGATTTTAATGTCGTGACGGAGTTTTGATTCTTTCAAGATATTTGCTCTTCGCTTGGTGTTGCAATCGATAATCGTTCAATCCCCTTTTAATCCATATCCTTATCAACAAACTTTGCCATGATAATTGTCAACAATGCGCTATTTTGTGTCCACAATACAACTTATGGTCATCGATGCATGTTAATATCGACAATAATTCCCGCGGTCATCAACAATGACCCACAGTTTTTATATGGATGACCTCTATCCACATGCTTATTTATGTTGATGACCCGGTTAACTTTTTCATGCAAACAAACATCGATGTCTATTTACGTTGAAAGGGGAACGATTCGCTCACACACAAATTCGGCCGATGGTTTTTCAAGGACATATGGAGATCCGGAAGAATCATAGCTAGTCAGAGATAATGCTTATTTTTAAGGGGGCAAATCAGGACTTGATGGGAAAGTCCCACTCCCACTAACAATTTCTCTAATGCTTCTGCATATACATGGGAAGCCCACAGCAATTAGCATAAGTTGGATCTTTTAAGAGTCGCAAGAAAGACCAATAAGTGCAAAAGCTATCCCTTTATGTGCCATTTTCATCTTCAACATAAGTAGGCGTTTCAAGTTTTTTTTTTTTTTGGTCGAACGGTGTTTCAAGTTCCTATGCCAGACACTGTGCCGGAGTCAAATTACCAACATCCAAAAGCTGTTCGAATAATCTCTCTTTCTTCTTTTTGGAGCCAAATTGTCCCTTTTCTTTTCTTTTCTGTTCTCCCTTCTAAAAAGTCTCACCCTGAGGGGAAATGTGTCCTGCGTCTTTCTTCATCTTTTTTCTTTGGCCCCTTAAGAAATGCCCCTTCGTCTACAAAAGTTATTTGGATGGTGACAAAAGAGGTCTTCCCTACAGTGAGGCACGGATCCAGAAGATGTGAACTCGGCGCATGCCTTTATAGGGTCGTGGGATAGGTCACCAAATTGTCCTTTTGCAACCCACAATCTTTGACTAAAAACTTAATTTCAAATTATGCAATTTTCGTTCCATATATCATCATTAAAAATTTGCCTTCACAGGTAGTGTTAAGAATTTGATTATATGCCATCATTATGTAATCATTCCATAAGATGGAATTTCTGCTAGTGTCGTGGGTGAAACTTAAGTTGTTTTCAAGGTATTTGCATCATGAGCAGGATCTAATGTAAGATTTTGAATGATTGTAAAACCAGCTGTGGCGCACCAAGCAAAGAGAGTTCGAGAGCAGTCCAAACCATGGTTGTCTTCTTCCTGCAAACCCAACACCCATATTTTTAGTAGCCTTGTCAGTAGAAGAATATTTCTGAAATTGGGGACAAATCCAGAGGAGGTGAGTTCAACGCAATATCAAGTTGCTTAGTCTAAAAACTATGCTCGTCTAGTGGATGTCAACTTCTATTAGCTTTTTGAAATAATAGACAAGCCTCCCTAAGTTTAATAGATACAGTACAACCATTTGAGAATCGATTCGGGTTTTTATCACTTAGCTCAAAAAAGGGGAAAAAAAGTTGGGATTGAGCTCAAATAAAAAAAGTGCCATAAGTATTAGAATTTTAATAATGAATGCCCATGTGATAATGTTGAGTATGTTTTATTTGGAAAATTCAAATTCTAAGATATTGATTGTGGATGACACAAGACCAATCAATGAATTAAAAATTGTAAAATCTCCTTAATTGGTTTGTTAATTAGTGATCCCTAGGTACTGTTGCCTGTTTGGAATGTTGACCTCCCCAGTAGTAACTTAAAATTTGAGATCTGAGATCTGTTTATTTTTATTATTTATATTGCTAGAAGCATCTAAGTATTGTTTATGACTGCATTATAACAGTGGAACAAGGGAACTATATCGATCCAGTGCATGTCCGCCTGCAATAAATGGATCTAAAACATGGTGGGGTCCTCTCAGAATAGATAACATCTACAGTAGCATGGAGAATGGAGGAAATAAGGGTGTAACTGGAGCTCTCGATTTCACTATGCTTTGAATTTTCTCATGAATTCTACGGTCAATTTTCTCCTTATCAAATATTATTTTTGTGGGATTTGATCTGTTTAAGAGAAAACTCTCTAACATGGGTAGAAAAGAAAGGAACATTTCATATCATTTACCAAAAAAAAAAGAATAGAAAAAGAGAAATGAAGAAGAGAGAGAAGAAGAAGCAGGAGCAGAAGAAGACGGACGAGTGCTGTTCGCGTCTGCCATAATTCCTGGCCTTTTTGCTTCGAGAAAGAAAAGAAAGCATCAGATGAGAAAGTATAATTATACAACCGCAACTCTGCTGTGTCTGTACAGGTACGTACAACTTGCCAGGTGAAAGGGAGGGAACGGGAAATTTGTGGGCAAAATCGTCGGTAAAATGGGGAACAGAAGTCCGTTTCCTTACGGTCACCGTGAGAATTAATTTCCTGATAACTTATGAAACTCATCCTATTTATTCTGTAGAGGGATTTCTTGTCATGAACACCTAGAGAGACAGAAAATATTCAATTTATCGTGACGAAATTCGACAATAAAAATAAAATAAAATAAATATATTATGAAAAACTTCAAATTGGTGTATTTATAAAAAAATTATCATAAATTAATTTTCTGATCACTAAAAACTTCAAATTGATATATCTATGATAAATTTACTTTTTATTAGTTTCAAATTTGGATGATGAGTTTGGGGTTTTACCCCTCATTTTTATGGTTTTTCGCGATATTTATCTATTTTAATAAAAACTAGCATATGGTAAATTTGATACAAATGAACCAATTTGAGGTTTTTTGTGGTAAAAAAATTAGTTTAACATAAATTTATTATAGATATACTAGTTTAAGATTTTTTTATGGTATTAATAAAAAAAAAGACAAAACTTGATTTAAAAAAAAATTTGAATATACATGTCTTAAATCCAATGATAAAATTATTCAATCACCTAAAATAACTTTTTATAATTGATTTATCGTGAAATTAATGGAGCCTTGTATCTATGATTGTTTCTCGTGTTGCACGGATCATATAAGCCATCAATAATGAAGAGGGGCTCTTTTTGGAGGAGAAGCGTGAAAGCAACCTCTCTTGGATGCATTCTAAAGAATAATTACTCCGCATGATCGTTTCCGATAGCTAGCCGGCGTGGTCGTCCTGTAAACGACGCTGTCCCGCAAATAATTGCTGCAAATCTACTTTGAGTGAAAGCCCTCGGGACGATGAGCCATTTTTCATGCTCAAAGTGTCGAGCAACGTCTTTCGATTTACTTTTTCCAAAGAGAAAAAACTGCGATTGATGGTTACTTATCAGATTGATGGTTGAAGAGAGACGGAGACAAGTTGAAAGAGCTGTCGCCGATAACTTTGAAGAGAGGCAAGAGAGTTGCAGAGCAGTCCAAACCCATGGTTGTCTTCTCCCTGCAAACCCAACGCCCCAAGTTTTGGAAAGCTTGTCGGTAGAAGAATATTTCTGAAACTGGGGACAAATCCAGTGCAGGTGAGTTCAGCCTAATGTCAAGTTACCTAGTCTGAAAGTTATGCTCATCTAGTGGATGTCAACTTCCATAAGTTTAATAGATACAGTACAATCGTTTGAGAATCGATCTAGGTTTTTATGGCTTAGCTCAAAAAAGGAAAAAGGAAAATATAAGTTGCAATAGAGCTCGAGAAAAAAAAAAGTGCCATAAGTATTAGAGTTTTAATGACAAATGCCCATTTGATAATAGTGGAGCATGTTTTATTTGAGATAATTCAATTTTTAAGATATTGATTATGCATGGCGCAAAGGCAATTAATCAATTAAAAATTGTAAAATTTTCTTAATTAGTTTGTTAATGAGTGCCATAACTACTATTGCCTGTTTGAGATGTTGATATCCCAATTAGTAATTTTATATTTTGAGATCTGAGATTTGTTTGTTTTTATTATTTATTTTGCTAGAAGCATCTTAGTATTGCTTTGTGTGTCAATTATAAACACTGGACCGCAGGAATTATATTGATTCAGTACATGTCAGATCGCGATAAATGGATCTAAAGCTTGACTCAGAATTAGATAACAGTTACGGTAGCATAGAGAATGAAGGAAATAAAAATGTAATTTGATTTCTCCATTTCAGTATGTTTTGAAATTCCTTATGTATTCTACAATCAATTTTTTTTTCCTTTTCACTTATTATTTTTGTGGGCTTTGGCCTGATTAAGGGAAAGCTCTCTAGCATGTATAGAAGAAGGGAACATTTCATATCATTACCAAAAAAAAAAAAAAAAGAAAAGAGAAAAGAAGAAGCAGAGAGAGACAGAAGCAAAAGAAGAATAAGATGGATGAGTGATGTTCCTGTCTGCCATAATTCCTGTCCTTTGTGATTTGAGGGAGGAAAAAAAGAATCATATGAGAAAGTATATATATATATATATATATATATTTTTTATATATATATATATATTTTTTTTTTTTTTTTTTGTGACTCGGGACCCCGTACACCGTTAGCGGCGGATAAACCCTGGGGAGGACACATGGAAACCACGACCACGTGCCCCCGGGCAAGGCCTCCAGCGACACCCGGGATTCGAACGCTCGACCTTTTGTGAGAGGAAGAGCGCTCGCTCCAGCGACGCCACCCTAAGGGGTGGTATGAGAAAGTATATTTTATAGAGTTAATACCTTGAAAAATCTCAAACCGACACGGGTGTGATAAATTTACCCCAAGTTAATTTTATGATTATGAAAAACTTTAAACTCATACAAAAATGACAAATGTACCCCAAAATGATCACAAAAAAAAAACCTCAAACTAGCATAGTTGTGACAAATTTACCATAAGCAAATTTGTTCGACCGCCAAAAACTCCAAAATGCTACATTTGTGATAAATATATTATCTATTAAATTAGATTAATATCACAAAAATTGTACAAATGTGACATACAAATAGTAAAATTCCAAATCGAAACATTAGTTAACTGTCACGTGTCATTAAATTTAACAATTTGATAGTAAATTTTAATAAAAAACCAATAGAGGGTAAATTTATCAAAAGTATATCAGTTTAGAGTAAATTTGTCAAAAATATACAAGTTTGAGGTTTTTAATGATCAAAAAATTAGTTCGAGGTAAAATTGTCATTTATGTACCAGTTTATAGTTTTTTTGGATATTAACTATTTTATATACCGCAACTCCACTGTGTCTATATTGGTACGTTCAACTTGGCAGGTGAAGAGAGGAAATGGGAAATTTGGTAACAAATCATAGAATGTGAAACATAAGTTCATTTCCCCAAGGTCACTGTTAGAATTAATTTCCCGATAACTTATGTAGTTCATCCAATTTATCCTATACATGATTTAGTGTCATGATCAATAAGATGAGTATGATTTCAAGGTAAAATTGAGAATTTGAAAACCGGATCGATCAATTCCAGATTCTAGGATATATAGGGTAGGTTTTGGATTCTAAAAATTAGAAAATCTGTTTGGACGAGTAGGTTCAAAATTCTAGGTTTCTAAAACAAGTTTTTTTTTTTTTTTTTTTTTGTACAATCCTACAGCATTCTATGATGTACGATGATGAGTGTGTAATCTGAAACTGCTAATATGCACTTCCATTTTCGATTATATCTATAATTGAAACTTTTACCTCGCTAATATTTCAAAATCTCCACGTGTTTAAATATGAGTCGTGATAAGTTGATTGTAGCAAATGGTGGTCATTAGAGATGATGGTTCATTACCATCGTTCATTTAAGAGTACATGTGGAACCTAGGTAGATCTAGAATCAATCTTGGAACCTTTGATGAGGTAACTTCCTAGTTACTGGCATACATATTAAGTTTCAGGTTTCATGTGAAACCTAAAACCACTCACTTCTAATGAACACCTAGAGAGATTGAAAATATTCATTTTATCATGACAAAATTCTATGACAAAAGAAAAGGTAAATACACAAAATACATTTATGAAAAATTTACACTAAATTAATTTTTTTACCCTAAAAAACCTCGAACTAATACAAGGTAAATTTGTCACAAATGTATCGGTTTAAGGTTTTTGATAGTGAACAAATTAGCTTTGGATAAATTTATCATATGTATACCAGTTTAGAGTTTTTTATGATAAAAAATTAGTTTGTGATTTTTCGCGATATAAATATAATTCAATGGAAATTAGTAAATGATAAATTTATCATAAATATACCAGTCTGGGGTTTATGGTGGTTAAAAAATTAGTTTGAGATAAATTTATCATATATATACTAGTTTAGGTTTTTTTATTATTAAAAACCTAGTTTTGGTTAAATTTTTCAACAGACGTATTAATTTGGAGTTTTTTGTTGTATTTATCGAAAAAAAAAAATTGATGGAACTTGATTTTAAAAAAAGGTATTTGAATATACATGTCTTCAATCCAATAGTTTTTAATATGTTTATATTACGCTGGCGAAATAGTTAGTAATAACCTAATACAAATTTTAAAATTAATTTATTGTGAAATAAACGGAGTGTTATACCTACGGTAGCTTCTCGTGTTGCACGGATCTTATAAGGCATCAATGAAGAGGGGCTCTTTAATGTCGCATTATGCTGGCGGAGAAGCGTGAAAGCAACCTCTCTTGCATGGCATTCACAAGAACAATTACTCCGCATGATTGTTTCCGATAGCTAGCCAGCGTTTAAATGACATGTTCCGCAAATAATTGCTGCAAATCTGAAAACTTAAGTGAAGCCCTCAGAACGAGGAACCAACCAATGTCTTTATATTTCCTTTTTCCAAAGAGAAAAAACTGCCGATCGATAGTTACTTATCAGATGAATAGTAAAGAGAGACGGAGACAAGTTGAAAGACCTGTCGCTGATTGCTTTGACAAGCTGCAACTGGTCGCTAAAAGCTCTTTCCCAATCCAGGAACACGCGCCTTCTCTCGTGCCATCGCAGGCCTTTGCCTTGCCTTCTCGTGCTGCTGAGCAAAGACTCTGTGTTATTGGTAATTTGGTAGGCAATCGCTTTCGGCTGGCAGTGGCAGGGAGCGACTCCATTTCTGATGTAACAAGAGAGTGGTTGGGCACCGTTCTCTCAGTGAAAAAAGTCATTTTGGATCCTCTGGGAATCTATCTCTTTTGGTTAAAAGTGAGACCGTAATTTCTCTTTTCTGGAGAAAGTCACAGTGTCTGTCACCCCAGAAATGACATGGATGGGAGAGGGAATCTATACCTACCAGCATGTAGGTGAAAAGGGCATTAGACTGACTGGGAAGGAAGACGGACAGAGGGAAGGTAATTAACTTGGAGAAAGCATTAAGTGGGCATAAGTCAGAACTACCTGAATCAATCACTACGACACAATACCCAATAGTATTTGCTAACTCCTTGAAATGCATGGTGGCTATTGTAGACATTGACTTTAAGTTTTGTTGAAAATACCCTCGAATTTTTATCCTTCAAATGTGTTTCCTAGTTTGAATGGTTTCTTAATTTGAATGGATTTTCTAATTTCAGTGGTATTTTAGTCTGAACGATTTTTCTAAAAAGGCTTTCCTATTTTGGATACAAATATTATAAATATGAGATTTGCCACACACCCTAAAAATGTTGATGTTGGTGTAGTATAGCCAGTGCTTGTATATAGTCCATCATGACATGTCATTCCATGTTATAAATAGAAATTTTGAATTACGATTAAGACAAGATTAACAAAATGCATCATTTACATTCTTAATTAACTTGATTAGGATTAGAAGAGCCACAAAGGTCAACATAGGAAATGCTCATAAACAATCAATTGAGTGCACGGAACAAAAGATAGGAAGAACTATCTTATCTTAAAATGACTAATTTGTTCAATTGTATAAAGTAAAGAAGACCTCCTATTTTTAAGGGATCTCAATCGCTTTTTTCATCCTTAAATATTCTTCATTACTTATTTTATCAATCAATTTTGCCTTTCAGCATATATTTATATATTCTTATCGTTAATTTCTTTCAATTATTCATTAAGGTGTCGTTCAAGATAATCCTTTAAGTAAAAACTTGTTATTAGTATTTCCATAGAAGTAGATTGCTGGGGAGTTATAAAGTTAAAGTTAGGGTGAAGAATGACATCATCACCCTGTGAGTGCGATGGACTGATCTGAAAGCTCCCGTGAGCGACACTGATCGATGTACCTCTGATGGGGCATAGTGCCAACATCGAGGGAAAATAGCACATGGTCTTTGAATCTCGAGTCGGACAGAACCATGAGAAAATATCTCATCCATCCCATCAAAATATCGCCACAACATTCTATCTTACGATTAGTCTTCCCACTAGCCAATGCTCTTTAATATTTTGTTTTCAGTTTGTGTACTTTTTGTTTTTGAACAAACTTCAGTTTGTGTACTTGACGTGGATAGATATGTGCAGGAAAATTAATTTCAAACATATTTATTGGTGTGAATTCATTTTTATTTTTTATTTTTAAATTTTACTAAACTATTACGTGTGATTCCAACAAAATTCTTTTGAAAAATTTTCAGTAAAAATGGATGATGTGGCAATGTGTCCCATAGAACGGTTGTCAATTATCAAATTGTCATGTCAGTGATTTTCGGTAAAAGTTGATTGAAAAAAACACAAGAGTTTTGCGGAAAAATTTAAGATAAAATTGAAAAAATTGATATCTAGGAGATTTGATGGGATCAAACTAACTATTTTAAAAGTTGAAGTTGTTAGATATATGAGTGTTTTATTACTTAAATATTCTAATACTTTCCCGCATCCTTAATATGATATTTTTAATTTAATTGGGAAGGTAAATCTAATATGGAAAAATTCGAACTATGGACCTCCAGCTTTGATACCACGTGAGATTCGATGGGATCACAACCAATTATTCTAAAAAGTGTAAGCCTTTAGATGAAAGTGTGATTCATTATTTAAATATTCTAATAGCATCCATGCAAAAATTTTATTCTTGAGCTACAATAATCTTTGACCTAAAAAAACAAAAAGCTAGAATAGTTGAAGCCCGCTAATGTTTATTACAAAAAGCTAGAATGGGGGGAATGGCTAGTTTTGACACATAATATTTGTAGTTACCACTAGATATGCAAGGATAGAGTTTTCTCTTTTAATATTCTATTATTTATTCCCTAATTTAAACTTTAGATCTTGGTTTTTCAGCAATGCAGCGATTGGAATGAAAATAGGAGTCCCATTTCCTTTCTTTACACTATTTGGCTAATCATAATGGGAAGGAATGGTAGTTGGAAGCTAACATTGATACTTAAATGACCCATTGAACTTCCTTATAGAGACATTAACTTTAAACTTTCGACTTTTCATGAATTATTATCAACCCGTACTATGTTTTTTATGTAGTCCAAAATACTTGAAACCTTTTCAAAGTACTCAAAAATATTGGCAGAAAGTTATTTCTTCGGTTTCCTTCATAAGAAAGTAGTTATGAAGCCCCTACTACATCTTTTGTAAGATTCAACAGCATAAATTTTTGAAACTTAAATGTTAATTATTTGTTTTCGAAATTTGGAGAGAAAATCCTAAGTCGAAGTGTGAAGTAACTGACTTCAAGATTAGCGTAGGAAGGTAAACAAGCCTAAGCAACTTCTGCTTTTAACTGGACAAAAGCCCGGCCATGATGGAGTACTTTCATTTAGGGATGGAAGCAGGATCATTTTGGAACGGCAAGCGTCTTCTCAAACCCGTCATCTTAACTTTATATTATTCCACGAGCCCTCACCAAATCCATTACATGCTTTGATATATTATCCCAAAGCCAACTTGCTAAAGTAGTCGGGTCTCCGTCAGGTACCCGCAACTTGCCACATGATTTTATAATAAACAATCATTTTTTTAGTTAAATATAAACCACCTCATTTTCGCAAATGCAACTATTTATTTAAAATTCATGCATTGTAAATCTCAAATTGGAGTCTTACGACATCCAAAATATAAGATTGAAGAATTTAAAATTAACGGACATCCAAAATATAAGATTGAAGAATTTAAAATTAACGAACATGAAAAACTAAGGTCTAAAATAGGGAAAAGTACCAAAAAAGTTCTAAATCTATGACATTGGTATTGATTTAGTTTTAAATCTTTCAATTGGACTAATTTAGTTCTAAACTTTTTTACATTGATATCAATTTAGCTCATCTGACCAATTTTGGCTTTTGGTGTTGATGTGATGACGTCTTAGGTTGGCCAATCGCTAACGTGGCAATTTTCAAATATATTTTTCAAAATTTTTTAATTAATTTTTCCTTGTTATTACTTTTTTTTTTTTTTTTTCCTCTTCTTCCTCTTGGCCTTCTTCTTCTACAATGGCCAGCGAGCCTTTGGTGGCTCACCAGCCATTGAGCAAGGGCTGCTTCTCTTACAGTGGCTGGCAAGCCTCCAGTGGCTCACTAGCCATTGGGTGAGGGTCGCGCCCAGGGTCGTGGGCAATGCGGCTTTGCCCAGATTTAGGTGAGGCCAAGGCCACCTTTGCTCGTGGCTAGGCCATGGGGAGGTTGGCCTCACTCAGTGCTCGCCGGCCATTGTGAGAGAAGAAGGCCAAGAGGAAGAAGAGGAAAAAGAAAAGGAAAAGGGAAAAAAAAGAGAGGAAAAATTATAACAAAATTCAAAAAAATATAAAAAAAAAATTATATAAAAATTGCCATGTTAGTGTTCATCGGCCGACGGGCATCCACGTTAGCATCAATCGGCTAGAATTGATCGGATGGACTGAATTGGTATTAAGGTGAAAATATTTAAGACTAAATTGGTCAAAGTGAAAGGTTTAAAATTGAATTGATACAAATACCATACGTTTATGACTTTTTTTGTACTTTTCTTGTTTAAAATAGGTAGAAGCTAGGAATGAAATAGTGGCTGTCATTGGAAAATCTATTATAATACCACGTTGCCTTCTTAGCGTTGACAGATTATTATAATTAACTGATGTCATAATTTTTAATATAGTAAAGGCAATTTAAAAATTCCTGCAAATCCTAAAAGAATTTACACTGATATATATTTACTCAACTACCTAAGATATATAAAGAAGACAAACGACACTTTAATGGCAATACATATCGGCTTTGATTATTGGGCTTTCCGACCATAAAATCCCGAATCTGTCCCAAATCCTACAAGGTTTATGGCAATTGAGCCCAAACCCGTCTAACCTCCCCAAACCCTCTATCCATTTACATCCCATTAGGATTTAGATGGTTCGGATGCCTTATTATACTCATGCTACTTCGATCCTTTACATCGATAGAAGGGTGAAAATCTGTAATACATACAAAAATTGTAGAATATCATGTTTTTTATGTCAAAACTAGAGCATGCTATTTTTCAGAGTGTTGCTCAGTAAACGACGTGGAGATATTAAATTGGGCGTTTAAACCAGTGTGCTCCATGGCTAAAGAGAATACCTATTATTTAGAGAGCTTCAATGTGACCTTGTCTCTACCACATGCTTTGCCAAGACTCTAAAATTTAAGGCCCTCCACTATAGGAAGCTAAAAATACATGCAAGTTTCCATATTTCGTATCTCCAGCCGATCAATGGCTCAGACAAAAAGCTCAAGAATCAAACTTTTTTTGTTTTATCAAAGCAAGAAACAACTGTCCGGCATTGTGATAAGTGATCGCCACAATGAATCAAAAAACGAGAATAAATACAGCGAGAAACCATGAATTGTGTTGGAAGATCTTAGAATCGATTCTGTACATAATTGATTCTAGTAAATATTAGTAAATAGGAAACTCTGATACATGTATATTACTTTTCCTATTTTACTTTTTTCTGTCTTGCACTATTTATGTACAATGTAATAACACAATTGAATACAAGTTAGATAATACAATTTCCCCAAAGTTCTGTTACCTTCTCGTCATGGTATCGAGCATCGTTTCCTGCCCTAGCTTCCGCGACCTTTCTTGAATTGCCATTGCTTCCTTCGATCTGTAACTGAGGATTATTTCCTGCAGAACAGATTAGCAAAGCAATTAGGAATTCATCCTTGGTGCCATGACAAAAGATAAAGAGGTTATGAATACCTCGAAGAAACTTCTTCAACACGAGAATCAAGGGATCACGAGTTTCTCATCCGGATGGATCGACTTTAGAAGAGCGGGTAACCAATGTTACCTCCGCACCGCTCCCGCTTGTGAGTGCAGATTCCGGGGCCAACCTACCGGCCTCCGGCCCGTGGTACACCACACCATGGCCCCAATATCCGTATGGGGCCAATCCGACTAGTGAGTCGGGTCAAACATCTGCGAATCACAGATCCGGATTCACACCGGGTCACGGAATCGAACCCTACCCGGTTCCACCCCCTTACCTGTTTCCATTCAACGGAGGACGGCCGGAGCTTGGAGATCCGCTTTACACTTCGCCGGCGGACGGCCCGGAGCTGCGGTTGGTTACCCAACAACTCACTGGAACGACGAATTATCACGCCTGGGCCCATGATCTTCGGCGTGCCCTCGTTACCAAAACCAAGGATGGTTTTATTGATGGAACAATACCTTACCCGACGGACGAACGACTGCAGAGGCACTGGAATTGCTGCAATCAACTTGTGCACTCCTGGATCGGGAATTGCTTGGCACCCGATGTCGCCGCCGGTCTTCCTCCGACCGAAGATTCGAAGAAATATTGGGATAATCTACAGGAAATGTACGGGAAATCAGATAGGGCTAGGGTTTTCTCGTTGACACAAGCCCTAACCGAGCTAAAATAGGGGAACCTTTCGGTTACCGCCTGTTTCAACCGATTATCAGCCCTGTGGAACGAGATTGAAGCGGCTGAGGACAAATTGGAAGGGCCAGAGGCCACTCTCCGTCAATACCATGCGATTAAAGAAAAGGAGAAAGCTACTCGATTCCTACTCACCTTGAACGACACTTACGCGGGCTTTCGATCGCAAATTCTTGCGATGGATCCTCAACCACCGCTCGGCCGAATCTTCCAGTTGGCCGTGCAGGAGGAAAACCAGAGGGCCGCCGCGAACGAACTTGCTCGGATCGGTGAAGGAACGGGCTTCACAATGTTCCCCTCGGGCTTCGTCGCGACGGAGACCGTCGCCGGAACAGGAGGGAGCCTCGGAGTCGCAACACAACCGAGAGAAAAGGCCTTCGCGGCTGCGGCGTCGAGGAGAAACGAAGACTGCCCTAGGTCTTCACGGATGGACGGCTTGGATAGAAGAGCTGGATCGGACGGTCCAGATCAGTTCTTTGCAGCGAACGACTGGGATCGACGCTCGCAATCTGAGGGCTGGGATCGACGCGCGCAATCTGACGGCTACAAATTGATGAGCTATCCGGCTGGATCGGACGGCCAGTATTTCGCCACGTCAGCACCGGTCTACAAAGCATCCAACGGCACTCGTTTTGCCAAATCAACAGGCAAGGTCAGTGGGCAAAATTCAAAAATTAAAAATAAATATTGTGAATATTGCAAACGACCGCACCATACTGTTGATACATGTTGGAAACTGCATGGGAAACCCAATAATAAAAAGGAAAGGGAGTCTTCAGTTTATCAGGTCACTGCACAGAAGGGTGGTGGACCATCTCAGCAGACTATCACTCAACAACAGTATGAAAATATCATCCAAGCATTGGGCCAACTTAAGACTGGGAACACTTATGCAGGATTCTCAGGTACTTTTTTACATGAAAGGAATTCATTATCTATTGATGCATGGATTATCGATTCAGGCGCTAGTGACCACATAGTTTGTAATGAGTACTTATTTTCCCATGTCTATCAAAACACACAATCTCCTGTTACGGTACGTCTTCCAAATGGGAACATTACATATGTCACCAAAATCGGTACCGTACATCTTGGTCAGAATTTTATTCTTAAAAATGTCCTATACATTCCTGATTTTGAGTTCAACATTCTTTCAGTTTCCAAAGTATGTATGGACAATTCCTGTAAAGCCATATTCAATTCCGAAAATTGTGTCTTTCAGGACCTTTCGACTGGCAAAGTGATGGGCTTGGGTAATGAGGCACAAGGACTTTATTTTTGGGTCAATTCCCAGGAGATTTAGCATTATTGAATAAAAGCATTTATTGTAATGCAATCAGCTATAATAAAAATCTCCTTTTGCATCAACGATTGGGTCATAGTGCTAAATTTCCTCATCCAAAATGCTCCATATGTCCTTTAGCTAAACAAACTCGAGCATCATTTCCAATTAGTACATCTCGAACTCAAAATCCTTTTTCATTGCTTCACATGGACATCTCTGGGGTCCCTATCACACTTCTCATCGTGATGGATCTCGCTACTTTCTTACCATAGTTGATGACTATAGTCGTGCCACATGGTTATATCTTATGCAATCAAAAAGTCAAACATTCACTCATTTATCAAATTTCCTTTCTTTAATTAGAAATCAATTCAATAAATCTGTACAGCGAATTCGTACAGATAATGGGCGAGAATTCTTTACTTCTGATTGCATAAGATTACTGTCTACTCATGGAATACTCCATGAAAGTTCCTGTACTTACACTCCACAACAAAATGGAGTTGTAGAAAGGAAACATAGACATCTCTTAGAAGTAGCCCGTGCACTCAAATATCAAGCTTCAATCCCGAAGAATTTTGGGGAGACCGTGTGGTCACATGACCGCCTATCCGATTAATCGCATGCCCAGTCGAATCCTTCATGGTAAAACTCCATATGAAATGCTTTACAACAAACAGCCAGATAATGATCACCTTAGAGTGTTTGGTTGTTTATGTTATGCTACCAGTGTGGGTCCTCGGGATAAAATGAGTCCCCGTGCAACACGATGTGTTTTTATGGTGTACCCCCCTCTTCAAAAGGGATATCGTGTTATGGAATTTTCCACTGGACATTTCTTTACCAGCAGAGATGTTATTTTTCATGAAGACATATTTCCTTTCAAGGAGAAGCTCCATCCATCTCAAGATACTTCATCAAAAAACAATCAGTTTCTTATGTCCGATGAAGATATATCCTTGACACCTGGTTTTCTTGTGGCACCTCAATCATCCATCACACAAGCACCGATGGAATCCCCAAATCAAGAAATTGAATCACCTATCTCACGTGAAGAAGCCCCATTATCTTCTTCAACAGTGGAAACAACAGAGATAGTTGCTGAATCATCTGAGGCTTCTGGACAATTAGATGAGCTACCCCGTCGTTCTGGAAGACAAACACGTCCGCCCACATGGACTAAGGATTATATATGTTCTGCTGCAAACTCTTCAGGTACACAATATCCGATTTCATCCTATGTTTCTTTCAATCGGTTATCGGGAGAACATATGTGTTGTATAAGTAGAATTTCAGAAGAATGTGAGCCATCCTCTTTTGCTGAGGCGGCACAAGATCCCAAATGGCGACATGCAATGGAATCTGGACTTGCTGCACTCATGGATAATAACACTTGGGATGTTGTTCCCTTACCACCACATAGAAAGCCGATCGGATGCAAATGGGTGTACAAGATCAAGTTCAAATCGGATGGCTCCATAGAACGTTACAAAGCTAGGTTGGTGGCCAAAGGCTTTACTCAAAGAGAAGGTTTCGATTACCACGAGACTTTCTCCCCAGTCGCGAAGGAAGTTACTGTACGGTCCTTTCTATCTGTTGCAGCAGTACGAAATTGGTCCTTACACCAGATGGACGTCCACAACGCCTTCCTTCATGGAGACTTGGATGAAGAAATTTACATGGATCTTCCTCAAGGATTACGCAGACAGGGGGAGTATCGGGTATGTCGTCTTCGCAAATCCTTGTATGGTTTAAAACAGGCATCTAGACAATGGTATGCCAAATTTACTGCTGCATTAACCAATGCTGGTTTTCAACATTCCAAGCATGATTATGCTTTATTTACACGAAATGTGGGAAGATCGTCGATTTATTTGCTGATATATGTTGATGACATATTGATTATGGGAAATAATGATTCCCATGTTGCAAAATTCAAGGAATATTTGCACTCTGCTTTCCACATCAAGGATTTGGGATCTCCCAAATTTTTCCTTGGTATTGAAATCGCAAGGTCTGAAAAAGGAATTTCCCTCAGTCAAAGAAAATTTATCTTGCAAATCGTTTCTGAAGCCGGATTATCAGGTTGCAAGCCAGCAGTAATTCCCATTGAACAGAATGTCAAATTGACAACACATGAGTATGATCTCAATTCTTCTTCATCAAACAGGGATCCGTTACTTAAGGACCCGTCAGGGTATCAACGGCTTGTTGGTAAATTGATATATCTTACCATGACAAGACCTGATATGTGCTATGCGGTTCAGATACTCAGTCAATTCATGCATATGCCAAAGGAGTCACACATGAATGCAGCCTTGAAGGTTGTAAAATATTTGAAGGGGTGTCCAGGACTCGGTATATTTCTATCACGTGAATGCAACATGGAGATGACAGCATTTTGTGACACTGATTACGCTACTTGTCCAATGACTAGGAGATCCATCACCGGTTTTTGTATTAAACTGGGTAAGACGTTGATTTCGTGGAAAACAAAGAAGCAATCCACCGTGTCACTTGTCATCATTTGAATCAGAATATCGAGCCATGGCGAAAACTACCTACGAAATAGTCTGGATACGAGGACTTCTTTCTGATTTGGGAATACAGGTCAATGGACCAAGTGAATTGTTCTGTGATAATGATGCTGCACTTAAGTTAGTAGCAAACCCAGTTTTTCATGAAAGAACAAAACACATAGAAGTTGACTGTCACTTCACTCGTGACAAGATCAAAGAGGGAGTTCTCGTAACAAAAGGCATCGGAATAGCGGATCAACCAGCAGATATTTTCACTAAGCCGCTCTGCCAAAGACAGCACAAGTTTCTATTAAGCAAGCTAGGTGTCCTTGACATATATAGGCCACCAGCTTTAGGGGGAGTGTTGGAAGATCTTAGAATCGATTCTGTACATAATTGATTCTAGTAAATATTAGTAAATAGGAAACTCTGATACATGTATATTACTTTTCCTATTTTACTTTTTTCTGTCTTGCACTATTTATGTACAATGTAATAACACAATTGAATACAAGTTAGATAATACAATTTCCCCAAAGTTCCTGTTACCTTTCTGTCAAATTGAATCAACGCAACAAAACAAGGGACAACGGGATCTACAGTTACAACAACGTGACACAAGCATTACAGACAGGGATCAACTGTAAGTTTTCTCACGCTTCTTCGTGCTGTCCGATTTGCGAGAGGTGATCCAGACACGAGAATTTTGGTCAAGTGCATGCATCTCAGCTTAGCATAAAGAATGTGTTATTTAATGGGCGAGACAGCGTATGATAGATACAAATACTATTACGCATCTCCATGGCCTGGGTCAACCACCGACCTGTTATGGTCATGGAGCATGCATTTCAGCACTCGGGATTTATGAATGTGCGGAATGGATTACAAGACAAGTTGACGACTTGTGTCTGATGAGTGCGGGTGCTATGCTTCAGTATTAGGATTGCAGAGTTAGGTAATAAGCAGCACAGATTTTACAGAATAAGTGATCAACCTGTGTTGCTTTAGAGAATGTCTTCTATATAACTAACGTAATGCTGAATATCTAATGAAGCACAGCCATCTTTAACAAGTGCCTCTTGGAAATTTGTTGAAACATGCTTAATGAGAATATAGTCTTCAAAGCATTGAGCACGCATATGACGAGGACAATCTGGGTATTCGAAATCATAATATTTCCTTGTCTAATTGGTTAACAAGTGCCCTCGGGTATTTATCAACAAAATCCGATTGTTATTAACTAATCAATTAAGTGACATGCAATGTTCTTTTTACAGTGAAATTGTGTAAACTATTCCCATTCGTCTGATGGACTGAAGAATTAATTTAATTTAAGATACTAGAACAAGCTCCTATTATAGACTCGCCATTTCTAAGTTGCTAATTCACAGACCGATTAAAGGAGGGAGAGCCTCCCTCCATGGCATGCTCTGCGTTAGCTTCAAAGTTCAAGACGGCGAGTCAAGAGAACAACGCATGCAAAGTTTCCACATTTCGTATCTTCAGCCGGATAAAGGCTAAGAATAAGGTGGAAATCGGACTTTAAATCAAAGCAAGAAACCATTAGCTTCCTCTTGCGTTGTGATAAGCGACCCTCGTGATTAAATTATTTCATTAGAAGTAGTAAAAAGGCAGACAAATTCGGCAAATGGGATCTCCAGCTACGTGCACAGCACGAGCAATTGCCCTCTCTGTATGTCGAATCTTATCTCGTTTCTGGGTAGCGACCTGGTCACGGCAATGGCTATCCTCAATAGACCTGCGGCGACTGTGATTGTCATGCTCCTCTGCATTTGCAGGCTTGCTCGGGGTGACCCGGACACGAGGATCGTGGGCTATAGTTGCACCACGTCGACTTATCAGGGCAACGATCTTTTCAAGATCAATCTAGACGATGCTCTCCACCATTTAAGGGACGACACGGCGTAGAATAAGTTCAATTATTACTACCAATCACCATGGCCAGGGTCGACCCCAATCTGCTACGGTTGCGTCCTGTGCATGACCAGTGCTGTTACGCAGGTCCGCATTTTATGTCCGATGAGTGTTGGCGCTCAGGTCCAGCTCGGGGATTGCAGAGCTAGGTGCGAGCAGCATGACTTCACCGAATAGTTAGGTGACTTTACTTCAGGGTGTCATCTACATACAGAAAAAATCTTTTATGTAATGTTATATTACATAACATGTTGACATGGTTTTGATTATATGTTAAATATTGAGGACACACAATAAGATGAAAGGCATCGGTCAATATATCACTTGGTATAAATGTTATGCAAAAGACTTTCTCATGTACGTGGAAGGAGTCATCCAGCATAGCGTGGAAACTTGTATTGCTTCCTTCTTTGTTTTCCTTTGAAGATGACTGTGACATTTGACATCAAGCCCAAGAACTAGTTGATCGATATTTGCTTTGATTTAATGCTTGTCTTGCGCAATCTTACTCATTTGATTTTGTTCTTTGTAATTCCAAAATCGAAATATCAGCTAATTTATTATGAGATCCATAAGCAATTTAGGCAGCTTGGTAGAAAGCTCCATCCTCTACTTCTTCACTTAATGATGGGAAGGGTTGCTTTTGCATCAATTACGGTTTGTTTTATGATTTAGGTACGACTTATGCATGGCCCATCTATTCTTTGCCCGTGATTCCCGCGATTTCGCAAATTATTGTCTAGTTAAATCGTAAATCTTTGTCTTTCTATGTCGTCGTGGAAGGGAACCGCTAATCAATCGCATGTTTTACGCAATTGCACAATAAGATGATAAGACAAGCATAAAAAAGCTAGTCATATTAAGAATGTGACACTTTAAATTTCAATTTGAAAGACAAGTTATCAATTTTCACTTCCAATGTAGCCCTTTTAATAAAAAATTCTCAGGAAAATGCTAGCGCAATGATCCAATATTTATTGGTTGTTCCATGTGATTTCCTATAAAAAATTAGCCGAAAGGATAAAATTGGAACATTGTGAAAATGTTTAAATTAAATTAGTAAAATTGAAAAGTTTAAAATTGAATCAACGTTTATACGATAGGTTTATGATTGATTGAACAATTTCTCCCGACTTATGATTATTTGTCCCAGACATTACTCAAGTGATTGCTTTAGTGATTCCAAAGAACCTGTGCATGTAGATTAAGCGCAAGTTATCACATCATCAATAACAGATAATTCATTTCGCCATCTGCAGTTCAACTTACAGTTTTCTTAATCCATTACATTAATTATGTTCGATTTTGCAGTCAGTTGGCGTCCAAATCGAATTTTAAGCATCTTTTCTAACTCCAATTAGGTTAATGAACACGGTCCTCACATGTTTATTCACTGAAGGAGCGGTCCTACATCATCAGAAAAAGGAAAATTAAAAAGGAAATTCTTGGGGACGTCGTTCTGCAACATATAAGCTGTAAAAAGTGACATTTCTACTGATCCAGTTGAAGACTCCATAAGAGACACTCCCCACTGGAATGCCTGCCTCATTCGACATGCAAAAAAACATCGAACAGACCAAAAGCAAAATGTTAAATTGTACGACGATGAAAGTTTATTCTATGCACGACATGACAGCAGTAGAAACGTTCATTCTTTTTTTTCAACTCTCTTCTCGGACACTAGCAGCAAGACTAGAAACAGCATTGCGACTGGCAATACCTCGAGTACATTGGCGATTTTTCATGCTAAAAAGGAAAGTAGTGTTGGATTATTTTAGAGATCGTTCACTTGAAATGCATAAAATGAAGGTAAAGAACGTAAATTAAGAAAGTATTACTTTGTCAGTAGCAATTAACAGCTGCCTAGGCAATAAATAGTTAAGCAGCGAGTTCATGTGAAGTATGCTCAACAAGTGTTTTGACTTGTTAACTAGATCCACGTTAGATATGATTTAGTACTCGTGGATTCGGACTTCACTCAACAAGCTACTTGGACTTGTCTTGAGCTCCGGAAAAATTGAGACAGAAGACAACAAGCTGGCGATAGATGAGTAGCTAAGATTTAAACTAATCCAAAAAAGGTTTTTTCCCCAATAGTAAGTTCGTTTGCCTCGCGGGGCAATGATTCGCACTTGATTCTTTCATCTGGGCTAAGTGTACACGACAGTCATCAATCACGCTGCATAGGCCCATGGGCTTTCGTTTCCACCTGAAATTAGCTGCATGGAGGGGCTATTTTCATCCTTCTAAAAAATTTTCTCAACAGTTCTTATCAGTTTTTCACCGGAGCCAAGTCAGAGAAGATTTGGTTGCAGGGATGAAAATGTATGGTCGTGTCTCTTCTGCTTAATAGATTCGTGCGTGAATAAATCCAAGTTCGAGATTATACAATTAAGCAATTGCTAGATGCCAATTCATGAATTTTCCGAGGTGACCAGATCAAAGAGATAATCGCGCACTAGTGAATTTTTTTTTATCTTTCGTTAAAATCTCCCAAATGAGAAACTGCTGTCTTCTTCGAAACCTTTTCATTGAAATTCTTGGCTGCGATTGACAGATTATTTGCTGATTCCATGGTGTTTGCTTTTCCCATGAAGAATGCTTCTCTTCTGGTCACAAGATTGTAGCTTGAAGTAAACATGAGTTTTGCAGAACCTCCTGCACATGCTGGCTGCCTGCAAGCATTTTGAGAATCGGCCTTTGCTAAAGAATAGCATGATGTCAAAGCTTGCGAAGGACGACTGCGCCACAGGAGAAGAGGTCGCTTTATATCAAGAATCCTATGAAGAGAATTAACAACACGGGGCACATGATCAGTGCCAATAGTGACAAACTTTTGAACGCCTTTATATAATGTCTCATGACATTGTTCACTCCTGCCTGCATCAACATCTGTGGTGTTTTGGGACTTTCTCCGAGCTTCATGAAATGCAGATTTGAATCTGCACAAGAAGGATAGGATTAATTAATTGCTAATAAATGAAGAGTGGCATCGCAATTTACCCCAGATAAAGTACACATGCATACATAATTTGGACCAACGCCAAAATCTGGGGACGTATCCTGCCACACGTTCCAGGTGTTTCTGAGTAGTTCGCAGTCGGACCGAAATCAAGAGAAACTTCATTGGTTGGCCCATGAAAAATAAAACAAAAGACTGGGGAAAAACAAGCAATCAGCAGCACTTTCGTTGTTTGTGTTTAGGAACAGAACTGATGTTAATAAGGTTATACAAAAAACTTGAGGTGCCTAAACTACACAACAGAAAGATGTACTTGTCACTTGGTTATTTCGTGTTACCTGATTAGAAAAATCAGCAATTCGGGATAAATTTGCTAGGAGGCGAATCTCAACTTTACAAGTTCAATGCCGCATACATGAGAACTGATATATGACAACATTGAAAGGATTTTGTTTATCTTACTAATAAACTGATAGAAATTGAAGGAGATTGTCATCATGCATCCTTACATTGATATTCAGTAGAAGCACACAAGTTAGTCTTTCATAGTTATGTTACGACTGGCAGTGCATACCTTCCCTCGCAGAGCCTCGTTGAGTTTGGGAGTGACATCATGAGAAGTGAGAACACAATTGTATCAAACAGCTCTGCATAAGGGATTCAGGCATAAAAAAATTTGCAGGTACGTATTTGATTAACAGAGAGGTAGAAACTAATGAGCTCACATAAAGTAGATTCAATTGAAAAAACTACACTCACAATCATTTAGGTATGTGCTGTTGAGACCAGATCAAGTGCTTGGATTTTCACAAGCATCAGAACTTCCTCTGCAAAATCCCTCTTCTTCATTTCGATCGGTCTTTTGGTATGGAATTCGAGGTTCCTTAGCCAAGTCAGCTAGGCTCGGATCAATCATGTGATAAAACGATTCCAGGACAACAACAGGAGCAAAGGGGATGCAGACTAAATATCAAATTCTTGGACTCCTCAGCCCAGCTTGTTCCACAGAACGGGCAGAAAATTGTCCCAATTATGCAAAAGGTCATTGATACAGTGCATTTAATTGAAGTCCAAAACTGTGCCTTGATCATTACGCAGACCAACCAAACCTGTCAAGAAAGCAGCACCGGTTTGCCTTCGTTGATAATCTTTCAAGACAACAGTTTGAATACTTGGAACAAAAAGTTGGTCTACAATCACATATAACATACTAAACCAAAACTACTGTTAAATTTTCATTTTGTCACCAGCAAGAAAAACTTGAACGTTGATTTTCATTTTAGCTCAGTTTCACCTACTCACTGGGAATTCATGCTCGTCTTCAAAGGTTCGAGAGGAACATCAAGGGAACAATAAGAAATACGATAGGGTTTTCGATCATCTTGGAAAATCAAAAGGTGTATGTTTTGAAAAGGATGAGTCAAACTCGACATACAAAAGAGCTCCCAAAGGAATTCAAAATGGCCAACAATTATTTTCAAGAAAATATTAACTTTGGACATAACGAAAAATGGATTTTGGGCGCAGTTTACAATGTTGAGCAGCGGAAGATAATCAGCCTCTAGATGAAAATATTCAAATTTTGGTTTGTTGAGAGGGAAATTGTAAATCACTAAGTAATCCTTATTTACTTATGTCAATAATTTTATTTGTTGCCTTACAACTTACAAGCCGCTAATCTCTTTGCAGTTTGCAAAAGCTGCCAATGGAAGGATAGTTGAAAAAACATTATTATTATGCAATCAACAGCCAAATCAACAGCCAGTATACTTAAGGCATATCTAGATCAAATAGACACCCAGTGTCGAGCAATTCACAAAAAATATCACCTCGAGAAAGGTAGTATTATATTCACTCATGAGCTGATTGTTAAAGGATGAAGAATCTTACTAGAAGACCAACGCCTTCTAATGTACGTGGAACCACTTTTTGAATTGCTTCTAAGACCAGCTGCCCCGTGCCTCCAATTATGGAAGACAAGGAATCTAGGAAAGTACAAAACCCTATCAAGGAAAACTTTCTTGTCCAAAGACAATAGTGATTGAAAGTAGGTCATGAAATTTCAAAACAAAAATGATAGTTTATTACTTATTTACCCCTGTCTCACTGTTGTAATATGAACATGAGATTCATCACACTAGTATTACTGCAATATAATTTTGCTCTTGTGACCACATTGCGCTCTTCCATAATTTCTAAAGACGCATGTTCCGGGTAATTTTGCTATTGTTTCCAATGAGGTATCTTGGAAATATCAAAATAAATTAAACCCAACTATAATTAAGAAAATTATAAATACCTGACCAAACTTGTATGAAACGCTTTGAAAGAAGTCCGTTTTCATGCCACACTTAGAAATTGATTAGTTATCAATGCTACTATGTAAATTAAAGAGGACCTCCTACTTTTTAGGGATCTCAAATTTTTTTCTTTCTTTCTCTAATATCCTCAAATACTTATTTTATAAATATTGTACCCATGGACAAATGCGTAAGTTATAATTTACCAATCTCTTGCATGCTTCGGTATTAAAGTTTGAATATTATATTTGTTTTATAACAACCCTAAGAAAACTCAAATCTTGACATTTTCTTGTCTTTTCGATATACAATTTCTTTGGATAGTGTTGTTCTACCAATAATTTCTTTCCGCATTGATTTTTCAGGCATTTCATAATAAAATGATTTAGCTAATTGTGCAAATGTCAATTTTCCACACGCACGTGTGCGTGTGACCGAGTCCCGGCAAGCCTTCCAGGCCTAAGTGAATACAAGTGAGCCTGAGTCGATTGAAAACTTAAAAAATTGCATAGATCATGATTTATGAACCATATGCTATCACAATAGATTTTTAAGATGTGTATTGATTTTAAAGGACTCATGTGAGTCTCTGTGATGAAATATTATGGTTGACCCCGTCACATTAACCCAAATCCACAGAAATCTAGCCTAAGAGCGTCTACAACAACTTGACCTAATTCGCATGAGCGAAAAGAACCATCTAGGCGGTATCCATTTAGGGTGGGTCTTTGCCTATAAATAAATCAAATCTCAAGACTCTTCTCATCTCATATGGGATGACTAAGAACTAAGCTTATCGAGTCAGGGACCTATATGACAACATTCAAAGAATATTATCACGATTATAAAATGATAGAAATGGAGGAGATTGTCATCACGCATTCTAGTATATGAATTTTCGCGTAAAATTCCTTAGCTCATATTTTATAAGCACAAAAGTTACTTTTTCATAGTTATGATACAACTGTCGGTGCATACCTCTCTCAGCAGAGCCTCATTGAGTTCGGGAATGATATCATTAGAACGCAACCGCATAAAACAACTCTGCATCAGGGTAGCATGTAGAAAAATCAGCGGGTGTGTATTTGATACACAGAGAGGTAGAACCCAATAAGCACACAGAACGCAGATTCAATTGAGAATGGATACATTTACAATTATTCAGGTATGTGTTGTTGAGACCAGATCAAGTGTTTCGATCTTCACAAGCATAAAAAATCCTTCCTCAGGATGCTCTAGTTGGACCACGAGCCTCTTCAAGATCGGCACACAAGATAGTCCACAGTTGTTGTTGATGGTTCCTCGGCAAAATCCTCCTCTTCATTTTGATCAGTCTCCGTTGTAGAATTTGAACTTCCTCAGCCAAGCTAGCCAGAACCAGATCAATCATGTGATAAAATGATTTAAAGACAATAATAAGATCAAATGGGATGCAAACCAATTAGCAAATTTTTGTGCTCCTTGAAAAAAATTATCCCAATTATGCAAAAGGTCATCGGTACAGCTCAGGGAATCAAAGTCCAAAAGTAAACTTCAATTATTACATAGACTAACCAGACCTGTCACAAAAGAAATATCAGTTTACCTCGCTTGATAATCTTTCAAAATAATGGTATGACGATTGGTTGTAGAAAGCTTGTCTACAATCATATATGAAACAGACTAGCCAAAATTTCTATTCATCTTTTTAATCGCCCATTAGAAGGACTTGATCGTTATTTTAGCTCAGTTTCTGATACCTTTTGGGAATTCATGCTCGAGGGAACAATAAGATACTTGACAGATCAAGGAAAATCAAAAGGTGTTTGTTCTAAACAAGATATCCGCCATTAGTCAACCTCTTACACATAAAAGAGTTCATAAAAGGAATTTAAAATGGCCAAAAAATACTTTTCAAGGAAAGTACTAGTTTAAGTAGCAAAAGATCATCAGCCTCTAGATGAAAAGTTCAGATCCTAGGTTTACCAAGAGGGAAATTGCAAATCACGAGGTAATTCTTGTTTACCCATGTCGATATTTTGATTCATTACCTCATAAAGCTGCTAATGCCTCTGCAAAAGCTGCTAAAGGAAGAATAACTGAAAAAACATTGCTATAATGCAATCAACAACAGGCACATTTAAGCAAATCTAGATCAAATAGATACCCAGTGTGGAGCAAATAATTCTCAAAAAAATATAGCTTCGAGAAGAAGTATTAATTTATTTACTCATGTTGGTCATTAAAGGATAAAAAATCTTACTAGATGACCAATGGGTTCTAATGTACGCAGAACCATATTTGGATCTACA
The DNA here is from genome assembly GCA_017140595.1 of Eucalyptus curtisii. Taxonomy (NCBI): domain Eukaryota; kingdom Viridiplantae; phylum Streptophyta; class Magnoliopsida; order Myrtales; family Myrtaceae; genus Eucalyptus; species Eucalyptus curtisii. The sequence continues at coordinate 21,159,890 of CM029495.1, forward strand.
TTTTGATCTTGGCTCAAGCATCATGTCAACTTCTACCACCACTTCCCCACTCCAGTTATTTAGAATTTAGGATAGTACAGGAACCTGTCAAGGAAAACATACTTGTCAAAAGAAGATAGTGATGAAAAGTAGATTATGAATCTCAGAAGAAAAATGATAGCTTACTTGCTTACCTATGTTGAAGACAAGATTCGAGCAGCTTCCACTATGACTTTGACAAGATCTATAGAACCTAATGCATGGAGGGCAATGGTTGAGATAATTTTGGTATCGTTTCCCATAAGTCACACCTAGAAATATCCAAATAAATTAAATCCAACTCTTCAAGTCCCCAAAGCTAAGTTTCTTACAGTCTTGTACCCCTAGAGATTGTAACTTCTCACATCCAACAATTTTGGTAAAGTCTCCATTGATTTGAATCTTGTGATATCTATGTGTGTACGAGACCTTGATTCCTCGACACCAAGATTCTTTGTAATACCAAGCAAACACCTCATCATGAAATTCTCTAAAATTTCAAATTGCTCTGTATATGCTTCATTAAGACAAGAATCTCTCTGAGGTTCTCAACACCACGTAGATTGGGACAGCTATGGATGCACAACTCTTTAAGGGTTGCGAAGCATGATAGGTCAGGTAATCTTTGAATGGACCCACAATGAGTGACATTCAATTTCTCTAAGAACTCCGCACCATCAAGACCTCGAATTTCAACTAAATTGTCACAATAGCGAGCCATTAATTCCTTCAAACTGTGTAATTCTAGAAGGATCAGCCTTTCAATGGACTTGCACTGATACACAACTATCTCCTTCAAGAAGAAATTATCTTGGCACTGAATTTCAACTAGATTATCGCAATCACTAGCTCGTAATCGTTTCAGATGATTTAATTGTGAAAGGTCCAATCTTTCAATGGAACTACAATAATATATTGCCAACTCTTCCAAGTACTTGAATCTGTCAAGCTTAGACAATATCAACTTATCACAGGAGGAAATAGAAAGCTTCAAGAGTCTTGAGGAAAGCTTCGGGATGTACTCAAGTGTACATCCATCAAGACCAAATTCTTCTAGGTGGATCAGGCAAGAAAGTTGTGGCAAACTAGGACTTTGACTAGAGACCATTAGACACGTTAAGCCAGAAGGAAGCTCCGGTAGTGACCGGAGCTTGAAACAGTTCCCTAGATGAAGATGTTGGAGAGAAGAAAGATTTCTGATGGTTTTATGTGATGGGCTTAAGGCCCGTCCGCCCATGTTGGGCCTAAAAGCCCGGCCCACAAGATTAGGGCCCATGGATGAATGGGTACGTTCCTTTCTGTTGGAGGAACGTATATAAGGGAGGAAAGAGAGGGAGGAACACACCTTTTGGCATTTGTGCGTACGTTTCCTCTCCCTCTCTCCCTCCAAAAAGAAAACAAGCGCTTAAGGCGACGCCGTCTTCCCTTCAAGGCCAATCGACGTCATCTGATCGAACAGGATCGGTTTTCTCTTCCTCTTATCGGCGTTGGTGCTTAATCTGTGGCTAACAAGGTACGCTCGATTCCGTGGCGTGCTTTAGGATCGATGATACATGTGAATTTCCCGGGCTTGTCTTCCGCATTCGTTTTAGGGGTTCGATTTAGTGTCGAATCCGGTTTTTGGGAATCCGACATTCCCAACATTGGTATCAGAGCCCTAGTTCATGTTTTCCCGACCCCTTTTCATGTTTTTGATTGATTTTTCGCGGAATTATTCGGCCGAAACCTATCGGGGCGAAAATCCCGACACCCGAGCACCGTTCATCCATTTTTCGAGTTTCCGTAAGTCGAAATCAATTTTTGATGGCATAGGGTGAAAGAGATCGTCGAGACGAGTCCGTCGATGGGTCGACCGCCGCCGGGAGACGCCACACGCGCCCACACGCGCGGCCAGAAGCCGCTGCGCGTGGGCGCCACGTGCCTGAAGCGCTGGCTCGGCCAGCGCGTGCGACACACGCGCCGATCGGCGAACCGGCACCTGCGCGCCGCCGGCCGGCGAACCGGCACGCGCCGGTCAGCGTACCGATGCGTGCTGACGTCACCGTGACGTCACGGTAACGTCGGGATGACGTCATCGATGACATCATCGCCGACGACCGTTGGACGGCCGACGACCCGACCCGACGGAGACCCGACCCGACCCGCATGGAAGCCGGGCGCATGCCGCGCACGTGCCGGATGACGTCCGCGTGACGTCGGGCCGCGCACGCGCGGCACGTGCCGGTCGGTTCGTCCGACCGGTCCAACCGGCAAGCCCGACGACCGTTGACCGTTGATCGGCGTTGACCCGTTGACCGTTGACCCGAAAAAAAAAAAAAAAAAAAGAAAAAAAAAAAGGGAAAAGAATCTGTTTCTTTTTCAATTATGTCTATATGGGTTATAAGTAATCCATTATTTATTCTGCATTTATTGCATGAATTATGGAAATTATGTATTTTCCCTTATGTACATTATGGATTATAAGTAATCCATTTTTAGTTCTGCATTTGTTGCAGGAACTATGATGCGTTATGCACGGATACCTGCAATCCCGTGAACGGACGAGGGAAGTGCAAGACTTAAAAGGCTGATGAAAGAGTTAGCTAATTATCGGTGGCATAACGGTGATTTAGTATCACATGTGGTCAGGGTCAATAAGATGATACAGGAAATCATCTGGAATGGTTATCTTATGCCGGACTTTGAGAAGGTGCCAGCTTTGATGAACACTCTTTCACCTGAATGGCAAGCAGTGTTAGATCGGCTATGGGAGGTCAACGTGGTCCCGGGTTATAGGAGGCTAGTGGTAGCTTTTGTTAGAGAGTACTATAGGATTGAGTTAACCAAAACTTCAACCCTTAGATTGAGCTCCACATGGCGCAGAGTGAATGCGCCTTGGAGGCGACATGAAAACTCTCCAAAAGTTTTTTCTATGGTTGGCAAATGTGCCTTCAAATTTCTCAGATATTTTGACTGATAGATTAGAAGGGACATTCCCTATTTTTTTTTTCTTAGATTAGTTTGAGATGTTTTTGAATGTGAATATCTCTTTCTATGTTGATATTTTTCCTCTGTATATATTGCTTAGTGTAATGGATAGTTGTATTATGTGAAAGCATTATTATTCTATTGGATGTCAATTATTATTTGCTTTTGTTATTGTTGATCGTGTTGGTAGTTCATAGAAGTTTTTGTAACTTCATAGAATTTATTTTGCATAAGACAATTATATTAATAATAATTTTGAGTTAGGATTTTTGGAGGATGATTGGAAACATAGTGACCTTTTGATTCTGAAACCTTACTTGAAATTGTTCATTGATATGATGGGTCTGTGCAAAGTGGATGCATAAATGATAGGCATTAATTATTCGTGCATATATGTCTCGATGTGTTTAGATTGATGGTTTCAAAGCAACTAAGAACGTAATTGCGATATGAACGGCAACAATTGTGAAATATTGAATATGAAGATTCAATATGTGCTGGAAAAGCAAGAAGCACTAGAAGCTCTTGACCATATTATGGAAAATCTTGAGAATGCCGTGCGCCACCTTGAGCTAGCAAAGGACCGCCTAACGGCATTTGAGCCGAGAATAGACATTTGCAATGCTGGTTCTAGCTCAGAAAGGGCTTTGAGCTCTAAGCGCAAGCGTATTGATTCGTTCAATATGTGGGAATGCAAAGGATCAAGTCCTTATTGCAAGAAATCAAGAGTTAACCAACACAAGAGAGGAAAACGTCCTCAAGTGAAGAAAATGTCGAGGGTGAGGTGTTACAATTGTGACAAGAAAGGTCACTATGCTCGCAATTGTTGTGAGCCGAAAAAGGTAAACACCCCTTGTACATTTGAGAACTTTGCTTATGTGTCAAGTTCTGAATTATTGGCTGAATCCAATCCTTCGTGGACTGTAGATTCAGGAGCGACTGCACCATGTAGCGAAGGATAGAGAATCTTTCGTGGAATTCCGACGATACCAACTGGAACTAAGTGGATCTATGTGGGAAATAACTCCAGAGCTGAAGTTAAAGGGATTGGCACCTGCCAATTGAACATGTGTGGTGGACGCACCTTATTCCTACATGATGTTCTATATTCCCCAGAGATTCGTCGAAATTTAGTGACTGTCTTGGTGTTGGTTAAGCTTGGTTTTAGTGTGAACTTCCATAATAGCGGTGTAGATTTGTATTTGAATACAAACTACTATGGTTGTGGTCACTTTCTGGATGGTTTTATTGTACTAAATGTTGACTGTGGTGATGTCAATATTTGTTATTCCCTTGTTTCACGTCTTCTACTTAATATGATAATGATGTGATTATGTGGCATGCTAGACTTGGTCATATTGGCCAACAACATATAAATAGATTAGCCAAAGAGGGCTTGTTGGGCAACATTGAAAAAGTCGATTTGCCCATATGTGAGCATTGCCTAGTAGGGAAAACGACAAGCAAACCATTTAGAAAAGATAAAAGAGCTTAATTTCCTCTGCATTTAATCCATTCTAACGTCTGTGGTTCAATGACTGTGAGAAGAAGGCATGGGGCTGTTTATTTCATCACTTTTATAGATGATTATACTCGATTCGGATATGTTTATTTGATTACTCATAAATCTGAAGCATTAAGTTGTTTCAAAAGGTTTATGAACTTGGTAGAAAATCAATTAGACAAGAAAATAAAAGTATTAAGATCCGATCGAGGTCGAGAATATTTATCTGATGAGTTCAGAAAATTATGTGATGAAAAAGGAATAGAAAGACAGTTGTCTATTCCATATACTCCTCAACAAAATGGTGTTGCGGAGAGAAGAAACAGAACCCTACTAGAAATGGTTAGGTCCATGATGGCGCATGCTAACTTACCTATCACTTTTTGGAGTGATGCGTTGTTAACTCGCTGCCTATATACTTAATCGGGTGCCTTCCAAAATCAGTTACTTCCACTCCATATGAGTTATGGACAGGTAGAAAACCGGACTTAAGTTTTCTTAAGCCATGGGGTTGTGCTGCCTATACTCATGAGTCCTCTCACAAGTTTGGGAAATTGGATCCCAAAGGAAAGATGAGTATTTTAATGAGATACTCCGAACACTCGAAATGGTATGTGTTCGTAGGTGAGCAGGAAAGTGGGAGTATAACTGAATTTGAATCATGGGATGTCACATTTTTAGAGGATGAATTTCCTAAGAAGGGCGAAATAGGGACAGATTACTCCCTATTTGTAATCTTGGATCAAGATAATGATATTAGTGGAGTTCGTCCAAGTGGGAGTAATATGAGAAGTGATGAATTGAATTCAACTCATTCTCAATTGCAACCACATGATGAGACGACGTCATCATTATCTAATCCAAGTGGGAGCATAATGGGGAATGATGTGCAAAGTGTACAATCTCCCATACGGCGAACAAGTCGCCAAAGTATTCCCCATCGATGTTTTGACATTGAAGGGGAAACTTTTATGATTGCTCCGCAAGATGAGGATGAGCCAAGAAATATTAATGAGGCTCGAATTGCCCTAGTAAGAAAAATGGATTCATGCAATGGAAGAGGAAATTGAGTCAATGAAGTCAAACCAAGTTTAGGAACCGGTTGATCTTCCAAAAAGACGCAAAGCTATTGGGAACAAGTGGGTTCTCAAAATAAAGCGAAAGGCTGATGGCTCGATATAAAGGCATAAGGCTCGCCTTGTAGTGAAGGAGTATAATCAACAGGAAGGAATTGATTATGTAGAAACATTTTCTCCTGTAGTGAGATTTACCTCGATTCGCATTATTCTGGCAATAGTGGCTAGTATGGATCTTGAGTTACGTCAAATGGATGTAAAGACTGCTTTCCTCAATGGAGAATTAGAGGAAGAAATATATATGGAACAACCTGCTGGTTTCATAGTGAAAGGCCAAGAAGAAAAAGTATGTCAACTTTTGAGGTCGATATATGGCCTTAAGCAGTCATCAAAGACAATGGTATATACGTTTTCATAATGCCATAATGGCATATGATTTTATAATGATTGATGATGATCATTGTGTATATATCAAAAGATCCAAAGATCATTTTGTGATCATATCATTATATGTTGATGATATACTAATTGCCGGAAGCAATATGGAGTTTGTTAATACTGTCAAGAGTTGGTTGTCTTCCAACTTTGAGATGAAGGATATGGGTGAGGTTGCATACATTCTTGGAGTTAAGATTTCAAGAGATTGTTCGAAGAGATCGTGATCTCTTTCGCAAGAGACATATATAAATAAGGTTCTTGAACGATTTCGTATGCAAGATTGTAAACCCATTGATACTCCTATTGCAAAAGGTGAAGGATTGAGCCACATCATTGTGTCCAAGGACTCCACAAGAGAAGGAACAAATGAAACATGTTCATTATGCTAGTGCTGTTGGAAGCTTGATGTACGCTATGATGTGTACAAGACGACATATGTTTTGCAGTTGGGATGGTGAATAGATACCAATCCAATCCAGGTCAAGCACATTGGAAAGCCGTTAAGAGAATACTGAGGTATCTAAAGGGGACTGCTGATTATATGCTGAGTTATTAAGGAAATGATCTGCAACTCAAAGGCTATTCTGATGCTGATTGATGAGGAGATTTAGATGAAAGAAAATCTACCTCTGGGTTTGTTTTCTTACCGAATAATAATGGCGCCATATGTTGGAGCAGTAAGAAACAAACATGTATAGCCTTGTCCACGATGGAAGTTGAGTTCGTGGCATTATCAGCAGCAGTATAAGAAGGTATTTGGCTTAAGAGATTTTTTGGATCATTTAGGTGTTATTGGAAGTGCTGCAGATTCATTGTTGGTTAACGTAATAGCCAAGCAGCAAAAGTGTACACCAAAGATCCAAAATATCATGGCAAGACCAAACCTATAGATACCAAGTATAATTTTGTCAAGGATATGATTGCACGAAAATATGTGAACTTAGAGTACATATTACGCATAGAATGGTAGCAGATCCTATGACAAAGCCAATACCTAGAGATGTGTTTTGTGGCCATATGAAATCTCTAGGATTGCGTAGAGGCGATGTCTTGAATATTGTAATTTCCCTAAGTGTTCACATTTGATGAATTTGTGTTTTCATCATTAATGCCTATGAATCTTTATTTGATCTTTATGCATCTTAATGCTCAGTGCCTTACTTTAAGTTGAGAAAGTATGTCGGACAGATATAAGATTAGCCCACTCACACGGGTAATTGCCTCTATTTACTGTGTGATAAATAGAGATGAGACTGTTTTTAAGCTTATTATCTAGGTGATACTCGAGAGCTCAAGCTTAAAATAGGTATGTCGCCTTAACTGGGTGTTAAGATGAGGACATAATACTTACTATGTCCGAAAGTAAAATAACCCACATATTTTACTTTATCTATCTATGATGCCGATGTGAGTTTTGATGAATTTTGTGAATGAGTAGATACGTGAACTCAAGTTAGACATTTGGTATGTCTGAACTATCATATGTACGGTATTGAAGGAAAAGACATACGCTCCATGGGAAATGAGTTAATACCGTAATACGTATTTCATACTACGTATGCAGGAGACGACCAATAAGAGTGGCAAAAGTTTGATCTCAACTTTTATGTCGTGTGAGACTCTTGAGGAAAAGAAGTTCCTCAATTTTAGTGCCCTCATGACTCTTACTTATTCTCAAGATTTCTATTTAGTGTTTGCTATCTTAGGATGTTGCCAATGGTCATGAGTTTGATTCGATCTAATGGGACATTTCTAGAAAAGCAAGCTAAACTGAAATTGAGAGTTTGAAGGAAAGAGGAAGATCGAATTTGAAGAATCACATTGTAGTTTTGTATTCTTTGGTTAACCAATTATGACTGTCTTTGGGATAATCATAATTGTGAATACAATATATATATATATATATATATATCATTGTTTAAAAGAGATCAAGAGAGATATAAATGTGATCGATCAATCTAGGGAACGCATACTAAATCTACTCGAGTGTGATGCCCATTATGAGCTGTTATATATTCCTACAGATGTATAGCAACGAGCTCTCAAAGTATCTTTGGTCGCACGGATTATTCACCGGTATGAATGTTGAAGAGAGGTAAAGAGAATCCTGTTCAGCCCACCATGTGCGAGTGGGAGATGATGGTTTTATGTGATGGGCTTAAGGCCCGTCCGCCCATGTTGGGCCTAAAAGCCCGGCCCACAAGATTAGGGCCCATGGATGAAGGGGTACGTTCCTTTCTGTTGGAGGAACGTATATAAGGGAGGAAAGAGAGGGAGGAACACACCTTTTGGCATTTGTGCGTACGTTTCCTCTCCCTCTCTCCCTCCAAAAAGAAAACAAGCGCTTAAGGCGACGCCGTCTTCCCTTCAAGGCCAATCGACGTCATCGGATCGAAGGGATCGGTTTTCTCTTCCTCTTATCGGCGTTGGTGCTTAATCTCGTGGCTAACAAGGTACGCTCGATTCCGTGGCGTGCTTTAGGATCGGTGATACATGTGAATTTCCTGGGCTTGTCTTCCGCATTCGTTTTAGGGGTTCGATTTAGTGTCGAATCCGGTTTTTGGGAATCCGACATTCCCAACAATTTCGAATGCTTTCTGGCATGTCAGATATCAGTGTACTAGAGAGATATAGCGTCCGCAGTTTTTTCAACCTTCCAATAGCACTAGGTAACTTTTCAAGCGCAGATCGTTGAAAGTTTAGTTATTGTAAATTCTGTAAATCCCCAATTGAGCTAGGGATTTCTCTCATTGACCAACAATGCGAGGCACTCAATTTCTCTAGCTTCCTCAAAGAACCGATTGATGTAGGAATCTTTCTAATACTGGTGATATCTAAAATAAGTTCTTTTAGTTCTTCTAGTTCGCCCACTTCTTCTGGTAGCTCATTGAGCCTTTGACAGTCAGACAAATTCAAGGAAACGAGGCTCTTGACTTTGCCAATAGAAGGGTGGACTTGCACTAGGCTCAAGCAGTATGTCAACTTGAGAATCTCTAACTTTGTGAAAACCGAGAGATCAATAGTACGTCTTAAAAATTTGCAGGAGTCTAGGTGGAGAACTTTCAGCCGTTTTGCCTCCTATACAAAGGAGAATAAGCTGTCATAAAATAAGTTGATCCACAAAACAAAATGGCAAAATATCATGAAGGATGTCTTTTTTCTATCTTACCATGACTAAACTCCATCCTCTCCAATGCTCTGTGGTATCACTGTCTAACAGCTGTAGCACCGTTAATTTTGGCAGATGCAAATTAGTTGCCAAAAAAGATAGATTGGGTTCAATTTCAACCCATTGAAGCCATCTTAATTCCGAAAACAGTTTATCAAAATCTCCACTTAAAGCCGCCAGCCTCAACTGAAGGAACCTCAAGCTTTGTAAGTTTTTAAACTGTTCATTTGTGTATGTTTGGATACGGTCAGCAGGGGTATGACCCAATATTGGACGGTATTCCTCGAGACAAATTGCTTGGATCCTTTCAGTTCCCTGCATATCAAATCAATCAACTGAGTGTCTAAATTGCATTTTGCTTATTTTAGTTTTCACCTTTTAAGATCTTGGACTGCACAATTTGTTCTCTTTCTACCCTCGCTCTATATAAACGTTAACACAACTCACGTTTAATTTTTTGATAATTTTTCGAAATTTAGACATTATTTTTAATTTTGACATGAAAGTAAAAAGAAAATTACTTCTTGCTTTAAGAAAATCTAAGACAAACGCACCTTAGTGGTTTGCCATTTTCAGAATTTTGTAGTGCATATACTTTGATTTTTATCGAAGGCGAAATTCATGAAACTTTATAGAACATGCAAATGTTGACTTGTAGATTTTCATATAAAACTTTCATAAGTTTTTTTAAAAGAATTTGCTAAACAGTGCTCATGGGTCACTTGTTAAGTAGCTAAGGAAGCACTTGGTTTTCAATTTATCAATTATTCTTGTGAAATTTGTAATCGTCGGTTTGAAAACCGAAAATTTTCTTATAAAGTATTTTATAAAAGTGATGTAGGGACATTCGTTAACAATGCACATTGTAGGAGTAAAAAATATTTGCATTTTTAGCGGGAGTTGGAAAAAAGCTGCTTTTGGACCAACTAAAATGAACAAATTAACTCACTTTCATGGTCTAATGGTTAGATTAAAGTTTCTAACATATGGGACAATAGGTTATCAATGCTGGGCAATATCTTCTAGCTAACTCTGCCTTATGAAAGATTCTGGAGAAATATACTTATTTCTATTTACCCAAAAGAAAAGTGATGATGCATTCCATTTTGCTTAAGATACTGTTTCTTTTTGCATCTTATAAGTCAAAACATACTCTTTAAGTTTCCTGCCAAAACAGATCATTTAATCAGTAGAAGATGGTGAAAAATATTCCATATTGCTTTTATTGACTTCAATAACAATACTTTTGATTATCCACTTTTGTTAAATCAATTTTCTAGAGGTATTTTATTGTAAATTGTCGGTGTTAGTTTTTAGTATGCGCATGCTTTCATCATTTGTTAACATGCATTTCTACAGCAAAGTAATTTCAAGCGAGTAGTGCCCCTCACTCGACCTATTCAAGAAAATGCATGTATGAGACATTAAAATAAAACTCGACCTAGAAATGGTGTTATTTTTTGTAGTTTGAGTTTGCTTTATTTCAACAAGACACTAGACAGGCGCTACGTTTGCGCTCTATTAACATTGTGCTTATTTTCATTTGAACTTTGTAACTAAACTTTCAAATAATAAGAGCAGGATGTTAGGAAGTGGGAATGATATGATATGCTGATGAAGAAGATGTTACATAATCTTCGAAGGTGTGAGATGGGGTGGTTTGAGAAAAAGTGCTCTACAAAAGTGAGACTTTACTGATTTGCCATAGGGAATCCTTATATAGGGGTAAACTTGGAAGGAATCTAAAGTGAGATTAGACTAGATTATATATAAACTAGATCTAATATGCGCTACGCGCACCTTTTATGTTGGATTGGACCTATGACATACTTTTAAAGATGAACAATTCTCTCTTTAAAAAAGAAGCAAAGCAAACGTTTATTTACTTATTTCTTTTTCTGACAATTGATTAATTATATTTAAACAGTGAGTAATGGTGATTATATTATATATAATAAATTCATGGAAATGTGAGGGTAAAATTTTAAGGGCTTCACCTTTTTAGTTGTGATATTATATTAGATATAGACTAGACCCAAGTGTACCACGGGTGCCATTATGCTGGATTGGCGTAATGACGCCAATAGAAGTATCAAATGATGAACAATTCCCTTTTAAAAAAAAAGCAAAGCACATATTTATTTTTTTGTTTGACAACAGACTAACTATGCTTTCGACAATGGTAGTGGCGATTACCGGTGTTTTCACTTTTAAATGCTAAATGACAAAAATAACTTGCGGGTTCATTTAAAATTGATTCAAGTTATTATCTTTATTTGATTTTGAAGTAACTTAATTGTGGAAGTTGTACGCAGCGAGTCTAGAAACGCGACAAAGTAGAGCCTAACGCCCACAAAGTAGGAGGAGTTTCCAGAAAGTGGAGGTACGCTTATCAATGAGAAGATTTCCATGCATTTGATGTCTTTTTTTTTTTTTTTTAAATGTTTTGTTTAATTATTAGTTATTATCTAGCGTTATTATGAACCAACTAATCTTCATTTATTTGATCTATGATGGTCATGTTTCATCTCTATTTATTATTGTAGTCCTTTAGATTATCAACATTTTCCACTAAATATGAAAATCACGTACTTTTACAAAACAAGATTTTTAGTGTAGAATTGTTGTTAAAAGACTTTGAATTTATTGTAAATTAAATTTTCGACATATATAATTTACACCATTGAATCTGCATATTTGGAGATATTCCATTTCATAACCATCACGAGAGAATATAACTTCTTCATCCTTAATTAGCCTTCACAATTAATCTATGATGGGCATGAATCATGAAAGGAATCTTTCCTAAAAAGTAGGAGCATCTTATCATACTAGATAAAATATTGGAATAGATCAGATTAAATGTATGAAATTATGAGGGAGAGGGGAAAAAAAGGACTGTCGTATGTTACCTTTTTTCCCATTAGTACGCTGGAGGCTTCATTGCTGACCCATAATCTGCTTTGTCTCTCAAGCGGTCCTTCTTTGCAAACAATATTCCTTCCAAGATATCTCAATTGATCATGCATCCTGAACTCACCACGATCTCCAATTTTTATTAAGCTCCTCAGCTTCAATTCTTCAATTCCCTGACTTGGATAAAATCCACAGTCCTTCCACATATAAATTGCGAATTTGCTTTCTATGCCAATAAAGAAACAAGCAATATCGAGAAAAATCTCCTTATGTCCATCTTCTAATGCATCATAACTTATCTTCAATTTGTCTTGGACATCTCCATGTGGTTCTTTTCTTAATTTCTCTAGCACATCTTGCCATACTTCTCGGTCTGTTTTTTCATACAAGTATGAACCTATTACCTCAAGAGCCAAGGGAAGTCCACCCATGGTGGATATGATTTTACAAGAAATATACTCAAAGTCCCTTGAAGAATGGTCCTTATGAAATGCATGTTTGTTAAATAAAAGCAAAGAATGCACCTCATCCAATTCATTCAATTCGTACTTGTAGTCTACCTTGAACTCAGATTGATCCAGAATAGCTTTATATCTGGTTGTAACAATGATTGTACTTCCTGTCATAAACCACTTAACGATCTCTAGCCAAAGCATTTAGTTGATTCAAGTGATCTATGTCATCCAGAAGAATGAGAGCCTTTTTCCCTTTCAATCTAGATTTGATCACATTAATTCCATCATCAACGTTCCAAATTTGATGTTCGGTTGGCTCTATGTCCTTAATTAGTTGATTTTGTAGATGATGAATACCATTGCAGTGAGCTGTTTCTCGAATATCTGAAAGGAAGCTGCGATACTCAAAATCATTCAACAAGCCATTGTAGATGACCTTGGCAAGAGTCGTTTTACCGATCCCGCCCATGCCATAGATTCCAATCATTCGCACATCATTGGCAGAAGTGTCTACCCAATTTCTAATTTTATTCACATGATCGCGAATTCCAACTAAGTGTTTAGTAACATTAAGCTGAAAATCATGTCCCAATTTGTCCAAAACAGTTTTGATAACTTTTTTCACTAATTCTCCTTCATGCCTGTCAAACAACAAAACTCGTGATAACTTTGTAATTATGCTTTATCTAATATAAAAGACACTCACGTAAATGCTAAGAATGGATGGAGCGAGTTAACATACAAGATGTGTCGGTATTAAAAATAACAATGGAAGATGAGCATAGCAGTCATTTCATTTTTTTTCCCTTTCTTTTATGCCAATAGATAGATCTTGCTGAAATAATATGAGGTGGTGCACGTGCCCATTAAGAGTCTTCAGAAGTATAATGTTTGTTAGTAGGCTTAAGGTTGCCGCGAGTTAAGGATAGGAGGTAGAATTCTTTTTTTTTTTTTTTGTTTTTTTTTTTTTTTTTTTTTTTTTTTTGTGTGGTTACAAAAAAGTTTTGGGCCGGGGGTGGGGGGTGGGTTCCCAATTCGAAGGCCAAAGACTCCCAAATCCCACATTGATGACTTATAGTTGACTTTCGGATCGCCTACCAATGGGAGTTACTAGCAGTGGGAATCGAACGTAGGCATGGTCAATGCGAACCATTCGATCCTTATCAACTGAGTCCTTTGTAGACATGCCGTTTAGAGATTGATACTATTGGCCCGAATTTGCTCTGTAATTGAGACAATTGTAAAATTCTTGGGCACCGTGGGATACTTTGGTTTTAGTTGTTGTTGGTTTAGTTGTCAAGGGACATCTTGGGGAGTCTAGTGCTTGCTGTACTTGGGGCAATATGTTTGTTCATGGGGACATTTTGGGGTTGTGAGCTTGTGGTGGAAGTAGTTCATCCATATTTTCATCAGCTTTGTGTGAATAAGAAAAATTACTTACCAAAATAATAATAATAATAATAATAATAATAATAATAATAATAATAATAATAATAATAATAATAATAAAACAAAGTTTAGGTTGAAGTGAAGTACCCGTTGGCAAATTTCTCAGATTCCCAACCATTTAAGTAACTCACTTCGCCAAGTGCTTGCTGCCCTTCCTGGATATCCTTCTTATCAAAATGCTCCTTACTTGAATGGAAGGCCTCCCCAAAACTTCCTTTTAGATACCGAACATGTGATGGATTCACTTTATAAAAAATGGGCAACACTACGTGTGACGTGCTCTTGTTGCAGTCCATAATATGAATGAGCTCGCGGAGACACTATTTGCTTGATGCATAATTTTCGGAGATGATGGGGATCAAAATCCTAGAGCGTGTGATGGCATCAAGAATATATGAACCAAATTCCTTGCCAATTGGGATGTTGTTATTGTCCCTGAACACATAGATTGGTACAATCCCTATATTGACCAGACTATGATAGAGGTGATCGGTGAATGCCTTAGGGTATCTGAGCCTCTAAAGCTCAAAAACACGTCGTATTGGCTGCTATTTCCTCCTGAGGGTATCTGAGGGCTGAACGAAGGAGCGGATGCTTCTTTAGTACTCTCCTTCTCTGCACTCTTCTGCCCTTTGTCCATGGCAACCTGAGGGGGGAAAGTTGAAACTAAAGATACTTTTCTGCTGCATAAAAGTATTGATAAATAACGAAAGATGCTTTTCTGCATATGCTTTTAGTCCTTGCATTGTCTTCTTTTGGACTTCATCCCCTAAGTCAAATTTGTTGGCTTGGTCCACTCATGAATAACGTATGTTACTCTGTTAATTGAAAATTGGGATATAAGAACTTGAATCTAGGGACAAGCACATTGCATTTATTTAAACATCTAAGCGTTGGTTCATTTTATGTGGTTATTGACAATCAGAATTTGATAAGTCATTTGAAAGCTGATAATTAAGTTCAAACGGGATTAGAAATGTGCGGAAGACGTGATGAAAGGACCTAACTAGTGATTAGGAATGTGATTTGATATTTTAATTTTAATAATGAAGTTGGAAATGTGAATAGAAACAAACAAATGGTCGTTATTTCTTTTATTTATTTCACACAGTCTCTTATGCCAATAATTTCATGTAACATGAATCTATTATAAAGTGATATGAATCACCCAGTCATTCTCTTTAAATTTTCAAATTTAGAAAATTGATTGATACCTTGTCAATAGAGCTATAATTTATTAGATGACACCAAATGGAGGAGCGGATGCCCCCTTAGTGCTCTCTTTTTCTGCGCTCTTTTTCTTCTTCTTCAGATGATTGAATATAAAGAGAGAAGAACCTGGTCAACAAGCACTTTAGAGGAACGACCAGAAGCAAAAGAGTGCATCCCTTTGTTTGTCTTACCCAGACTTTGCCCTTTTCCCTCGGAAGTCTGAACGATTAGAAATTAAGTAATGTTTTGATGGACGAAGAAGGAGAACAGAAGAAGAAAGTAAAGGGAAGCTGCTGAGGAAATTTCAGAGAGGACCTAGGTTTGGAAAATTGGCCTTGAGCGCGTGTCCCCATTTTTGTTGGAGGGCCCACCTTGAGAATATCATCACAAAGTTTTTTTTTTTTTTTCCTCCAATTAAATGGAAGTAGAATAGTATAATTGGCTAAATTCATGATGAGTTATATTAGATTAATTAATCCCATTTTAAAGAATGAATTTTTGTAACAGAAAAGGTGTAAGATATTAGGGGTGATCGGGTCCAGGGTGGGTAGGGTCTAGACACTGGACCGTATCCGACCCCCGTTATAACCTAAGGTTCCCCTTTTCGAATCCTATACCCGACCCCTGTTTGTATTGGACCGTACTCGATCCACCCCGTTTTTTCCGATCCGGTTCCAAGGTCAACCCTGTTTCCAATTTGGGAACTTTTTTGCAATCTCCGGATATCCTATACGACTTCGAATTGTATATTAATAAGCGAAAAAATAACGTAATCCTCCTAATTTATATTGAAATATTAAACATTGGTAATAAATTAATACATTAATTTTTGACTAAACGAAAAATTAAGAATTCATAGGGCTAATTATAATAAAATAAAATCATAAGGCAAACAATTAGCAACAAATATAGGTCTAATATTAGTTTTATTCCCACAACCACTACATGAAGCTACTCATTTATGCAAGCATAACTCCTCCTATAAAAGAGAAATTAGGCGAGCCAATTCATGTGATACACAAGAATTTGGCGGCGACGAACACCGTCCGTCCATTAGACAGTGCGAGAGGGAGCCGGTGAGGGATGGAAGCAAGTGATGAAGAGGAATGACAAAGGAGGAGTGTCGTGCATGTTTGAAAGAGCCAAGAGGAAAAACATCATATGATTGCGAGAGTAAGAATAGAAATCGGGAGAAAAAAAAGGGTTTTGAACCTTTGACAAAACCGGTTCGGGAATCGGTTTCCGGGTGGGTAATCACTCGGAACCTATTCCCGGACCGGTTTAAACCGGTTCCGAATTTTGGGAACCGGTTCCCGGACCGGTTTTAATGGGAACCGGTTCTTGACCCTGTTTTCCGGGTGGGCCTGTCCGAGAACCGGGTATACCCAGTCCGGTTGCACACTCCTATAAGATATGAGTGATGTAAAGTCAGAAGAATCTCCTAATATGCCTATATGGTTCAATTTGTTTAACCGTCTTCATGTGCCTATGTCAAAAGATCTAATTGGTATTCCGTACTACATGATATCATGTAAAAGATCCTAAGAAGAATCATAATACAGATTTTTGGTATGTTTTATATGGTGACGATTGAATTTCTCATGACTTGAGATTAGGTAAAAAGTAGCACTATGGTTAAAAATGTTCGACCCTACCCCGTACTTTTTGAATCCTTGTTTACTTTTTTTTTTTTTTTTTTTGCATGCGAAGACTCCGTCAATTTTTACCACTTTGAAGGGAGAAAATGAGTTAGAGATGAAATGGAATATACTTTTTAGGATTACCTGGTCCAATAATTCAAGGAAAATAGAATATTTACTTGTTTGGAGTATTGTATATAGGAAGGTAGAATTGTCGAATGAAATCCCGTTAAGAGAATACTTATTTTTAGGGTGATTGATTTCAAAATAGATAGATTCCAGACTAAGAATTTGGAACTTGCCTTACCAGAATTGTTTATCGATTTTTGAAATCGAGGTCGGAAACTGTTGACTCTAGAATTGCCCTACTTCTTTTTATGTTTCTTTTTTATTTAATTGATCTAGGACCTGCAAATATAGATAAACCTCACAATGCATACAAAAAAGGTCCCCCGATTCAGGTGAATTACCTAGCGAGCTAGCAAGCCAACTCATTCTAGTTTAACGAAAGATCAACTTTGAATTACGATGCAACGAACGATCAGATAGCCTTCCGCTTTTACGAAAGTCAAATCTGGGCTAGAGACATGCGACATTATCAGGTAACAACGATTCGAGAGAGAGGGAAAAATAAATAACCTGCTCAGCTTTTCAGCAGCCACCCATATCCCCATTAGAAAAAAAAGGGCCCGGAACACACTAGTTCAACCGATTATTGCGATAACAAAGCGATGAATCAATAGAAACGATGCGCTGAGAAGAGATGGAAAAGCAATTACCTTCGCGAGTTGAGAAGCGAAGAGGTCGGGGAGAGAAGACCCGAAACAAGCCTCAGCGAGAACTTTCAAGGGGGAAATGAACGGAGAAAGTGAGGACTGATCAATAGACGATAGTCTTAAATTGTCCTGCAAAAGAGAGAGGCCAAATGTAAAAGATACAGAAAGTGAGAATTATGAGAGAGAGAGAGAGAGAGAGAGAGAGAGAGAGAGAGAGAGAGAGTTGTGTGGTAAGAAAAATTAGCAATTCCACCAGGTCCAATCGTTTGTATCAATTAGTTTAAATAAGAGGACTGTAGTAAGAAAAATTAGCAATTATGTGATGATTATTTTGAAAAGATGAGGGAATTTCACATGTAAGTATTCTGTATGCTTTAAAGGACGTTGTTGGCTGTTATGCAATGAGCAATAATCAAAATTTTCTTTTTGTCATATCAATTGTAATATTCTTACAATGAAGATAGGGCTTACTTGGAGGAGCGATGCAGAGATAAAATAACTTCGATTGGTTTTGTGTTTGAGGAGGAGTTACCTTGAAGCAGATATAGTTATTTCTGAGTCCCGCAAGGCAGTACAATTGGAGTATCGCCTTCAATCCTCAACTTGGAGCTATCAAAACCAAATATCTTAGAACAAAAAAGAGCCTCTCGGTGATTTTTTGTGTTTGGCGTGGTGTTCTTACCCTATGGATTTCTCCTCTTCAATCATAGTCACCTGGACTTTAAATGAAGCTTTACTTCTTCTCTTGCCCCGAAGGAAACGCAATCTTGTGGTTGATTGCGTTTCTTTGACGGGGCAATTGTACTTATTATTTTTAAATTTGACCTTTTTGACCAAGACCACCAAAAGAATAACTTCCTCGAAAGGCCAGACTACCTCAATTTAGATTTTAAAGATATTTTGTTACTTCTCTTCGTAATTGGACCCGTGGCCACTCAAATCAAAGTGACGATGGACGACCTTGAGCTTCACCTTCCTCATTAGCCGAAAGAATCAATAGTTCACGTTGCAGTCAAGGTTTCACGATAAAAAAACTAGTTTTCGCATGATGATGCTCCTCCATAAGAGCCCCACAATCATCTCCTTTACTTGGCAACTTTGCATGCTGCTCGTAGTGGAAATAATTTTTTCTCTTGCCTCAAAAGATGAGCCAGCTATGCTGGGACACGCACGAACTTGCCGTGGATTGCACGTCCGTCATGAGGAAATTTACTTCTTTAGCCGATTAACCCACGCCTTTTAGGTTTGTCGTCTTTTTAGCGGGATTATGAGGCCAATCAAATGTAAGTGAAGATGGACAACTTTTTGCTTCCCCTGGCTATCGAAATGAAAGTCTTTCACTGCTAGAGGCGTTAAAAATGATCAAAAATTTACCTTTTAACTCATATTTAGTGAGCTGAATCGTATATGTTTAGCTAAAATTTCAGAATAAATCGTTATGAATTTAAAGTAACGAAATTTAATGAGTCTGAATCATATTTATAAGCTATTCATGTTTATTAAAAAAGAGAAAATAATAATGATTTTTCCATTTGTGTGGCTCCTTCTTCGTGGGCCGCCTGCATAGTGTGGTACACCTCGGCACATGGAGCCCACTATATGTGGTACGACAACTGCACAAGCTTTTTCTTCCCTTACCTATTGCTTTCACCAATACTTGAGCGACACGCCATTTGTTCTCTCCTCGTTTTACTGCCCACCGAGGGTGTTCATCGAGCCCAACATGCATACCGACCACCGGATCTAAGGGGACTCATGTGAAACTTATATGGGTCTTGTCATTTTCAATTTTCGAAATATGATATTTCTCATGAGAAGATGGTCCCTGGATTCAGGCGGAATGTGCGCTTGCAGGCCCACTCATTCTAGTTTGACAAAAGATGTTAAACGAGAACAATGAAAGCGAGTGAGGAAAGCGAGCGAGGAGTAATCAGTAGACGATGGTCTCGAATGGTTCCGCAAGAGAGTGGTCAACTGTAAAAAAGAAAACAAGAGAATGAGAAATGAGAAGCGGGTGACAAATTGAGCCCTCGCATCCTCACGCAGTGTGACGTTTGCATGATTTGATCCCAAAGAAAAACTTCAAGATATATTTCATAATCTTCTTAGTAAAAAAAAAAGGGATTTTGAATGATATAGATTGAGATCATCCGATGATATTTTTCGTCTGATATCTTACTATATCACAATCGTTCATGACTGAACATCAAATGTTATACATTTAATTGATAAGAAGTTAGGTGCGACGGGATTCGATTACTTTCTAATAAAAAATAACTGATCTTTTACGATTATATTGTAATATACTGTTAAAATGTTCACGTGGGATTCAGTATATACTATTACTTGCCACGAACCTTTCCTTGATTTATCATGACAGAAGACCTGACGTGTTAAAATGTCACATCCCAAAACTACAAAGAATATGGATGACACGGCCGTCCTTCCACACGAAGGACGCTTGCCTCAAACACAACCAACAACCTCGATATTAACTTATATATATATATATATATATATATATATATATATATCAAACCATATATACATATCGGATAGGCCAATGATTGGTTGCAACATCGAGTTTCTATAATCCACCAAAAAGAAATATACAATTAGAACTCAGACAATCCAACCACTAGCAAGGAAAGTGCACCACTTCCTTTGGCCATACCCAAAAATAGAATTCCCCAAAAGTTTCCCACCGACGGCGCACTTTTCGCTCTATTCGCCGCTAACCGAGGAACTGAAAGATTAAAGGAGGAGTGGAATGAGCAACAACGGCTCAAATGAGTAGTACATATCTTCTAAGCGAGATCGAACAACCACTATGCATGTATACAAAGCAATACCAAACTTCATAATGCCAACTCAATATATAAAATACATATCAAATATATAAGAGTTATTTCTTATCATCAAAGCTTTATACTAATATGGAAAACTCATTTAAATCACCATCAAAAGTCAAATATCAATGGTCAAGTCCATTGAATAATCTCTCCATCAAATATCACATATCAATGGTCCATCCATTGATTAATCTATTGCTCAATATTCCAACATGGTCACGACACAACGCCTTGTGACAAGGCAACCAAGCTTTTCCCCTTGGCGAGGTCTCCACCTACAAAGCCGATGGTTGGGCCTAGAAGGATATCCTAAACCTAGTATGCATACCCCAAAAACCTCTCATTGGGTTCACAGTCATATTGAGCATAAATCCTCCAATACAAGAAATCCAATTTAGAAATCAATATCTTAAATCAAACAAATAACATTTGCAGCATAGCCGATCATCTATTTCATATCCATTTCTCAAATCATCATAAACATTTCCATAAATCAGTCGCAAAGCAATTTTATATATATTTCTCCACAAACTTTGTAAAATACGCTTCTCAAACACTCATAATCAACCAAAGAATAGTAAATGCTCGATCCGGCTTTTATGCAATAAAAATGCTCTTTTCGATTCAATATATATACATATATATACTTCAAGACATGATTTTATAAAATCAAAGAAGCTATAGTACCACTCACCTTGTCGTCTACAACCAAACGACGAACGATACCCGTATCGCCGAACTCAAGGCCCTATCAAATAATCGAGGAATAATGTTAAAATCTAATAAAACTCTTTTCTTAACTACGAAATGACTAACTTATGCCTTAACTCTAACAAAAGGACTTCTACGCTAACAAAACGCAACACGGAGTTTAAACACAAAACTTGATCACGCCTTAACTTCCTCCTCCGAACCCCGATCCAAACGAATTTATAGTCAATAGAGAGCCCTTGACACATATTACGAGAATCCCAACTTCACCGTCCCAAAATCAAGCCGAAAGGTGACAAAATATAGGCACAAAGCTGCTGGACGCGTACTGTTCACTGCGCGCGGGAAACTTTGAAATTTTGTTTCGGACAAACCACAAGCTCAAATCACGATCCGTAAAATCCCACGGCTCCACAACACCCTAAAGTATCATTCCTACAAAAATATGCAGCTAACGACTCCAAAATCTGACTTCGCCACTTGATTTTCTAAGAATTCCGAATTTGAGCCCTAAACCCAAAAATTACTTCAATTGGACAAACGAGGGGCCTAATCTCTTACCGGGTGCTGCGTTATGGAGTAGAGTCGGCTTGGCGAGGAATCTGTGGCATGCATGTGCCAAAACCCCTTCTTCTTCTTCTTCTTCTTCTTCTTCTTTTCTTTCTTTTCTTTATGGTGCCCGAACGTGGACTTTCCTTCCTTTTTATCTCTCCCCTTTTCTTTTTGTTTTCTTTTTCTTTCTTTATTTTCTTCCTCTCTCTCTATCTCTCTCTCTCTCTCTCTTCTCTTTTCCCTCTCTTCCGAAAACTCTCGATTCCTCTCTCTCTGCTGTAGCTTCCACCTTTTTCTTTTTCTTTGACTGGGTCAAAACCCATATTTTACATAAAAGATTTGAGGTTCCCGACGATGCATTCTCCGACATGTGTCTAGTACCGACCTAGAAATGAATATAAAATTCCAAAAGACCGTGTTCCCAAAATATTTTCTTCTAATTACGATTAGGCTCGCCTCTTTTCTGCTCCTTTTTGGGTGTCCGCCGCCTCTGATCACTTTGAACTGATCAAATTATTCATTGTGGGTCCTACACCTGATGTAAAAAATTTTCTTACCATTTTTCTTCTTCTTTTTGTTTGGTTTCAATTTTAGTAAAAGACAAAACTCTTCGTGTGCTGGATGACCTCAATCATATACTTATAATGTGTTAATGTTAATGTTCTTTCCAAAATAGAGTTAAAGTAAAAGTCGTATTTTTTTCTCATTGCTCCACTGGACAATGTAAGCAAAACTATAACCTAATTTGCGAGTTTCAATTTTTTTTTTCATGTAATATCTACTACAGTTTTTTAGACAAATAACAATAAAATAATTATTACGATAAAGCTGGACTACTTCAAGCTCAAGCTCATATGCGTACGAGAGAATCCTAGTACTTCTTTTCATTCACTTGGCAGTTGGCCATATATACCACTGACGGCCACCACGAAATGAACATGAGAAAGGAATATAAAATAGATAAAAAAGAGAAAACGAAAATAAATAAATTAAAAAAAAACCCAAAGAATCGGTATTTTACAAATTGACAAAGCCATCAATGTTGCAACTACGTTATAAGGGAAAAAGAATGGAGCTTAGTGGCAATTAAACAGGCGTGCGAACTGGCCCAATCGCCTCTCCTTGAGCTGCCTTTCCTGGGCAACACCACCATGCTCATCGCCTTGTTTAGCTGTCGGTTGACAATCGGCGTTTTATCACTCAATGAATCCCTTGATATTTATGAAATTCTATCTCGCAATATCCATACCCGGCCCCAATGCTATCAATAAGTATTCTACTCATCTGTGTTGTATCAATCTTATGCGACACAGGATTCTCATGATTTACTTCCAAGTACATATATACATGATAACTTCATTCACTGATTTAGTCTCTCTTTTTTTCACACACATTGTACGTGCATCCACACTAAATGTTCACAAAAGTTGTTTGAGAAATATACTGTAAAACTAGAAGGTTGCTTGAGAAAGACCATGGTCCAGAATCTAGTACTCTCTGCTTATCAGCTTCAGACTGGAAGGAGAAGGAAAAATACTCGGGCTCTATCAATGCGCAGGTAAAATTTTCCATTCTCCAAGCTTTTTTCATAGTACTCACAAATGCAGTGTAGTTCACATTCGGCTTAGAAAAGAATTTCCCAAACAGTGTTTTGCGACATTCAGTCAAATTTTCTTTAGAAATGTCGCCTATTACATCTACCACATCTTCTTCAGACCAAAGCTTACCTAGACTCTTGCATAGGGCAGTCACCCTCCTCTCCTCCTCGTACTGATCTGCCATCGATTTTCTCCAAGGGCAAGAGGTATAAGGAAGTCGCAAACTGGCTTACTTGTTTTGGATTCAGCTGACAATGGGCACTGGTCGTGTATGGTTGAAGGGAGCTCTGGATTGGTGATTTGGTGGAGAATCAAGGGGTTTCGTCAGGGGGTGAATCGGACGTATCCGAGAGAGATATTTGTTAGGATATCCTCAAGGAAACTCAGCACTATTTTACTACGGGATACCTAAATCCTGACATGAACATAACACAAATAACCCTTATTCTTAAAATCCCAAACCCTGAAAAGCTCGAGCAATGTCGACCAATCAGCCTATGCAATTTTATCTATAAAATCATCTCCAAAGTGATGATTAATAGACTCAAACCGTTGCTACCAAGCCTAATCGCTGAAGAACAAAGTGCTTTTGTGGGGGGTAGGCAAATCCAAGACAACATTTTGATTGTGCAGGAAGTCCTTCACAAGTTGTGAACCCGGGAGAGGAAACAGAAATTTCAAGCTGTTTTAAAGCTTGACATGCAGAAGGCTTATGACAGAATTGAATGGGATTTCCTTAGGGCAAGCTTAATTAAGATGGGATTCTGTGATCAGTGGGTCCAATGGGTGATGCAGTGTGTTTCAATGGTCACATTCAGCATAAATTTCAATGGGGAATCTTTGCCTTGTTTCAAGCCTACTCGCGGAATTAGACAAGGTGATCCACTTTCACCCTATTTGTTTATTCTAGTGGCTAATGTGCTATCTAACATGATGAAACGAGCAATAGATGATGGCACATTAAGAGGAATCAAGCTAAACAGCAGCTGCCCTACTCTATCACATTTGTTATTTGCGGATGATTCCATTTTTTTTTCTCCATGGAACAATATTGGAATGCCAAAATCTAGCGACCATCATACACCAATACTGCTTTGCATCTGGTCATGCTGTTAATCTCAATAAATCAGGTATATATTTCAGCAAAAATTGCCCAAATAGCTTGAGGAGGAATATGGCTTCCGGATTAAGAGTTCCAGAAATTGAGAAAACCAGGAAGTACCTAGGAATGCCATCGGATTGGGGGGCTTCAAAGAAGGATATGTTTGCCTGGATTCTTGCAAAAGTTCACATGAAATTGGAAAGCTGGAAGGAGAATTTATTATTGAAAGCGGGGAAGGAGATTTTAATTAAATCAGTGATACAAGCCATTCCTCAATATGCCATGTCCATCTTCAAAATCCCTATTTCGATTTGCAAAGCTATTGAAACGAAAGTGGCAAATTTCTGGTGGAGAAACAGTAACAGAAGTGCTAGGATACACTGTAAAAAATGGAAAAATTTGAAAATTAGGAAGGATGATGGGGGGCCTTGGCTTTAAAGATCTAATTGCCTTTATTAAGGCGATGTTGGGAAAGCAAGCATGGCGAATATCACAGCATCCTCAGTCCCTATTAAGCCGAGTAATGAAAGGGTTGTACCACCCACAAAGTGTATTTTGGAAGGCTGGCAAAGGATCAAGATCTTCGTGGGGATGGCAGAGTATATTGATGGGAAGAGACTCTATATCTCCACATATCATGTTCTCATTTGGGAATGGCAAAGAAATATCGATTAGAGAGGACAAATGGCTAAAAAACGGACATATTGGTGGCTCGGCAACAAGTGGGGAACCAAGTCAGGTGGCTGGTCTTATTGATCAAGAGACTAGAAACTGGAACGAACTACTGATAAAGTCCTTGTTTGATGACCAAAGAGTCCAAGAAATATTAGCTACACCTATCGGACTGCCTATTGAAAAAGACAGACTGGTTTGGGCGAAGAACAAAACAGGGGCATACACAGTAAAAAGCGGCTACTACACTAACAGAGACAGCACACCCATCAAGCAAGCAACAGTAGCAAATTCATCACATCAAGCAGCAGCAGCAACTTCATTATATCAGCCAAAACCAAAACTATGGAAATTCATATGGCAATCTAAAACTCTACCCAAAGTCAAACAGTTTATATGGAACGCTTGTTAGAATGCCATACCTACCATGGAAAACCTACACAAGCGGAAAATAGTACCTGATCCGCTCTGCCCTCTTTGCAAACAGGAAGCCAAAACCGTTGAGCACACCCTATTGCTATGCTCCTGGACGGCCCGGATTTTGAAAGCTGCCCCCTTGCAAATCATAGTGTCAAGAATAGGGTTAACTCGATTTGACGAGTGGCTGTACACCGTAAAAACAAATCCAACGAGTGCAAAAAAGTTTGACCTAACCGTTGTTACCCTCTAGAGCATCTGGAAAGACCGAAACCAGTTTATTCGGCCATTGTCCCTTGCACCCACAGCAAACACTATTCAAGGCCGCTACTTTGTACGAGAATTACATTACTTGGAACCAAAAATCGAAAGGGGAGCAACATAGAGCGACCCAACCTCAAAGATGGCAACCCCCGACACCAGATTCGTTGAAAATCAACATCGACGCTTCCTTCCTTCCAAGCAGTGACGCCGAACCAGAAAATAGGGCAAACAGGGGAGTGGGTGAAAACAAAGGAGCAATTGCCTGCATCTGTCGCAACTCCAGGGGCCGGGTCGTTGATGGCTTCGCGAAATCAGTGCCCGCGTCCTCGGCAGAACAGGCGGAAGCGATCGCCTCCTTGAAACCCTAATCTTCTTCTCAGACAGAACTCACCTTACTCTCCAAGTACAATATGACTGTCTCCCACTCATGCAAAGCTGCAACTCTTCGAAAGACTTCAGTTGGGAAGCGAAGACCGTCGTGGACCGGGCCAAGCTAAAAATGAAAGAGTATCGGACCCTTTCTCTAGCCCATTGCAACAGGGACTCAAATCGACCCTCGAATTG
The DNA here is from genome assembly GCA_017140595.1 of Eucalyptus curtisii. Taxonomy (NCBI): domain Eukaryota; kingdom Viridiplantae; phylum Streptophyta; class Magnoliopsida; order Myrtales; family Myrtaceae; genus Eucalyptus; species Eucalyptus curtisii. The sequence goes on from CM029495.1 coordinate 21,186,242, forward strand.
GCTGGCAAGAGCGTGTAGATCCAATTACCTTCCATTAAATTGGTTAGAAAACCCCCCACCTGCTCTATTTGATCTACTATGTGCTGATGCGTTTAATGTATTCTCTCCAAACTTGGCTAAGTAATTTCAATGAAGTCGTTACTTTTGACCCAAAAAAAAAAAAAAAAGCTTAACCCGATTATTAAGACTTGATTTTGACTTTTTATTTAAAAATACTTAGGCTTTTTTTTTTTTTTTTTCAAATTTGAAATTCTTGAAACGTTTAGACGTTTAAATGTTAATAATTTTCTGAAATTAAATTTGAAAACAGGCCTATAAATTTCTTATGACACCCAATTCGAGCTCGCACATATGATCTTCTCTGCCACCAGCCAAAGAGCTGCAAAAGGGTGGAGATGGAAGAGAAAAAATCGATAGAAGAAGGGGAGGACCATTCTACAATATCCAATTTCTTGGCCCTTTATTTATTAAGTTTTTCCGTGTCTCTTTTTCAATTATTGTCTCTCAATTAAGGCAGATCAATCTAGAAACAGTTTATAAAAGTAATCAAAATCCACACCCGTAAATTGGGAAATCTCTCGTTCTGTGACCTCTTTCTTGTTACGATAGTGATACAAGCATAATAAGGAGAAGCACCAGTTGACGAAGGCCGTCCAATTGGAGGCGGGAGCTTCCGGGGACGTAGAGCCTGCATCGAACGACCTCGATCTTCTTCTCCTTCTTGTTCACCAACGTTTGAGGTGTTTGGCGGGCAAGTTCTAATTGCCGCCGAGACCTGGATCAGCTTGATTCGGCCGCATTCGCAATGCAGGTACTCGTTCGATTGAAACTGTTGGTTCTAGTATTTGAGATTTCTTTATATATTTATAGGCTTTAATCTGAAACAGTGTTGATACCGAAAGCGCAAGCCTTACAAGTGTCTTTTAGAAGCCTAAATTTGGTAGGTGATTTGGAAGTAATCTGGATTTGAAGCAGGATTAACCCCCTGCTTTGAGTTGCTGTTGGTAAATACACTTGCTTACCTCGAAAAGAAAAAATCTACTTACTTAATTAAAAACTATTGACCATAGCATTCTCATGCTTAAGAATGAAAATCAAAATGTCTGATAGGTTTTTTCTTCTTCTTTTCCCCTTACGTGCGTGTAGCAATTATATCTTTAAAATCCTATATAGCCTATTTATTCGAGTATGCAAAGAATGGATGCGAAATGAAAGAAAACTGAGCTAGAAATTTCGTTGGGCCTTATTTAAAACTCCATTACGAAATATACCATAAACAAGTATGTGCGAAATAGCCATTTTTATTAAGTAGAAGTTCCAAGAGCAAAATAAAGGACATATACTGTGTACAAAGTCTATTTGAACTCCTCGACTGTTCAACCAAAAAAAGAAAAGATATTCGAATTGAGTTAGATATATGTTTTTTTTCTTCTCATAAAATTAACGGAAGTGAAATTCGCTAGACCGTCAATCATTTTGGATGCTCTATTTTCTAAAACACAACTTTACACATTGAATTTTCTTTTTATTTGACTCAAGATTATACTCGATGCCCGCTAACTATATCATGATTACATTTCCAATCGTTTTTGTCTATTTTTCGAGTTAACCCTACACTACCGGAGAAAGGGGGAACAGGCAAAGGGCAAAATCATCCCTAAAAGCTTTGAAAACCCATCCCTAATGAGCCGCCCGCCGTCGCCTATATGCTTGCCGTTAAGGAGAAGTAGGGAGAGTTTTGCGGAGCCCGTCCCCCGAGTCACAGAAAATGGCTTTGGTACCCGTTCCTAAAGACCATCGCTGGCGACGGCTGGCCGTCCTCCGAGATCCTTCATAATTTGCTTCCTTTGTTGACATATGGATGCACCACTGAGGCGGCTGTGGAAAGAATCGCAGACAGCTATTGCAGTCGTTATTACACTATTTCTACAGCGATCCCTCAACCGTTCTTTGGAAACCATGGAGCGGTCCCCAAAAGTCTAAATTCTCTTGAATCCCATGCCTTTTTAACGTAACGACAAGCTTTACTTTGAAATTCTAAAGTTAAGCGAGCCCAGGCTAGAGCACTACTTGGAGGAAAAGTAACTGCTTGTATGCCAAAAGACAAAACAATGAAGCCCAGTACGGGATGGGTTAAAGCGGCTTTCAATACCTCGAGTTAGTAAATCTAAGGATGTCACACCAAATAAATCTCTAGTGGATTTTCCCTGCTAAACAACAACAGAAAGCGAATTTAGATCTTAAAAGAGTATCCTAAAGCCTAGATTGCTAGACATGTTTGCAGCTCGAACAAATCTCATCAATGCTTGTCGCGGATGAATTAAACTCTTCTATCAAAGAACTGCAATGATGATCTGCACCTTTACGAGTGATATCTGTCTGCAGCACCAGCCTTCTTATCGGCCTTGTGGTTTGTCTTGAAAGAGAATCTAATCTCAAGGTCGCGGGCTCGAGGCATGGCAAGGGAGAGGAAGAATATCAGTCCGCAGCACTCCTGAAAAACGAATTTAATGCAGCAAGTCTACCCACCTACAGAAGCATGATTTAGATTAGACTTTAATGTATGTAATCGATAACCGCATGTTGGTTTTAAAGGAGTAATCACAGAAGCAACACATAAGTTAATTAGCATGGCAAGCTATTCAGAGACAAAGTTGTCTTTAATACATTTGTGATTTTTGAGTTCCTATTGCTTGCTTCTTATTTTTAATAGAACAAAAGGTGGTAGACCTTACACCAAATAAAGAAGCATAACACGTTATAGACATTAGCACATGCATTCCATGAGAAATCTATAGACATTATCACCTTCGCGATAGCTGTGAGATATCTTTTTAACTACACATTCTGGACCTTCATCCAGTGTTATCGTTATTTCACATTCCTCTATGATGAGCATGCTATACCAATCACATCAAAAATCAGAACTTGCATCGTCCTCCATTAATCTTTGGAAGTAGCAATAATTGCCGCAGCAATCAGAGGAGAATACCAACTATTATACGAGAAAGCCAAAAGCCAAAAGCCGAAAGCATCTCGGCTAATGAAGTATGAGAGAAAAAGAGTCAAGGAACAGACATGAGTTGCGGCTCCTTGTCGTAGATGTTTTACCTCCGGAGATGTTATAAATGTGTCATTCACTACTTCAGCAGGTCCTTAAGAAATAACTAGAGTCGTGTTGGCAATAGCAAAGAAGGTGCAGTTGAGAGAACTCTTCCGACTTCGAGCATTTTAAGGTTGACAGTCGAACCACCACTAGACATTATGATGCTAGCAAGATTGATCCCCAGCTGAGCTTCATCTGCAGTTTTCCAATTTTTGAGCTTAAAGAAACATATATCTGAAGTCCCTCACAAACATTAAGACTACTGAACAATGGCAAATTCTGCTTCTACGTCGATTGCCTCACGAACATTAAGACTACTGAACAATGGCAAATTCTGCTTCTACGTCCATTGCCTCACAAACATTAAGACTACTGTATCATCACAGATTCATGGCAAAAATTTCACGGAACGTTGGAGACAAATGCTATGTGGTCAAATAGAGAACATGTTCCAAAATATAGATTTAAAGCAACGCAAAGCATAACTTCGTCTCTTTATGAGATTTGATTGTCATTACCACAACAATGACTAAGAAAGAAAACTGGCCCTGCAAAGAGAGTCCAGTGGTCCTGCATATTCAATACAGAATGAGTAGAGGTAAGATCCGAAGGATTGATTAACAAATTGGAACAATGTATATCTGTTTCAATCAGTCAATAAGATACCTTATCTGCAAGTATAAGAATTCATGTTTTACCACCAACAGATACCTTATCTAGATCCAGATAGATCATTAAGGAGGAACCTTAAAAAGATATCACAAAACAAAAAGTTAGGAGAAAAATGTGCTCAACAATATGGTGATAGAAGAAAGGCTCTTCAGCTTAGATATAAATGTTGGTGAAAAGCATGCTACTGCCAGTCAGTGCAACCGCAGGTGCCTGACATTAGATGGAAACATCTTGAAGTGATCGGCAGAATGGTCACTACAAACCTGTCATCTTTTCTTGGCCATGACTATAAACCTATCATTGGAGGATTGATCAGAGAGCAACGTGCTCCAAACTCTATTCACAAGGAGAAAAGCTATGGATCTTTTTCCCTCTTTCTATTCATTATATCGTGTTTTACACAAATAATTACAGAGGGAGCCATTGTACAAGTAGAGGACCTATTACCCTCTAACTCAGACTTAGAGAAGTCTCTATGTACATGACTTGATTTGCAAAATGCAAGAACTAACCTACATAAGTTCCATTGGGCCTTAACAACAATTTCAACTGCTACGCAAAACAGACATAATGAAGCATGTCATTATGTTAAGGACAAGCATGAAAGGAAAAGAACATCATAGCTCTTCTAAATTAGCACAATAAAATTTGCTACTGAAAATGTTAGAGAATGAACAGTTATTCCAAACTTGTGCTAATTCCAGAGAACAGAGTAGGTTTCACATTTCTAAGACAGGTTTCGTAAAATAAACAAAGAAACTCCACAGACGAGTAACCCAAACGGAAGATTCAGGGTTCAACTTATGGAAGTCTATGAGCAAGCTGTGAGTCGCAGATTCACACAATATGCAAGGAAGACAATTTCAGTTGAACAATCCGGCTTCACATAGGCCATACAATACACGAGAAGCAAATAAAAAGTATGCACTGGACTTACAAATTCTAGAAATGGAGGAAGTTGCAATTTCTAGAAAAATGAGCTAACGAAACATGAATGGTGAACAACCAGCAAATTAAGTTGAAGCAGAGAAAATCGCAGTTAGAGACTGCGAATTCACAGCAGTCAATCGTGAGCAAGAGGAAGTAGGTCACAGCAGAGAAATGGAGAACCTATAGTTGTAGTCAGGCAAAGTCGCTAAGCTTTCAAAGGAAGACTCCAAAGAAATTGAAGCTGACTCGGGTTTTACCTGAGGAGAGTGGCCCCAAAGAAATTGCTTTCGATTGAATGATGAATGCATGACGGTAACCACAATTTTGGCGTAGTAGAGTCCAAGTATTAACGACAATCAAACTGTTTGCTGCATTTGACAGATATGTTGCTGATTCCGTGACATTCGCCTTTTCCATGAAAAAAAGTTTCTCTTGCAGTCACAAAATTGTAGCTTGAAGTGGACATCTAGGCGGTAATCTTGTTAACAAATTTGATTTTGTGCTTAACATCACATATAGAACCACTTGCCCATGCAGTCTTCCTGCAAGCATTTTGAGAATCGGCCTTTGCTAAAGAAAAGCACAATGTCAAAGCTTGCAAAGGACTACACCACAGGAGAAGAAGTCACTTCATATAAAGAATCCCGTGAAGAGTATAACAACACAGAGCACGTAATAAATGCCAACAGTGAAGAACTTCGGAGCGCCTTTCCATAATGTCTCATGACATAGCTCATTCCTGCCTGCATCTCCACCCTGTGGTGTTTGGGGACTTTCTCCGGATTTCATGAAAGGCAGCTTTAATCTATACAAGAAGGATAGGATTGACTATCATCAATAAATGAAGATATTTGAGATCGTAGCATCACGATGCACTCCATAAAAGATAAGGTACAAATGCATAAACATTATTTACACCAACACCAACATCTGGGGATGTGTTTTCACGCACTTTCCAGGTGTCTCTGATTAGTTCATAGTTGGACTGCAATCAACAGAGACTTCATTAGTTGGCTGATGAAAAAGAAAACAACAGACTAGGGAGAAGTAAGCAATTGGCAACATTTTCCTTTTTGTCTTTAGGGACAGAACGTTAATAAGATTTGCTGAAAAGGTCAAGAGGCTAAACCACAGAACCAAAAGACGCACTTGGTACTTGGTTATTTCACAATATCCAATTAGCAAAATCAGCAACAGTGGATAGTTTGCTAGGAGGCGAATTTCAACTTTACCAATTCAGTGCCACCTACCTGAGAAGTGAGCTTATCAAATCAGAAACCTATAAGAGAAAAATTTAGAGGATATCATCACACTAATAAACTGATAGAAAAATGGAAGAGATTGTCATCATGCATCCTTGTATAATAATTTTCAGCTGAAATTCCACAGCTCATATAGTATAAGCACACAAGTTATTTTTAATAGTCATGCTATGACTGGCGGTGCATACCTCCCTCTACAAAGCCTCATTGAGTTTGGGAGTGATATGATTAGAATGCAACTGCACCACGTAGCTCTGCATATGGGCACCATTCAGAAAAATCAGTAGGCACGTACTTGAGCAACAGAGAGGTCGAACCTAATAAGAAAACAGAAAGTCAGATTCAATTGAAAAGGGTACATTCACAATCATTCAGGTATGTACAGTTAAGACCAGATCAAGTGTTTGGATCTTCACAAGCATCAAAACTTCCTCAGGACACTCCAATTGGCCCACCAGCCTCTTCAAGGTTTCAACCAAGATGACACTCAGCTGTTGCTGATCCTTTGCAAAATCCCTCTTCTTCAATTCGATCGGTCTCTGGTATGGAATTGGAAGTTCCTCAGCCACATTAGCCAGACCCGGATCAATCATGTGATAAAACGATTCCATGATAATAATAGGATAAAAAGGGAAGCAACTAATTAGCAAATTCTCAAGCTCTCAATCCCAGCTTGTTTCACAGAATGGAATGGGCGTAATATTGTCCCAATTATGCAAAAGTTCATCAATACAGCTTTGAATCGAAGCCCAAAGGTTAGCCTCGATCATTGCATTGACCAACCAGACCTGTCACAAAAGCGCCACCAGTATACCTGGCTTGATAATCCTTCAAAACAACAGTTTGACTATTGGTTATAAGAAGCTCGTCTACAATCGGATATCACAGATTAGCCAAAACTACTTTCCATCTTCTTTATCGGGAACCAGAAACACTTGAACCGTGATTTTTATTTTAGCTCCGTTTCTCATACTTAGTGAGAGTTCATGCTGTTCTTGGAGGGTTCAAGACCCATATGTAGACCAACATATGGGTCTACATTTTAATATTGGCTGATGCATCAAATCAGCTTCTATGACCAACTTCCCACTCCATCAAGTATGTGAAACTAGGAATTTAGGAAAGTGCAGAAATCGGTCGAGAAAAATCTTCTTGTCAAAAGGAGATAGTGATGAAAAGTAGGCAATGAACCTCAGAAGAACGATGATAGTTTACTTCTCATTTTCCTCTGTTAAGGAAACGTAACTCGTCTCCCTCTTGTAATATGCTTATAAAATTTACCACATCATTATCACTGCGGTAATATAATATTTTCATGGCAATATTCATATCACGCCATCTCATAATTTCTAAATACTTGTGTTCTAGGTAATTCGGGTATTGTTTCCAATGAGTCGCATCCAGATATATCCAAATAAGTTAAATCCAACTTTTCAAATCCCCGTAGCTGCGTAAGTTTGTTGCAGTCTTGTACGACTAGAGTCTGTAACTTCTTACATTCTGACAAATCCAGTAATCTTTCAATGGACCCACACTGAAAGATGTGCAATGCCTCTAAGATCTGCGCCCTATCAAGACCCCGAATTTCGACTAGATTGTCACAACATTTAGCCCCCACTTTCTTCAAACTCTGTAATTCTGGAAGGATCAGCCTTTGAATGGCCTTACATTCTCTTATAGCTATCTTCTCCAAGGACTTCAAATCATCATGGACCTGAATTTCAACTAGATTACCACAACCTCTAATGTGTAATAGTTTCAGGCGATTTAATTGTGCAATGTCCAATCTTTCAATGGAGTTGCAGTACTCCATTGACAACTCTTCCAAGTGTTTTAATCCGCTAATATTAAGCAATGTCAGCTTACAAAGAATGACACGGAGTTTTAAGAGACTTGAGGGAAGCTCCGGGATGTATTCAAGTAGACCATCTCCACCAAAAACAAGTTCTTCTAGATGCATTAGGTAAGACAGCTGTGGCAAACGGGGAGTCCCACAAGAGAAAATTAGACATTTTAAGCTGGAAGGAAGCTCCGGCAGCGATGATATCTTGCAATCCCAGAATTTAAGGTATTGGAGAGAAGAAAGATTTCGGACGCTTTCTGGCAGGTCCAATATTGGTGCGTTAGAGATTTCGAGTTTCTCGAGTGAAGACAAGTCACCGATTTCACTTGGAATTGTACTTTTAAGACAATGGCATAAAAGGAGACTTAACCTCCGCAGTTTTTTCAACCTTCCAATAGTATCGGGAAGCTTTTCTATCTCGGAATGGCTAAACTCCAAATCTTGTAAAGACTGCAAACCCCCAATTGAGCTTGGGATTTCTCTCAATGACCCACAAAACTTTAAGTTAAGGTGTTGGAGAGAAGAAAGATTCCCAATAGAGTTAGGGATTTCTCTCAATGACCGACAACTCGAGGCACTCAATTTCTCCAACTTCCTTAGAGAACCGATTGACATAGGAATCTTCACAATATCAGCATGATCTAAAATAAGATCTTTCAGTTTTTCCAATTCTCCCACTTCCTCTGGTAGCTCCTTCAGACTTTTACAGTAACTCAAGTTTAAGGAAATGAGGCTCTTGACTTTGCCAATAGAAGGGTGGACTTGCTTCAATTCGGAACAGCCTCTCAAGGTGAGAATCTCCAACTCTATGAAAGTCGAGAGATCGGGAGTACATCTTAAACCATAGCAAGATGTAAGGTCAAGAATTTTCAGTCGCTTTGCTGCCTATACAAAGGAGAATAAGCTGTCAAACAATGAGTGGATCGTAAAACAAAACAAACAAATAACCAAAGAGGATGTCCATTTTCCATCTTACCATGAATGAACTCCATCCTTGCCAATCCTCTGTCATCATGTTGTATGACATCTGTAGCACCACTAAGTTTGGTAGATGCAAATTGATTACCGAAAAAGGCATATCGTGATCAATGCCAAACCACTCAAGCCATCTTAATCTAGAAAATATTTCGTTAAAGTCTCCACTTAGAGCCGCCCGCCCTAATTTTAGGATCCTTAAGCTCTGTAAGTTTTTAAACTGTTCATTTGTGTATGTATGGAGTTGCCTAAGATACCAGAATAGGTGGTCATCGTGTTCATCGAGAGAAACTCCCTGGATCTTTTCTGTCCCCTGTATATCAAACCAATCAAAGTGTGAGATTTGCTTCTAATTTTTAATTTTTTTTTTCTTTTAAAATCTTGGATTCACATTTCTCATCTTTCGGTCGTAGCCATATATAAATATAGACAAATAAACTATTTTTTTAAATCTATTGAAATTAGTTTAAATTTTTACATAAAAGTAAAAAGAAAAATAATTTTTGCTAGCGTGCAAATGTTAGCTTGTACATACTCATATAAATTTTTCAGAATTTGTTGAAAGAATTTGTTGAAGAGTACCCATGGGTAACTTGTTAAGTAGGTAATGAAGCACTCAATTTTCAATTCATTAACTTTTCTCGTGACATGTGTAGTCACTGCCGTGAAAATTGAAACTTTTCTTGTAAAGTATGTTAAAAACTTGCGCGTTGACATTCCTTAGCAATACACTTTTTAGAAAAAAATAGTGTTTTAGATGTTGCCGGGTATTGAAAAAAAGTTGATTTCGGACCAACCAAAAATGAACTAATAGACTTCCTTTCATGCTATTATGGTTTGACTAAGGTTTCTAAGATGTGGAGCAATAGGTTGCTGATGCTGGGCAATATCTTTTAGCAAACTCTGTCATATGAAAGTTTCTGGAGAAATATACTCATTTGTATTTATAAAAAAAAAAAAAGTGAAAATATGTATGCCTGTCTGCACAAGATTTTTCTTTTTGCATCTTACTAGTGAAAAATACTGTTTAACTTTCCTGCTATAAAAGATCATTTAATTAGTAGCAGATGGTGAAAATATCCCATATGGCTTTGATTGGCTCTAATGGAAATACTTATATTTTTCCCCCAAAAGTTCAGTCGATCAGTGACGGTGTTCAATAAAGTTGAAGTATCAAAATTTTGAAAGCTAGAGCATTAATTCCAGACAAACAAAACTCCATTTAAACTTTTTATTGTATGAGTGTCTCGAGTGTGACCACAGATAAATCAACCCTTGAGTCGATGTGGATATACCAATCCGTGAGCTAAGGATTTTGGAATTTTGGCACGGAGTTGAAGTTTAGAGGAACAGATTGACATGTCCAAGATAAAGGTCACAAATAGCCAAAGCTATTGGTCAGTGGGCGAGCCTCCAGGGAGACTCAGCCAGTTGCTGAACGGCATAGCAGTGCGGCTCTGGATCCAAGTAGGCACCCAGCCAAGCTTTGATGGGCGCCAAAGAGACCATGTCTAGTGCGTTGTTTTTTCTCTTTGCAATTTATTAGATGGTCAAGTTCTTTTTCCAAAATTAGAAGTTACCAGGTGCAATATAAGTTGTGTTCGACAGTTTTCTGAAAGATTTGGCTGAAATCTCTGAGAGACAACCATACGCGACTAGTTTTGTGGTTAAGGAACATGCTTGTGTTTGTAGATCAAGCGCACAAAACGCGCTTGATTCCTTGCACTATTAATTACAAACAATTCCCGATTTGAACTATCCAGTTGGACTTAATTAAGCCTGTGTCTCACCTGACAATAAGAGTTTATGGAGTATTTCACCGTTACAGAATTTATATAGCTATTAGTCTCCACTTTTGTCAAATATATCTTCTAGATGTGGTTCGTTTTTAGCATGCGCATGCTTTCCTAAGAGGTGAATAAGAAAATGAATATGAGGACTCATTTGTTAACATGGGCTTCTAGAACCAAGTAATTTCAACCCAGTAGTGCCCCTCACTCGACCTATTCAAGAAAAATGCATGTATGAGATATTAAGAAAAAATGGCCTAGAAATGGTGTTGTTTTTTAGATGGAATTTGCTTAATGTATACAAGACTCCATACACAAGCTAAGTGTGTGCTCTGCTAATATTATGCTTATTCTTACCGAGAATGATACGAGGTTTTCATGAAGAGGATACTATATAACCGCCACAGCGTGGAATGGGTCGGTTGGAGAGAAAGTGCTCTACAAAAGTGAGACTCTACTCTTGTCATTTGTTACAAGTAGGAGGATCTTTATATTAGGGTAAAATTGGAAAGGACCTTAGTGAGACTAATTTCACCTTTTAGTTATAATATTAGATTAGATATAGATTAGACCCAATGTGCCCTAAGTGTCATTTACGCAGGATAGAAGCGAAGCCCATTGTTATGTTTTGTTTCGCAATTGTCTAACTACATTTAGTCAGTGCGTAGCGGCGGTTAAGTTATCATCATTTCTTATTTTGAAGTAATTTAAAGAGGAGAAATCACAAGCGGAAGAAGAATAGAATGGACAAGTGTCAAAATTTATGTAGCAAGTAATGCAAGAGACAACTGATGCACGTACCACTTGATGCGAGACAAATAATGATGCATGAGGAAGTTACACGCAGATGGTCTAGAAACGTGACAAAGCGGACCTTATCGCCAACGATATAGGAGTTTCCAGAAAGTGGAGCTACCCTTGTCCAGGGTGGTCAAAAGAGGCATTAGTATAGAAGGGTTTTAGCGAGGGTGGCCGTGTAGAATGTGAGAGGAAAGAAATGTTTATTAAGAAATGTGAAAAGGAAAAGGCAGTGGCAATGAATGAAACAAAGAAAGAAACAAAGAAAGTGAAATAGGAAAATTGACTCTTTATTATACACCTAAACCTAATCCATGAGATGAACAAGGTCAACCCGATACAGCCTTAAAAATAATAATAAAATTTTCTTGATTTATTTCTAAAGGGCATTTTGCTATCATATCTATTAAGAGGGAAGAAGAATTGAAAAGAGAGATATAATTAGTAGAGGATGGGACCGGTATCTTCAAACTTTGAATTGAAGGAATAAATATCAGCGCAATATATTCGGCCGTACTAGAAAGCGGGCGCACATGGTAAGTATGAATTTGACACATTTTTTCGGTGTTAGTTTTTCTTTTTCTTTTCTGGTTATTAGTTATTACAAACGTCAGCTATGGTCTACTATTTTTACGGACCAATCAATTTTCATTTATTTGATCTACAATGTTAATATTTTGTCTCTATATATTATTCAAATATTTCATATTGTCGATATTTTCAACTAAATATGAAAATTACATAATTTAGGTAAACGAACTTTTTTAGTGTAGAACCATAGTTAAGTGATTCTAAATTTCATATTTTTTGACATATGTATTTACATCAACAAATTCGAATATTTGGAGATACTTTGTGTGGTACCCATCACGAGATAACATAACTTTTTAATCCTTAGACTAATTATAATACAATTAGCTGTCACAAGTACTCTATTATGGATATGAATCATGAATGAATCTTTTCCTAAAATGTAGGAGCATTTGTTCATACTAGATAAAAGATTATAATAGATCTAATTAAATATATGAAAATACAAGGGAGAGGCAAAGAGAAGAATGCCATATGTTACCTCCTTTCCCATTATTACTCTGAAGGCTTCCTCGTAGACCCATAATCTACTACGTCTCTCAGGCGGTCCTTCTTGTTGAACAATGCTCCTTCCAAGATCTCTCAATTGATCATGCATCATTAACTTACCATCATCTCCAACTTTTATTAAGCACCTCAGCTTCAACTCTTTAATTCTTAGATTTGGATAAAACCCACAATCCTTCCACATGGAGATAGTGAATCTACTCTCTTTGCCAATGAAAAAACAAGCGATATCAAGAAAAATTTCCTTATGTTCATCTTCTAATGCATCATAACTTATCTTCAATTTGCTTTGGACTTCTCTAGGTGGTTCTTTTTGTGATTTCTCTAGCACTTCTTGCCATACTTCTCGATCCGTTTCTCCATACAAAGATGAACCTACAACTTCAAGAGACAAGGGAAGCCCACCCAAGACGTGTGTGATAGCACGAGAGATATCTTCGTAGCCCCTCAAAGGACGGTCCATACGAAATGCATGTCTATTGAATAAAAGTAAGGAATGGTCCTCATCCAATCCATTCAATTCATACTTGTAGTCTACCTTGAATTCAGATTGATCTAGAATAGCTTTATATCTAGTTGTAACAATGACCATACTTCCGGTCATAAACCACCTACGCTCTCTAGCCAAAGCATTTAGTTGGTTTAGGTGATCTATATCATCCAGAAGAATGAGAACCTTTTTGCCTTTCAATCTAGATTTGATCACATTAATCCCATCATCAATGTTCCAAACTTGACGTTCAATTGGCTCTATTTCCTTAATTAGTTGATTTTGGAGATGAGGAATACCATTACGATGAGCCGTTTCTCGAATATCTGAAAGGAAGCTACAATACTTAAAGTCATTAGACAACTCATTGTAGATGACCTTGGCAAGAGTTGTTTTACCAATCCCACCCATGCCATAGATTCCAATCATTCGAGCATGACCAGCAGAAGCGTCTACCCAATTCCTAATTTTGGTCACATGATCAACAATTCCAACTAAGTGCTTAGTAACATCAAGCTGAAAATCATGTCGCAACTTGCCCAAAACAGTTTCGATAACTTTTTCCACTAATGCTCCTTCATGCCTGTCGACCAACAAAGCTCATGATAACTTTGTGGTTATACTTAATCTAGTATAAAGACACCTACATAAATGTGAAGGATGGAATTTGCGAATTAACATACAAGATGTTTTGGTGTTACACATAACAATGGAGGTTCAATTTTTTCCCCTTCCTTTTATGCCAATAGTTAGATCTTATTGAATTAAACTAAGGTGGTTCACTGCTCGTTAAGAGTCTTTAGAAGCATATTGTTTGTCATAAGGCTAAAGGTTGCGCGAAGTTAAGGATATATCACACGCCTACATTGAAGACTTTTAGTTGACTTACAAATTGCATGACCAATGGGAGTTTATTAGCAACAAGAATCGAACCTAGACATGATTAATGCAACGTATCCGATTCTTAACCTTATCAACTGAGCCAACCCCCATTAGCCTGGTGGTGAACAAGCTTCGGAAGACGAAGCACTGGAGTCCTTTGTAGGCATATTGTTTAAGGGTTGATACTATTAACCTAAAGGGGTTGTCGTTTTTTTAATTATTATTTTAATAAGTGTATTAAAAGTCCTAAAATTTGTCAATAAAATGTAATTTAGTCCTAAAATTTTCAAACAGTGCAATCAGGTTCTAAAATTTTTCATGAAAGTGCAATCAAGTTCTAAAACTTTTAGATAATACAATTAAGCCCTAAAACTTGTCAAATTGGTAAAATAAAGTAATTCCTTTGATAACACTTTTTGAAAGTTTTATAACTCGATTGCACTTTTTTGAGAAGTTTTAAAACTTTATTGCACTTTTTAAAAGTTTTAGGACTCGATTGCACTTCCGTTACAAGTTTTAAGACGATTACACTTTCTGAGTTTTAGGACTCGATTGCACTTTCGTAATAAGTTTTAGGACTTAATTGCATTTTTTGAAAGTTTTAGGACTTAATTAAATTTTCGTGATAATTTTTAGAACTTCTAATGTACTTATTATTATTATTATTATTATTATTATTATTATTTTGGCTTTGAAATGGAGACAATTGGAAAATTCTCGGGCACTATGGGATACTTTTGGTTTTAGTTGTGGGCTCTTGGGGAGTATGAGTCTTTGTTGTCTTTGGGCATTATGGTTGTTTATTGGAACATCTTAGGGATGTTTTGTGACTTGTAGTAGAAGTAGTTCATCCATATTTTCATCAGTTTTGTGTGAATAAGAAAATCTACTTATTGAAAAAAGTAAAAGTTCAAGGTTGAAGTTAAGTACCCATTAGCAAATTTCTCAGATTCCCATCCATTTAAATAACTCACTTCGCTAAGTGCTCGTTGCCCTTCTTGGATGTCCTCCTCATCAAAACGCTCCTTACGTGAATCGAAAGCCTTCCCAAAATTTCCTCGTAAATACCGCACATCCGATGGGTTCACTTTGTAAAAGATGGGCAATACTATATGTGATTTGCTCTTCTTGCAATCCATGATATGAATGAGCTCACGGAGGCACCATTTGCTTGAAGCAAAATTCTCAGAGATGATGGGGATCAAAATCTTAGATCTTGTGATTGCATCGAGAAGTAGTGAACCAAATTCCTCGCCAATTGGGATGCTGTTATCATCCCTAAACACGTAAATCGGTACAGTCCCTATGTTGATCAGTCCGTGGTAGAGGTGATCGGTGAATCCCTTGCGAGTATCCGAGCCTCTAAAACTCAAGAATACGTCGTATTGATCGCTGCCTTCTCCTGTGGATATCGGAGAGATTAACGAAGGAGCGAATTCTCCCTCAGTGCTCTCTATTTCTGCACTCTTTCTCTTTCTCTGACTCTGCCCTTTGTCCATGGCAATCTGAAGGGGGAAAGTTGAAAACTTGAAATGAAAGATGCTTTTCTGCTGCATAAAAGGATTGATAAATAGTCTCAATGAACAAGTATGAATATGAAATCTTTTAACGAGGTAAAAAGATATTAAAATGAAATCTTTAATCAATTAGAAATTGATTGACTGCAGATGCTTTTAATCCTTGACTTATCTTCTTTTGGATCTGACTCTCTACCATAGTCAAATTTTTTGGCTTGGTCCACTAACGAATAACGCGTATGTCAATTTCTTAATCAGGCTTTGGAAAACCAATACCTGTGTTCAAGCATATCTGCATATGGCATTCATTTAAAAATAAACATAGGTTCGTTTTTCATTTGGTAATTGAAATTCAGAATTTGATAATTTGAAAGGTAATAATTAAGGTGAAACGGGATTAGAAATGTGTGGAAGACGTGAAGAAAGGACCTAACTAGTGATTACGAATGTGATTTAACATTTCGATATTATTTAAAATTGTCATATTCTAAATGAAGTTGGCAATGTGAGGTAGAGATAAACAAATGGTCATCGTTATTTCTTTATTTATTTCACGCTGCCTCACATGCTAACAATTTCAAGCAAAATGAATCTATTATAAATTGATATGACATCACCGAATTATTCTCTTCAAATTTTCAAATTTAGAGAATTGATTGATATCTTGTCTGTGGACTAGAGCTATAATTTTTAGATGACACCAAAGGAAGTGCGGATGCTCCCTCAGTGCTCTCTTTTTCTGCACTCTTTCTCTTCTTCTTGAGATGATAGAATGCAAGCATAGAGAGAAGAATTGGCAAAACAAGCATAACAAAGGAACGATGACAAAGGAAATGGTGCATTACTTTGTTTGCGTTGCTCAGACTTTGCCCTTTCTTCATGGAAGTCTGAACGATTAGAAATTAGGTAATACTTCGATGGAAGAAGGAGAAGGAGAGAAGGAAGAAAAAAGGGGAGGCTGCTGAGGAAAATTCAGAGGACCAAGGTTTGAAAAAATGGCCTTGAGTGCATGTCCCCATTTTTTGTTGGAGGGTCCCCACTTGAGAATATCATTCCAAAGTTGTTTTCTCCAATAAATGGAAGTAAAATATGATTATTTGCTAAATTCGTGATAAGTCAGATTAAATCGATTAATCCCAATGAATTTATAGTTTGTAACAAAAAGAGGTGCAAGATATGAGTGATGTTAAAGCTAGGTAAATCTCCTAATGTTCATATAGTTCAATTTGTTTTAACCATTTTCATGTGTATTTGTAAAAAGATCTAATTTATTTTTTCATACTACATGATATTATGTAAAAGATTCTAAGAAGTATCATACTATGGATTTTGATATGGTTAAATTGTGATGATCGAAACTATCACGAGTTGAGATCATATAAAAAGTAGCAATATAGTTAAAAATGCTCAAACATTCACTGTGCTTTTTGATTCCTCGTTTACAACTTTTTTCACTTGAAGACTCCATCAATTTTTACAGCTTTGAAGGGAGAACACGAGTTAGGGGTGAAAGGGAATCTACTTTTTAAGATTACCTAGTCCAATAATTCGAGCAAAATGAGAATATTACTCATTTGGAGTGTTCTACAAGGAGGTAAAATTGTTGAATAAAATCTCATTAAGAGAAGACTTATTCTTAGGGTGAGCAGTTAGGGTGAGCAGTTAGGACGGGCAGATTTCATACCAAGAATCTGGAATTGATCTTGTCAGATCAAAGTGGGTTCTCGATTTTTGAAAGAAACCGAAAACTGAACTATACGACCCCGGAATGGGCCTACTTTTTTTTTTTTTCTGTTTCATTTTCTTTATTTAATTGATCTAGGACCTTCAAACACAAAGAAACCTCACAATCGCATAAAAAGATGGTCCCTGGATTCAGGCCAATATTGGCAATTTTCCGAGCAATAGAATCTCGGGCGCCTGCAGGCCAACTCATTCTAGTTTAACAAAAGATCAACACTGAATCACAATGCAACCAACAATCAGACAGCGAGGCCAAAGGATTACCACATCTAAAGTCAGAAAACAGAGGCTTTCCTTTTTTACGAAAGTCAAATCTGGACTGTTTCCTTACCAAGCTAACAGGTAACAATGATTCCAAAGAGAGCCGAAAAAAAAAAAAAGCAAAACCTTCTCAGCTATTCAGCAGCCACCCACAAGCCCAGAACACACCAGTTCAGCCGATTATTTCAATAGCAAAGCGACGAATTGATGGAAACGACACGCTAATAAGAGATGAAAAGGTGATTACCTCCTGCGAGTTGAGATGCCCAAGAGAGGCACAAGATCAAGAGACCCAAAACAAGCCTGGGTGAGAACTTTCAAGAGGGATGAGAACAAAGAAAGTAAGTGAGGACTAATCAGTCACGAGAGTCTCGAATTGTTCTGCGAGGGAGAGGTCGAATCTAAAAGATGAGAGAGAGGAGAGAGTGTGTGTGTGTGTGTGAGTACTAGTCGGCAGATAATTGTCTCAAATTATTGGTCGACCTATTGCTGATTGACTGGCAGCAACTAATTTGTTTTCATTATTATTATTTTTAGATGGAAAGCCCAGTGAAGCCTCGAAAGTCGAAATTTGGACCAGAGTACCGATGATGACTACTTCCGTTCAAATCTACTAACAAATCATATCGTTAAACAGATAAAATGTGGCTCCAACTTGCTTGTGAATTTTTCATTGTGACATTATCAAGGACGTCCAAACATTACAAACACGTTAATAAATGACTCCTATTTCAGGTTCCAAATCATTAAAGTTATATGCCCATCACACATTCATTGAACTGGATTTGGAGGGGCAACTTCCTTGCACAAATCACATTGCCAAACCTAGCATAGTTCAATAAATTTCTACACTACATATAAACGAATCATACAAAAACTTTCTTTTTGTCTAGTAAATGAATAAGTAATAGTAATGTCGTTGTAAGCTGTTAAATCACATGAGAATCACACTTTATAACGAGTCTCTCCTGCTTGTCCAATACACAAAGATGAAGACTTCCTAGAATTTGCCTGCCCATTAAACTAATCTAGAGGATTTGGATTAAGGTTAAAGAAGACACATTCTAGAAAAGCAATAATAGATTGGGGGGGGGGGATCTATCATAAAGCACCTTAATTTAATCTTTAAAGTTGATTTGAGCAAGAACCAAACTAAATTGGTGAGAGACTGGAGGAACATCTCCGTTTCACAACGATTGATAGATTTTCCACTGCAATTGGTGGGTGCCTTTCTATTTTTAAAAGGGTTTCATGCAATTGTCACGGGTCAGTTGATTTAGAATGATCACACACTCGTGTGGCCTTAGGATTTTTTTATCCCAAATCAGTCTTACATGCACTCGGCTCACAAGAATGAAGAAGGGGAGTGAAGCTCAGTTGTATTGCTCATGAACTGGTGTGTACGACTGAAGGAGGAGGATCCCTTATTTATACATGAACGAATCTAATCTCAGCCATTGATCCCCTCTCTAATCCAACGATGGTATTTGAATCTATATCATCTTTACAAGTATGTATTAGGCTACTTGATGGCCCTAGACCTGGAAAAGGCCCAAAGGGCATGTGTCAGAAGAAATGGCAGGGCTGCCTGACATGGGTAGGTGGACCGTCATGGGCTTGTCTGCATTGTGCATGGGCCGACCATGCATTGATCAAGAGTCATTCATGGATTGTTCATGGGCAGCTCATGGGTTGGCTCTTGTATGGACATGGCCCCATCATTTGGACGGTACAGGATCATGCTTGTCCTTAGGTCTGTCAATCTCCCCCACCTATTCAGGCAATGCCCTCGTCGCATCTGCAGCATGAAATGCGTCAATATGTTTCTTGAATTCCCACAGAGTCTCGAACAGTTCCTAACTCGCTTCATTATCGGGAAGGCCCTTCCATCGGACGAGGTATTCATTCTTTAGCGCACAATACCTCTTCCATATGACTTGATCCACCATGATGCATTCGACGTCCTGATCATATGAGGTTTTCGCCCCAAAGGGCGCTCGATGTGAGCGGTTGCTACCCTGTCACGATCTCGAATGGGTTCTGGTTTGTAGACTCACTTTGTTGTAAGTTATATGAGAATTGGGCCAAGTTGATCAGTTGTGCTCAGTTTATTTGCGTGGTGCTCATATAGTGCTGGAGGTATATTTCTATGAGCGCGTTCACCCTCTCCGTCTGTCCATCAGTTTAGGGATGGAGACTTGTGGAGAAGTTGAGGTTTAACCCTAGCAACTTGAAGAGCTCGGTTCAAAATTGATCGGTGAATCGAGGGTCACAATCGCTCACGATCATGCGTGGTACGCCCTAGTACTTGACGACGTATTTGAGGAATAACTCGGCTGCTTCCTCAGCTGAACAATCCTTGGTGGCTAGCACGAACGTCGCGTACTTGGAGAAACAATCCACGACGACCGTGAGGGTCCGAAATTCTTTGGACTTCGGCAGGTTTATGATAAAGTCCATGGAGACACTCTCCCATGGACGTTTCGAGATAGGCAACGGCTCAAGGAGCCCCACCGGCGATCATTACTCTATCTTATTTTGTTGGCACACAAGATATGTTCGCACGTAGGCTTCAATGTCATCCCGCATATGTGGCTAATAATATTGATCATTCACGAGTGCCATGGTGCAATGGATTCCCGGATGACCCGTCTATTTAGAGTTGTGACACTCATGCAGTACTACCTTCCTTAGTTTTCCATGGAGTAGCACATAAAGTCGTCGTCCCTTGGTGCAAAGGAGGTCATCCTCACACCGAAATCATCTCGTTTTGCCCTCTTGCGCGTATCGAAGGAGAGCTTGGGCTGTTCGGTCATGCTTGAGTCCCTCCTTAATACTATCAATCCACGGGTAGTTTGGTTGACTCGTCATGCTAGCCAGCTCCAGCTTTCAACTTAAGGCATCGGCCACGGATTTGGACTTTCCGGGCTTATATTCCAGCACACAATCGAATTCGGCCAAGAAATCTTGCCACCGAGCTTGCTTTGGGCCGAGCTTCTTTTGGGTTTGGAAGTAGCTCGTGGCCACGTTGTCTGTCCTTACGACAAAGCGGGATCCCAAGAGGTAGTGCCTGCATGTACGAAGGCAATGTACCACCACGGTCATTTCTTTCCCTTGGACTGTGTGTCGTCGCTCAGCATTGTTCAACTTTCGAGATTCGTAGGCAACTGGGTGCCCATCCTACATAGAGACACCACCAATAGCAAAATAAGAGACATCGATTTCTACTTCATAAAGCTTGGCCCGGTCGGGCAACACGACCACAGGCTCCTCGATCATGGCCCTCTTCAATTGATTAAACGCCTCTTGACACCAATCCATTGACTCCCACGACTTTTCTTTCTTTAACATGTTCGTAAGGGGCACGGTGAGGTTCGAATATCCTTGGATGAAACGCCGATAGTAGTTCGTGAAACCAAGGACCAATCTCAACTCCGTCATCTTGGTTGGTGGTTCCCATTCAACTATGGCACGGATCTTGGCCACGTCTATCTGCACTCGTCTACCCCCGACAATGTGCCCGAAGAAGGGTACTTCATTTTGCACATAGCGCAATTCTCACCCTTCACGTACATGTCATTTTCCCTAGGAGCTGGAAAACTTGTCTCAAGTGTTCGACGTGTTCCTCAAGCGTCCGGCTATACACACTAATATCATCAAGGTAGACTACAATGAACTAATCAAGGAACAAATCGAGTACCTTGTTCATCAAAGTATAGAAAGTAGTCGGTGCATTGGTCAAGCCGAAAAGCATGATGAGGAACTCGTACGACCCATAGAGTGTCACTCATGCGGTCTTCGGCTTATCCCCTTTGGCAATCCGAACTTGATAGTAGCCTGATCAAAGATCAAGCTTGGTGAACCACCGTGCATCTCCAAGCTGATCGAACAAGTCTGCAATGAGATGGATCGGGTACCTATTCTTGATTGTGAGCTTGTTCAACGCCCGATAGTCAATGCACATTCAGAGGGACCCGTCGTGCTTCTTTTGAAATAAGACCGGGGTACCAAACAGAGTTTTGGATGGATGAATGTAGCCCGCATCGAGCAACTCCTTGAGTTGTTTCCTTAATTCCTCCAATTCGAGAGGCGCCACATGATAGGGTGCCATGGTGGGTGGTCGAGCATCTAGCACGAGCTTGATCCGACAATCCACCTCCCTTTGGGGCGGTAGCTTTTTCGGCAACTCAGGAGGCATCATGTCCTTGAACATATCGAGGACTTGGTCTACCTCTTTCGGGATTATGCTTCCTGCACCTTGAGTTTCCTCGGCTTTCAAGATCACTAGGAAGGTCATCTCGCCCTTTTTGGCTCCCTTAGAGAGCTGCATGGCCGATAGCATCTTCTTATATCTTGACTTGTGATAGATCGACACCATGCATTAACACCATTTGTCTAGGAGGCATATACAATCGGCGAAGGGCATGACACCCGCATTGATCCTAATAAGGAATCCAAGACCTAGTATGAAATCATAGTCGTCAAGAGAGATTACCTCGATGTCTTCCTTGCTGGTCCATGGACTATGGTGAAGCTCCACATCTCTAGCCACGCCATTAGTCGGGACTTTCTTGGAGTTCACTGTTTTGAGCCAACCAGCTCTCCCCTTCTCGACCGAAAGATTCAGCTTCTTCGCGGCCTCTCGGGATATGAAGAGGTCGGACGCCCTGGTATCCACGAGTGCACCCATTGTGGTACCTCCGATCTTCACATCCACGAATATCATTCCTTTGAGTTCCTTTGTCTTCTTGGTTTTGATTGAGCCTAGAATGCGTAACAAACCCAACTGCACCTCCTCTCGCGGTTCATCCTCCTTACATAGGGCTGCTAGTTTACACCTTTTGGGGCAATCGCAGGCCATATGAGGATCACCACAGAAGAAACATTTGTACGTGCGTACCTTTCTTTGTCCCCATCCACTTGATTTCAGTTAGGTCCTTGGGGCAGCCGTTGGTGGTTTGCATCCATTTGGTCGATTAAATCTTCCCCGTTCTCCCCCACCATCGACCTTGTCCTCCAGACGAGAGTCGGGTTTCGTCGTGGATGACGACTTGTATTCCACAAGGAACTCGATCACGAATGTTGCCGTCGCGAGATCCATCGCGTGGCATCTCTTTAACTCTTGCTTGACCCATGGCTTAAGTCCGCTTATAAACTGATGGTATGTCTCTATCTCGCTCATGGATGGGATTTGGAGTAGCAACTCTGAGAATCGTTTCACATAGTTGCAAACTCCGCCCTTTTGCTCTAGGTGCTTGAGTTCATTGTGAGCTTCCTCCTCTGCGTATGCGGGATAATAATTCCATCGAAATTCCTCAACAAACTGAGCCCATGTCATGATAGGGTCGCCACACCTATCATCCGACCAACAATGCCACCATAACAAAGCATTATCAACTAAATACATTGATACAGTGTGGCAAAAGATCTCTTCAAGTGCCATAACTTGGCACAAATTGACACTTAAGTGCCATAACTTACGAAAGGTACACTTAAGTGCCACATTTTAAGAAAAGTGGGACACCTGAGTGCCACCTCCGGTGAAGCAGGCCGGAAATCATATGTGGCAATTAAATATTAATGTTTCTTGCTGAGGTGGCTCGTCGGAGAGTTGACTCAGCTCTAATTCACCAAAAACGACGTTGTTTCTATAGTTGGCCAAAATAGAGCTCTTAAATTGGCCAAAACGACGTTGTTTTGGCATAATTTGAATTTTAATATAATATAAAAATTAATTAAATTATATTTTAAAAAAAAATAATAATATAATTTATACTTTAAAAAAAAAAAAAGAGAGGAGGAGGAGGAGGAAGCCGGAGGCTGAAGGCTGAGCCCTCGTCGCCGCCACCTCCCCGCCATTGCCGGAAGGTGGGGGAGGGTCGGTCGGGGCCACCAAGCCTTGGCCGAGGGCCGGCGGCCCCAACCGATCGCGCGGCGAGGGCCGATGGCCCCGCCCGACCGGCGATGAGGGTCGGTTGGGGCCGCAGCCCTCGGCCGTGGCTCGGCGGCCCCGGCCCTTGCCGCCGGTTGCCTCCCTCCTCTTCCTTCCTCCTCCTCAGCCGCCGACTACCTCCCCTCCTCCTCCTTCCCCCTCGCTAGATCTAGGCGAGGGCTGCGACCCTCGCCACCGGTCGACTAGGGTCGCCGGGCCCTAGTCGGGCCCGGCAGGGGCCCGGTTAGGGCCCGGCGACCCCGCCGACCCTCCCCACTTCGTCGTCGCCGGCCCTTCCGGGCGGGCGGCGGGCCGAGAGCTCGGCCCTTAGCCGCCTTTTTTTTTTTTAAATTAAAATTAAAATTTTTAATTTTTTTTTAATTTTTAAATGTTTTAAATAAATTTAGTTTTAAATTAAATTAAATTAATTTTTATATTAAATTTTTTACCACGTCGGCACCAAAATGACGCCATTTTGCACTCCCTTCATCGAAAAATTGACATGTCAGCGTTTTGGTCGGATTGGCACTCAAGTGATCCATTTTGCTCCGACTTTGGCACTTAAGTGTCCCCTTGTGTCAAGTTATGGCACTCCATGGGTCCGCGTCTCGTTGCAGTGTTTATCCAAGATGCATCGTCGTGGAGTCCCATGGCTTGGAAGTATCATTCTATGTACGACAATAAGTTATCCACGTCCTTGGCCACCTACGAGCCCTTGAACTCTCTTGGCTTGGGTGCTTCGGTACGTGGATTTGCATGCTCGGCAACCATCCCGTTCACACGTGTAGCCTCAACCTCGGCGAGCTTGCCCTTCAGCTCGGCAATCTCCGCATGCATGGCCACCATCGTGGCCTCCCTAGTCTCATCCCGCTACTGTAACTCATGCGTAAGGGACCCCAGCACCTCGACACGGAGCTCTCTCATGACGACCTTGAGTTCTTGCACTTCAGCCAAGAACTCCTCCTTACCGGCTTTCGCTCCTTTGACGGTCTAGTTCAGGTCGTCCACCATCGCATGGACGTACATGACGGTCTCCTCTAGGACCATCATCCGATTCTCCAGGTCACCCTTTGGATCTCTCGAGCTCGAGATAGCACGGTTTTTCTTCAATCGGGTGGTTTTCTCGACCAGTCGTCCACGATCCTCGCGATCGTCACCTTGAATCATCGGGACATCGAACCAAGGATCATCCATTGTGCTTGGAACGAACGTTCTGATACCACTTGTCACGGGTCAATTGATTTAGAACGATCACACACTCATGCAGCGTTAGGATTTTCGATCCCATGTCAACCTTACACATACTCGGCTCGCAAAACGAAGTAAGGGAGTGAAGCTCGATTGTATTGCTCATGAACTAGTGCATAAAACTGAAGGAGGAGTGTCCCTTATTTATACATGGATGAGTCTAATCTCATTGTTGATCCCCTCTCTGATCCAACGGTGATATTTGAATCTATACCACAATTACAAATCTGTACATTTAGGCTACTTGATGGCCCTAGGCCTAGGGAAGGCCCAAAGGGCATGTGTCAAAAGAAATGGCAGGGCCACCTGACATAGGTAGGTGAGCAATCATGGGCTTGTCTGCATTGCACATGGGTCAGCCGTGCATTGATCAAGGGTCATTCACGGATCGTTCATGGGCAGCTCATGGGCTAGCCCTTGTATGGACATGGCCCCATAATTTGGATGGTCTTGAATCATGCTCGTCCTTGGGCTATGTCACCATCATACAAAACAACACAAAGATTTAGGTTGCATTATTTCAACGTTTTGTCCGAAAAGCATTTCAATTAAGTTTCTTTTTTTCTTTTTTCTAGCTCCCTGCTCCAAAAGGCCAAAGCTCTCTCTCTCTCTCTCTCTCTCTCTCTCTCTCTCTCTCTCTCTCTCTCTCTCTCTCTCTCTCTCTCTCTCGGTCGTTGTGTGCTATGTGCCGTGTGTAGATTAAAAAACCTGCTCCGTCATTCACGCGTCCCCACTCTAGCTCCCGAGAAGATGGGGAATCGAACTTCCCACCTTCCCATTAACCACTGGAGCAACCCCGTGATTAAAGGCCAAAGCTGTTTAACGTCTATCTTTGCGATGGGATTTATTGGCTCGTATTAAGTAGCAAGAAAAGCACTTGAATAATATTCTCAGCTCCTTGCTGTTAACTACAAAAAGATAAAGAGAAAAGCCACAAAAATAAATAAATAAATAAATAAAAATATATTTCAAATCTTTTATTGATACCAACCAATAGGGTCTGTCTATGCTTTTTCGCCAACGCGGTGAACTATTAGATAGCATTCCTTATTTTAACGTGCCGGTGCCCGCATGCGTTACCCTCCCCTCGTTGGTATGGTGTCTTTATTGAGCCCCATACCGACTTTACCCCCTCATTGTTCTATATTCAATGGATCCCGAGGTCCATATCAGACCTTAGATGAAGCCTTTTAAGGTTATGCTTATGACCTGCTTATTGGCTTGTATTAAGTAGCAAGAGAAGCACTTGAATCATATTCTCAACTCTTTGCTGTTAACAACAAAAAGATAAAAGAGAAAAGCCCCAAAATAAATAAATAAATAAATAAAGAAGGATATATTTCGAATCTTTTATTGATAAAAAAAAGGAGCATAGCTGTGAATTTGTTCCCATAAAGTATCTCATATATCAGAGATAATATATATCACCAGTTATAGTAATTGTGAAATTTTAAAATTTGCAGAATAATGGATGGTTGAGTATTCTTTCGGTTTGTTCTTTTTTGCAGTCACTTATTCGTAAATTCAATTAACTTGTCCCGCTTCTACATCATATTGGCTACAAGAACAAAGGCAATGCATAAAATACTCTCATCTAAGACATACTATTCATATGCTTTTTCGTTAACAAATTATATTGGAACTATCTTAGCTCAAAAGGGAAAACGTAGTTGTCTAGACATACTACAACGACACATCTCTCTTGATTCAGCATTTACATGAAGTATTTGTTTATACTTTGAGCGTTGTAGCTCATAAAGTTATGCCATAGAGAAACTTTCAAAATGACATCGTTTCGCTTGGGAGGATTACTAGATGGAAATGGAGAGGTAACTTATCTTCCCATCAAATTAACAGAGAAGGTATTAAAGAACATAGAAATTAAATGTGGTTGAGTGAAATTTCTTGAAAGTCAATGGTCATTTCTCCTATCGCGGTATGAGTGATGTTGATGACAGCAGTGAAAACTCAATTGCAAGGAAGATGGAAACAACCACAGCAAATTGAATACCGACTCTTTTCATGCCATCACCTTACCTACTTCTCACAAAGGAATCACAATGATTTTTCATTTGGGATATACTTGAAATTTAAAATTTTATTTGAGTTAGTAATGTGAATAGAACTTTACATGTTTCAAGACCCATGAAGGCTCTAGATTTTAATTTGATCATGCAACCGAGATAAAACCCTAGTTCCTCACAAGAAAACAAAATAAGGCAGATAGGTTTTTTTTTTTTTTTTTTTTTTTTTTTTTAAAGGAGTAACGTGATACCTAATGAGCTTCTTATAAAGAAACCAAAATCTCTAAAATTTTACAATCTATATAATATCTTTACAATCTTATCAAAACGTCGAATGTAATTTTTTTAAGGATAGAAAGTACAAGCAAACCTTGTTGTGGGTATTTGGGCGCTTCTCCACTTTTCATCTTGGAGATTGGCGGAGTAATAATCTTCTTAGCGGTCCCTCAAGAAGCAGTTGGTGCTACTATGAAACTTCAACATCGTATAATTAGTAAGAATGAAAGAGTCAAGAACTGAAAGCTACGTACATTTGATCACATTATCATATAGAAGCTATGGTGCCACGGTGTTGAATTCAATTGAAAGCACCACGATCTCGCGGCCCCTTTAACCTTGCAATAACTTACAACCAGCAAATCAGCGATTTTGGATGAATATTGATTATGGCCAAAAGGAGAATATAACATGATTGATACTGCAAAAGAGATATAATAAGAACAAAATACTAGGCGAAATTTTATCTTTACTCGATGGATGTTGGCCTAATAATAATAATAAGGGTTAATTTCACGGTAAATCTCAAAGTGCACTTATGACAAATCTAGCCCTAAATTAATTCTTTTGATTATATAAAATCAAAAACTAGTACATCTGTAACAAATTTACCTTTCGTTAGTTTCCATTAAATATTATTGTCAAATTACTGAGTTGGATGACATGTGACAGTTGATGGATGTACTAGTTTGGGGTTTTACCTCCGTTTACCAGTTTTGTGATTTTTTGTGATATAAATCTAATTTAATGGAAACTAATAAATGGTATATTTGTCACGAATGTACTAATTTGAGAATTTTGATAGTTAAAAAATTAATATATGGTAAATTTATTACATATGTACTAGTTTGAGATTTTCAGTAACCAACAATTAATTTGAAGTAAATTTATCATATGTGCATCAATTTAAAATATTTTGTGAGTCCTAATAATAACAACAATAACGGCAACAACAATCATAATAATTACAGTAACAATCGTGCATCCAAAAAATTTTTACAAAAGGAAGGCAGAGAATCTAGAGAGTACTCGAAAGTCAAAAATCAAAATCTCCATCACCTTATGTGGGCCCATTTGGTTCGGTTTTGAGGAAATGTCATTGGGAGAATGCAAATATCTTTGAGGTAAAGGGGTTTTCTGAAATGTTACACCGTTTGGTAAATTGTAGCATTGAAAGATAACTTAGCATAAACACCGTTGGGCAAAATTTACATTTGTAATTGGCTTTTGCTATTTTTTTTTTTTTTGAGTTTGAAAATCAAATCCGGTGGCCGGCGGTCCGTAGGTTGGCCAGATCTGGCCGTCGGATCGCCAGATCTGGCAGCCTGAGGTCGAGGGTCACACCACCCTAGGCGGTGGTCACCGGGGACGTGTGACCCCCAGGCGGCGATGGCGACTGCCAGAGAAGAGGCGGGAAAGACAAAGACGAATGGGGAAGATGAACAATGACAACTACGAACGGGGAAGATGAATAGTGACAACTTGCATTTCCAAAATGCCCAATGCTCAAAACACCTCAGGACCTGCATTGGGCTTTCAGCATTGGGAATGCTGACATTCGCTTAATGTGCTTTCAAAAATGTCTCCCAAACGCCAAATATTTTCCCCAAGGGGCTTTGGGGGCCCAAAGCCCCTTGGGAAAGCCGAACCAAACGGGGCCGTTGTCAGAAGGAATGACGCATCTTGACTTGCCTAACGACATGAGCAAGACTTGGTCTATCTTCTCCGTTCCTCTTGAATGAGTGCTATGGTGTAGTGGAGGAAAAAAAAATTACAAATTACCTTAATCTCGTGCTAACAACGTATTAATGTCAATGTCCTTTCAAGAGTAAAGTCGAGGATAGTTTTTTTCATTTATTCATTAGAATCGCCCAATTAATTAAACAAAACTACAACCTGTTTAGCAATTTTCAATGTACTTTGGCGTAATATGTACCCACAAAAAAATTATTACTCTAAAATTAGACTCGTTCAAGCTTAGCTAAGCGCAAGCTCAAGCTCAACTGTATAATTTCAGGTGCTTACCAGGGCACCCTATTCTCTTTCATTAACTTGGCGGTTAGACATGCCCCCCAGCTCGCGGGCACCATGTAAAGAACATAAAAATGGAAAACAAAAACATGAAAAAGAAAAGACGGTAAGAAAATCCTGAAGTATCGGCATTTTACAAATTGACGAAGCCGTGTCAATCTGGCAGCTACGGTACCGTGAATCCCACTGAAAAGCTGCGTTGGGCGAAGCCATGATGCGAAACCCCAGATTGCTAGTTCGCAACCATGCTGATGCCATATGTCTTCTCGTTTTGGACCCTCCTTGTTCCTCTGTCTGTTTCTCTCTTCCAAGGTAAGAGCAACAAAATTTTTTACACATTTACCCTTAACATTCTTCTATCCTTAACATTCTTCTATGTCAATTTGTACTTATATGACATATTTATCCTCCATCAAGATTTTATCAATTAACACCATTAAAAATCTGCATATATGGAGACATGGTGTCCACATAACTTAAGTGAAACAAAAATGACATTATTTTGACTACAAAATCATCCAGCGGAACTTTGACAGAAGATAAATATATCGCATACATACAAATTTGAGATTTTTGTCATAAAAAAATTTAGAATAAATATATCATAGTGAGTATATTTCGGGATTTTTTATGTCACAAAAAAGTTCAAAGTAAATTTGTCACACTTTGCATAATTTGAGTTTTTTTTTTTTTTTTTTAACTTTTTCCTTTTTTTCTATTTTCCCTCCCTAAAATTTACCGAATTTTCAATTTCAAATGGACCAATTCCTTGAAAACACCCTCAATTTTGGTTTTAATTTCAAATGACTAACTCTCACTCTAATCTCAAATCTGCCTCCCCTCGGTTTGGAAATAACCATTGGTTTCTTTAAGATTGTCAACATCAAGAGTTTCCATACAAATGTGAGAGTGTTGGTAAAGATGTGAGTTTTAATAATGACGTCTAATTGATCCTAATGTTGATAATTTTGAAGATAATAGTAATGATTTTTGAAATCGAGATCATACTTAAGATTATAGTGAAAGTTTGATTTTGATTTAAAGAAAAATAATATTTCATTGTTAAAACGATAAAACGTGGCTCCAACTTTCTTGTGAACTTTTCATTGTGATATAATCAAAGACATTCAAACTGCCACATTCTCTCTCACCCAAAACATTACAAACACGTTAATATGTGACTCCTATTTCAGGTTCAAATCATTAAAGTTACTTGTCCATCACACATTCATTGAACCGGATTTGGAGTGGCCACTTTTTTGCATACATCACAGTGCCGAACCTAGCACACTACCGTAACTTTTACACTATACATATGTATCATACGAATACTTTCGTTTTGTCTAGTATATGAATAAGTAAAATTAATGTCTTTGTTGTAAGCTATTAAATCACATGAAAATCACACTCGACGACTTTCTCTTTGTCTGTTTGATCCAAAGATGAAGTCTTCCTAGAAATTGCTTGCACATTAAACTACTTTAAAGGATTTGGACTAAAGTCAAAGAAGTCACCCACTTCACATGAAGTTCATGACGTGTTTTAGAAAAGCAATATTAGATAAGGGAACCATCTCATGGAAGAATAATTCACAATAGAGCATTTTAATTTATTTTTTAAAATTCACTGGAGCAAGATAAACTTTAACCAAACTAACTTAGTGGGAGACAGGAGGGGACATTGATTTTCCACCACCAATGACAGATTTGAATTGCAATTATCAAATGTATAATGACCAGTGGAAAAACAAAAATGTATAATGACCAAAATGAAAAAGGCGATGGATAAATCCAAAACAGCGTGCCACTCAAAGCAAGAATGGTGGGCGCCTTATGTTTTTCAAAAGGGTCTCATGCAATCGCACTAACCACGAAGGTTGTGGTCGCAATATTTCAACGTTCTGACCGAAAAGCATTTTAATTAAGATTTCATTTAGTTTGCAGAAAATGAAGTGAAAAATGAATTATTTAAAAAATATTTTTAAAAGACGACCATTAGTGTAACCTAAAATAATTGGAAAAATTGTCTGAAAAACCCTAAACCTATCAGATTTTTGTCAATTCAGTTCTATGAGTCCTAAATATTTTCACGCTTTGTCAATTGAGTCTATTAGATTAATTTTGGTTGGAATTCATTGACGTGAGTGTTGGCCATTTTACATGACATAGTCGATACTGACGTTGATATTTTTAAATAATATTTTAAATACTTCTTGAAATTTTTATGATTTTTTTCTTCTTTTTTATTCCTTTTCTTTGCTTTTTTTTTTCCTTGATTTTTGGAGTAAGGGCTGGCAAGGGTTGCCGCTCGACCTTTGCCAGCCAAAGTGAGGGTGCTCGAGCCCTCGCACATAATCAATGAGGGCTGTGACACCCTCACAAGTCTGGCCAAGCGAGGGCCAACCTTGGTGGCCCTTGCCGGCTCTAGGCGAGGTTTGTCACCCTCGCTTGGGATTGGTGAGGGGCATGATGCCCTTGCCTAGCCAAATCTATCGAGGGCGTCGCGACCCTCGTCAATTTTGCGCAAGGGCTCGTGTGTCCTCGCCCAGAGTCGATGAGGGTCATCAACCCTCGCCTATGGTCAAATCATTCATGTTTCACGAAATGAACAGAGCCTTAGTAGAGGTTAGAATGCAGAAATTGATGCGACGTGGTCCTATATGCGCCACACGGATTGTCAACAAGAGTAGACATGAAACTAAGGTATTGATCTTTGACTGAAAGTGTTGTTCTTGTATTCACAGAAAATGAATTATTGAAAAATGTTTTGGAAATTTTTTTTTTTATATCCCTTGCAAAAACAATTGAATGAAAACTATTTTCATTATCAATAAAAATGTATAGAGATAAAATTGTTATCAATGATGAAAATATTTTTCATTGAGTAATTATTTTAAGTGATATAAGCAATGATTTTGAGAAATCATTAAAAGGGGTGTAGCATTCTTGTCTTGCCCAATGGTGGTGTGTGTATATATATTGAGAACGATTCAAGTTCTGTTTAGAAGATCATGGCCTCAAGTCCCACACCTGACCCCTTAGTTATCAATTCAAGACTTTAAAATTCTCGTCTTTTACAAAAACCGCTAAACCATTTTGGATCTTCTATTTTCTAGACCACACCTGTACATTTTAAAATTCCTTATTACTCGACTCAAGATTACACTTGAAGCCCGTTAATGATTAGGGGTATGCATGGTCCGGGTGGGCGGTTCCCGACCTAGAACCGGGAACCGCCCGCTAAGGACCGGTTCCGAAAAATTGAAACCGGGATCCACCCGTTTGTTGCATGGATCCACCCGGATCCGGTTCCCGGGTGGATCCATGGAACCGATCTTGACGCGAAACAATTTTGGTTTTCAACATAGAACGACTACGTGACATCAAAGCAAGCCAAAGAAAGAAAAACCAAATTTAAGTACGTGGAGATGCAGATGGCGAGAGAAGTAATTTTTAATAATTTTAGTAACCGAGGAAGAGACAGAGAGAGAGAGAGAGAATCGAAGACGAAGGGAATGAGATGAGATCTAGGGTTTCTTTTAGTAAATTTTTTTTTAATATTAAAAAGGTTCCGGTCCGGTCCGGTTCGGTCCGGGTGGGCGGGCGGATCCGCCCATGGAACCGGGAACTGGACCGGTACCCACCGGTTCCCATAAATTGGAACCGGGAACCGGACCGGTTCCCTCAAGAACCGCCGGTTCCGGGAGGTTCCAGTCCGGTTCCGGGTGGTCCGGGCGGTTCCCGGGTATTTTGCACACCGCTATTAATGATATTATGGTTACATTGATAACTGTTATTTTCTTTCTTGGAGTTGTTCCCTACACTACGAGAAAAAGAGGAGATGGTCAAAACCCGCCCCTAAAAAGCTTTAAAACCCATCCCTAATGATCACTGGCGACGGCACGCCGCCCGTCTTCGCCCATATGCTTGCCGTTAAACAGAAGTGGCGAGACTTTTGCGGAGCCCGTTGCCCAAACTCATAGAGGACGGCTTTGAGACCCGTCCCATAAGACCGCCACAAGCGACGGCCGGACGTCTTTAGAGGATCCTTCATAATTTGCCTACTCTGCAGAAAAATGGAACTGGAGAAAAATGTTGCAGTCGTTGTTTCACTATATTTGAGGCGGCCTGATCATCCCACAAAGTATCTCATCAATCGCTGTTTGGAGACTCCGAAGCGGTCCCTAAAAGCCAGACTCGTTTTCACTCTCAAATTAATCTCTAGTGGATCTCCCCTGCTAAAGGAATAAGATTGATTAAATTGGCATAACGCAGAAATTTGAAATAAATTCCATGGACCATGGTATAGTCATTAGTATCTCAAACCAACAAGAATAGGAAAAACTAGGCAAATTCCTTACGTCGACATGCACAGGTATAACAAGTGAGTGCACTCTACAACTGCAGAAAACGAATTGAGAAACTCAAAGAGTCTCCTAAAGCCGAGATTGCAGAGACTTGTGTGCAGCTCGAACCGTTCCCGTCAATGCTTGGCACAGGGGAAGCAAACGCTTACATCAACTAACTGCGAGATGACCCGCACCATTGTGGGTGCCGGTGACATTTATCTGCAGCGCCAGCCTTCTCGAAAAAGAATCGAATCTCAAGGTCATGGGCTTGAGGCATGGCAAGGGAGAGGAGCAATAATACTCCTAAATAACTAATTTAATGCAGCAAAGTCCACCAACCTACTGAAGCATGATTTAGATTAATGCATGAAAACAATAGCCATAATGTTGGCTGTAAAAGGAGTCAGGGACTTGCATAAGAACTGTTCTTTATAATTCTAAAGGAGTAATCACAGAAGCAATATATAAGATAATTAGCATGACAAGCGATTGGGAGATAAAAATGTCTTTAAGACAAGCACATGCGCAATTTTCAAGTTCCTATTGCTTGCTTCTTATTTTCATGAAACAAAAACTAAAAAACCTTATATCACAATAAGAAGCATAACACATTATAGACATTGGCACATACATTACACAAGCAATCGATAGATGTCATCACCTTCACTACAGACATGAGATATTTCTTTAACTAAATATTGCGGACCTTCATCAAGACTCGAGAGTTATTCGTTATTGCACATAGTCAATTACATCAAAAACCAGAAGTTCCATGTCCTCCATTTATCATTGAAAGTAGGAATAATTGCTGCAACAATCAGAGGAGAATACCAACTAATATGTGAAAAAGTGAAAAGCCAGGAGCAATTCAACGAATGAAGTATCAGAGAAAAGGAGCCGAGGTGCAGAGATAATGTCATGTTTCATTGTCGAGATGTTTTACCTCTGGTGATGATATAAATTTGTCATCCACTGCTATAGTAGGTCCTCCAAAAATAGATGAAGTCCTTAGCAAGAACAAAGAAAGTGCAGATTAAAGAATGGCTCTAGCTGAGAGAATTCTTCTGACTTTGAGCATTTTAAGCTCAGGTAGCAAGATTGATCCCTTGCTGAGCTTCATCTGAAGTTTACCAATTTTCAAGCTCAGCGAAACATAAATCCTGAAGTCTCTCAAACATTAAGACTTCTGAACAATGGCAAATTCTGCACCTACTTCCATCATCTTTCACCACCAACACTGCATCATCATACGTTCACGACAAAAAATTCAAAAAACAAAAAATATAAGTAAAGTATAATTAAGTAAGGTCAACATGCAATTCGGTTGAATAGAGAAAATGTGGATAAAAAATATAGATTGAAAGAGAAGCAAAGCATAACTTTACCTATTCATGAGAATTGATTGTCATTGCCACAACAATGACTGACAAAAAGAAAATTGGCTCCGCAGAGAGACTCTAGTGGTCCTGCATATTCTAAACAGAATGAGTAGAGATAAGATCAGAAGGATTGATTGAAAAATTGGAACAGTATGTATCTGTCTCAATCAGACGAGAAGATACCTTATCTACAAGGAAAAGAATTCATGTTTACCACCAACAGATGCCTTATCTAGATCCAGATAGATCATCCCGGACGAACCTTAAAAGGATATCCCAGAACAAAGGGTTAGGAGAAACTTGGTCAACAATAATATGGTGATAGAAGAAAGTGTCTTCAGGTTATATACAAATGTTGGTGAAAAACGTTCTCCTGCTAGTCCGAGTGCAGCGGCTAGTGCAGATGGAGGATCATTCAGTCTCCATCTGCATTATGGAGTAAACTTTTAAAAGGAATTTATTTTCCCAAGACCGATTTCTAGCATGCTGGGAAAGGAAGTAGACCATCCTGAGGTTGGCAGAGCCTGATCATAGGTAGGGATGCCATATCTAAGTCGACTATGTGGTCCGTAGGTAATGGCGAATCCATTAACGTGAGGGAGGACAAGTGATTACCATCGGGGTGCTGATCTTATAGACAAAAATGTGCCTAATTGGGATGAGCAAACCACTTAGGCGACTGTTTGATGACAGTGCAGTGAGGAAATAACATCTATTCCTATACCTCGTCAAAAAAAAAAAAAAAAAAAAAAATAGTAACTGACCCAATTTGCCCTCTTTGCCAGAAGAACCGAGAAACCCTTGGGCACCTGTTCCTCCTCCGCTCATGGACTTAAGAAATCCGGTCAGATTCGCGTGTACAAGTCAGGATTTCTGAAGAGAGAAGCCGCCGGCACTGCGTCGTGGGTGTGCCCTGACTCCTTCGGGATGCCGATTGACGGATCCGCGAGCTCTGCGCAGGTTCGGTCTTCCCTCCAAGCCGAAACCCTGCTCTGTTGGAAGACGATGGTGAAAAGGAGGTCGCGAATCTCGCAACATAAATGGCAGTTTTACTGCTTATTTACCTCTGTTAATGGAACATGACCAGCCTCGCTGTTGGAATACGGTATAAAGTTCAATCACATCATTATCACTGCAATAAGATTCTGTACCGCCGCCAGTTACATCTATCACCATCATGATATTTCTCGGCGCGTCTTTTACGCATTTCCGGTATTTCTAACGAGTCGCACCCGGAAATAAACAACTCAATTAAATCCAACTTTTCAAGTCCCG
Source organism: Eucalyptus curtisii (assembly GCA_017140595.1). NCBI lineage: Eukaryota > Viridiplantae > Streptophyta > Magnoliopsida > Myrtales > Myrtaceae > Eucalyptus > Eucalyptus curtisii. Next base: position 21,222,122 of record CM029495.1, read on the forward strand.
GAAACCAAGTACGTTTCTCGCAATTTATTACTGCTAGAAATTGTAATTTCTCACATCTCGACAAATCTGGCAAAATCTCCAATAATTTGCAATCTTCTATATGTATTTCTGTTAGAGATATTGATTCTCCAATCCCAGAAATACTCTAAATGTTCAAATTTCGACAGGTTTGGTAGTTTTTCTAGGTTCGGTAGTTTTTCTTGGTTCATGCAACCCATAATGTCTATTGATCGACAAGACAAGAATATCTCAAGGCTCTCAACCTCACGTAAAGAGTCACACCAATTGATCTTCAACTCTTTCAAGGTGCATGGTAGATCAGGTAATCTTTTAATAGACGCCTGTAAGAACTCCGCCTGATCAAGATTTTGAATTTCGACTAGATTGTCGCAAAGTTTAGCCTTTAATTGCTTCAAACATTGGAGTTTTTGAAGGGTTAACATTTGAATGGACTTGCAGGCTTTTATAAAGATCTCCTCCAAGGACTTTGAATCATCGGGGACCTTTATTTCAATTAGACTATTGCATAAATAAACCTTTAATTCCTTCAAACACTTTGGAAGGAATAGCTTTTGAATGGACCCACATCCAGATATATCCATCTCCTTCAAGGACTCCCAATCATCATGGCCCCGAATTTCGACTAGCTTACAACAACATTTAACTTGTAATCGTTCAAGAAGATTTAATCGTGCAAGGTCTAATCTTTCAATGGAATTACAGCTCTGTATTGACAATTCTACCAAGTTCTTGAATTCCACAAGCTTAGGCAATATCACCTTAGGACAAGAGAGCACAAAAAGTCTCGAGAGTCTTGATGGAAGCTCCAGGATGTATTCAAGGTTTTCTAAGTTAGAAAGAACAAGTTCTTTTAGGTGGATTAGGCAAGAAAGCTGTGGCAAACTGGGACTTGTCAAGCCGGAAGGAAGCACTATTAACATCCCATTGATCATTGGAGAACCACTTAGCCTAAGGGTTCGGAGAGAAGACAACTCACTAATTTCAAGTGGAATTTCCCCATTGCAGCATTGAAGATAGAGGCTTTGCAGTTTTTTCAACTTTCCAATAGCACTTGGAATTATTTCAGCAGGAGAATTCCAAATGGACAGAAGTTGCAAATTTTGTAAATTCCCAATTGAGCTAGGGATTCCTTTCAATGACATACAATATTTGATCGTCAATTTCTCTAACTTCCTCATAGAGTCGATCAATGTAGGAATCTCTGTAATAATATTTAAATATGCCAAATGTAGTTCTTTCAGTTCTTCTAATTCACCCACTTCTCTTGGTAGCTCCTCGAGACTGCAACAGCCTCGCAAGTCGAAGGAAACGAGAGTCTTGAGTTTGCCAATAGAAGGGTGGACTTGCTTCAATTCCTTACAGTCTCTCAATATGAGGATCTCTAACTTTATGAAAGTTGAGAGATCTGGAGTACATCTTAATTTGCAACGACTAAGGTCGAGGACTTTTAGCTGCTTTGCCGTCTATAAAAAGGAGAATAAGCTATCAAAAATTGATTTAATCAACAAAACAAAAGAAATAAAAAATTACCAAAGATGTCTTTTTTTTTTTCATCTTACCATGATTGAACTCCATCCTCTCCAATTCTCTGTGATTGGGCTAAACCACATCTGCAATACCACTAATTTTGGTAGACGCAAATTTGTTGTTGAAAAAGACGGCTTGAGTTCAGGTTGATAACTCCAGTTAAGCCATCTTAACTCGGAAAATAAATTGTTAAAGTCTCCACTTAAATCTGCCATCCCAAGTATGAGGAACCTTAAGCTCCGTAAGTCATTAAATTGTTTATATGTGTATGTATTGGAAAGTCTGGATAAACACATCGCATGGATCTCTTTAGTTCCCTGCTTATTACTTCAATCAAATCAGTGTTTGGATTGGCTTTTAAGTTTTTAGGTTTTGCCTTTTTAGTTCTTGGACTCGCACAATTTGTTGTCTTTCTAACCTCGCCATATATAAGTATTAATAGGTAAATTTTAATATTTTTATAATCTTTTGAAATTTGAACAATATTTCCAATCTTGACATGATAGCAAAAATGAAAATACTTCTTGCTTTACAAAATCTAAGACAAACGCACCTCAATGTTTTACTTTTAGTTTTTATTTATTTTTTTCGAATTCTGCAGCTCAATCACTTCTCTTTTATCCAAGGAAAAGCATAAAAATGTTGACTTATGGATTTTCATATAAACTTTTCGTAACTTCTTAAAAGAATTTGTTAAACAGTGCCCATGGGGGCCATTGGTCCCTTGTTAAGTAGCTAAGCAGGTACCCGTTTCCAATTCATTAACTATTCTTGTGAAATGTTAATAAATCGCTTTGAGAACTGAAAATTTTCTTTTAAAGTATGTTCAACAAGCGACTGTGGTGACACTCATTAACAATAGACTTTTTACAATTCGATAATTTGCCTCGTTTGTGTTTATCTGTAATTTAAATATTAACTAGTAAAAAGCCTGTGGTGGGTATAATTGTCAATTTCCAATTAATCTCTACTGCATATTACCTAAAAAAAAATATCCACTTCATTGAAAAGAGGATTTCAAATCTCAAACTTTCAGTGAAAGTTTGGACGTAATGCGCATATATTTTACCAAAACGGAGGATAGAAATAGGACATAACAAAATAGACAAAATTATAATTTAAATAGTCAAGATAATTGGAAATTAGTCCCATAAAATTTTCATCTTCCAAAATTAAATTAAAATTTCCCACATGTTACAACCATTTAAATATTTTCCTAAACTAATTAACATTCCACATTTATCTCTGTTCGAACATATTTGACTTTTTTTAAAAGAAAAATTTGAACACCCATGTGCTGTGCTCTTTCTGCTAACGTTAAGAGTAGTTATTAAATCGACAAAAAAGTGTGATACTGAGTCATGCGAACGAGCTAATACAAATTAAATCAAGAATATAAAGCTTTTTTCCTTTGCCCAACATCTCTTGGATAATTGCTAGGGCTAATTCCTCGCAATTGATCAGTTATTAACCCATGATTCCCCAGATGGAGAATATAAAACAATGAAATGACATTAACATTGACAATCTAAGTAAAAGATGAACTTAGTGTAAAAAAAAGAAAAGGCTTAATGCTGAAAATTATATATAATAAATAAAAAGAAAAAGACAACGGCAATGAAAGAAATAAAGAATGAAAGATAAGAAAACCTACTCTTTATCATACACCTTCCACAAAGTGAACAAGGTCAACGTGATGCAGCCTTGAAAAAATAGTAAGATTTTCGTAATATAGTGCTTAAGGCGATTATTGCTGTTGTATCTATTAAGAGGAAAGAAGAATGAAAAGAGATAGATATAATGAGCAGAGGGGACGGGTATTTTCATAATCAAAATGGGGACAAAATATATCAAACATAGGCTTCTCAAATCATAGGAGCGCCATCCGACCAAAAATAAAATAAAATTCATAGGAGCATATCGATATATTTGGCCATACTAGAAAGCAGGCACCCGTGATTAGTGTGAAATTGGCACCTTTTTCTTTTTTCAATGTTACTCTTCTGCTTAATTATTAGTTATCATAATTAGCACATATACTCTATTATTTTTTGAACCAAGAATGTTCATTTATTTGATTCATGATGGTTATATTTCGTCTTTTTGTTATTGGAGTGTTTCATGTTACCAATATATTCAACTAAATAAGGAAATTGCTTGCTTTTAGTAAACGAGATTTTTAGGTTATGTTTGTTTGAAATAAATTAAATGATTTGGAAGACATTTAAAAAAAAAATAATTGTCTGTATTGCTTAAAATAATTAGTTAGTAGAAAATATTTTCATTATCACTAAAAATTTATGTCCAAATATTCTCATAAACAATGAAAATATTTTCCGTTTATTCATTTTTTTAAGAGATATAATCAATTATTTTTGGGAAAATATATTCCTAATCATTTTTGTTTTTTGCAAAACAAACAAAGCTTTAGTGTGGAATCTTAGCTAAAGAATCTTAAACTGATTGTAAATTAAGCTTTTTGGCTGGACAAGTTTGTGTCAGTGAATTCGAACTAAATAATATAGCCTTTCCATCCTTGGAACATTTGTAATCCAAATATATGTCACGATTAATCTACAATGAACATGAATGGATGTTTAAATATTTTTTTTTTCTAGAAACATAGCGCATCTGTTCATGCTAGATAAAAGATTACAATAGATCAAATTTAAATATGAAACTATGAAGGAGAGTGAAAGAAAAAGGAGTGCTATATGTTACCTTTTCTTCCATTAGTACTTCGGAGGCATCATCACCTTTCCATAATCTGCTAAGTCTCTCAAGTGGTTGTCCTTGGCAAATGATGCTTCTTCCAAGATCTCTCAATTGATCATGCATGCCAAACTTACCATTAGTATTAAGCACCTCAACTTCAATTCTTCAATTCCATGATTTGGATAAAACTCACAGTCCTCCCACATGTAAATGGCATATTTGCTGTCTTTGCCAATAAAGAAGCAAGCAATATCGAGAAAAATCTCCTGATGACTAGTTTCCAATGCATCATAACTTATTTTCAATATTTTTTGGACATCTTTATCCGGCTGGTTTCTTAATTTCTTCAACATATCTTGCCAAACTTTTCCATCTGTTTTTCCATACAAGTATGAACCTATGACCTTGATTGCTAAGGGAAGCCCACCCATGGTGGATAGAATATCATGAGAGATAGGCTCAAAATCCTTCGAACAATGGCCCATGCGAAATGCATGTCTTTTAAATAAAATCAAAGAATGCACCTCGTCTAATTCGTTCAGTTCACACTCATAGTCTACCTGGAATTTAGACTGATCAAGAACAGCTTTATATCTAGTTGTAACAATGATGATACTTCCTGTCTTAAACCAATCACATTCTCTAGCTAGAGCATTTAGTTGATCTTGGTGATCAATATCATCTAGAAGAATGAGAACATTTTTTCCTTTAAATCTAGATTTGATCACACTAATTCCATCATCAACTTTACGAACTTGATCTTCATTTGGCAGTATTTCATTAATTAGTAGATTTTGTAGATAAGGAATACCATTGTGGTAAGCTATTTCTCGAATATCCGGAAGAAAGCTACGATGCACAAACTCATTCGACAACTCGTTGTAGATGACCTTGGCAAGAGTCGTTTTACCAATCCCACCCATGCCATATATTCCAATCATCCGAGCATGACTGGTAGGAGTGCCTACCCAATTCCAAATTTTGTTCGCATGATTGTCAACTCCAACTAAGTGCTCAGGAACATCAAGCTGAAAATTATGTCTCAACTTGCTCAAAATAGTTTTGATAACTTCTTCCACTAATTCTCCTTCACACCTGTCAAACAACAAAACTCATTCTAACTTCATGGTTTTACGTAATCTCACCAAAATATACCTACATATATGTGAAGGATGGATGAAACCAATTAATGTGCAAAATGTTTTGGTTTTGCGAATAACAGTGGAGCATAATGGTGTAGCAGTCATTTCACTTTTTCCTTTCTTTTTCTGCCAATAAATAGATCTTGCTGAAAAGAAGATAAGGTGGTGCACTTAACAAATTAAGAATCTATAGAAGTAAAATTTTGTTATAAGGCTTATAGTCACTGCTAATTGAAGGATAGGAGGTCGATTTTTTTTATGACAAAAAGTTTAGGAGGAGGGAAGGTTACCCCCTCCGAGGCTTGCGTATCCCCGGGCCTAAATGGAGGACTTATAATTAACTTATAGATCAACTAGCAATGGGGGTACTAGTAGTAGCAGGGGTTGATTTTTCACATGATCAGTGCAAAGTACTAAGAGGTTAATTAATTTGGCAGCGATCAAGCTTTGGAAGACTGACTATGGGATCCTAAGGTTTTACTTGTTGTTAGAGTGATTTTCAAGGGAAATCTTGGGAATACTAGTTTGCAGTCTTTGGGCCACTATGGTCATTCATTGGGACATTTTCGGGATATTTTGTGAGCTTGTAGTGGAAGTAGTTTTCGCGACCTATCCTTTTCCATCAGGAGAGAAAAGACAATAGGTTTATAGTTATTACCTAAAAGGCAGGCTACGGCTCTTTATTAGGCGCAGGCTCTTCCAAACTCATACCTCATGCGACATTGGGATATTCGATATTAAGCCATATTAACACTATAAGGATTTTCTAATGAAAAGTCACCTAGAAGCCAAGTAAGGTATGGGGACATGCCTCACTTTTTACGCAATTAGAGAATTTAGAATAGGGAACTTAATAAAACTAGTTAGTCAACTAATACTCTTTTGATATCTAAACACGTTTGTCAAGCCATATCAATTCACTTTAAACATATCCATGTGAGATGATCATGTGGTGCGTAATCATTAAAAAAATAATTAGCAACCAAGGAATCATTAAATAAATTGCAAAGGAAAACAAGAATCTAATGCTTAAAAAAAAAAAAAAAGAAAAGAGAAAATGTCACTCCTAACTAGGCTAAAGGGAAACAACAATCAACATGTTGGAAATGCATAATCAATTGATGATCAAAATAGAAATATGCAAACAACGACTTAACATTTGTCTCTAAAAACATTCAAATCTTATTGTAAAGCCTTAAGAGTTTGATCAATTCTGAGCACAATTTTTTTTGTCAATGATTTTCATACATCTTAAGAGAAAAATACTTGAAATTTAATTTCAAAGCTTTTTCTAATTTTTATAGAATAATTTTTTAAAAATATACATTTTAAATTTTTTAATAACAAATATCTTCTTAATAGAATAATATGAAAATGGATCCGAGTCGGACTGGGGCCCGACCTGAACTCGCTGACCAGGGTTTGCATCTTGGGCCGCGATCGCGGTTGGACTCTGAGCCCCAATTTGTTGAAGGCCCAGACTCCTGTCTAAAGCCTTCGGGCCCACAAGTCTACCTTTCTAATTTCCTTTTCTTCAATCCAGCCTAATCAACGAGCCTAATTTGAGCTAGCCTAGCCTAAAGCTTGACCGGCCCAGCTCCCTATTCGGATGAACTAAGCCCAAGTTCTCCTGGAAGTCGTTTCTCAGAAAATGATTTCCAGGAAAATGTTTTCCGGATTTTCCGGTTACTCAAGGAAAATGTTTTCCATCATTGGGAAAAACAACCTTCAAAGATGAGGAAAATATTTTCCACTTTTCAAAAGTGGAAAACATTTTCCATAACTTCTTCTTTTCATCAACACATTTTTGATTTTATTTTCATGCTTTCTTTTTTTTTTCTTTTTTTCCTTTTCTTTTTTTCTTTTCTTTCTTTCCTTTTCATCTTTCTTCTTTAGCCTTGGCCGGTCGCCGGCCACGACCTCGAGCCGGATACTGGCCGTGGCCGCGAGCTAGCTCGAGCCTTGCCCTAGGCCGGCGAGGCTCCGCCTAGCCCGATATGGCGAAGCCAAGCTTGGGCCTCGGCAGATCGGGCGAGGCGGAGCTCTCATCGGCCTAGGGCGGAGCTTGGGCCTCGCTAGATCCGGCGAGCTGGGCGGGGCTCGAGCCTCGCCCGAACTCGCCAGAGATTCGCCGGGCTCTGGTGAGCCGCGAGCTCGCCAGATCTAACGGTGGAGCTCGGGCTCTCGATCCAGGCAAGCCCACCGACTGTGAGCTCCGACGCGGAGAGGAGGGAGGGAGAGAGAGGGGTAGGTGCAGCCCGCGAAGACGGAGGATCAACCATCGCGATGCGGGAACCGACCAACTCCCCGCCGGCGGGCGCCCGTCTCGCCGACGGATCCGATCGCCGATCCCCCGAGTCAACTCCGAGGCCGGACGAAGGGACGGAGGAAGAAAGGGAGGAGGGAGACGACGATTGGGGGAAAACGAAAAGCGCCCTGCGCGACGACCACCTTCGATCGGTGCGAGGAAGTCTTCGCCGCCACTGTCAACGCCGCTGCTGCCGCGAGCCGATCGATCGTCGTGGATTGAGAATCGCCGGCGGAGGAAGGAGCCGGCGGAGGAAGGAGGAGGAGGAAGGAGGAAGGAGGAAGGAAAATAAAAAGGAAAAAAGAAAAAGAAAAGAAAGAAAAAATAAAAAATAATTAAAAATTCATTTTTCTAAAAAAAATATTAAAAAATAAATTTAATTTTTTGGTCAAACAATTAATTTAGCTAACGAACGGTGGAAAATATTTTCCACTCAAAGTTTAGGTTTCGGCCGAACACTAGAAAATAGAGTCCTTTTCCTGAAAAATGACTTTCAGAAAAATATTTTCCGAAAACATGATATTTTCCGTAAAACAAACTGACCCTATATTTCTTTTCCATTCTCCTCCTTCATCGAGAACCCACTATTCTTGCCAAGAGCACGCCATTCTTCGCCGATAATCCGCCGCCGGAACTTGTTTATCGACCTCAATGTCTACCGCCAACACTATTGGTGAGCGCCGCCACCAACCTCATTCCTTCGTCGCCAATCATGACCCGAGAAGAACAAAAAAAACGCAGATTTGGCTGAGACATTTTGTAGAACATCCGGCGGGCATCGACTGAGGGGGAACAGCGGACCCATTCAAGACTCAGGTTCAAGTCTAGACCTAAGAAAATCAAGATTCATCACTCAAGATCGACGGGGGACGGCATGTTCGTTATCAGCATGCACATGAGCCAACGAAAGCGAACCTCGGTACCCGGTGCGACTGAAACACGCAAGACAGGGGGGCTTCGAGCTCATCTGGTTTGGGAGGATTGGCCGGCTGGGTATTGTTCGGCGAGTTGGTGAGAAGGGGATGCTTCCTAGGACGACGACGGGGCACAAGAGCGCTCGAAGGGGGAGAGCCGGACGAACGCTTTGCTTCTTGTCTTGTCCGGTCAGGTTTGGGTCACCGAGGTGGTGAACCGGCCAGGTTTGGAAACGACTAGTGAGGGCCTTTGGGGGATGTCGGACGAAAAAGAAAAAATTTCCGGGAGCGAGCAGGAATCTCGTTCTCGCTTCTCCCAGTTGATCTCTCTCTCAGACTCTCTCCCCAAAAATCCCGATTTCTCTCTCCCCTTGATCTCTCTTTGGAGCCCCCACGACTCACGGCCCTCTCTCCTTTTAACGGCGACCGGCAGGCTCGCATGGCTTCTGCCACCGCCAGCTGCCCTACCGGCGGGGCCCCGACCTGGAAATCACGCCCCTCTCTCCCTGCTGTGCCTCTGTCGTACGAGCGGCCGTCCAGCCGCGGGAGGGAAAGACGGAGAGAAGGAGAGAAAGAAAGAAAAGGGCCGGGCCGGGCCGAAAAGAAAAGGAAGAGGGAAGGTTGAGCCGGGCCGGTGGAATAGAAAAAGGAAAGGAAAGAAGGGGGCCCGGCAGGCCCAGCCCCACTCCGTTTTCTAATAATTAATAATAATATTATTATTTTTTAGACTTTTACTAAATTCTATTGCTATCAATGCAAATGCTCCTAAAACCTATATGCTCATGCAATTTGAGAAAATTATTTTTGGTTAGGGGTAAAAAATTAATCCTAAAATTTAAGATAATTAATAATATTAAACGGGCCGCCAAAATGTGCAATTCATCCATATCACATTAGCTTTGCTTAATAAGGAAACTTAAGTAAAAAAAAGTATAGGTGGAAGATAAATACCCGTTAGCAAATTTCTTGGATTCCCATCCATTTAAGTGACTCAATACTGTAAGGGCTTGTTTCCATTCCTGGATATCCTTCTCATCAAAACGCTTCTCACGCAAACGGAAGGCTTCCCCAAAATTTCCCTTTACATACCGCACATCCGACGGGTCCACTTTGTAAAAAATGGGCATCACTATGTGTGACATGTTCTTCTTGCAATCCATGATACGAACTAGCTCACGGAGGCACCATTTGCTCGAAGCATAATTTTCGGAAATGACGAGAATTGAAATCTTAGATGCGTAATGGCATTAAGAATCTCTGAATCAAAATCCTTGCCAATTTCAAGGCTATTATCGTCCCTGAACATAGAAATCGGTAGAGTCCCTCCATTGATCAAACTGCGGTAAAGGTGATCAGTGAATCCTTTGCGAGTGTCTGATCCTCTGAAGCTCAAGAACACGTCGTATTGATAACTACCTACTCCTATGGGTATTGGAGGGACGGACAAAGGAGCAAATTCTCCCTCAGTGCTCTCTGACTCAGCAATCTTTCTATTTTTCTCCGTTGGTGCTCTATTTTTTTGCACCTTTTTTCTTTTTCCTTCTATTTTGCTCAGACTTCTTTCTCCATCGAAATCTGATAGGCAAAAATGAAAAGAGGATACCCTCCTGCCGCACAAGAAAAAGTATATAAGCTAATGAAGAGGCAGAGCACGTGCTTTTTGGGAGGAAAGCAAGCGCTTTCTGAACGATTTCGAATCCAAAATGTTTAATGATTGAGTCTTTCTAGGTCAGTGTCTGTCTGTTGATTAATCCAATGGTAAAAGTTATTGACTTGGAGGAGTGCGCTGCACATCTTTTCTTTCCAAAGGACCGTGGCCTCTTGTCAAGGCAACATCAGTAGGTTGCGTCCTTTCATGGACAAGAAGAAAATGGCTAATCTTCATCTCAAGATGTGTGCCCTATAGTCAAGGCTATTCTTTGGGGGAGAGCACATGCATTCCGAACGATTACTAATACTAAGATGTTTAATGAAGAGAAGAGGCCTTCCTGCTGCACTAAAAGGATGTAGATAAACAAGTGAAAAGGCTAGATGAAAAGCACATGAATTCTAAATGATTCCCAATAAACAATGTTTAATGAATAATTTTTCCTAGGCGGTTGTCTATTGATTAATCCAATATTAAAAGTTGTGACTTGGAGCAGTGTAATGCACATCTTCTCTTTCCCATGAACCTCATCCTCTAGATGCATACACTTTCCTAATTGAGGAGGTTTTCATTAATCGTGTCTTTGATTGGTTGGTTACAAGTTATAAATGTAACTCACATGTAAAATTAACCAAAGTTAAAATGGTGATGCCTGCATTCTTTAATGCATATGCCCCTAATGCATCCCAACCCTTAAATTATGCAGTTTTTACATGAGACTCAATAGTAATAAAGGTTTAGATGTATTAAGCTCATACACTCTCAGGTCCTCTAAGAAATTTTCCACATTTGCTCCAATCATACCTTTAATAAGTGGTTCGATCTAAGCATCTATTTGAAAGCACATGCATTTATGTTTATCTCTCTCTTCATCAAGTGCTGATTAGTGATATTCATAAAATCTAATATCAAATCAACATAATCAATTACAAAGGAAACACATTAATGAAAATGGCAATTAAATTTGTGAGTCGTTAAATAAGAAATTGTCATTTTAAAGTTATAAAAATGAAGAGCCGAAAAAGTTAAACTCTGTCTATCTCTAAGCATTTACGTCAATTCGCTCAATCTCAATGAGAGTTTAGCTCTTCCCTAGCAATGGGAGCCTTCCTGAGTCATCTTGCTAAATGAGTCATATGTCGCTCTTCTAGCACTCATTACTAATGCTTTTTTCTATTTTTCTTATTTTCTTCATTTCCCTAACCTCCATTCATTAACTCTCTCAGCACTCTATATTCTCCCATCTCCTTCTTGTGTTTTCTCCTTTTTAAGTTCGCCACATCCAAAATCTCCGACAATATGGGTGGATTTAAAGAGGGCTAAGGCTGTCATGGCCCAGCCAACTTTCGGATTTATGCTTAGACCCAATTATTTTTAAATTTTTTTTACATATTCATCCATAAGTCTTGACCCACCAAAATCTCCGACCAAGCAAGAAAATATTAACATGAAATCTTTAAATATTTAGTAATTGACTGACTAGGAGCAGCTGCAGATGCTTTTAGTCATTGCCTTATCTTCTTTTGGACCTCACCCTCTAGTCAAGTCAAAAGTCGTTGGCTCGATCCAATCACGAATAACTGCATGTTGAATTCTTAATTGGGCTATAAAAAACTAGAATCTGTGTGCACGCATGTCGCATTCGTTTCAATATATGAGCAGAGATTCTGTTTCTATTCGGTTATTAAAAATCATAATTTTATAAATCATTAAAAAGCTGATAATTGAGTTCAAACGAAATTGTGTGGAAGACGTGAAGAAAGGACCTAGCTAGTAATTAGGAATGTGACTTTATATTTTTATTTTGTTTCAAATTGTCATATTCTAAGGGAAGCTGGAAATGAAATAGAGATGAACAAATGGCCATTGTTATTTCTCCTTTATTTATTTCACTCTAGCCCTACATTATAACAATTTCATACAAAATGAATCTAAATTAACCTGATATGACATCGTTGAGGTAATTTCTTCAAACTTTGAAACTTAAATAATTGATTGATATTTTATCTGTAGAACGGAGCTATCATTTATTAAGATGATAGAATAAAAGTATAGAGAAAAGAATCAGTGCAACAAGCTCAACAAAGGAACGACCTGAAACGAAACGATGCATCCCTTTGTTTGCCTTGCTCTGACTTTGCCCTAGTCTGAACGCTTTGCAATTAGGTCTTGATTTTGATGGAAGAAGGAGAAGAAGAGGAGAAAGTGAAGGGAGGCTGGTGAGGAAAATTCATAGAGGACCAAGGTTTGCAAAAATGGCCTTGAGCGCGTGTTCCCATTTTTTTTGTGGTAGGGCCCACTTAAGAATATCATTGCAAAGTTATTTTCCCTAATTAAATGGAAGTGGAATCGGATTATCAGCTAAATTCGAGATAAGTCAGATTAAATTGATTAATTACATTATAAAGAATGAACCTACAGTTTGTAACAAAACGGTGCAAGATATGAGTGATATAAAGCTAAAGTGAGTCTCCTAATAAACATGTATGGTTCAATCTATTTAAATGTTTTCATGTGTATATATGAAAGATCAACTGATTTATTTTTCTCTAACATAAAAGATCTTAAGAAGCATCATACTATGGATTTTGGTAATGTTTTGTATTGTGATGATTGAAGCTATCACTGATTTTCTCGGTCGAAGCTATCACTGATTTGAGAGCAGGTAAAAAGTAGCAACGGAGATTTTTTGTTCAAGAAAGTGGCAATAGAGTTAAAAATGCTCTGACCTTCGCATGATAGCTGTTGTCGTTTGTGTATGTGAACTGTACTTTTTGATTACTCACTAAACTATGTTTTCCCTTCTTCTTTTTTTCAGGTAACCGACTTAGTCAATTTTCAAAGCTTTGAATAGAGAAAATGAGTTGGAGTTGAAAGGGAATACTGTTAAGGATTATCTGGTCCAATAATTCGACGAAGACAACATTCTATTTGTTTGGAATGTTCTTTAGGGAAGCAAAATTATCAAATAAAATCTAATTTAGAGAGTACTTTATTTTGAGTGATTGATTTCAGAGTGGATAAATTTAGGACTAAGCCGTGAAATCTATCATGTCGAATCCAATTCTCAATTTTTGAAATTGAAAATTGAACTGCTTGACCCTGCAAGAACCGGCCTACTACTTTTTCATTTCCGTTTCAATTTCTCATTTAATTGATCTTAGACTTGCAGAGATAGAGAAACCTCGCGAGCCACTAAAAGATGGTCCCTGATTTCAAGCGAATACCGGCAATTTTGGGTGCAATAGGATCCAGCGTGCTCGCATTCCAACTCATTCTATTTTAACAGAGGGTCAACGCTGAATCACGATGCAAACGAATAATGAGATAAGAAGCCACATGATAAGCCACATCTAAAGTTGAAAGCAAAAGCTTGCCTTTTCTACGGAAGTCGATTATGAGCTGGTGACATCCCCCGTTAGCAGCCAGCCACATCCCCAGTAGACATAAAGAGCCCAAAATACACTAGTTCAGCCGGGACAAATTAACAGATATGACATGCGAATAAGAGATGGAAAAACCGATTACCTTCCGCGAGTTAAGATGCAAGGGAGGCACGACGTCAGGGAGAGAAGACCCTGAACAAGCCTTGGCGAGAACTTTTAAGAGGGAAACGAACAAAGAAAGCGAGGGAGGACTAATTAGGAGACGAAAGTCTCGAATTGTTCTGCAAGAGAGAGGCCGAAAGTGAGAAATATGAGAGAGAGAGAGAGAGAGAGAGAGAGAGAGAGAGAGTAGTAGTAGTAAGAAAAAAATAGCAATTTCACCATGTTCAACTGGTCCTGGCTTACCTGGTGGAGTGATGGAGAGACGGAATTACTTGGATGGATTTTAGTGCTTAAGGAAATATCTCGAAGCACATCAAGTTGAGTTCGAATCTTGAAAAACAGTGCAATCTCATGACCACCTTCACGCCTCAATCAAGAGCCATAAAATCAGATATCTCAGAACGAAAGACGAGCGTCTCAATTGATTTATGGTGACCGGCGTTTCTGCTCTCAAGGCACAAGCACTCGAGACTTTAAATAAAGCTTTACTTGTCTCTCTTGTGCCCCAAAGGAGACGCGCAATCTTGTGGAGGATTGCGTTTCTTTTGCGAGGCGATTCTTACTTCGTTTTAACCAGTACCTTTTTGACCAAGACCACCGAAACAAACCTTCCTTCCCCGAAATTGGCAAAGACTACCTCACCGTAGACTTTAAAGATATTTTCGTTGCTTCTCCGCAAGGGCCATGCAATCACCACTCTTTTTCTTTTTTTGTCATAACGTGATCATCACCTTTGCTTGGCAACTTCAGCAAGGTGTTCAAATAGGAAATCGCTGCTTCTCTCGCCTCAAAAGATGAGCCAGACCTGCTTCAGATGTACGCAATGTTGCCGTGGATCTAGGGGTGTCAGGAATCGAACCGAAAATCGAACCAAATCGAGAACCGAACCGAATTGAAAAATTCGGTTTTTTCGGTTTGGTTAGGTTTTCGGTTTGGTTCTCATTAAAAATTAATTTTTTTATTGGTTCGGTTTTTATCGGTTAACCGAAATCGAATCGAATCACAAACCGATAAAAATTCAGTTTTAGTCTCTCCCGTCTTCTCTGAGTACGCAAAACACCATTCCGTTTTTTAGCCCAATCCGCCTTCTCCTCCTTGCAACAAAAGTCTAGAAGAGTCACCAGTACCCGCGCAACACGGGAGAGAGAGAGAGAGAGAGAGAGAGAGAGAGAGAGAGAGAGAATGGATTTGCTCCCGGTGGAGACGTCGCAACAGCTGGGGCGGAAGCAAGGCTTCCGGTCGCTGAAGCTAGCAGCCGTTGACATGGGTGACGCCCTCGGGGACCAGCCCTTTGGGACCGAGTACGGCCGCCTCCCCAACGGCCTCACCTACTACATCCGCCCCAACTCCAAGCCCCGAATTAGGGGTGATCGAGTCCAGGGTAAGTAGGGTCTAGACCTGGACCCTGTACCCGACCCTGTTATAATCGGTTCCCATTTTCTGAACCCTATATCTGACTCTGTTTGTATTGGACCCTATACCCGACCCACCATGTTTTTCCAATTCGATCCCAGGGTCAACCTGTTTTCACTGGAACCTATTTACAATCTCCCGATATCTATATGACTTTGACTTTTATATTAATACACGAGAAAATAACGTAATCCTCCTAATTTGTATTGAAACATTAAGCATTTGTAATAAATAAATACATGAACTTTTTGACTAAAAGAAAAATTAAGGATCCACAGGGCTAATCATAATAAATAAAATCATAAGACAAAGAATTAGAAACAAACATGGGTCTAATATTAGTCTTATTCCCACAACTACTACATGAAGCTACTCATTTATGCAAACATAACTCCTCTTACAAAAGAAAAATTAGGTGAGCCAATCCATGTGATACACAAGAATTTGGCGGCGACGAACATCGTCTGTCCATCAAACAATGCGAGAGGGAGTCGGTGAGGAAGGGAAGCAAGTGAGGAAGAGGAATGACAAAGGAGGAGTGTCGTGCGTGTTTGAGAGAGTCAAGAGGAAAAATGTCGTGTGATTGCGGGAGCAAGAATAGAAATCGGGAGAAAAAAAAAGGTTTTGGACCTCTACTTCCAAAACCGGTATGGGAACCGATTTTCGGGTGGGTAATCACTTGGAACCTGTTCTCGGACCGGTTTAAACCGGTTCCGAATTTTGGGAACCGATTCCCGGACAGGTTTCAACGGGATCCTATTCCCGACCCTGTTTTCCGGGTTGGCCGGTCCGGGACCGGCTATACCTAGTCCGGTTGCACACCCCTACCTCGAATGAGGGCCGCCCTCACCCTCGTCGTCAAAGTCGGGTGAGCAAACCAGCTCCCTGACCTCATTTGCACTCTCTGTCTTAGTACCTCGTCCTTCCTCTTTTTGTTTTTTTGTTTTTGTTTTTGTTTTTGTTTTTTTTTTGTTTTGTTTTTTTTGTTTTTTTGTTTTTTTCTGTTATCGGATGGTGGAAGGCAGTATCGATCGGGTAGGGAGGCTCGAGATCGAAGGTGTGTTGGTAGCTTAGAGTGAGCTTCGAGCGTTGCATTCGAGTTTGATTGTATGCATCGAGTGCGGTCGCTGAGTTGCCAAGTGAACTGTTGGAATGTGGTAGTGGAATCGGTTTGCGAATGATATACGGCGTGGTAGGATGGAAATTGCGAAGTAGCATCAATCAATCGATATTTAGGGGATTTTTTGTTTCCCGGCTGATGCGAATTTTGTTTTGTGATGAAGAGAATCATGTAATGAGGGAAACAGAATGTGTACTTTGTAGAAATGGAAAAATGGTGGAATGTTTGAGATTAGCCGCTACTTTTGGAAATCTGTTTGCAATGATAGTGGATGATGGATGAAACGAAAAAAAAAAAAAAAAAAAAAAAAACCGAAAATCAAAAGTTAAAAATCAAAAATAAAAAGACCGAACCGAACCGAAATTTCGTTTCGGTTAGTATTCGGTTTGAAAGTATTTTCTAACGGTTCGGTTCGGTTCGGTTTTTTTTTGAAAAATCGAACAGAACCGAACCATTGACCCCCTTACTGTTCTTGCCGAATTCACCAATAATCGCCGCCGGAACTTCTTTATCGACCTTGATGTCTACCGCCAACACTACCGGCAAGCGCCACCACCGACATTATACCTTCATCGCCAATCATGACCCAAGAAGAACAAAAAATGCAGATTTGGCTGAGACATTTTGTCAAACATCCGACGGGCATCGACTGAGGGGGAACAACGGACCCATCCAAGACTCAGGTTCAAGTCTAGACCTAAGAAAATCAAGATTCATCACTCAAGATCGACAGGGGACGGCCTGTTCGTTATCAGCACTCACATGAGCCAACGAAAGCGAACCTCGGTACCCGGTGTGACTGAAACACGCAAGACAAGGGGGGTTTCGAGCTCACCTGGTTCGGGAGGATTGGCTGGCTGGGTATAGTTCGGCGAGTTGGTGAGAAGGGGATGCTACCCAAGACGACGACAAGGTGCAAGGGCGCTCGAAGGAGGAGAGCCGGACGAACGCTCCGCTTCTTGTCTTGTCCGGTCGGATTTGGGTCACACGAGGTGGTGAACCGGCCACAGTTTGGAAATGACTAGTGAAGGACTCTGGAGGACGTCGGACGGAAATGAAAAAAATCCCTGGGAG
This sequence comes from Eucalyptus curtisii, assembly GCA_017140595.1. NCBI lineage: Eukaryota > Viridiplantae > Streptophyta > Magnoliopsida > Myrtales > Myrtaceae > Eucalyptus > Eucalyptus curtisii. The sequence continues at coordinate 21,239,552 of CM029495.1, forward strand.
CGAGCAGGAATCTCGTTCTTGCTTCTCCCAGTCAATCTCTCTCTCTCCCTCGGACTCTCTCTCCCCCCTTGGTCTCTCTTCGGACCCCCTACGACTCACGGCCCTCTCTCCTCTTAACGGCAACCGGCAGGCGCGCATGGCTTTTGCCACCGTCAGTTTCGTTGCCGGCCTGGCCCCGACCCTGAAATCACGCCCCTCTCTCCCTGCTCTACCTCCGTCGCCATGTTCACTGTTCCTCCCGTACCAGCGGCGGTCCAGCCGCCTGAGGGAAAGACAGGAAGAAGGCAAGAAAGAAAGAAAGAAGAGGGCTGGGCTGAAAAGAAAAGAAAAGGAAGATGGAGGGTTGGGCCGGGCCCAGGTGGAACAGAAAAAGGAAATGAAAGAAGGGGGCCGGGCAGGCCCAGCCCTGGCCCGACTCCACTTCGTTTTATTATAATTAATAATAATAATATTATTTTTTAAGACTTTTACTAAATTCTATTGCTATAATGCAAATGCTCCTAAAACCTATACGCTCATGCAATTTGAGAAAATTATTTTTTCGTTAGGGGTAAAAAAATAATCCTAATTTTCAATATAATTAATAAATAATTAAATAGGTCATCAAAATGTAAATCTCAATAGCAGTTCATCATTATCACGTTAGTTTTGCTTAATAAGGAAACTTAAGAAAAAAAATTATAGGTGGAAGATAAATACCTGTTAGCAAATTTCTCAGATTCACATCCATTTAAGTGACTCACTTTTGTGAGGGCTTGTTTATATTCCTAGATATCTTTCTTATCAAAACGCTTCTCATGCAAATGGAAGGCTTCCCCAAACTTTCCCTTTAGATACCGCACATCCGATGGGTTCACTTTGTAAAAAATGGGCATCACCATGTGTGACATGCTCTTCTTGTAGTCCATGATATGAACTAGCTCACGAAGGCACCATTTGCTCGAAGCATAATTTTCGGAAATGATGATGATTGAAATTTTAGATTGCGCGATGGCATTGAGAATCTTTGAATCAAAATCCTCACCAATTTCGAGGCTATTATCGTCCTTGAACACGGAAATCGGTGGAGTCCCTGCATTGAGCAAACCGTGGTAAAGGTGATCGGTGAATCCTTTGTGGGTGTTTGAGCCTCTAAAGCTCAAGAACACGTCGTATTGATCACTACCGATTCCTGTAGGTATCGGAGGGACGGACAAAGGAGCAGATGCTCCCTCAATTAGGGGTGTGCAACCGGATCGGGTATACCCGGAAACCGGACTGGACACCCGAAAAATAGGATCGAGAATTGGTTCTCATTGAAATCGGTCCGGGAACCGGGTCCGATTGATTACCCACTTAGGAACCGGTTTTGGAATCAGTTTTGTAAGTATAGGTTCAAAACCCTTTTTTTCCCCCTTATTTATATTCTTACTTCCGCAATCACACGGTGTTTTTTCTCTTGACTCTCTCAAACACACATGACACTCCTCCTTTGTCGTTCCTCTTCCTCACTTGCTTCCCTCCCTCATCGGCTCCCTCTCGCACCATTCGACGGACGAACGGTGTTCATTGCTGCCAAATTCTTGTATACCACGTGGATTTGCTCGCCTAATTTCTTTTTTGTAGAAGGATTTATGCTTGCATAAATAAGTAGCTTCATATTGTTGTTGTGAGAATAAAACTAATATTAGACCCATGTTTGTTGCTAATTATTTGCCTTATGATTTTATTTATTATAATTAGCCCTGTGGATCCTTAATTTTTCGTTTAGTCAAAAAGTTCATGTATTTATTTATTACAAGTGCTTAATGTTTCGATACAAATTATGAGAATTACGTTATTTTCTCGCGTATTAATATAAAATTCGAAGTCGTATAGGATATCGGGAGATTGCAAAACAGGTTCCAATGGAAACAGGGTTGACCCTGGAACCGGATCGGAAAAATAGGGTGGGTCGGGTACATGGTCCAATACAAACAGGGTCGGGTATATAGTCCAAAAAAGGGGAATTGGTTATAATATGGTCGGGTACAGGGTTCAGGTCTAGACCCTACCCACCTTGGACCCGATCACCCCTACCCTCAATGCTCTCTAAGTCAGCATTCTTTGTATTTTTCTCCCTTGGTGCTCTATTTTCTTGCGCTCTTTTTCTTTTTCCTTTTATTTTGCTCGGACTTTGCCCTATATCCATGGAAATTTGATAGGCAAAAACGAAAAGAGGATGCCTTCCTACCACACAAGAAGAAGCATATAAGCAAATGAAAAGGCTGGATGAAGAGTACGTGCTTTTTGGGAGAAGAGCATATAAGAAACAATATGCAATGTTTAATGATTCCTAGAGAGTCTTCCTAGGTCGGTGTTTGTCTGTTGATTAATTCAATAGTAAAAGTTAGTGACTTAGAGGAGTGCGATGCCCATCTTTTCTTTCCAATGGACTGCGCCCTCTCGTCAAGGCAACATCATTGGGTTGCATCCGCTCATGGATAAGAAGAAAATGCTAATCTTCATCTCAAGATGTGTGCCCTATAGTCAAGGCTAATCTTTGGTGGAGAGCACATGCATTCTGAATGATTGCTAATACTAAAATATTTAAGGAAGAGAAGATGCCTTCCTGCTGCACTAAAGGATTTAGATAAACAAGTGAAAAGGCTAGATGGAAAGCACATGAATTCTAAATGATTCCCAATACGCAATGTTTAATGAATGAATTTTCCTAGGCGGGTGTCTATTGATTAATCCAATATTAAGAGTTGTCGACTTGGAACAGTGTAATGCACATCTTGTCTTTCCCATGAACCTCATCCTCCATATGCGTACACTTCCCTAATTGTGGAGATTTTTATTAATCGTGTCTTTGATTGGTTGGTTACAAGTTATAAATGTCGCTCGTATGTAAAATTAACTAGAGTTAAAATGATGATGCCTACATTCTTTAATGCATATGCCCCTAATGCATGCCAACCCTTAAATTATGTGGTTTTTACATGAGACTCAATTATAATAAAGGTTCAGATGTATTAAGTCCATATGCACTCAGGTCCTCTAAGAAATTTTCCACATTTGCTCCAATCATACCTTTGATAAATGCTCCAATCTAAGCATCTATTTGAAAGCACATGCGTATTTATTTATCTCTGCCTTCATCAAGGGCTGATTACTGATATTTAGGGGTGTGCATGGTCCGGGCGGGCGGTTCCCGACCTAGAACCGGAACCGCCCGCTAAGAACCGGTTCCGAAAAATTAGAACCGGGATCCACCCGTTTGTCGCATGGATCCACCCGGGAACGGGACTGCCAGTCTAGTCCGGTTCCTGGGTGGATCCATGGAATCGATCTTGACGCGAGGGGGCGGACAGCGGCGGCGGAGGAGCAGCGGCGGTGGCGTCGACGCTCGGGGAGGAATCGAAATGGCTGCAGGGATCGAGCGGAGGGGCGGCAGAGCAGCGACGGAGGTGCAACCACCGGTTCGGGATCTGCGCGCGTCGGTCGTCGCGGCCGTAGGGGCTGCAACGGCGTCGAATTGCTGGCGGAGGGGGCCCGGAGCAGAAGCAACGGCAGTGGGCGAGCGGGCGAAGGGCGCTCGCGGCTGCTGGTGCGGTGGTTGGCGCGGAGGCGAGCTGTGGCGTCGCGGGTCACTGCTGGGCGGAGCAGAGGCTGTGGCGGGTGGCGGTCGGCGCGAGGGAGCGAACAGCAGCGTCGGCAGCAGCGTCGACGCTCGGGGAGGGCGAGGAAGATACGAGAAAAAGAGAGACAGTCACAAACCGAAGAAGTCAAAGACAAATGAGAGAAATCACGCTCGGTTAGGGTTTGTTTTGTTTTAGTAATATTTTAATATTAAAAATTAATCGATCCGATTCGGGTAGGTGAGGGCGGATCCGCCCATGGAACCGAGAAGCTGGACCGGTACCCACCGGTTCCCGTAAATTGGAACCGGGAACTGGAACGGTTCCCTCAAGAATCGCTGGTTCCGGGCGGTCCGGGCGGTTCCCGGGTATTTTGAACACCCCTATTGATATTCATAAAATCTAATATCAAATCTTTGTAATCAATTAAAAAGGAAACAAATTATGGAAATGGCATGATTTGTAAGTTGTTAAATAAGAAATTGTCATTTAAAAATTAGAAAAGTGAAGTGCCGAAATGGTAATCTCTCTCTCTCCCTCTCTAAGCATTTTTGTCAATTGGCTCTGTTTGTTTTGAGAAAAATATTTGTCTCATTTTTCGGTGTTTGGTTCGCTTAAAAAATAAGTCAACGGAAATTGTTTTCCTAGTTAATGGAAAACCTATGCTTAATGATTTCCTCTTTGAAAAAGCTAGAAAATATCTTCCAAAACATGATAGGTATCAACACTTAGACCTAAAACTCTACGCTTGGACATGGGAACCCCAACATTGGTTTTTGGGGCATTCGGGACTAGATCTTTGATGCCTTGGCTTGAACCCCTGGTGTTTGTGCCCGATGCTCGGCACTCGAGCTCAGGTCCATAAAGGCCCGAGTCCACAAAGGCCACGTGCCGGTCTTCGGCGGTCGAGCTCAGGTTCTTGATTAATAAAATGCTCATTCTTATAAAAATATATATTTTTAAATTGAATTTTAAATTTTTTTATTTTTTAAAATTGAATTTTAATTGTTTTTTATTTTTTAAAATTGAATTTTCAATTTTTTTTTCTTTTTGCTTCTTCCTTGGCCGGTCGCCGACCAAGGTGATAGTTGGTGAACGGCCATAGGTGAGGGACGAGCTTGCCGATTTGGCGGCCTCCGGCGAGCTCATCCCTCGCTTGTAGTTGGCCAAGGAGGAAGGAGAAAGATAAAAAGAAAAATCAAAATAAAGAATAAAAAAATTGTATTTTTGGTAAATTTTCACTTAGAAATCAATTTCATACCAAGCAACGGAAAATATTTTATAGTTCATTTTCACATTTTAGCCAAACACTAGAAAATCTTGTCATTTTCTTAAAAAATGACTTCCTAAAAACATTTTCCAGAAATACGACGTTTCCCACGAAATAAACGGATCCCATATATACATAAAAGTCAAGCCTTTGTTATAAGACATTAAATCACGTGGAGAGCACATTTTATGAGGAGTTTGTCTAATCCATTCTCCAAGAATAAGGTCTAAGTAAAAATTTCCTGCATGTTAAACTACTTTATAGGATTTGGACTAAACATAAAGATGTCACCTACTTCACATGAAGTTCATGATGTGTCCTAGAAAAGAAATAATATGTTGGGGACCAGAAATTGAGTTTGCAGTAAATATTCCATGGGTTTAATAATTTAGAATTTTTGTAACATGAAATTAATATGGGGTAATGTGATATGGCTATAGTAGTTTAAGATTTTTTTGTGATGCAAAGCTTAGTTTAAGCTAATTATGTGATGGATGTATTATTTTGGGATTTTGATGGTATTAGCCCTTTAGCAGCCACCCACTTCCTCAATAGACAAAAAAAAAAAATCCAAAACACAGTACTTCAGTCGATTATTCCGATAATAAAGGAAATAATCAACAGAAACAACATGCCAATGAGAGATGAAAAAGCAGTTACCTTTGACAAGCAGAGATGCGAAGAGAGGTGTGAGATCAGAGAACAAAGAACCTAAACAAGCCCGGGCGATAACTTTCAAGTGGGAAAAGATCAAAGGGAGTGATTGAGCACCAATCAGTATACAGTAGGCTCAAATTGTTTTTGAGAGAGAGAGAGAGAGAGAGAGAGAGAGAGAGGGAGGTTGAATGTGAGAGGCAGAGTGAGAGATGAGAGATGGAGAAGTCACAATTATATTGTTGATTGACTAGCAATAGTTAAATTCTTTTATTTATTATTTGGAGGGGCAATTTGTTCGCATAAGTCACAATGCCAAATCTATTTTAGGTCAGCAACTTTCAACACCTATAAAGCATGGACATGTTCCAAGTGCTTCCATGTCGTGTTTGGCATGCTTGGACACGTTTCGATACGTGATCAACACGTGTCGAAAAGTCAACTATTCTTGACAAGCTTCGACATGCGTGTCCAGAACTGCGAGAGGCATGGTAGTTTTCTGGGGTGGCATGTGTCTGACATGCTCGGACACACTTCGACACGCGATCAACATGTGTCAAAAAGTCAACTCTTCCCAACATGCGTATCCGAAATTACGAGAGGCATGGTGAGTTTCATGGGCGGGTCTGCAAGTGCGAAGGGGGAGAGAATCGTTGAAGAAGGCGATGGAGGGTGGAGGCGAGGGCGAAGGAGCAAAGGCGAGGCCACGAATGCAAGGGAGGGCTAAAGGAAGAGCAAAAACTGAGGCGACCAAGAGGGCATCGACTGTGATGAGACGTCTGAGAGAGAGCAGAGATCGAGAGGAAGATGATCGTGCAAGGAGGAGAAGCCTAGGAGAAGGAGGAGGCGGCTAGGGTTTGGGTTTCCAAGGAAGAGCGGGAAAAATAAAAATAAAAATGGGGATGTTGTGCAAGGAGGAGGAGGCAGTTAGGGTTTGGATTTCTAAGGTTCCTCTTTAAGTTTTAGGAAGAAGTGTGACATTCTGAATTTCAAGTTCTGTTTTCAATTGAATGAATCGGGCCTTTCATCGACGCGCCTATAGTTCTATTCTTTAAGCTGATCACTCATGAGATAACTAGTCTATCTAGGAAAGCCATTAAATGATTTTAATGCAATAGACTTGAGAATTCGACTAGGAATTGACTGCTCGACTGTGCTCATCTGCAGAGATCATTACGGCACAGTTAAAAATTGATTAGAGATCAGAGATAGGTTGGTTTGACTGAGGTATGTGATCAAAGTGTGGATGATTCCACTAGATTGCAAAATTCTTGTCGATCGACACTAGACCGATTTTTCTGTCGTTTTGGTACCTTGTGCCCGTATTTGAAATATCGAGATTTTCACGACAACCGAGCATTGCCAATGTGTCAAAAATGTACATTGTGGCTTGAAAATAATCGGTCAATTACACCAAAAATTCCTAAAAGCTACTCGGTAGGCTAGGTCACGCTAAAATCGCGCCAGATTGAAATTAACCACGGATTTGAATCTGATTTCAGAAATTGAAAGTTCTGTCATGTCACGATTCATTTTAGGAATGTCGACTCATCCTCTGAAGATTTTTCTGCAAATTGAGATTTTAAGCAAAAATACAAAATAGGGCCGTTTTCGACCGGAAAATTCAAGGGACCATTTTTTTATCGCGTTTTTGGAATGCAAGTTGGTTCTATTGGAGAGAAAAAATGTCAATTTGGTAGAGGACACCTTGGTGAAATTTATAGGGACCGGTTTAAGTCCAATTGAAGGGGAATTGGTCCAATTTGGGGGAAAATGTTTCAAAATTCGTAGCCCCATGGCGTGCCAATTTTGACCATTTGGGGATTGTTCTAGGGAGGTTTGATGCACAAAATTTGCTGAGGAAGCCAGCACATATGGTGGGGCCTTGCAAAGGGAATGAGATAGAAGACTTTGAGGCCAAGGTGGCCCTCTCCAAGCCTTCAGTTGTCTCCCTTCTTCCTCCTCAGCTTGCTTTCTCCATTTTTAGTGTGTTTGAAGCTCCAAAGAACCAGAAAACTGAGCCAGCCACCGCCCCTGCCCGTCGCACACCCGCCTGCCGTTGTCGTGCCTCACCGCGCCACTCGCGAGCCTAGTTCGGCGTTCCGCTCGCCTCGTGCCCAGTCGCGCGTTCATGGCTGTCCCTCACCCCTGTCCGACGAAGCCTGACCTCCATCAGTTCGTGCCAGCCGCCGGAAGCCCCCGCCTAGCTTGCTGTAGCCTGTCTCCTCATCCCTCGATGTTTCCGCGCTAGTCAACTTCTGTTCCAACCCTCTCGGCCCATCAACAGAGTCGAAGCCCTCAGCTAGCCGTGGGCCTTCAAGGCCCATTTCAGACCACTTCTGGGTCTCGTAGGGTGTCGCCGCTTCGGAGTTTGTCGCTGGTCTCCGTGTTATCGTCGTTGTGGACTCACCATATCGCAAAATCGGTGAATTTACTCACTAAACTTTGCTTATGGAGTTAAATATGCTTAAAATTTGATTATTTTAGACTAAGTATGGTTTAGGTGGTTAGTTAGAACAGATTAGCAATTTAATTACTCGTTATTGCATGTTAAGTGGTTAGATCGGCGTAATTAGCAACTAGATAGGTTGTATTATTTATCTAGATAGGTTCAGAAATTTTTCGGGCCCGTTTCGGTATTTAATTAGGCTTTTTTGGCCTAAGTTTCTATTTATGGCATTTAATTGTATTTATTTAATTAATTTTGGTATTTATTTAATTGTTTATTATTTTCTGGAAATTATACAGGGATAGTCGGTGACCGGAATTTCGTGCTAATTGCAATGGTATGCTTGGTTTATTCAATTGAGTGTTGATTTGTGCAAATTGAGTGGAAATTGTAATTTTGGGTATTTATCCCAAAATTGTGGAATTTCGATATTTAATTGGAAAATACCGGGCGTCAGTTTTTAACGTCGAAAATGTCATTGTGGATTATATAATTAGTGGGATTTTTGAAAAGAAAGATATTGCGTTTTTGGCTCAGGCCGACCGTGTACCCACACACGATTATTTTATCGGGTATTTTCAATGTGGTGATTTATCAGCTTGTGTGAGCCCTTTTGTACGTCAGCTTGGGAGAGCAGTATACTATATCAACCCATGAGCTCGATATGTCAGCTTGTGAGTACCTTATCAGCTTGTGTGAGTTAAAATCGTTTTATGAGCTTGTGCGAGCACGATCTATATATTTATTAGTTTGAGCGAGCTATCTATCTATCTATCTATATCAACTTGAGCGAGCTATGACCATTTATTGCAGCTTGTGTGAGCTAAGATCATTTTATCAGCTTGTGCGAACACAATCTATATATTTATCAGTTTGAGCGAGCTATCTATCTATCTATATCAGCTTGAGCGAGCTATGACCATATATTGCAGCTTGTGTGAGTAGTGGTGGTATTAGAGAATTGATATATGGTATTTAATTGATCGATAGTGCTATTGGTATCGAATTGAGCTGATTGACTGATTGATTGATGATTTGATTTGAATTGAGTGGATTGGTTGAGATCATGAACTATACTAACTTGCAGGAAAGAACTGAGGCGAGGTAAGTCCTCTATCTTATGTGTGCATAGGCAGCTTTTAGGCATATTTCCTTCCTAGTCGAAGTTTAGGGGGTGGACTTGCTGAGACATTGTCTCACCCCATCGTGGACTAATATTTTCAGGTCCTTAAGTCGTATTCTCCCATCTTCTGACTCCCAATTCCCGTAATACACAATTCATTCCTTAAGTTTTTTTTCTCCTCTTCCAATATATCTAACATGCGAGTCGAATATGGATCGCTTGTTTTTTCTCCAAGTTTTATGAATTATTGAAATAGAGTTGAATTTGTCAAATTGAAACAATAAATTATATTAATAAATGATGGATTAATGTTTTTAATGTATATTCATTTTAGTTTTTTAATTATTTATTTATGAATTTGATTCAAATTAATTTGATTGAAATAATCATAAAAATGATAATTTATTACGTATATAAAAATATATATTTAATATACAACGTGTCTCAAAGTGTCAGAATTCTTTGTTTTTTGAAAAACGACGTGTCGGCATGTCGTATCGTATCATGTCGCAAGTTGTGTGTTAGTATCAATGCTACTTAGGTGGCGACTCTTATTTGAAATTAACTTGTAGGTTAAAAACTCTGATCATAAGTCGTGAATTGGTGGGCTTAAGAGAGCCCGGACTAAGCCTAATACTTAGCTGAGCCATTAGCCTCCGCATGCGCCCGCGCATAAGGGCACTGAGAAAAAGGAGGTCGCAACAAATTGTACTCCCAGAAATTCCATGTCTTGCTACATTTGAGATGAGGGGGTGAGGAAAAATTATAAGAGGAAATTTCGAAATTTCACCCTTTTCTTTCTCGACAAAATTTTAAACTTTTCTGCATTTCCCACCCAAATATTCATTTTCCCCATTTCCCGCAATTTCCCAAATATTAAAAGAGTAACTCTACCATCACTAAATCTATGGTGAATAAGAAAAGTGATGAAGTTATACTGGAAAATCAAGTTGAAAGTATGGGAGGTCTAGGGTAAATTAGTATAGCCGTGTTATTTTTTTAAGGTAACTATGCTAGTCATAATCTAGCCTGTCTTTTGCAAAAATAATAATTACCACATTAAAGCAACATAACCCAAAAAATTTATCCTGTCGCTGTTGTCTAGGAAATTCAATGTATGCAAAATTTTATTGAATATTTAAGTGTAGATTTCATACCAACAACATATGACACACTTGGCATGCATTAATATAAAGAGAGAATCGGGGAGGGATGCTTGACCGATTCACAGTTGTTCGACAGAAATCAGTGCCCACTCCACCCCTCTAGACTATGCAGGAATTGTTCTCATTCCACTATATTTGAAGTTTCTTAGAAAAGTTGGTTTATAATGGAGCCAGCACTCCTCTATACATAAGTAAATCTTTTTACAAATAATATTTCTCCCAAGAAGTTGATTTGTAAAGTGATTACAACAAATATTTTGAAAGCATTTTCATGTACACATATCTCAAGACGATGAGCTACCTTATTCGTAGTAAAGCAAACTCTCCTAACTAACCCCATCAAGGATGATGGTCCCCAAGCTGTTACTGACACTCCAAATGACTTTTTTTTTTTTTTTTTTTTGACCATTGAGGCTTCCGCGTATCCATTCAAAAAATGGCCCAAGACCCATTGGATTGGGCGAAAAAAATTACAATTTATATTGCAGAGCTTGGTATTCAGCCAATCTTAGCCTATTATCTTGCAATCACTTGGCCACGTATCTAGATACGTTTTTAAATAGGATCCAGTCTTCTTTATTTCTTTCCAACCTGCACAAACTTACGGAAAACACATTCAAATGAATCGTAACAATTACAAATATACAACAGTGAGTCTTAGAATCATTAAAATTAATTAAAGGCCAGCAATCTCCCATTTTTTATGATAACAAAATTACTTTTAAAACCTCAAATTAAACCCCCAATATAATACTATGGGGGAAATAAATCAAATGAGTACATCACATACAATATAACATTATTCCATCCCCCCCTCTTTCTTTGTCATAACATCAAGAAGGGCTTAAGGTGGAATCTATCGTCAAGCACACTGAAACCATTTGTATAACAAAGATATTCACGAAACGTCAATTCAACACAATGTCTACACTCATTAATTGCAACACAAGCATAGAGTAAGTTCAACATAAATTACAAAAAAATGTAAATGTGAGTTGAAAATAGAGGAGGAGGAAATGAAGACTATTTGGGAAATAAGTGAGGATTCTGAAGAAAATATCGGGCGAATTGGGAGATCGATGTCCTGCTGAAGTTGGTGATAAACTTCTGGCATTTCATTTCTCACCATATGGATTTCTCCCTAAAGTGAACTTAGCTCGGTTAGACAGTGCCTCAACTGATGGCTAATCTTGTTCTCATCCTCATCTTCGTCGCCTTCGAGGGCTCTAAGAATGCATCAATGGTGTCGACACAATCTAGATTAAAGTTGGCCCTCCCAACCATTTTCTCTTGTCCAAACTACTCGTCACCTCTAGATGTCCATACTTTTTAGTGTGGACTCTCCAATGCATTGACCATCGATAAAGTTTCACCCTTGAGATCACCATCAAAAGCCTTGAAGATACGAGTAAGGGTCATCCCATCCAGTAAGTCCATTCCTTTTAAAACAGTGCATTTAACCGTATTATCAAGCATTGAGTCACTTAGAGATTCCTCAAATTCATCCTTAATTATGGACATCAACTTAAGTCGGTCCTCACATGCATCTAATTGAAGAAATAGGAAGCAAACAATACATCACAATCGTACGAAGACAAATACATGGACGTCCAAATGTCGAATCTTAGAATCACGAAGTAATTACCTTGTTCATTAAATATATAATTTCTTATGGTCATGCTGGTATTACTAACGGTTACTATCTCTTGAGAACAACATATAGACCAATTGGTTGCTAATTGTGTTTCTTGATTTCTTTAGCAACCCATGGCTTATGAAATTGTGGATAGCTGCCAATTCGATAAGTGAGGCTTCTTATTTAAATTTACGAACAATTTCAACTAATGTGAACTGTCTGCTCAAGACAAAAAATAGAGTCAATAGTGCTCATTCTAAAAATAGCCAACCAGCTACTTGCCCTTTACCATTAGTACCTTTACTATTGAATTCACCAAAATCTGCATTCGGATAAGCATGAAAAGCAAACGATTAATTTCTCAAATATCGCACTCCTAATGGTGGTGTATCTTTAAAATATCTAAAAAAATGTTTAACGGCAATCAATATATCAGACACTTGGCATGCGTGGATATAAAAAAAGATGGTAGGGGAGGATCGATGTTCAATCTCTCTCTCTCTCTCTCTCTCTCTCTCTCTCTCTCTCTCTCTCTCTCTATATATATATATATATATATATATATATATATATATATATAGATACATACATATTGTTTTGGCCCAAATTGCTCATAATCCACTCCTAAGACCGTTCGGGAGTATTGCCCAATCCACTATACTTGAAGCCTCATATAAAGGTTGGTTTATATAAAAGGCAACACTCCTCTGTGAACAAAGTGTAGTCTTTCAAAAACATTTGCTCCCAAAAGCTCAATCTCACAAGAAATTGATTTAAAGTGAATACAAGAGGGATTTTTTAAGTAACTTTCACTTACACATGCACAAGACAATGGTTTACCTTATTTATTGGAAAACAAACTCAGTTAGCGTATACTAACACTACAAATAGCTAGATTTTCAACCATTGAAGATACAGATTTTTTTAAAGAAATGGCCAGACGCGCTAGATTAGGCAGACAAGATTCAAATTTGAACTCAACATAGACGGTATCCAGCCGAACCTATTTTCCAACCAGTTCAGGCTTTCTTTAACTCTTGCTAGCCTACACAAAATTGTAGAAAACATATTCAAATAGCTTATAACAATTACAAATCTGCAAAAGTGTGTTGTGGAATCTTCAAAATTTATTAAGGTCAACACTGACAAATTGTAAATAAAAAGTGCAACTAAAGATTATGTATGACTATAAAAAAATTAAATATGATAGATGTTACTTTTCAACACTTTAATCTATTATAGGAATTGGGGAAAAAAGAATATAATATGTTCAAATATATATCAGGTAACAACTAAGGGTTTTGTGGTGACTTGTGTGCGCTTCATCTTCGCTAAGGAGTAATGATACTAGGAAAAAATTATAGAAGAGCCAGGATATGACCATCCTACAAAATTTTGTTGATAAAATTAGGTATTTAGAACATTTAACTTCGTTAAATCTTATGAATCATAAAGGTTAATGTCCTTTTCTTTTTCACAATTAATATTGAGATCTCGTAGTCAATCAATTTGATGCCTTTATTGAAATATATAACATACTTATGAGGAGTAGATGTACCCAAGATAACTTAGGATGTCATCATCCCATCCAATTTTGACCGGTGCACATGATGCACCAATCTTTTTCACTCTAAATATCTGGTGTGAGATTTTCTTTATTTCCCGCATCTCACATGTGCGCTAGACATTCTCCCTCTCACATCTGAGTTAATTCCAAGGCCAACCGTTGCCAATTGATACATGAAATTCTCTTATGAGAATCACGGAATACTTGTTATTAACCCAAATGTCAAATGTGGCATTCTTTCACCTCATATGTACACTAAACAAAGGAAATACTTTTTTTGTTGTTCGAAAAAAAAAGTTAAAATGTATATAATAATGCCAAAAGAAAAGCAAAATCTTCAACAAACAAAGCAAAATCTTCAGTGGGCCATAAATTGGTTTTTATTGGCGACTTTAAAGCATTTCTTGTTTTCCCCCTTTTTTGTTTGTTTTTGGAAGGGAAGTGATCACACCAAGCACTCCGATGATTCAAATTTATTTGTTAGCGAAAAGGGCCCGATTAACCAAGAGAGGCTTCATATGAATCCATATAGTCAAATAAAATAGGCTTGTTATAATTATGACAATAGTGGAAGTTCCTAACTATCATATGTCCATTAGCTGGATATTTTCAAAGATAAGACTATTTAATTAATAAAATATGGTGATGAAGAAACTTTTACTTAGGACCTTAGGATTATGTTTTGTCTTGTACTAATCATAGCTTAAACAAAAGAAAAATTAGTCTCTTTCCACACATTTGTAAGTGAGAATCTTGTGGCACGTTCATGTAAATTATTGCTTGTTAATCAGAACTTGTCTTAGTTTATGGGACACCAAAATTTCCACAAATCAAGGTCATTAGAGAGCAATGCCTTTCGGTTGAGCTGAAGAAAATAATTTGAAGCATGCTATTCAATCGCTTCCAAAAGTTGCCAGTAAATGAGAAGATTACTTGGCTCCTAAAGAATGGCATCATTTAAAAATTAATTTCCAGTATGAACGCCTTGACTTGAACATGAGTATCGATTCTTTTTTGGCTGAAGACCTAAGTGTTTTTTAAAATGTCCGTTAGCAACAAGACCAATTATTTGAGAACGTCTATCAGCAAAAGACCAATTTGAGACCATATTTCTTCTATCACTGAAGGTTGGCCATAGCATAATTGGTTTGAAAGTTTGCTTATGCTATCCAATTTGCCCTCCTACAAGTTTCAATTTCAAAAATATTGTGATTCTTTGACTCAGTTATGCTTTGTAACTCTCTTTCTTGATAAAATGTTTCTCTAACGTATCAATCATGGTATTGCATATACTTTCAAAATTTTTCGATAAATGAAGATTTTCTCCACATTTGATCCCCAATGGATAACGCTATGGATTTATTGAACTTTTAGGAAACATGAACATGAACTTTCCTATATCTCTTCAAACAAAAACATTTTTAAAAAGTATTTGAGCATGTTACATGGGTTAATCGATTTTAAAAGTTCGGGTATCCCAATAAAAAGAAATTTGATAAAGAAAAGTAAGAATTTTCATCTTCTTTTATTTTGGACAGGAAAGATTCCCCCAGAGGCCGTAAAATATTGTATTAACGTCATAAAAACAGCAAGGATGTATATACACTAGAGTAAAAAAAATGTTCCCACCTTTCAACTGTCCTAAAACAAGCACAAGCTCTTAATTGAGGGACAAAATTGCCAGCATTATTTTTTACGTTCAAATGAGCCTGAGTGGCAACTACGAAAGGCACTTTATGGTAAGAAAGTGCCGTTGGCAGTGTGGCTTGAGACAGGATCTCTAGACTTGTCTTGCTCGGCCTCACCACCTCTCTTAGCACTCGGCAAAAGAAAAATTTAAAAGAAAAATAATGGCCGCATTCAGAATCTCGCTCGTAGCTATCACATAAGTGGTGTCGGTGATCCCCATCGACGTCGCGTGCAAGCCTTGCTTAGACAAGGGCGGGGAAGCCATCGACCGATCTTTCAACCCTGATGACAACCCCAATGACCAATCTCCCACCTATCTCTCGCCCCTCTGATAGCCCACCCTAATCCTAACCTTGTATATTCAAATATGAAGTGCATCGGCAGTAGCTTCTTTGTATCTTCTAAAACCGTCAAATCAGTGCTCCCTATTGTAGGTTTTCGATTCACAAAAATTTTTCCCTTCAATCGTTCCTCTTTTTCACTTTGGCCATGAGGTTGGTGAATCTTTCCTTGTAGCACAGATGTACTATTATATGTAGACTTATAATCTTAGTTCAACATTGACAAAGCTGGCTCTGATACCATAAATGGGTTATGAGGAATAAGGATACCACAAATAATATAATTTTCATATGATGCTCACTTCAGTGTCATAACTTTTTCCAACCACTTAAAAAAATATATATATATATATATATATATATATATATATATATATATATATAACGTTCGTTTGAGTGTCATTTTTTTCAATCGATTATTTTAGTCATAAAACTTTTTTTAAGAATTCGCTCAAGTACCAAAAATCCGACGTCACATATAAGAATGAGCATACCAAACCGGCCAAACCGGAAACCACTGACCAAATAGGCTGGCTGAACCGAAGGGATCGGTCCAATTTCCAATTCCATAAAAATGGAATTGGTGATTGTCGGTCTGGTTCTTGATTTTGGGAGAAAACTAGACCGGACCGGATTGGACCAACAGACCGAACCAACCCTTTTCTTTTAAATATTTTTAAATTTCTTTAAAATAGCAATAAAACTTAAAAATAGTAATTTAATTTTTTAATTTTTTTTCTAAATAATTGTTCCCAATCCCAAAAATTGGGAATTGATCCTCCTAGTCCTGTTCTCGGTTCCTAGGTGGAACTAAATCGGACCGGACCGGGAACTAATCACCCTTAGTCACATAGCTATTGTGGTGAACGTTTTTAAAAAGTTATGACACTCAAACGATTAGAAAAAAATGTAATGACACTCAAGTGAGCACCGTGTATAAGTTAGGACACTTAATTGATCGAAAAAAAAAATTATGACTCTCAAATAAATGTCATATAAAAGTTATGATAATCGTGGTGTCATTTTCTCAAGTTATGGTGCGGACTAATAATCATCCGAGACAAGTATGCCTTTAGTCTCAAGACATCATTAGCCTATATCATGAGAATCTTTGGCTTCATAAAGTTTTTGATCGTCATAAGAAAGACAACAGTGCAAGTCATTGTGGCCAAAAGTAATGGCCGACAAATATAAAAGCACACTAATTACGATAATGTCAAATCCTCTAAGAATCATAAATTTGGGATCAACATCACCAAGCTTTGCCAACCATTGCTGCTAATTGTCCATATTCATGAGGACCATCTGATCGGTAGAAAAAGGACAACAATGCAAATCACTGTAGACAAATGTAATGGCGGACAAAAAGAAAAGCACACTAAGCACGATAATGTCAGATCCTCTTGAATCATTTTTCTGGGATCAGCATCACTAAGCTTTGCCAACCATCATTGCCAACTTGTTTAACTTTAAAAAAAAAAATGAAATGCTTATCTTCTTCATGAACAAGAGATTATATTAAGCGTCCTTGAGCTCTAGGTAGTATCATCCAAATCATGGCAAGTCGTCTATAAATTCAAGTTATCTCGATAACTAGTACCTCGCTGCACTTATGATGTCTATCACGAAAGAAAGAATGAGCATGGTTACAGACGTGTCTCCTAATCTTTTAGTGAGAAATCAATTTTCTTATCACATGTACAAAATCAGGGACAAATCTAATGATATTTATCCAAGTAGGATTTGTAAAGTTGACATTTGAGAGAAAATAAAAAGGGACCATCAAAAGACGAATTAAAATTTTGATCAAAATCTATTAAATCCATCTAACCATGTGCCGAAAAAATAAATTGCGTGAAGAGCAACGGATCGCTCCGAGGTTCCTTACCTCGCTCACAAAGTACACGAAGTGGAGATTCAACAGAGTGCCAATTTATGTGAAGCTAAGTGCGAAGAAAAAAAGATTGGACAAGAAGCACCCACCCAACTCCAGTTTTCATGCCAACTATTAAAAAAAGAACAAAATAATAATAAAATTTGAAAAATAAAAAATAAAAAATAAAAAAATTATAAAAATTATTCACGTTAACATTGGCAGTGTCATATAGGACAGCCAGTATTAACGAAACTGCCATATTATTGATTTTCGGCTGAAATTAGCCGAAATGACTAATTTTGTACATGGTCAAAAGGTTTCAGACAAATCGATTAAATTAAAATGTCTTTGACTAAATTAACAAAGATATTATAGGTTTAGGATTTTTGTTGGTAATTTTCGTATTATTAATTCAAGGCCAAATGTAAACCTCGTGCTCCTATGAATTGCTTAGCTCTTGCCTCTCACAGTGACTAAGAGTCAAATCCGACAACGATCTTTGCCATCAACTTATTGAAAGACGCATGTGTTACAGACTGGCCTGTGACATGCGTCAAGCGTTGGAGGTCATCCAAGCTTCTTTCGAAATATTACAAAATTTCAAACATGGCACTGCTTAAACAAATATTCTCAATCAATCCATCATTTTCAAAGCATAACTATTCATCATCTTGACTCTAAAGGATAGCATCGTGCAAAAGTTAATTTCCAGTCTGAACAAATTGACTTTAACATGAGAATCGATTCTTTTTGGGCCAAAGATTTGAGTGTTGATTAATATGTCTTCTAGCAAAAGACCAATTATCCTAGAAGTCTTTAGGGAGGGTATACCTGCCAATATGGAGAAAGGGATTGATTTATCCTTTGGAGCAAGAGAAAAAGTGGTTTCCACTACGCACACCTCTTAAAAGTTGCCAAGTAAAGGAGATGATAATTTCCACCATCCACAGCTTGACTCCGACATAAAGTATCGATTATTTCATTTAGTGGGGGCAAGGAGAGCCCATTTTCACTTTGATTTGCATGGCCACCCGATCCAATTACAAAGACAACTAACAAAGTGTATTTGGATTTTACAACGGAGGTATTCTGGCCAATTCATTTTTAGTTTATTAAATATGGTTTAATTATTATATATGGAGCTTGTCAAATTTTATATGATAAGCATAAAATTAACTGAAAAAATTGATGGTATGATATAATTATCATATTAGCAGTGAATGGATCTTTGCAACATATTCGATACAATATGTAAATAGGCGAAAATTCTAGGACTTCACATATTTCCTATCACCTTATTGTTGATGAAGGGAATTCCTATCACTTTATAATCGGTGAGAATATATTTTTGAAGTAAGAAATACATTAAGTTTATGAATGAGTTTTTGAAGAGGTTTCAGTATTATATCTTAAAAAATTCTCACAAAAAATAATCTAATTAGCACGTATTTTACAAATTAAAAATACTAATAAATAGAAATTAATAAAAAGTCAACGAAAAAAGTTGCCTATGATTTCAAAATTGGTTATAAAACAAAAACACTTGTCCTATATTGCTTCACCAATAATAATGAGATACACAAACGTGATATTAGCATCCAATAAACCTAGCTACATTTAGTGATAATAACTAACATTTCGATAGATTCCTCTATCTCTCTCTCTCTCTCTCTCTCTCTCTCTCTCTCTCTCTCTCTCTCTCTCTCTCTCTCTCTCTCTCTCTCTCTCTCTCTCTTTGTGATTTTTTTTTTTAGTTTTCTAATGATTTTATCTCGGTCAACAAAAAAATTCTATATCATCTCTAATTTATTCATTCATCTTTGACGTGACGCCAGTGGCAAATACAATAGCATTTTCATTTGCAATTACTTGCCTGAGTAAAAATGACATATAGTTTAAGGATCATATTGGTAAAAAAGAAATACAAAAACGACATTAAACTCATCAAAAATAGAACAACATTGATGGTTCCATAATCCCTAAATTTTCCATGCAATGTTTATCAAGAGAGTTGTCCAAGAAGTTTTGTTTTACCCGAGGCATGCGGCCTAGTGGCTGGGGGTTCGATTGGCGTGGGGACATGAGACTGGCATCAAAGTTATGTGTTGATAAAGTGGTGATTTAACCATGGCGAAAGGAAATAAAGTAATGTAAAGTGTCTGAAGTGGTGACTCAACCTGAGTAAAAGCAAAATAAAGTTATGTAAAGTGTCTAAAGTGGTGATTTAACCCCAATAAAAGCAAAATTAAGTTGTTTGTTGATCAAGTCGTGATGTTTTATCGCCTTGTTTCGTTTGTCTTTGTCCTATGTTCATTTGCAATTGTTTATTTGGGCAAGTTGGAAAAACCACATCCATGAATTCTATCCTTGTTATTAGACGACATCGATCTTATATTTGATGATGCAATTTCGCTTCGAAGTGTAAGTAACCTGAATTTTGAATCTAAATGAGATCTCCTTCGGTTACGAAAGGAGTTTTAGCTTTGAGATGATAATTAGATTGTCTTTGATAATGATCCAATGACGTCTAGTCCAATCATTTTATCCATGCTTTTCTCTCACTTGTCTTTGATTTGACGATATTATATTGAGAGTAAGACACTGATCACCGACATATGTGCAATATCTTGGTTTGGATTTAGGTTCAACCCAACCACTATCTTCTTCTTATTCTTCTTTTTTTAAAGTAAAATTTCAACAACCTATCTGAAAATTCAATTTTCGGTCTTCTTATGCTTATAAGGAGATCCCAACATATGATATATGCATTTCTGGTTGATCTCTGTTATATGTGTCTTCGGTACCGGTGTGTTGCTAAAATCACCTTATGATTGGAAGACTAACTTGCGCTGCAAAAAACACTTCTAGGATAGTTTGCATGCTTTTGTTACGCTATTTTCTTTCTGACTTGTGTTCTTCATACGTGACAAACATCATTTGCCAAAATTTCTGCCATGGCAGCTCATCTCATGTCACAACTTGCATATATACTCTTGATCAAGTTTCAGGCTATGTGAAAACATTAAATAGTTTGGATGCTGCATGAATTAAAAAGATTTCTTTAGCCTATCACTATCGCGCTGTTCATCATTTGGTGTGAGTTTTCCATGTACAGTAGAGTATAATTTACCAGTCTATATTTTGTCTTGACTCATTTATGTAAAATCCATTAGTTTGTTTTTTCTCTCTTTAGCTTTTATGTATATGATGTCGACACAAAATATCGCATTGTACTTGTACAGGTGTGTCGATCATTTTAGTCATTTCATATCTTTTGATATTACTTAATAAATTTTTACTAACATTGTTTTTTTTTTTCATCCTTGATTTTTTATCCTCTAAAATTTGTGTTTGAAGTCATGTCCTATGCATCATGGCCTTTCCTGGTTATAAATTCACATTGTCTCCGACTGGAGTTTCGGTTTCGTCCTGAAGTAGGACTACATAAAGATAAATGCTCGTCTTTTCTTACCTTTGATGTTCAAATGTAGGAGGACGACTGTTATTCCGGGGTTATGTGGCTTTAGCTGTCTTGTAATCTCCAAATTGTTATGTTTCTGGAGTTCAGGAAAAACAAAATGAATGCATTGGACGACCTTGCGCTGGAATTCGAAAGTTAAATGGCAATTGAGGAATCATGACTTGCAATTACCCTTGCAAGCATGCTTAAATGCGTATTATTTACTAGCCCATTTGAATTACTTGGGTTTCTATTTGCCTGTTATCTTTCCATGTAAGGAAGATGATATCTAAACAGTAATTTTAATCGGGAAGTTTCATAGCGGAGGTTAAAGTTGAAGGACCTAGAAGTTCTAAGAGAAGCTAGCAGTGTACTGTCTAAACCTTTAGCTTTTATTCAATTCTAAAAAAAGCTAGCCGTGGCGTCTCAGAGAGTATAAATCTCAACTATCCCTGAAATCCTCGGCTTTGCATTTGCTATCTTCAACTACGCATCCTTACTCATAAGCAATTATGATCACTTAAATGTCCTCCAACTCAACCATCAATTAAACATTCTTATACAATCTTCACTTCACATATTTTCGTAACATTATCGACCATTCGTCATCATATATTTGTAACTGTTTTGGTCCATTGCCACCCAGCGACACTTGTCATTGGTAACATAACCTTGATCTTGCATTGGTAATTTGTTGATTAGTGACTAGACCTGTCATTACTCTATCGGCAACTTAGTACCAACGCCATATCGATTTATAAGGACTTGAATTATTTTTGAGTGTCAACAATCATAATAAACACACACCTCTTTTTGAAAATTTATGGGCTAATAAGATATTATCAATTGCTCCGATGCTTTTCCCTCCAAATATTTAATGTGAGATTTCTCAATTTCCTGCCTCGCATGTGCACCCCTAGTCACGTGCGAGTCTCTCAAATCACGGCTAACCACTGTCAATTGATACTCGAGCTCCTCTTCCAAATGTCAAACGTGGCATTTCTTTTCAGGTCATACGAGCGCTTGAGAAAAGAACACTCCAAACGTTTTCTTTGGTTTTGGATTTATGGGAAATGATCACATCAAGCACTCAGTAAATTATTGTGCAGAGAGTAGTGTGATATAATGTAGGGGAAAAATTTTAATTAAAGACTTGAATTGAGATCATTTTTTCAAAATATGATTTAAGATGGATTTTATCTTAAATGAGAGTATGAAATAATAAAATTAATCTCAAAATAAGGGCCTCGTGGGCACATACATCTGGCATGCTATTCCAAGTTTTGATTTGGGCATTTACGTCTAGGATTTTTTTTCCCCTTTTTCTTTCATTTTCTTTTTTTGTTTTATATTCATCTTCTTCTTCTTCATCGACAATGACAGCTTGGGTTTGGACTGAGCTTTTTTTTTTTTTTTTTTTTTGGTAACGTAGGGGAACCCCGTAGTCGACAATGGCGAAGAAACGACCGCAGGGGGCGACTACAGGACCCACCACCACAGTACTTCAGGTAAAAATCTCTAACGACGCCTCTGGGATTCGAACTTCTCCCTTCGTGAGGGAAAGAGAGCTCGAGCCAGCTGTGCCGCTGCGGGTGGTGGTTGGACTGAGCGTTTTTCATCTCCAAAGGAAGAGGTAATCTGGTATGAAAAAGGTTGAAGCTATGAGATAAAAGGCCGACATGTTCCAAAAAACCGCCACCTTGGGTTGTCTTCATAGCCATGGATGAGGACTAAATATGGCTTCTTAGACCTCCTATGAACGGAGCCCCAGAAGTGGATGGCGGTTTGCTTGTCGTCCAAGGCCACAGGGTAAGGTGAGATGCCACATGACCAGAAATAGGGTGACAGGAATGTATCAACGAGCGATAAGAAGTGGCGTCTTGTGGAGGTCCTGAGACGTGAGAGCAGGTTCTTGAGGACGGGAATGGTTGTGGAGATATAGAAGAAGAGGAAGTGGAGGAGACTGGAGGAAGCCATTGAATTGGGTATTTGATGAGCTTGGATATGCGTGTTTCAGTTCTCAATCAAAACGTCATTTTTTGGCATTTGAAGGGTTCACGATCGACATGCAGATGAAGGAACAAGAGAAGAAGATCGTGAGAAAATACACACGTCATTGTTCTTTTTTTTTTTTTTTTTTTTTTTTTTTTTGTTTTTTCTGAGCACAGCAGACACAAATGTCGCTGGTGATCGGAGAAGAAAGGGCAAAGCATGGAGGGAGAGGAACTGTGTGAGGGCATACTGAATTCTCTTCCACAAATATGTAGGTGTAATTTTCATTTTTTTCTTTCTTTTTTTCGGAAAATTATTAGCATACAGTGAAAGCCTAATCAACTATCAATTTTACTTAAGGAAAAGATGAACCTAAGAGTGCTGGCCGAATGAACGAGGAAGAAAAGAATGAATGGAGAAAAGAAAGAAAAGAAGAAAAAAAAGCACCTCAACGAAAATGTCCGTCAAACCCTTATTTAAAACCAAATTAATTATTTTAAATCCTTACTTAAGATAATATCCATCTTGAGCTTTTCATTTATTTATTAAAAAAGGTCATTATTTCATATTTTAATTCGAAATTCCTCCAAAATTTTATAGGGCGAGGGAGATATTATTACTGAGGCCCTTTTAACTATGTTTGTCTTGTACGAATCTTAGCTTCACACGTTTGCACGAGAGAAATGGGAATCTCATGGCGAGCTCACGTGAATTGTTGCTTATCAATCAAAACACGACAATGGTCTGAGGAAAACGTCTCACTTTAGCCATGGGACCCACGCCACACCATAATTTTTGCCATCTTTTGTTATGTCTTCGTCCAATGGTCACTTGCAACTATTTCCTCTGGACAAAGAGGACAGGACCACGTGATGAGTGCGGTCCTCATCATTAGTGATGAGTGCGGTCCTCATCATTCACCATTCCCAAATGTCCTTTTCAGTTCGATTTCCGTGCCTCGTGGTCTAATCACAGAGAGGCCCAAGAAAACATCCTCAAAGTCTAAAGGCCAATCACGAGGAAGGGATTGTTTCCGCGGTCTTGGGCAAAAAGGCGAGAGGGCTATAAGAAGTAAATTTTGCTTCCTTACAGAAACGCAACCATCACAAGATTTCGTAGATACCAAGCGCATCTGGTTCATCCTTTGGGAGCAAGAGAAGAAGGAAAGCTTTGTTTAGGTGGCGAGGGCTTGTGTCAGAAGAGAAGAAATCGCATCGGTAAGAAACCCCATGTGAATCCTGAGAAATCTCATTGAGAAATTTGTTCTTATTTAGAGATATTTATTTCGATGACTACAGATTTAGATGGGAAGGTAATCCTCTTATCGTATTGCCTTTTGGGACTCTGACATGCTTTGATCTGTTTCAAGGTAACTTATTCTGAAATACTAGAAAAGCTTCATCTTCTTTCTCTAGTTTATTACAATTGACATGATAAAAAACATTTGAATTTTACTTGTTGTGGGACTCCTTACATCCTTTAAAGCATACAAATATTACATGCGAAAATTCAAACATCACTTTTTGTAAATTATGTCACACATATTACTTCTTTTTCTAATACTTTCCTTTTATTTAAAACTTGTGGGTATAAACTGTTGGTCTATTTGGACGCGATGGAATCGCCTACCGACCGTTACTCTAGTACGATTCTTGAAACATTACCTTTGACTGCAGGAATGGTTGACTTTAAAGTCACCCGATTTTTTTCTTGAAAGGTGGGCAAAGAAGAATCTTTATTAAGGTACCCGAACTTTGGTTCTTATATCTATACACAAAAAATTCTTTACTGGACGAGCTTGCTCTTAAATTATTAAAGCTTCATCCCATGATCCCAAAGTTAAGTGCAAGTGTATATGAAAGTCAAATCCATGGAGATTTGGCCATCATTACTCTAAACCTACTTTGTCATTTATACTGCGTGAGAGAATCCATAAGCGGGTTAGTGAGTTGGAAGTGAGAGGGATTCGTAACTACGAGCTGTCTGACTAGCTATATATATTTTTACATAGACTAATTAATCAATAAATTTATTTTAGCAAAACATCATGTCAACTTACCACGCGAACGTGGCAAACGTAGGTTAGTTGAAAAAGTTGACAGTGACTGTGTTTGTTCGTCAAGAAAGAGTAGTTTCTTTTTTCTTTTTAAATGTATATACATATTTTTTTTCTTGAGTTGGCCCGCCAGTTATGTGAGAACTTTAAGTAGCATTCCAACCCAACGAGGCCATCGAAACTCAACCCTCTTTGTTAACAACTTGCTCTTTCCAAGTCGCAATACCATGGTCAATCAATAAATGAAAAAAAATAAAGTGTCGCCTCTTTCCATGCCATGGAGAATGAGAAAGAAAGAGGCCATTGACTAGTCGGAAATGACCAACTCAGTTTAGGCTGCGATTACAAAGTGTCAGGGGGATTGAGATACCTAGTGATATACGTCTCTTTGTCATTTCCCTGTAATATTATTCAGCCAATCAATTTCTTTTATAGCAAGACGCATGTCGACAAGTTGTGAATTGTGTTGCCTTTGTTTTGTCTTGTCTTCGTTTGATGGTCATTTGCAATTATTTATCGAGCAAGTTGGACAGAACTACATGATGAATTTTGTCCTCATCATTTTCCCCTAGTATTATACAATTGTCAGCTAATCATTTTCTTAACTGCAAGTTATTCAGTGATGAAAACGGAACATGAGTATCTGGGTTACGGGAGTGTTAGAGAGAGAGAGAGAGAGAGAGAGAGAGAGAGAGAGAGAGAGAGTTTTTGAACATTGTAAAAATTACCTTGAGCCATCCTATTACTATTAAGATGAATAGAATATATACATTTAAAAATTAACAATCTAAGCAAATTAGTATTTATGGACCAAATTTACAAACTTAAAATTATTACAAAATTTAATCCATCGTAGCTAGAAAAGAAGATGGGAGAAGCAATGCTGACAAACAAAAAGTATGGCTAATTAATTATTAATTGATTTTCAGTCATAAAAGATATTTTAGTCAATTAATAGTAAACATAAAAGGTGAAGAGAAAAGATGAGAGAGAACAAAGAAGGATGAATTAGGGTGCGCATGGTAAAATTTCTTGGTTTGGGGAAGAGTTTTTTCCAAAAATAGTTCTTTTCTATTTCTATTAGAAGCAGGTTTAAGTAAAAGAACCCGTTTGATAAGCGCACAAAATTTCTACTCTTGGAATAGAAAAAGAATAGAAATACGTGCAGAACGCAACGATTCTTTTTTGCATTTATTTGTTTTTTATTTGTTCTTTTTTATTTGCTTTTTATTCTTTTTTGTATTTATTTGTTTTTGTATTTATTTGTATTTATTTGTTTTTATTCTTTTTTTGTATTTATTTGTTTTTTTGTATTTATTATTTTTTTGTATTTATTTGTTTTTTTTTGTATTTTTTTATTTTCTTGCGTTTGTTTTTTATTTGTATTTTTATTTATTTATTTGTTTTTATTTGTTTTTTGTATTTATTTGTTTTTTTATTTTTTTTATTTTTTTATTCTTGCTTATGGTCGGCGGCGGCGGCAATGGCGGCGTGATCGCGGTGGCTCCGGGCTGTTGGAGGTGGCCACGGTAAGAGAGAAATGAAACAAAAATAAAAAAGAAAATTTGCTTATTTCTAGAAATTGCTCCCAGGACAAGAAGCAATTTTTTTTTTGTTTCTCGTTTATTATTCCGGGCTAACTTTTCTATTCCGGGGAATAGAAATCAACTTGGCGTTACCAAACGGGTTTCTGTTCTTTTTTTGTTCCGGGAAACAAAAGAACATAAATTGGGAGAAATAGAAACGTTACCATGCAGACCCTTAGTGATTGACCTTATCTCTGATCATAAGTTATGTTTTGTTTAATTGACAATATAAGGTGTGTATCAAGCTAAAGAAGAGGTGGAAATAGCCCAACCTTTTCTTTGTTTAGTACAAAGTTATAATATCTGAACTTTTTTTTCTATACACTTTCATCGTATAATTTAGGATTTCTCGCACTAAGAGGTAGCCGTTTTTTTAATTTATCAGGGACATGGCATTTGTGGTGCGCTAAGAATTTATTATAATCCCTCATATAGAAAATATTAAATGGTCCTCAACCTCTACGTCGGCCACATTTCAAATTCATCTCTTCGAAACGAGAAAGTATTCGGTGGTTAAGATGCATTATGTCATAGGCTGACGTGATATGCATTTTTTGTTGAAGTCCAATCAAAAAATGCCACGTGTTGGCGACGCGGACATAAATAAAAAAAAATTAACTCTCTCTCTTTATCCCCACCATCCACAGCTAGCTCCTCCATCTACAGTCATTGGTAGAGTCGCTAGAGCCACATCCAGGCCGACCATCCATGGTCGAGCCCTGTCATTGTGGTGGCTCGCACTCTTTGGCAGTTTATGACTGAGCCAACAACCCACTTTGTCGTTCCTTGCAGCCACTCCTTCGTAAATGAACAAACTCCAGAATAACTTACAGCTCATCCATTTGCTTACCCATGCGGTCAAGCAAAGGTAGGGACTTTCAAGTCAATCTCACTTTGAGACTATCAATGGCGTAGCCATTGAAGCATACGACACTAGAGTGAAGGTCCATCACATATAAAAACAAAGTTGAGATCTTTAAAGGCCATCAGATATGTCTCTGTACGGATCTGGATATGGGTGCTACTCCAGATTTGTCCAACAACTCTTATTATGATTAGATGAAACCAGCAAGCGATGCCAACAGTCATCCATGGCCATCGTTGATGTCGTTTGTCTAGATCTGGAATTTTGGGCACTCACAAAAACATGAAAACCGAGGCCCATGGTCGCCAACGGAAACTTGGAAATCCGAGGTCCAAGGCCATCGGCAGGAGTCATCGGAGCTCATGATGGAAATCCAAGGTCTTCTTTACAAAATCGCACATCGATTCATAAAAACAACATACGCAAACAATCTACCTAGGCAGAATATAATAATAAAAAAACAAAATCGAAAGAACACACCAGAAAATTTGTTATTGAAATTCACCTAAACCTAAGTTACGTCTTTACGCAGAAGCACTCTACAAATTCACTAGACTTAAAAAAAATTGGAATACGACAATGATCTTGTCTCAAGATCAAGGCAAAAAGAGATTGGGAAACCTCATAAGAAAAAAACAATAAAACTCACTTTTTATTCGCTCTTTTGCTTGCCTCTTCATCTTCTTTTTTAGCATCTTGATGGTTAGCGTGTAACTCTCACTGATATAAAAGTATAGCTTTTCACCTAAAAGCAAAATTAATAGAAAAGACAAAAAAGCCCCTAAAAGATATCTGGCTTCACTCGCCAATAATCTCTCACTTGAAGACAAATACATCCTGTGCATCAAGCAAATTTACATCCATCTTCTTCAAAAGCTAGTAACTAAAAACTTGTGCCTCTACGATACTTTTCACCAATTAACATGGAGTAATACTAATGGTAGTAATACACAAAATATGTTTTTCTCTGTCTACTATCTTAGTGAACATGTCAGCTAAATTCTTCAAGCAATTAATTTTCTGTAGTTTCAACTCATTATCTTTCAATGTTGACTTAATGAAATGATAATGCTTCTTGATATGTTTAGTTCTTAAGTGATAAATTGCATTTTTTGCTAAGTGCACTGCACTTTGACCATCACTTCATAGTGTGCTCACAAGCTACTTTCGATGTAATTCCTCCATATAATCTTGTAATTATATGATTTCATTGGAGGCTTCCAACTCCACTTTTGTCATCGATAAAGCCACTGCTTTTTTGTAGTTGAGATACCCAACTCACTACAATACCTGCAATTGTAAAAACATATTCAGTATCACTCTTACCACTA
Source organism: Eucalyptus curtisii (assembly GCA_017140595.1). Classification (NCBI taxonomy): domain Eukaryota; kingdom Viridiplantae; phylum Streptophyta; class Magnoliopsida; order Myrtales; family Myrtaceae; genus Eucalyptus; species Eucalyptus curtisii. Next base: position 21,268,215 of record CM029495.1, read on the forward strand.
TCTCGATCACCCAAGTGATCTACATTCACATAATCCTATAACTCTAGAGATGTACCACTGTGACAAAGAGAGCAATTTGATATAACTATTAGATGTCTTAATGGAAGAAAATAACCCTTCCGACAGGGAACAGCCTGAGGGCGCGGTTGAACAGTCAAAGGACCATCTTACTGCATTACAATACTCTTTACTTCGGTTCTACACATATCGACTCACAACTCTGATTGCCTATGTAATGTCTAGTCTCGTGCTCACCATGGAAAACATAAAGTTTCTCATTGCTAATGCATATAGAACTAATGCCATCTCATCTTTCAAAACTTGAGTACTCTAACACATGTCCTTGGAAAGTTTGAAGTGGCTTGCTAGAGGAGTCGCAGCCGGTTTTGCCTTATCCATACTCAATCTCTTTAACACCTTGTTCACATAATCTTCCCACGACAGTCATAATTTCTTATTTTTCCTATTCTTGATGATTTTCGTGCCTAATATATTATTGGCTTCTTCCAAATCTTTCATAGCAAATTGCGATGATAACATCTTCTTCACTTCTGCGATTCTCTTCATATTGGAGCTAGCCACACGCATGTCATCCGCATATTAAGAGAGATATACAATATCACTATTGCTATATTCGCAAAAATAAACAAAATGATCAGACTCAAAGTGTGCAAATCTATTTTTTTTTTTCTAAGAAACCATTTAACTTTAAGTACCATTGCTACAGAGCTTTCTTCAAGCCACAAAAGCTTTTCTTTAAGCAGCATGCCATGTGCTCTTTACCTTTAATTTCAGAAACTTAGGTTGAACCATGTATAAGATGAATATCCTCCACTACAATTATACTTAGTAGAACTCTGATTGATGTCATTTTCACTATTGGTGAAAATATATCGGAGTAGTTGATCCTTTTTATTTTATTTTAGAAAAGCCCTTGACCACAATCTTGCCTTGTATCTGATACTATCATATGTTTCATTTTTAATCATGTACACTTACTTGTTTAACAAAATTTTTTTACGTATGAGCAATTTGGTCAACTCCCAAGTTTTGTGATGAAGTAACGATATCTCATCTTTCATAGCACGATCTCACCTCATGTGAGACGTGTCTTTTTTTGCCTCATCACAAGTATCCATTTTCCTAAATCTGTATATAAGGCATGGTTTAAAATATTATTTGCTAAAGGATAAAAAATTACCTATAACTTTCTTACACGTGTAGATCTCCTCCAGACAAGTACTTATGGGTTATCAATATGTTCCAGATTACTACGTTCCTCTTGAACTGCATCCTCATTGATAATAGGCTCATCTTGAACTTCTTCTTCGGTGCACTCTAATCTACTGGAATCATCTTCACGGGCATTGTGTCCAGCTTAACATATTCTGGTTTTACTGCCTTCTCATGCTCTATCTAACAATCCTTGTACATCTTTTCTTCATGGAATACCACATTCCAATTGTGAATGACTTTGTTATTCCCAAAATCCCAAAGCCTATATCCATAGTCATCACCCCCATATCCAATAAAGATGCACTTCTGAGACTAAGCATCAAGCTTCTTCTTATCCTCCTTATCAATCAAAGCATATGGAGTACAACAAAAAAACTTAAATAATTAACAATTTTACCTGACCACCGCTCTTATGGTATTTCTCCACCCAACGCATTAGATGGACTCCTAACTGCATCAACTATGGCAACCTATAAGTGTAATGCAAGACTTGCATGTAGTCTCATGCATCTCGCACATTATAGAATAGTCTTGTTCATCCTCTTAGCTAAGCATTTTCTTGGAGAGTTTTAGGAATAGTCTTCAACTCATGTATGCCATCCCGGCTCAAATATTATGTAAATTAATTAATTTTATTCATACCACCATTATTAGACTTTAGAGCTTTAATATGATAATCTGTCTTTTTTTTCTACCGTGGTTTCCACATTTTGAACATCCTAAATACTTTTGATTTTTCTCTAAGAGCATAGACCCAGGTTTTCCCTATTGCATCATCAATGAATGTGATAAAATATCTCTTACGACGATAAGAGAGTTCCTGAGCAATTCCCAACAAATTAGTGTGAGCTAACTCTAGCTTTTGGCCTTTATTTTTCCCCCATTTAATTGAAAATTTATCGCCTTTTGTTTTCCATAAATGCAACTCTCATAAAAATCTAACTCAAGTTTTGCAAACTCGGAAGTAATTTCTTTGAGTATATCTGCTTTACACCATTTTCACCAAGATGTCCCAACGATAATACCAAAGAGTAGACAAATCACCTGTAGCCATTGTAGTTGCAATTATATCACCGATATTGTCTCCTTGGAGAAGGTAAAGGGTACCCGTACGCTTTCTCTTGGCTAGTATTCTTGCCCCTAGGTTATCTTCCACTCTCTGCATTCAAAGGTTGTTACCAAACCTTCTTTGTCAAGTTTACTAGTTGAGATCAAATTTTTCTTTAATTCTAGAATATGTCTGGTTTCACGCAAAACTAGACATCCTCCACTTAAGATGTTCATAGTCATGGTTCCTTTTCCAACAATCGAATACATGTGGTCATTTCCCACAATCACTTGCCTGAAATCTCCACTGGCATAATCGGCAAAGGTCTCTTTACGAGGTGCAATGGAAAGAAGCACTTGAATCAATAAATCACTTGATTGTCGTCAAGTCAAACCCTAAGACAAACACAAGTTCTTTAGCAAAGGTTCATTACTAATCACATTAACTCCTTGATTCTCATCTTGCTACCTTATTTATTTATTTATTTATTTATTTTTGTAGGCTTCACATTGAAACCTTTGGTGTCCAATTTGGTGATAAAATCAACACCCATCTTTTGCAACCTGCCTCCCCCTTAATTATGACCTGCCACGCTCATTGAATTTTTCTCTGCTTTTACTTCTTCCACGGCTTTCCACCGCTAGTGCCATCGAAAATGTAAATGCTAAAAAATGATCTCCACTTAAGACTTTTCTTCACATCTCTTCATCCATGATACTGCTCAGAGCATTATCTAGAGTCAAATCATCCTCTATGGTGCTTGAAATTCCTTGCACCATGATGTTGTCACTTTCCGAAATGGAACATAAAAATAATAAAGCTTGAAGCTTCATATCCAGATTTATGCCGGTGAATTCCAACTGACCCATGACCTATGTGAAACTATTATTATCCACTACCATAGAACCTCTGTTAAATAACTTCATATTGATTAGTTTCTTCAAAAAATACCTATTGATATGGATGGCTTCTCATAAAAATTTGTCAAAATATCCATGGCTTCTTCTGCAACTTTTACTTCCACAAATGGTACCTTGTTTTTTCATCGGCCCTAGACTAATTGCACTTAATGCCTTTCAATCAAGAATTTTCCATCTTGATTCTACTGCCGAATCCACTTCTGCCATCTCGAGCTTTTCAACCCTCAAGTGGTGCATAGAGATCTTTCTGATAAATATAGTCCTCGATTTGGAGTCTTCACCATCTAAAATCCTGCCCATCAAACTCATCAATTCTAATTTTATCTTCTGCCATACCATATGCTTTCAATTGAACATCACCGAAAAACCCTTGATGTTCTTGATTAGCCAACTTAGGCTCTGATACCAGTTGTTATAAAATTGAACGCCGATTTCAGAAAAATAACGCATATAAATAATCTACTTAGGGAAAATATAATAATAAAGAACATAATCGGAAGAACACACCAGAAAATGTATTATTATAGTTCACCCAAACTTGGACTACGTCTCCACGTAGAGGCACTTTGTGAATGCATTAAACTTTGAAGAAAATTGGAATACAACAATGATATTCTCTCAAAATCAAAGTACAAAGAGATTTAGAACTCCCACAAAGAAAAAATCACTTTTTCCACTCTTTTTCTCCCCTCTCTTTTTTCTTTTTCAGCATCTTGAATGTTAGCGTCTAACTTTAACTGATATAAAAGTGTAACTTTTAACCTAAAAGCAAAATTAATGAAAAAGACAAAAAAAACCCCTAAAAAATATTTGGCTTCACTTACCAACAAACCACCAATGGAGTTGCGGCGCTCGTAGGGATCTAGAAATCGGAGGACCATGGCTGCGGATGGCTAGGTATAGTGTAGAAGGGGGAGAGAGAGAGAGAGATTTTTAATTTTTATTTATTCCACATAATCAAAACATGTCATTTTGTGATTGGATCTCAAAAAATTGCATGCCATGTTTGCCTATGATGCAATGCATTCTAACCATTGAATACTCTTCCCTTCGCAAAAGAACAGTGCAAGTGTTAAAACTTGGCACGATGATACTTAAGTGCCAAAAGTTACAAACGATGCACTTAAGTGCCATTTTTTTTTTAATTAGACACCCGAGAGCCAAGTCTGACGATCTTAGCCCGAAATGCTACGTGGTGATTTTTTAGTGATATAACTCGCCTACATGGCTTGCCAATGATTTGAGTCAGCAAAAAAGAGTTAAAACGATGTCGTTTTACCTCTTTTTTGAATTATAATATAAATATTAGTTAACTTAAATTTAAAACTAAATTATTACAATAAAAAAAAGGAGGAGATAAAGATTGCAGAAGACGAAGGCTCAACCCTTGTCATCGGCAATGGTTGGCGACAGTGAGGGGAGGGTAGGCTCGGGTCGCCGGCCCTCGCCCAGCCGGGCCAAGGGCCGCTGCTCACTAGGAGAAATTGTGTTTTAATAAATTCGGTTATTAAATTTAGTTTTAAATTTAATTTAATTAATATTTATATTAAAATTCAAATTCGAGACAAAACGACGTCGTTTTTTGCTTTTATTTCCATGTTAGCGTGCAAAACGACATCATTTTATACTTGTCTCGCCGAAAAAACACCATGTGAGCATTTTGATTTGATTTTTTCACCATTGGCACTTAACCGATCAATTTTGCTCCGTTTTTGGCATTTAAGTATACATTTATAAACTTTTGGCACTCAAGTGTCCCCTCATGCCAAGTTTTGGCAGCCCATGTCAAGTTTTGGCATTCCAGTGTCCAGCTCCTCTTTTTCCTTTGAAAAGCTCACCAACCCAAGCTCATCGTCTTCATCAAGCATCAACTATGGGGAAGAGGAGACAAAACGCTGAATCACCCTCTCCTACACCCTCCCTTCGTCGCTTTTCCACTCCTCCTCCTCCTTCGACTTTGAGTTCACAATCCATCTCTCCTCCCACTCCTCCTCCACCCTCTACGTCAACTACGGGCTCTTCTACAAGGGCCAGCTCCCCCTCCAGCTTCCAACCACTCCTTCTCGCCTCCTCATAGACCTTATGCTCCGCCACCACCACCTCCTCCTGCGACTCCTATGGCAGCTCCACCACCTCCTTCGACCATATCTGGCCGAAGGACGCCAACAATAGCCACGGACGAGCGTCTGCACCACTCATCCAAATCTGGGTCTAGAGAACTCGAGATGTGGAGACCAACTCGTCGTCAGGCTCGACTGCCTGTTGTTAGGGCTTGGACAGGTGGCGAATTCTCTAACTTCTTCATCTTTGGCGGTCCTTACCAATCATTTCGAAATACGAAAAGATGATGGTTCGCCGTTAATCAAGTTTGGATACTGGACATGATGGGAGAGAAATTTGAAAAGTGGGCCTGCTCAGACACGGGGTGAGGTCCAAGAGCACCCAATGTTTTCTATTCAAATCCAGATGGTGGATGTTACAAACATGTACCAGCTGTCAAATGTTATTTGTGTAGAAAATTATGCACATAAAAAACTAATTAATCAATAATGATCAGATCCATATATATCTATAAAACACCGAGATTGATAAGCATAGTGGAATAAAACATATCTGTTTGAGCCGTTGCTTCGCTTGAAGAAAAATAGATCATTCTGATAATCAGAGATCTATTAGAATGCCAGATTTTCCTCTCTATAACATATTTCGCTATAACAGCTTTCAGTGGGATTAAAGCCGCTGATAGGTATAACCGACCATTTTTATAGGTTAGAGACGGGACCTAGCAAACTCTAATCAACAGCGTGTCAACTGGGTCCTTCCCATTACGGGCTTCAGTTAACACAATTGCATACACTTTGCTGCTCAACTAGGCCTGTTATTAATAGAGGCCAATACCCGACTCAATCATATCACTGTAGGGTTCAACAAATATTGGAATATCCATTAACCCGATTATTTAAAATAGAAAATTAATTAATATAAGCCCATATTATAGAAAATTTCCAACATTCTCCCACTTGGGCTACATTAATTTATTTATTTTTTTGAAAAAAAATTATATTGAAAACGACAATATCAAGTTAATGACTGAAAATTTTGTTTTATGTGACCACAACTTTAAAAAATAATATTCCAATAATGTCATCTCAAAAAACAATCCAATCCTATATAATCTCAATATAAGACTATGGAGATCAATATGTTAAGAAAATACCACCACACATGACATTCCATAATCACATATAATAAGCATTATATTTTCATAGATCATGGGTCTAGTAGTGTAGTAAGAAATAGTGCCAACATGTGATCAAAATATACACTATTTCTTATCGGTCTTCAATGCAATTTCTCAACAACATGAAATTGCATTAGCGCAATTTCTAAACAACATGAAATTGCATGACTATATCACAATCTAACATGAAATCTCATAATCAGTGACATCCAGTCATCTTTAAACTAAAATTTGTTTAAAGATACTATTTTCTGCTTCCATTTCTCAATCAATAAGAGAAAAGATAACAATAGAATCAACAATATTGATCATTAAAAATAAATACTTTCATAGACATCATAAAAAAAAAACATTAGTTTGCATATAACTATAATATCCAGAAAAACAAATTATATAACTCTCACTAACAAAAGAAATCAAAAGAATCTAAAGCACACATATTCTTTACATGTTCTTTAAACAAAATGGGTCGTAAGCCTTTTATTAGAGGATTAGTCAACATGGACTTAGTTATGATATTTTCAATCATAATATCTCCATTTTTTACCAAGTCCTTAACAGTATAATATTTGATCTCCATATGTTTGGACGCATTGCTGGTCTTGTCATGCTTGGAATAAAACACAGATGTAGTATTGTCACAGTAAATCACTATAGGTCTAGCAATATAATCCACCACTCGCAACTCCGAGATCAAGTTTTTGAGCCAAACTGCTTGAATTGACGCGCCGTAGAACGCTACAAATTCAGCATATATTGTAGAGTTCGTAATCAAGGTTTGTTTTGTGCTCTTCCAAGAAATAGCGCCTCCAGCCATCATAAAACTATATTCAGAAGTTGATTTTCTATCATCTGAGCAACTAGCAAAATCAGCATATGAATATCCAATCACCTTTAGGTTTCTAACTCTACTATACATGAGCATGAAGTTTTTGTTTGTTGTAGATATCTCATCACTTTTTTAGCTGCAACCCAATGTTCATGACCTGGATTTGACATATATCTTCCAAGAGTACTCACAACAAAAGCAATATCGGGTCTAGTACATACTTGTGTATACATAAGATTGCCAACTGCACTAGCATATGGAATATTCTTCATGACTACCTTTTCAACATTATTCTTGGGGTATTGTTCTATACTCAATTTATCTCCTTTCACAATAAAAGCTTGACCTGACTTGCAAGTCTGCATATCGAATCTTTTCAAAACACGGTCTATATAACTTTTCTGAAATAACCCCAGAACCTTCTTAGATCTGTCACGATAAATATCAATGTCTAGAACAAAAGAGACTTCCCCAAGATCTTTCATATCAAACTTTGTAGATAGAAATTTTTTTGTGTCATTCAATAGATCAACATCACTGCTAGCAAGTAAAATGTCATCTACATAAAGTACTAAGAAAATATATTTACTCCCACTTACTTCCATGTAGATGCATTTATCAAACTTATTTTCTTCAAAGCTAAACGATCTCACAACTTTGTGAAATTTCAAGTACTACTGACGTGATGCTTGTTTGAGACCATAGATGGACCTTTGAAGTTTACACACCATATGCTCATTTCTAGCTTCTTTAAACCCTTCATATTGCTGCATATATATTTCTTCATCTAGATCTCCATTTAGAAATGTTGTCTTGACATCCATGTAGTGAAGCTCTAAGTCAAAATGAGCCACCAATTCCATGATTATCCGAAAAGAGTCTTTAGTGGATACTGGAGAAAATATTTCAGTATAATCAATGCCTTCTTTTTGTGTGTACCCTTTTGCGACTAGCCTTGCCTTGAATCTCTCTATGTTGCCTTTATTATCTTTCTTAGTTTTGAATACCCATTTGCAACCGATCGATTTATGCCCATCAGGCAAATCAACAAGTTTCCATACTTGATTAGTTGACATGGAAATCATCTCATCCTTCATCGCTCCTAACCATTTATCTTCCTAATCACTATTAAGTGCTTCTTTGAAGGTCGTCGGATCAACTATATTTCCAATGTCAAAATCAGTTTCTCCAAGATAGACATGATAATCATTTAGAGGTGTTGGTCTTCTTTGTCACTGTGATCTTCGCACAGACATTTTTGGAGCTGCATCATTCGTCTGGGGAATTTCATTTGTGGTAGGAGGATCTACAGACATATTTTCAGTATCTGCTTCTTGCTGAATTTCCAATCTGCAAGGCTCTCGCATAAAATCATCATGTAAGATGGGCAATGGAATAGAGACCATTTTGTTTGGTTCTTCCCTTTTGAAAGATTGAAAAAAAAAACTCTTTTCAGCAACATCTAATTCTAGGAATTTGGCAATTTGAGATTCAACGATCCTAGTGCTGCAAGTAGGACAATAAAACCTATACCCTTTAGAATGATCAGGGTATTCAATAAAGTAACATCTATAGTCCTAGGTTCGATCTTCTTCTAAGAATGATCATAAATTTTCACCTCTGCAAGACAACCCAAACCCGAAAATGATTCAAGCTTGGTTTCCTCCCTATCCACAATTCAAAAGGTGTTTTCGGCACCGATTTACTAGGTACAAGATTCAATATATAAGTTGTTGTTTTAATTGCATCACCCCCATGAGTATTCAGGCAAATTAGAACTGCCCATCATACTTCGTTTCATCTCTATGAGTGTGTACGATTGCACCGTTCAGCTACATCATTCTGTTCAGGACTCCCAGGCATTGTATATTGAGCAACAATACTACAGTCCTGCAAATATTTTGCAAAGTCCCATTTGTTGTCCAGTCTTAGTATATCACCCATAATACTTACAACAGCGATCAGATCTAACGATCTTGATAATTTTTCCCAATTGTTTCTCAACTTCAGTGCGAAACACTTTGAACATTTTAAAAGCATTAGTCTTCTCCTTAATTAGATAAACATAGCAATAACGGGAGAAACATAAATGAACGTGATGAAAAACTTATTTCCACACAAGGTGGTTGAGTATGACCCACTAATGTCAGTATGAATTATCTCCAATAGATTTTGACTACGAGTAGCGCCTTTCTTCTTGGTTTTAGTTAATTTTCCCCTCACACAATCAATACAAGTCTCAGTATCATCTGTGTCAAGAGGAGGAAGAATATCATCCTTGATAAGTCACTTTACCCTTTCTTTGGAGATATGCCCTAATCGGTTATGCCATAGCAATAAAGATCTTTCTTTGATTAAAGATCTCTTAGCAACATTATTCTCGACATTGAAAAAGCAATATGGTCTATCGGGAGATAAGGATAATCGATGTAATCCATCAGACAAAACACAATTCCCAATAATTCTAGAATCATAACTCAAATCCACTCTTTTATTCTTAAAATAAAGACAATATCCAGCTTTGTCAAGCGAAAAAAGAGATACTAAGTTTCTCTTAAAACTAGGAACATAAAAGACATTGTTCAAGATAAGCTGAAAACTAGAATCTAAATTCAAAACAATTGTCCCTATGCGCTCCACATCAACTCCAGTACTGTTTCCAGCTTTAAGCTTTGACTCCCTCAAACTTGGATTCCTTAGATTTTTGAGACCCTGTCAGGTAGTAGTCACATGAACAGTAGCACCAGAATCAAGCCACCAGGAATCCAAAGGAACATCAACCGGATTTAATTCAAAACAAACCAACAACTCACCTTGGTGACTTTCTTTTCTTGCTTTTAGCCAAGCTTGGAACTTGTAGCAATTGACTCTCTTGTGACCCTGCTTCGCAGTGAAAACACTTGAAATCCTTATCTCCATTTCTCCCATAGTTCCCATTTTTCTCGAAGTCTTGCCCTTTCTTTGGACCATGAGCATTTGACCCTTTAAGCTTCCTTTTGCCTCTAGATGAACTCAACTTGGCATTGGCAATTAAGTGGGCAGACTCATATTTCTCCTTCTTTAATTTATCTTCCTCGGTCATATTTGGTAATCAAGGAATTAACGCTCCATGTCTCATTCTGAGCACTATAAGCAATTTTGATTTGGCTAAATTTAGTGGGTAGAACATTTAAGGCGTGATGCACAATATAATTTTCAAAAAGAACAATTTCATGGGCCTTAAGTTTGGACTGAATGAGGACCATCTTCAGTATAAATTCTCTAACACTCATAGCAGCATCATACCTCATGTTCATTAACTTACTCAGCAAGTTCCCAGCTTTAGCCTTATCTAGGACTCTATATCTTTCCCCCACTACTTCAAGGAACTGTATGGCATTCGTATTTTTCGGCAAACCACTAATGAGATGCTCAACAATGGACCTTTTCATAGCAATGAGGCTTAATCGGTTAGATTTTTCCCATCTAGCATAATGGGCCTTTTGATCTGCAATACTTTGATAATTAGGCTTGGCAGGTTCATCCTCACGTAGAGCCAAGTCCATATCAACGATGCCCAGAGTAAACTCTATATCTCGCTTCTATCTCTTGAAGTTTAATCCAGTTAACATTTTAACCGTAACATTGTTGTTATTTACAGTAAAAGTAATTGTTTGTCACATAATGCAATAAGATCAATTATGGGCAATAAGCAATTCAACAAAAATAATTAGTACATTATAAACTCCCATTTGGGCAAAGTGTATAATGCACCATTATTTTTTTACAGCATGAAGTTTATAAAGCAACAACAATGAGAATTATTGTCAAGGATCAATCTCCTTTGGACAGACAAATCCTTAAAATCATACATCTCCATAATATTAATAGAGAGGGGAATTACATATAATTTTCAAAACATTTATCCCCTCTAGACAGATAAATACTTTTCAATTATACATCCCCCATCTTTCAATAGGGAACTCGAAAAATTTATGCCCAAAATTCATCAAACAATATGAAGCGCTTTACAACATATGCTTCCAAATATCATATTGCATTTTTCAAACAACAATTTTTGACACAATTTTTAAAAAAATTATATTATTATTATTATTATTATTATTATTATTATTATTATTATTATTATTATTATTATTATTATTACAGTATTTCGGACCACCCGCGAGCAGCCCAAATCGGACCGCAGGCCGGACCCGCGAGTCCTAAACCCTCAGACGGCCCACTCATTTTTTTTAATTGAGAATGGCCCATGTGTGCAGGAGCCCATCTCCCTTTTAATTGAAAATTGGCCCACAAAATGGGCCGCTTAAACTAATGCCCCAATATTCTGGGCGTGAGCCCAGAATTAGAAATTAAAAAGAAATATGGGCGGCCCAGGCGAATCAGAAAATAGGGCTTCTAGCCCGGGCTCGGCTGGAGGTCTACTTCAAGATCCAGCCAGGTCCCGAATTTCTGCAAACCGGGTGACACGACCCGGTTTCGACCTGAAGTTCCAAAAAACACAAATTAACTTGATTTTTAATGAAATTTCTCTAGTGGACTTGCATATAACATCAATATAATTGACTAGAATGAATTAAATGAAGAAAAAACGAGTAAATCGTCCACATACAAGCTTCAAAGTTTCGGATCTAAACCTCCATGGCCAAATTTCGGATTTCTTAAATTTAAGCCCTAAAAACTTACTTTAATACAACAAAAGGATGTTAAAACATATATATATATAATAACACCCATGTAACAATTTATAACGAACATCAATCAATTGCAAGTAATTTGACAATTCTAGAACTTTTTCACGTATAAACCCTAGAATTTCAAATTTAAAATTCTCTCTCAATTCTTAACGAAATTGTACAAATTATATATGGTTGGAAAGATCTCGACATGTAGAACAAAAGCCCTATATTTTCAGGATCAATAGAGCACAAAATCCAAACCACTCGTGGTGGCGGCGTAGTTGGTTGAGCATTTGTTCCTTTCACGAGAGGTCCAATGTTCGATTCCTTGCGTCGTCTGCCTTGTGAGAAAGGAACCCACGACTTAACCGCTGGCGTGAGTGTGGTGGCTAGCTTGCGTCAACCCCAGGGTTTATCCGCCGGCTGTCGGCTTATGGGGTTCCCTGGGATACCAAAAAAAAAAAAACCACACGAAAAAATAATGCCCATATTCGGCTCAAAGAGGAAAATTTCGAATTTTTCTATAAAAATAATTTTTTTTGGGTTCTACAATCATATATGATATGCTCTGATACCACATATAGAAAATTATGCACATAAACAACTAGTTAATCAATAAGAATCAGATCCATATATAACTGTAAAATATCGAGATTGATAAGCACATCGGAATAAAACATACATATTTGAGCCGATACTTCACTTTAAGAAAAATAGATCACTATGATAATCAGAAATCTATTAGAATGCCAGATCTTCCTCTCTATAACATATTTCGATATATCAGCTTTCAATGGGATTAAAGCTACTAATAGATATAACCTACCATTTTTATAGGCTAGAGAGGAACAAGTTCTAATCAACAACGTGTTAACTGAGCCATTCCCATTATGCGCTTCAGTTAATACAATTGCCTACACTTTGCTGCTCAACTACACCTGTTATTAATAGATGCCAATACCCAACTCAATCAGATCATTGTAGGGTTCAATAAATATTGGAATATGCATTAACCCGATTATTCAAGATAGAAAATTGATAAATTAATGTAAGCTCATATCATAGAAAATTTCCAACAATTTGTTCACTATTTAAAAGAACAAAAAAACTAATTGTTTTGCTGCAAAATCGCGAAAATGAAAAAAAAAGTTTTAAGCTTTAAATTGTTGAGAAATGGTTCTAAACAATTCTACCTGTAAATACTTAAAAGAATCGACAATATGCGTGTCGTAATGTCTCTCCTCATGCTTTGGATTTAAAACGGAACACGGTTGAGCTTTCTCTCTTACACTTTGAGAGCGTGGAATTATGATGGAGACTGCAAAATTTGTTGGAGCCCTCGAAGAGACATCCCCATTTTCCAGAAACATAAAGTAAAGAAAACACGGACAACAGGAAATAATAAATGAAAGAAATTTAGCACATCAGCACGTAGTTGATCAATAATAACGTGTTGTTTGTCCTTATAAGAACATCTGCAAATAGTCCACGTAGAACAGCAACGTGTTGCTTGCGTGCACTCGCAGAAAATGTCTGTTTTTTTGTTTTTTGTGTGTGCATGCACTGTGCTTCTCTCTCTCTCTCTCTCCCTCTCTCTCTCTCTCGTCGTTGGTTTTGTTTCGTCGTTCGCATTGTTTTATCAGTATGCTCTTCCTTCCTTTTCGTACATCGCGAGTGATTAGTTCTGTTCTCTGTCCCGTTTCCTTGACACAGATTTGTTTAAGCAATTAATCATTGGAGGCAACAACAAAAGGAACAAAAGAGGGGGGAAAAGGAAATTCTAGATATTAAAGAAGAAATTATGGCTGAGGCATTTGCTACCTCCGTTGGATCGAATCTTGTTTCGAAACTAGGTGAGTACCTGTTTGCTCCCATTGGACGCCAGTTTGGATACGTGCTGTGCTACAAGCGTTATCTCCAAGATCTCAAAAATGGAGTTGAGAAGCTGGAAATTTCGACAGAAAGGGTGCAGCACTCTGTCCATGAAGCCGAGAATAATGGAAAACGTATAGAAAATGATATTCAGAAGTGGCTGGAGAGTGTGGAAAATGAGGCCACGGAAGCACGAAACCTATTAAAACATGGTGAAAGTGCAAAAAATGCTTGCTTCTGTGGGTGGCTTCCTAATCCCATGATGCGCCATCCAATTGGCAGGAAGGTGAAGAAGATGACTCAAGTCATCAAGGAACTCCAGGATGAAAGCACAAAAAACATCTTCCAGAAGGTCTTCTATGAGGATACTTTGATAGGCAGTGTCACTGCTCCCGGTTCCTCTGCAAGATTTGTTGACAAGAAAGAAGATGTCCTAGAGTCGAGGGCTTCCATCACAGAGGATTTGATGAAGGCAATAGCTGATAACAAGGTTTGTGTGATTGGGGTGTATGGACCAGGCGGGGTTGGCAAGTCCAAGCTTTTGGAAGACATCGAAAGGAGAGTTAAAGAAGAAAAGCTATTCGATGCGGTTGCCACGGCAAATGTATCACGCAATCCAGATCTAAAAAGAATTCAGGGAGAAATCGCTTATGCACTGGGTCTGAAATTAATGAATGATGAACCTACTCGTGGTAGAGCAGATCGCTTGCCTAAGAGGTTAGAGAGAGATTCTCAGAAAAATATTCTCATAATTTTAGATAATTTGTGGGAGAAGCTAGACTTGAAAGAAATTGGAATCCCTTGTGGATATGATAACAAAGTAAGAGGTTGCAAGTTATTGCTAACGTCTAAGTACCGAAATGTTCTGTGCAATGACATGGTCTCTGATCGAGAATTCGGACTCAATGAGCTAAAGCATGAAGAAGCACGAGCACTTTTTGAATGGACTATGGCGGACAGAGTTAAAGATCCGGAGTTTGAACCCTTGGTAGATGGAGTGGTCAAGAATTGTGGAGGCTTGCCACTTTTGATTGTTTCGTTGGCAAAAAAGTTGAAGTACGGAGATTTGGCGGCATGGAGGAATGCTTCGACCAATATAGAAGGGTCCGACGTAAAATCAATAGTGGAACTAAATTACAATGACTTAAAAGATGAGAGGATCAGATCATTATTTTTGATTTGTGCTATTACATCCGGGAATATTCTAATGAGGGAATCCCTTGTCTACTGCATGGGTCTGGGTTTATTAAAAAGATTCAAGACCATCGAAAACGCTAGAGATAGGTTGATTATGAATGTACATAGCCTGAAAGACTCTTCTTTGTTACTAGATAGTGATGACATGGAAGAGCTCAAAATGCATGACATATTTGTTGACGTCGCCATCTCTATTGCTTCCACTCAATGGAACGCCTTGGTTGGGAGGGAGGATTATGGGTTTAAAGAATGGTCAAAGGACGAGCTCAGAAAATGCACCGCGATATCTTTCCTTCGTGTTGGCATTGATGAGCTTCCTGGAAGATTGGATTGCCCAAACTTGAAGATGCTTATATTAGCAGAAGACGACTCGTCTCTCGAAATTCCCGAGTCATTTTTTGAATCTATGGAGAAGCTCCAAGTCTTGGACTTAACTGGCTTTTCTTTCACCTCTCTACCTTCGTCGATTGAGTTCCTTGAAAGCCTTGAATCGCTATGTCTTGAAGGCTGCTTTCTGGAGGATGTAACTGTTCTTGGAAAGCTGAAAGGATTGCAGTTCCTAAGTTTCCGTTTCTCTTTATTCATCCAGCTGCCCAAAGAAATAGGCGAACTAACAAAATTGAGATATTTGGACTTGACAGGGTGCGCCGGGCTCAAAGTTATCGAACCTGGTATGCTTGGAAACTTGGTTAATTTAGAAGAACTGTACATGGAAGGCAGCTTTGATCAATGGGAGGCCGAGGATGAAGCACCGCGAAGCAACGCCAGCCTGGCTGAGTTGAAGAACATGAAAAAATTAAGCACTCTGTACATTGCCATTCCTTATTCTGCCAATCTCTCAAGAGACCTGCCATTTGGGAAATTGAACAAGTATAAAATCCAAATTGGGGACGTTTGGGATTGGTCAGACGAATACAAAGAATCCAGAACTTTAAAGCTGAAGTTGGATTCGGGAAATCTTCTTTTTAAAGAGTGGGTGTTGGAATGTTTGCAGAAAACGCAAGATCTCCACTTGGAAGGATTGCAAGATGGCATCAATAGCTTTCACGATTTGCATGTCGAAGGATTTCAGGAATTGAAGCATTTTCACGTACAAAATAACCCCTCATTTCAGTATGTTGTTTGCTCCACAGAGAATATCCATTGCACTGCATTTACTCGATTGGAATCTTTGTTTCTCGAGAATTTGAACAACTTGGAGAAAATTTGTCACGGTCGTCTTGCCCCAGAATCCTTCAGCAACTTAAAGATTGTGAAAGTGGATAACTGTAGTAAAATCAAACATTTGTTTCTGAAGAGAATAATATCACAGCTCGAAGAGATTGAAATAAGCACATGCCACTTGATGCAGCGAATTGTCGCAGATATTGAGGGAGATGCAGACGGGGATGAAATAGATGATGATACCGAAGTAAAATCATGCAATTTGCGTAAGCTTACATTACAAAACTTACCAGAAATGATGAGTTTCTGTAAAACCGCAGACCATTCGATCAATTTCTTCGACTCGCAACAGGTATGTAATTTGTTTTTGAAATTTTGTGGATGGATACGTGAGAGTATAATAGGACATAGAAAAGTCGGATAAATAAATTGTTTTTGAGATTATTTTCCATAATAATTAAGACAAACAACTAATTAAGATTGCAAAATGGAATTGATATGTGATACGTGAATACACAAATACATTTGTACATTAGTTAATCACATCTCACTTTCTTTGTATTATGTTATCAACATAGCGAACGAAGCACTGTACGATGTATAGAACTTTTAAATAATCTAGAAGTTTATCATTGCTTAATGGTAACATCGAATCTGTGTACACAAACATTTATGGATATATTCATAAGTTGAAGAAAGTACATACGCACTATATAAATTTTATGACCTTTATTTAATAATGAATGAAGATATGCAGAATTAATTCTACCCGATTGATTTAAGTGAAAGAAAAGAACCAAAAAATAAATAAATCAATAGATGAATTTAACTACAGTGATTATGCGTTATATAACAACCGATTTAATTTATTATAAATTTGCAATTTCAATCGTATGATACATCAGCCTTGCAGTAGTTAAGACGATTAAGCTGTTTTTTTCTTCCCTCAATGATTGTAAAGGGTTGTGGTACGTAATGGAACTGTTTTGTTAAGACAAATGAAAATTCAAATACAGTATTCGATAGGCGAAATTGTTTTTGTGACCTTGGTACATTCATTTAAGCTAGTGGACCTTTTGTGGTGATTAAATCTACCACAAGTCTTTGTTCTACCCACTCTTCTAATATTACTAGTAAAATTTATGTGCGTTGCACATGTTTAATTTTGTATAATAAAATATCGCTTGAAAATATTAATTAGAAACATATTTAACATTCATTTGTGCACTGTCGCTTTGATTTAACAATTGCTTTAATTCTTCTATAAGTATAAAACAAAAAAATGGAAACCCTTTTTAATATTATTTTTGAAAATTATTTTTATCATGTGACCGAAACCCTGAAAGCATGATGCTAGACTAAAATCATTTTCTGAATTAAGCAATTTATTTTCTTGGCTTCATAAATAAAATTTGCCACAAAAAGGAGCTCTTTGATAAGGAAGCGCATCTTAGGTCCTTATATAGGTAAATTAATCCCTTAATGATATTGATTTTGATGCCCAGAAGGTGCTTTTGGGGTCAGTTCATGGTTCTAATGGCCAATCATAGATCTTACAGTGATGAATTATTTTTGGCCAATGTGGTATACGTTCCGCATTACATCTAGTTAGGAATATTGGATCCTATAGTGCTACGCATGAGACAACAAAATCTTCTTACTACTTTAGTATTTCTCTCATAATTTACAATAACTTTTTACTTTCAATATTTTGATAAGAGATGTATTTTTTAAAATACTTTGGACAAAATGACATGCTCAGTATTCGACCAAATAAAATTAAAAGTATATTTTTCTCTGTTCATCAATTTAGTTCATGACTTTTTGGTAGAAAATAATTCGTTTGAGCTATCATATAAAATTATAGTCAATCACAAAAATTTCAATTGATCTTATGCCATGAATTTGGAAAATTTAGTCAGAAAGCACAAAATGTGAGGGTAAATTTAATAACCTCAATAATTCAGGGACTATGAATTCTGTCTTATTTTTATATATTCAATGGAGTCCCAAGTACATAATAGCTAATAATAAGTGTAAAGTTCAAAGAAGAGGGTAAAATTAAAAATCACTACTTCTCTTTTTCTTCCATTATGTTTAAATCTAATGTATGAGATTACGTCCTTTATTATTATTTTACATGCAACTCATATTTCTTGTAATAAGCATTATTATGAAATATTGTGGGGTTATTCACTTTTCGCAGCTAATAAAGCTACAGAGTTTGGAAGCCATAACCATTGAAGGATGTCAATTAATACAAGAAGTAATTGACTTGGACGGAGTGACAGGCTATGGGCAAGTCGAGATTCTATCACGTTTGAGAGAATTAACCTTGAGTGACTTACCAAATTTGGGACGGATATGGAACAACAATCCACGAAGAATATTGTGTTTCCGAAACTTAAGGACACTCAAGGTGCAAAACTGTGAGAATCTGAGGTTTCTTTTTTCTTCTTCCATGGCTAAAGCACTGGGGCAAATAAAAGAAATAGAAATAGTGAGTTGCAAATTAATGGAGGAAATTATTGACGTGCAAGAAGAGGAATTGGAGGAAGCTGCAACCATTGACACTTTAGAGTTCCCTCTGTTAACCTCCTTATCTCTTGAGGAATTGCCAAATCTCAAAACATTCTCTTATGGAAAGTATTGTATTCATTGTCCATCCTTAACAGTACTAACGATATCTAAATGCCCCAAAATGATGACATTCTCTTCATTCAAAGGAAAGCAACAGTCGATGAGAGCTGATGACTCTGGCTTGTCCTTGCCTAGCTTCTTCAATGAAAAGGTCAGCATCTATAGCATTTTTCTTGTGGATCATTCTTCTAATTCTAGTCAGTGAAGCAATTTAGTAGAAACTGGATCATTATTCTGTACCAAAAATTTGGCAGTCTCGTGGTGGAAAAACTAACTCGCTGCTGGTCATTCCCAAAGTTGCCCCTGAATTTCGACATAATAAAATTTTGTACCAAAAATTTCAGTCATTCTACATACCAATGTTTTCACGCAGGTTCTTTTTCCAAGCTTGGAGGAATTGAAGCTTTCATCCATGTGCCAATTAAAGAGGATATGGCACAATCAACTCCGTGGACAGTCCTTTTGCAAACTGGCATCCCTCGCTGTTGAATTTTGTGAAAATTTGTCACATATTTTTACATCAAATTCAGTGGATAGGTTGCAGAGCCTGAATAAGATTGAAGTGGTCGGGTGTCCCTCCTTGGAAGCATTATGTGAACCGGTATGTCTCAGCTTTGAAAAAGGCAAAAACCATTAGTATCATATCCCAATTTATCCAACACAAATAGAATTATGGAACGAAAAGCCTCATGGAGTCCTTTACCCTTTTAAAGGTCCCCAAGGTGAAGTGGGGTCAAAACCTAGTAAAAAAAAAATCCTTGAGGAGCTTTTACTAGCTGTATGATACATATGCTAGCAACTGAAAATATAGAACGAAAGTGCATGGCAAGGTTGGTCAGATAGCAAAAAAGGAGTGAAAAACGAGAGAGAGAGAGAGAGAGAGAGAGAGAGAGAGGAGAAAAATCAGTAAAGGTGGTTGGAGAATCATGTCATACATCAATCTCCACACTGAATAATCTCACAATCCACAAAAGGGAGATTTGGATATGCACCTTGGAAGTATAAAGCTATTATAAGTTTGTACAAATTTTAGCATCATGAATTTTTATCTTCTGTGAATGATCAATAGGAGAAATTACATTCCTGAATTTATTAAATTTCAGAAGGTGTTTCAATAAATTCATCCATATTAGTTAGTAGAATTTTACTCCACTCACTTCACTATTCTCACAAGTAGAGTCTTTATTTAACTCTTCAAGACATTGAGAGTACTTATCCATGCTGTTTTGCTCATTAGGGGTGCGTTTGTTTGTGTTTATGTTCAAAAATTGTTCTAGGGAACAGAAATAGAAAAAATCATTTCTGTTCCGGGGAACAATTTTTTACCAGAAAAACGCGTTTGGTAAACTTGTTCCGGGAATAAAAAAAGAACAGGAACACGTTTGGTAAATTTGTGTTTTTTTTTTGTTTCTTTTAATTTTTTAATTTTTTAATTTATTTTTCCTTTTTTTCTTTTTTTTTTTTTTTTTTTTTTTTCTTCTTTTGGCCGGTCGCCGGCCTCGGCCAAGGTCAACGACCGACTAACGAGGCTCGGCCTCCCCTTGGCTGGTCCGACGAGGCCGAGCTCACCCGGCCACCGGCGAGGCTCGGCCTCGCCCGGCCATCGCTAGGTCGGCGTTGCGGGCGGTGGCCGGCAAGGTCGAGCCTCGCCGGTGGCTGGGCGAGCTCGGCCTCACCGGATTTGGGCGAGCCCGAGGTCGTTGGTCATGGCCAAGGCCGGCGACCGGCCAAAGAGAAAAGAAGAAGAAAATAAAAAGAAAAGAAAGAGAAGAAAATAAAGAAGAGAGAGAAAATTTGTTTATCCAAATTGTTCCAGAAACAAGAAACAAGTTTTTTTTTTGTTTCTTATTTCTATTCCAAATTTGTTCCCGGGAACAAAAAAACATATTTGGAACAAAAACGCAAACAAACGCGTTTCTGTTCTTTTTTTTTTCCCGGGAACAAAAAAACAGAAAATCTGTTCATGAACCAAAAAAAGAAATACAAACAAACAACCCCTAGGTAACTCGATTTTGGACCGTTTTCATATCTTCCTTATAATTTTTATTGAATCTATTCAATTCTCACCAAAATTGTTGAAATATTCTTTCATATCACTAAAATTTGTTTAACCTCTTCAAGATTCTTAAGGATTTATAATAATCATAATCATGGCAATAGTTGTGTTGCTCTTAACAGTCAAAATTATTAGAATAACACGATAATCACAATAATGACAATAATTGCCATACCGATCAATGTAATAATATTGATAACCCCCATTCTTTTTAAATGTCGATAATAATGGATTTAATATATATTGCAACATTATCAAAGAGAAAATTATACCAAGCATAGAGTGGCTCCAAATCAGCAAGCACGGTGGCTAAGGCATAAATGCCATATATGTTCATCAGCATATCAGATAAGAAATGCATTTGTGGAAACTAAAATAAGTACCATAGCATGTGCCTTAGGTCTAGAATAGTTGCACAATGATAAGATGTACTCGAAGCAAAGTTCTAATACCAATTAATGTTGAAGAGATCCAGCTCAAAGGCCAATTGATGAAGAACAAATCTAGATCCAATACCAACTAATTTCAAACAAAAGCATATAGAAAGTTAGGTTTAAATTCGTTGAAAGTGGAAGAAAATCAGATAATAAGAAAAAAGGGAGAAACTAGAGAGAGATGAAAGAGATAGAAAGGCTAACACAGGCGGGGAAAAAATATGTCATATAAGCAATTCTACTAATCAAATCAATTCAACATTAGATATATAGAAAATTAGTTTCCCGGTCTACATTTATCGGAAATTTCAATAAGAGAGTTAAAGTATTAAGAGAAATAAATCAATATCAATATCAATATCAATATCAATATCCTAAATATTCAATTCGAACAACTGAACTAAATAAAGAAACAAATCAGCTAGTGGTTGGAGAATCCCGTCCAACATCAATTGAACAGTACATACCTGCCCTCTATCATTGTCAATTTATGTTAGCCATTGTTAAGTTTCAAAAGGCCATGAATGCAATATATCTTCATGACCATATCAGATTAGAAATGCAAGTGTAGAAACTAAATAAGTACCAGAGCATTGGCCCTTGGTCTAGAATCATTGCACAATGATAAGATGTACTCAAAGCAAAATTCCGATACCAATTAATGTTGAACAAATCTAGCTCAAAGACCAATTGATGAAGAATAGTTCTAGATTTGATGCCAACAAATGTAGAACGAAAGCACATAGAAAGTTGGGTTTAGATTTGTTGAAAATGGAGGAAAATTGAGATAAGGACATCGTAAATTTCGTAACTTTTGTACGGCGCTCACTTGAATGCCATAATATTTTTTTCGATAATTTGAATGTCATAACTTATAGACGGCGCTTAGTTAAGTACCATAATTTTTTTCCGATCATTTCAATGCCCTATAAATTTTTTAATCGATTACTTATGTACCATAACTTTTTAAAAATATTTATCATAAATGCTATGTCATGTCGGATTTTGACACTTGGGTGAACATTTTTAAAAGAAATTTACACTTAAATGATCGATTGAAAATTATGCTATTCAATTGAGCATTTTTCACAAGTTATGGTACTTAAGTGGTTGAAAAAAAGTTATTACACTTAAATAAGTAGGCAAACTTAGTAATAAAATCAATTCAACATTAGATCTAAAGAAAATTATTTTCTTGGTCTATATTTATAAGGAAGTTAAATAAGAGAGTTCAACTATTAAGAGAAATAATTCAAGATCAATATATGAATATTTCGAATAACTGAATTACATAAATAAGCTAGTGGTTGGACAATCTCGTCCAACATCAATTGAACAACATACATCATGGTTTTTTTGGAGTCTAACTTCGTTGGAGAAATTTTGAAGAGTAAGTCCATGAAGCATTACTTTGTGCTAATTGGTTTTGGTTTTGTCGTTATCAATACCTAATAATGCGCAAGCTTTTTTTTTTTTTTTTTATAAATGGTTCAAAGAAATGGGAGTACGTTGGCTATTTTATATGCATGTTGTAATGAACATAATCTCAGATGGGTTAAATTTGAGGTCTATGGGAAACACATGACGCGCGAAATGATTATGCTTGTCTAACTAAGTTGGTTATGTGTTGTATGAATGCTCAAACATAATTATTGATATATATTAGATAAATTTATGCTTTCTACTCAAAAATATTATGGCAGGAGAATGGATTTTAGGGGTTGGCATATGCTAAAAAGAATATAGCGTGCATCTAGTCTTCTTTTTTACATTTCTATTCTATCGATAATGTTTATCCAGTTATTTTCCTTATTTTAGTTGTCTCTTTTTCAAGGGGAATAGAGAGTTGGCTCTAATGAATTAAATTGAAAATAACAGGTTCAGTTTCTTAGTATGGAGTCAATGAAGATCTTGCACATGGATAACAAGGAGAAGATATGGCGTGATGATCTTGCTTCAAATGCCTTTGGCAAACTCAAGACACTAGTAGTGGAGAAATGTGAGAAACTTTCATCCATATTTTCATCTTATACTATGTTCACAAGATTTCAAAATATGGAGAAAATAACTGTGACCGATTGCGGGTCATTAGAAGTGGTATTCCACTTTCAAGGGTCCAATATTGGTGAAGCTCACTCTACAAGCACCTTTCAATTGAGAGAATTAGTTTTGACGCGGCTCCCAAAAATGAAGCACGTGTGGAGTGGACTTCCGCAAGGATGTCTTACCTTTGGACACTTACGATACATGGAGGCTAATGAGTGTGAGAGTCTCAAAAGTTTAGTTCCAAGCTCGGTGGCAAAAAGTATGACACAACTAGAAGAACTTTTGGTAAACGGTTGTAGGGTGGAGGACATTATCATGGAGGAAGACGAAGTAGGGATGAATGCAGGTGATCTCTTCTTTCCGCAATTAACCAATCTGGAATTAAAGGAGTTGCCAGAATTGAGGAGCTTCTATAGGAACAGTCATACTTCATCATGGCCATTCTTGAAGAAATTGGAAGTGCAACACTGTAGCAAAATGAGGTCATTCTCATTTAGTTGTGATATCCAAAGCTGCCAAGATACAACAACCAACGAGAACCGACCTGCCTTCTTTTCTTTTGAAAAGGTACAATCCTTAATTCTAACTCCTGTCTTTTGTCTTTAGTGGTTTATGTGCACAGCTCTCGGTGCTTTGTTATTCTTAGGAAATTGAAATTGTCAAACGTTTCATGCTTATTAATGCTTGCTTGACCACATCCTAAATAACACCAATACCAATACATGACATGACATGACACGATACACCAAAACGTCGTTTCTCAAAAAATAGAAAATTTCGCCACATTAGGACACATTATATATTAAATGTATATTTTATATTTACATGATAAATTATCATTTTTATGGTTGTTTTAATCAAATTAATTTGATTCAAATTCACAAATAAATAAATAATTAAAAAGAGCCTAGAATAAATTTACACTAAAAACATTAATCCACAATTTGTTAATATCATTTATTATTTCAATTTCACAAATTTAACTCCATTTCAATAATTCATAAAACTTGAAAAAAATGACAAATAATCTATATTGTGAACTTGCATGTCAGAGCGTATCGGAAGAGAAGAGAAAAAACAAACTTCGGGGTGAATTGTGTGTCGCGAGAAATGAGAGTTAGAAGAGAAGAGAATACTATATTTTTCTTCTTTTCCCATTTATTATTTTTATTATTTTTATTTATATTTTGACCTCTCATTTATTAAAAATTTTTAAAATTGACCCCATATATGTCGGAATTATGTGTCGGAATTCCGAACTTGAATGTCGGAGAGTGGTGGAAAGGTTGACCAAGTGTCGAATCTAACGATTGTTGATCGAGTATCGAAGAGTGTCAGACACATGTCAGACTGTCCGACACGATAGGAACGCTCCTAGATTGTGTCAGTGCTTCGTAGACCACACTTGTGAATTGCTTAGAAATTTGAAGATTAAGTTAATTTTTTCAGCTCATATTCTTTGGAATATAATCAGTGATCCCAACTTTTAATTCGAAAAATAAAATACTTTTTATTGATTAACTTGCATAGACAGTTATGCTTCTAATGAGTAGCTTGTGTGTTATCTTGTCAATCATATTCGTGGCATGTCTTATGATTGGGATTTATCTATTTAATTTAAATTGACCTTCCTTGTCTGCGAAATTTAAAAAAAAAAATAGTATTAATTGCTAGCTTAGCTACAGAACGAAGTTTCATGTTCGAACATCATGAACATAGTTGGTAATCATTAAGCATCGCTGATATCTCACTTACCCAATCATGTGTTAGCAACTTATTAATAGATTCTGACAAGTACCCACATTTATATATACTTAAAAAATTATCAACTATATTAATAATATATCGACATTTACTTTTGTGCCTAGCAACGCCTTGAAAGTTACTAACTTTTATGCGAAATTACCAACCTTTAAGTTGATTGATGCGCCAACATTCATCATATTAAAGTAACAACTAACTTTAGTCATATACCAACTTGTTTTAATCTACCTACATTTGTTGATTACCACCGCCTCTAAAAAAAACACAATTCTTATTTGAAATTACTAACCTTAATTTGACTGAAGTACTAATATCGTCACATTAACATACCTAATAACTTTCTTTACTCGCAAATGCCTTTTTGGATTTAATTAGTTGACAATTGAAGTAGCTGAACTATTACTGATAACTTTCTTTATCTAAAATTCACGAAACGAATTTTGATTGAAATGGGCACAATAAACATCCCTTCCATATATCCCTTGTATAACTCCAGAACGTTTTCCCTTTTTTTCCGTAAATGGAAGGACATTTTAGTCATTGGGTCGTGGTTGTCCCATAGGTCATTCCACACTTGGAGCGATTGACATTCATGAGGGAGGATGTTGTGATGATGATGCCGCAGAACTACATCTTTTGCAATCTCAAAGAGCTGGTTTTAGGATGCTACCATGATGAAAACGTCGTTTTTCCATCCGACTTCCTTCTCCAGAGATTCCCCAATCTAGAGGAGCTTTATGTGGTCTGTAGTTCCTTCGAGGAGATATTTCCAGAAGATGCATTTGGACATGGGGGAGTGATTCCCTCTGGAGGACTGACTGACCTGGAAGAACCTCTCAAGGCACTTGTAAATCTGAAGGAACTTTATCTACTAGACCTATGCAACTTGAAGCGAGTCTGGAAAGATGGTTCCTTGATGGCCAAAATCCTTAACCAGATTGAAGTTATGTCAGTTGCAGAGTGTCCAAGCTTATCAACCATATTTTCATACCCGACTTCACTCCAAAGCTTGACAGAATTAAACATTTGGGATTGTGCTGGTTTAGTTCATATGGGGACTTGCACAGCAATGACAAGTCTAGTGCATCTTACTCGGGTATACCTAAAAGATTGTGGTGCAATGGAAAACGTGGTAATAGATGATGGAAATGGAGTAGAGAAAAACTCTTTTCCCAAGCTGGAAGTGTTGATACTTGAAGGTTTACCAAGCCTTGAGAGTTTCTCCCCCATGAATTGCGCATTCATGTTCCCATCATTAATGTATCATGTGGTGAACCAATGCCCCAAAATGAATATGTTCTGCAAGGGTGCCTTGAGAACACCAAAACTATTCATGGTTCTCCTCTCCACTGAGGATGATGAAGGGTGTTGGAAGGGGGACCTTAATACCACCATCCAAACTTTATCGACATCATGTGATCCATACAAAATTAAGCAAGTCAGGTAAATCCGTGTGCCTAATCATTCCTGCCCCAACCTGGCATCAAAAAGGAAGAATTTCACCTTCTTCTTCGTGTTCTTTCTTAAAATATGTCTGATGGGGATTTAAAGGAATCGTGGCATTATTCCAGTATTAGGGGCTTTTGGACACTTACTCACCATTACATTCTAGTTGTTTGATGAATTGCTTAACATTCCCTCTGTCAATGTGGCTTCGAAGATAGGTTTCGTTATGTGGGGAGCCGTGTACTTGCCCACTTCTCTGGTTGAACATGAGGAGTGTCTGTAGTTATGTCTTACGGATAATGTTTGTTTTCTTTAGTGTCATATTTGTGATTGCTGAGCGCACGTATCTTCCTTGTTGGCTTAAAAATAGATCTGAATCCATTGCGAAGACCTTATCCATTCTGCAAAATGAAGATAATCATCTGACCTGCATGTTATCGTGTCTTTGAGGTAACATTTTAAGCAATTATAAACATTTGCAAAAGTTATTTACTACACGCTACTAAGCAAAGACAACCAATTTGCTGAAGACCGATAACATTTCAAATAGAAGATTTGCTAATAGGCTTGGGGTGGAGAGAAAAGATTTTGTAGATTTTCAATTGTGATTTTCTTGTACCTTTTTCTGCGAGTACAACCTATTGAAAGAGTTATCTACTACACATGACCTATGTTTCTAGCACATTATAATCAAACCTTCTAGTCTCATTATTTAGATCTTGCTAAAAATTTGATGTCATTCTAATGTCACCACGGACTTTTCTTATTATTGGTTCCTGATAATTTATGGCAAAAGCATAAAGGGCTAGTTAATTGAGAGGCCATAGAATATCTTGCAAATCCTATCAACTGGTTAAGTTCGCATCTTAGGAAGAGTAGTTTGCATGTAGTTTGTCGTATTTCAACATGTGACTTTCAATTTCTAATTAGGAAATCTCTTGACATTCCAACCAATTAAGCCAACCTTGATGTATTATATAAAAGAAAATGATGGAGATAAGAGAAAATTAACGATTTGAGTATAAACATATTCTTTTCATTCGTAAGATTCTATTCCATAACCGACAAAGAACTTAAGGGTGATACTATTTTCGTTCTTGACGTGGACGTGAATAGAATCATAGAATTAGTCTTAAATTCAAGACTAGGTTGAAACTATTAAAAGATTGTTCATAAATCTAATGAATGGAAGTGATATCAAAGGTAAACCTACTTTGTCTCCCATTAAATATGACCCCAGAGAACGTTAAAATTTACAAGTTGTGTCTATCAGGTTGTCTATCAGGCTTGGCACAAAACCTAATAGCCCCACAAGTAATGTCTAGTCTGGGTCCAAATCAAGTTTTAACTACAAAATTGATAGGTCCAAAGAGGCCCAAAACAGAATTGTATTTACATTAGTTCCATGTCGTGCTTCATTTGAGGCGAGGGGGTGAGCGAAATTATGGGAGAAAATTCAAAATTCTCTTCTTCTTCTTTTTTTCTCAAGAAAATTTTAATTTTTTTTGCATTTCCCATGCAAACATCCATTTTCTCCATTTCCCTTAATTTCCCAAACATTAAAAAGAGTAACTCTACCATCACTAGATTTATAGTGAGAATGAAAAGTGATGAAGTCGTACTGGAAAATTATGTCGGAAGTAGAGTAGGTCTAGGACAGATTGGTGTAACCATGTTACTTACGTTAGGCACTTCTGCTAGTCATAATCCAGCATGTTTCTTTCATACAAAATCAGTACCAAATTAAAGCAACATAATCCACAAGATTTACCATGTCGCTGTTGTCCCATTAATTCAATGTATGCAAAAATATATTGAATGTGTAAACCTAAATTTCATGCAAACAATACATGAAACACTTGGCATGCGTAAGTATAAAGAGAGTAGGCAAGAGAGATGGTTAGGTTTGGCCAAATCGGTGTTTATTCCATTATGTTTGAAGTCTCAATGGCGCCAATATTCCTCTACAAACCTTCCAGTGAAATATATATATTCCTCTACAAACAACGTTGATCATTTTAAAACAATTTCTCTCACAAGAATTTGACTTGCAAAGTAAATACAA
Source organism: Eucalyptus curtisii (assembly GCA_017140595.1). Lineage (NCBI taxonomy): Eukaryota > Viridiplantae > Streptophyta > Magnoliopsida > Myrtales > Myrtaceae > Eucalyptus > Eucalyptus curtisii. Next base: position 21,296,855 of record CM029495.1, read on the forward strand.
GAGAAATTTTGCAAACATTTTAATGAACACACATGTCCAAGACGATGGGCTACCTTATTTATAGGAAAACAAACTCAATCTTGACCAATCCCTGGCAAGGGTGGCAGTCTCCAATCCGACGATAATACGTTTGGAGATTATGGCTAGAGTGTCCCTACTGTGAGACGTCCATCTTCCTTTGCCTCTCCGGTACGCTTTCTCCATAAATTTTCTGTTCTGTGGTTGTGAAAGTGAAACACTCGTAGCTGGTCATGACGAACGGTGTTGGGGTCGGAGTGAATGGCGGCCGGCAGCGGGTATTTGCCATAAGGTGGTGGGGGCCGACGGTGGTGATTGATGTCTGGAGATGGTGTTGTGAGGCGGTGGTGTTGTTTAGTGATGGCGTCGAACGGCGGCTTCGGCTGTTGGCAGTGGTGGTACTAGGTGGTAAATCTGATTATTCGGCCTTCATCAAACTGAGTTTAGCTAGATAGTTCGGGATGAGCATTTTCGTTATTGGGAATGGCGTGGAGAGCGAGATTCGTGGATTTAGAGAGACAAATAGTGGTTCCACAAAAAGCAATATCTAAACAGAGGTTTGGAAGAAGCGTATGACTTCTAGCTATTTGCCGGATTTCTACATCAATCTATCTAGTCGCACCACCCTTATTATTATTATTATTATTATTATTATTATTATTATTATTATTATTATTATTATTATTATTATTATAATAAATAAAGAATATGTAGCAAACGAAAATTAGGCAAGGGCTTAATAAAACCATCCGCTATTTAATTACTGTTGTTTACAGATAAGAGCACGAGGTATCATAATGCTTAGCGCGAGAATGTTGAATGGGATTTTTAGACAAACACTACTATTATTGAACCTAACGGGAACATTTTTTTATTTCTTTTACAGTTATTCCACAACTTCAGTTACGAAACTTGAGCACGATAGCAATCGAAATTTTTTGGGATATGCGCACTCAAAATTTCAAAACTTATCGCGAAAAAACAATCGAGTTCTTAAATTTAAAAAAAAAAAAAAGTGATCAACTTTTAAAAATTGTTTAATCGATGCAATCAAATGTATTGCATTTCTTTGTAGTTCTTCTCCCGCTCATCCCAAGTGTCTGGCAACGTGTGGATTTAGAGGGAGGTCGAAGGGGGCCCCAGCTGCCCAATTTCCCGAAATTATGGTAGGGCCCAATTATTTTTAAAAAATTTACGTATCCACCCCATAAATCTTGGCCCCACCAAAATTTTCCAATTTCTTTACATTCCAATGTTTAAGGAGGAACGATTGTTACAAACTTCTAGCACAAAAATTTTCCGTATGAAAGAACTATATTTTGCAACAATTATGCTTCTAATTATGAAATATTATAAATGATGAGTAATTTATTTCCAAACTTGAGAAGTAATGCTTTGGTATAGATGGTTGAGAAATGGAATGAATCTCTACGTAAGATTAACCATCCACTAAAAACATATATACTATTGATATATTATGAAAAAATTCGATGTGTTAATAATCTCAAAAGTCAAGAACTAGCGGCGTGGTGAAAAAATGTGCAAGAGCTATTGTCCTGTTTAAAAGATTATTAAACAGTCATCAATCTTTTTAAAAGTTAAATATCCTTTGCTATTTATTTTGTAAAATACATCATCTTTCTAGAATGATAAGAAACAATAATTTTCTAACATTGTCGCGACCAAATTTTCGGAGGGTGAACCACCTAGGGTTTGGCTAATGGATTATTAAGTCTAGACTTAACTCGGGCTCTCCCAAGCCCATACCAATTCGCGACTTAGGTTCAAGTTCTTAACATGCAAATGATATTTCAATTAGGAGTCGCCACTAATCTATTTTTGGTGGGTCAATTAGAAACCCAAGTAAAGTAACGGGAGATTTACTTTACTCCTACGAACAGAGATTTATGAGTTCGGGGACTTGGTTACGCTAGATTTCTCTAACGCCCTTTCGGTACCATTCTTTTATTTTCAAAAAAATGCTTTTACAGGCAGCTTAAATTGATTTTAAATCTAATTCCCTAACATGTGAGTGCGCAAACCACCAATTTAACACTCAAGAAAGCAATGAATAAATTACAGAACTTACCTCAAAGCAACGAAAGCATCTGCGTTGTTAGATCATAATTCACATCGACAATCCTAGATATGATTTCTAATTAACACGCAATCACTCAATTTTGTTTTCACCTTTTAAATGAGAATCATGCTTTATGCAATGCATGCTACTAATCTAACATGTAATGATGTGACATGACAATATGACCTAAGCTATATGACAAAAGTGAAATATGAACATGCAGTCTATCCTAAAGAATGAAATTGATCTACTCTAAAGACAAGTTTTTTTTTTTTTTCATGAAATTCGAAATTAGAATTAAACATGCAATTCACATAAAAAAATCTAACATCCTAAATGAATGCATTTTTTCTTTTTCTTTTTTCACGACTCAAAATAAAATCCCTATTCTAAGCATGCAAAATAAAAAAAAACGACCTAATCCTAATTCAGATTTTTTGATTTCCTTTTTCCTTTTACGAAAATAAAATTGACTCAAACACCGCGACGACAAATCGAACAAGATAACATTGATATCCAAAATTGGCGAACCATATCTCGCGCATGAGATCGGGTCGGCCAATTTTAAAATTAAATCGCGAATCGAATCTCGGGCTTGAGATTGGATTGTCGATTTTGCAAGGGATTGCGAGTCGGATTTCGGGCACGAAAATCGGATCGACAACCCCTAATTTGGGAACACTTTCATGTTGGAATATCAACCATATATTTAGGAACAACTTTCACTAAAAAAAAAACTGTAAGGGAAAATATAAAAGAAACTGTAAGTAAATAAGTAAAAAAAAAAACAAAAGAAACTACCTAATTTCTTTTTTCCTTTTTGTTTTTTTTTCTTTTGTTCCTTCCCAAGCACGGCTTGTGCTCGTGGGGCTTATGGTGAGGTCACCGTCGGCGGGTGGCTCGGGCAACAGGCTCGCGATGGTGCTTGGCGATGGGACTCGCAATAAATTTTGTAAAAGAAAAACCGAGCACGATGGGCTCACCAAGGGATCGGTCGCGGTGACACTACAAGGGAGACTGTTGATGACGTGGGCATCGAGACCTGCAAGGAAAAACAACCAAGCTCGGTGTATTCTAAGAGGTCAACACATCGCCACGCATACCCCCCAACTCTCACGATCTCCTTCCTCCTTTTGTCTTGTAGCTATGAAGAATTCATGCTCTTGATGAGCTTGACCGCGAGTAGGTGTCTGACCGAATGGTCAAACTACACTCACGAACATTACTACTAGATAACCGCCTTCATTCTCCGGGGGCAACGCGATATCTCTTTCTCGACCCCCACTCACGATTTTCTCTCGATTTCTTCGCGTATCACTCGCGAATCACACTTGCAACTTTTATGACAACATGGATTAATATAAAACCAAAGAACAACGTCTCGTGGTGTGATCTGAGGACAAGTAGTGCGGCACGGGTGATGCAGGCAGTGACATCAGCAACTCAGCGTTGTCGTGGAGTGAACAGTAGCTTCGTCGTCAACGCGGCTAGACTAGAGCAGCAGCATCTTCAAGATTGAGGACAGCGAACTCAGCACGGCAAGGCTTGCGGCCCGTCGTCAAGTTGTCGTGGATGATGAGAGCGTGGGGGTAGTTACGACGTGGGTCTCGTGGAACGTCTATGGGCGTGGATGACGGCAAACAGCCTATGTTGGGCTCCGATCGTTGGGACGGCAAGCAAAGTAGCGACTCGTCGTGGGTAGCATCAGTCGCAGCAGCAGCGAGCCTCGTCGTCGGTGGCAAAAGTGTCGAGCCAAGACGTTGAGAGTGACGCGAGAGATCTTTTGGATCTGCTGAACTATCTCCAGGAAACTAGATTGCGTCAATTGATTAGGGTTTGACTCGGCAATCCTGGAGCACGATGGACTGAGGCGGTGGGAGGCGCGACGTGGAGCAAGACAGGTCAAACTCAGCTGCTGTTAGTGGTGGTCTGGCTGCCTTGGAACAAGACGTCAGATGGGCGTGTCAGGCAAGGTTGAAGCAACGTGGAAGCGAGGTCCAGCAGGCACAATTTGGGAGCGATGGGCTTCCTTCTTCACGTTGTTCTTCCCTGCGCCATCTCTCTCTCCGCTGCAAAAAGCTCTCTCTCTCTCTTTGAATTGTGGCCTTGTATTCAATGTGTGGCCTCCTCCAAAACCCTAGGCACTTTAATCTATTTATAGGTCACGCATTAGGGTTTTAATTTTTCCAAATCAATATCCACGAAGATTTCTTTTTTCAGATGCAATATTTGCTTTTCCAAACGCAATATTTTCTTTTCGGAGCACAATATTTGTTAGATGAATCCGTAAAATCTCCTCGAGGATATGGGCTTGGGCCGATTTACTCCTTTCGTGGGCTTAGCCCAACTTATCAAATTAAAGTTTATGAACCATCAATTTTAACCCATCCGTCATCGGCCCAATGTAAATACAAATTAAAAATAAATGCACTTAAAACTATATGCTATGCAATTAACTATTTTTTCAGGGATAAAATTAACCCCTAATTTTTTAATGCAATAAATGATTAAATGGGTCGTCAAAATTTAGGTGTCAACAAACATGATATATGTTTATAATTAAAAAGAATGAACTTCAAATTTCTTAACAACATCCTCTATTGCACTCTTGCAAAGAAAAAATATATATATTGATTAGTTGATGATATTCCACTCCCCGCAACGTTCTTGCTCTAGATCCATCCTTGCCTGACCTATCGATCTGGATCATCGTTTGGCCAGCCTCCGCAAGAAAATGGTTATCCTTTGGGCCCCTCTTACTATCACGAAGATGGATAATGTTATGCGTGATTCTAAGATTATTGGCAAATTTTTAATGACCCTAACTCCAATTTTTACGCTTTCTCATTTTGAATTTTTCATTATTTTTATTATTTTTTATTTTCTTTCTTTTTTTGTTCATAGGGTCGATGGCGGCCAGAGGCCAACTACCTCAGCGGGCCCATAGGAGAGTATGTCATGGCCCTCACCCGCCCTCACGATGACCGACAAGAGTTGCCACGCCCTTGCTAAATCTGACAAGGGTTCGTGAGCCCTCATTATGGCCAACGAGGGCATCTCACTTACCCTCACTGTGGCTGACGAGGGCTTCATAGCCCTCACCCAAGGGTAGTGACGGTTGTCGGTCATTGCTCTATAGCTGGCAGCCTTATTAACACTTTGAACCAAAAAAGAAAAGAAAGCAAATATATAGAAATTAATTTTAAAAAAAGTGTGAAAATATATTAAAATATTATTAAAATTTGTCCACTTCAGATCAAAATTAGTCAGGCAAAATGTGAAAAGGCTTGAACTCAATTGGCAAAAATATAATATATTTAGAGCTTTTTGGATAATTTTTCCCCACCTTTGACCCTGCAACCTCAGGCTCTTGGTGTGCCTTCGATGGCGGTTACAACTTACAACGGCTTGATCCAATGGCAGAGAGGTATTCCCAGATTCAGACAAATTCCTGTCTTCTTGGGTTGCGAAGATCATAGGGCTTTACAGTCCATGGATTTAGATCAAGAGAAATCCATTTTGAAAGCCCAAGTTGAGTCCCGTTTGTGGTAAAACCACCCCTCTTCGAGCCCAATTCTAGACAAGAATGGGCCCTCAACATTAGCCCGAGGAACGAACCTGTGGAAGGGCCAGCTTCAAAACGGTAAGAAGAAGGAGAAGAAGAAGCGTTGTGAACCGTATAGTTTCTCTTGGCTTTGAAACTTATAGCTTAGATCAAATTTGCACTCTTGGATACTCCCATTATGCTGCAATCTAAATTCCATAATCCAACCACCGGGGTTTACCCCAGTGGCCACCTTTCCAACTTGGAAGGGGGAGGTGGGGGGTTCGAATACCCACCTTCTCAAGGGTGTTGGGGTGGGGACGAATTAAATTTCAGGAGTGGGTTTCGACTCCCACGCCCTGCAAGGAGGCAAGGCAAAAGTCTGAGAGTGAGAGTTAGAATAGGAGTAGAGTAGGACTGACCAAAAAAAAAAATTCCATAATCCGGCTCAGGTGGCTAGCCTTAATCAGCAGCCACCACAGATGCTATGAATCTTTTAAAGTTAGAATTGTCAAGCACTAGGCACTCCCTTTGACAGTTCAACAGCTTAGGAACTTTTTTTGTTCAAAAAAGGCTCAACCTAACTAAACGGCATAATAATAGAGCGAAAGGTATTTATAAGCATTTGTACTTTAGAAACTCGGTAACTAAGGGTGTGCATGACAAAATTTCAGGAACAGAAATTGAGAAGTTAAAAATTTTAGCTTCTGATTTCTTCTTCAAATTTATTTCTGGAATAGAGATCTGTTCCAGAAATAGAAAAATCAAATTGTGTTACCAAACGGATTGTTCCAAACCTGCTCCGGGGAACAGAGAAACAGAGAAATAAAGAAGTAGAAATTTTATCATGTGCGCCCTAAAGATTCGGGGATTAGCTCTTTTTGGGGGGGTGGTGATTTAGATGTGTTTGTGCAGCTATTTTTGGATAACTTAATCGATAGTATTGTTTGTAGATGTGGTTTGGAAAGTTCAACCGGAATTACATTTATCTATGTTGGTAATTTGTTTATAAAACAAATGAAGAGGTGCCTTGTCCCACATTGAAAAGATGTGAGTGCGCACGTGGACGAGATTTGGCACTAACCGACAATCATTAATTTTATTTATTGAAAATTCGGATTTATTTTTATAAAAATTAACTATAAATCTTGTTGAAACAATGTGACTGTTTACGAAAAGTTACGGTTATATTTTATATTTTATTTATTTAATCCGAATTTTTATGTCTTTTCAACATAACCTTTGAGATGTACTTGTTCATTTTGCAACATTTCCCAAAAAGGTTGTCTTTGTTCTTTTGCAACCTTTGAAGGGTCGCCTCTATTCGAAAGACAAAGATAAGTACGTATGTTTTGAGATCAAACGATGATATTCTTCCAAAGAAACTATAGCCATTGTTCCAATTGTTTCCTATGAGAGACCCTGGAGAAATACTAGAATTGCTATCTAGTATTCTCATTTTGAGATTTTGTTGTATCCTTGAGGATATTTGCCGGTGACCATTAGCAACTTTGTGGGGCAAATAAATCCTTAAAGAAAGTGATATCACGCCTCAAAGTCCGACTCGACTACTCTAAGGGTCTGCATGGTAACGTTTCTGTTTCTTCCAATTTCTGTTCTTTTGTTCCCCAGAACAAAAAAAGAACTGAAACTCATTTGGTAACGCCAAGTTATTTTTATATTCCGGGGAATAGAAAGTTAGCCCAGAAATAGATTTGGAGCAGAAACGAGAAACAAAAAAAAATTGCTTCTGGTCCCGGGAACAATTTCTAGAAATAAGTCAATTTTTTTTTATTTTTCTTTTATTCTTCTCTCTTGCCGCGGCCACCTTCAACCACCCGGAGCCGCCACCGACTGGCCGCCGCCGCCCGCCGCCACTCTCCGCTGCCGCTCGCCAGCTGCCATCGGCCGGTCGGCGATCGGCGATCGGCGATCCATGAGCAAGAATAAAAAACAAATAAATACAAAAAAGAAACCGTTGCGTTACCAAACGCATTTCTATTCTTTTTTCTATTCCAAGAGTAGAAATTTTGTGTAGTTATCAAACGAGTTCTTTTACTCAGAAATTATTCCCCGGAATAGAAATAGAAAAGAACTATTTCTGAAGAAAAAAAAAAAACTCTTCCCCAGCCAAGAAACATTACCATGCGCACCCTAAAGATCTGACTTCATTGTTCTACCCAATTCGAAGCCATATTTTCCCAACAATTTTAATGATTTATTTGTGCAACAATGGAGTCGAAGGGAAGGAATTGATGGCAGAAAATGAGAGAGGTTGATCTGCGCCACTACCAAGAACCAGGTTGCTATGAATCCCGCCGACACTATCTTTGATGCGAAGCGATTGATCGGGAGGAGAATCACCGACCCTTTGGTCTAGAGTAATAGGAGGCATTGGTCATTCAAGGTCATTACTAGTCCCGGCCACAAGCCCGTGATTGTCATCAACTTCAAGGGCGAAGAGAAGCTACAAGCCCGTGATTGTCATCAACTTCAAGGGCGAAGAGAAGCGGTTTGCTGAGTAGGAAATATCATCCATGGTCTTCACGAAGACACGTGAGATTGCTGAGGGATACCTCGGCAACAAGCACCGGAGAGACAAGAAGATCCCTCTCGTGTCAACCTCAAAATGAAGACTGCCCGCTTTTGCATTTACTTGGTCGAGCCACAACAACACGTTCCAAGCCAGTGGTGTAACGATCATCAACATTAAAATTATGGACTTTACGGTTGATCCTAGCAACTGGAGGATTGTCTACCTTCATGGCTGGTTTGTTCAATGTGATTATCACTGAGAACAGTTTCAAAGTAATGGATTTGTGTCTCCATCTTGAAGTTGTCCGAGGAATTATTTGGAGACGCCCCATGCCTAAACTGCAGCCGTGACTCTGGCATCATATCACACCCACAACTTCTCCCGGGCGAACAGCCACGACGCTTCACCATACCCACGCAATCGCTGCTGGGTCTCATCCCATGCCACTCCCAGTTTTTGGGTTTGCACCAGCGAGCTTTCATTGTTTTGCAGGTCCGTGGACAGACTCAGCGACCTTCGACAAACCCCTTCAGTGCCTTGTCCGTTTTAGTCCAGTTTCGCCGGTGCCGCTCTAGTCGCTCACCAACAATCATGATGGTTTTGTTTTTCGAATTCTCGCGACTACTGTTTATGGAGTGAGTTTGGCCTTCGACCCTTCTAGATCGTCCCACTATGACGTCGTTTGCGTTCGAAGCACCGTCGAATCCACGTACTATTATCAAATTGAGATTTACTCGTCTCGAGACCGCGGATGGAAGCTTTCTGGGTCTCCTTTTGTCGCTCCGTTCGATATGGTGTTCGACAATGGCGTCTTTTGGAATGGTGGGGTTCACTGGATTAGCCCAACGGGGGCTTCCCTATGTTTCGATGTCAAGAAAGAGCAGTTTCGGACGATGCCAAGGCTTCCCATTTCGGAGAATCGAGGGTATATGAGGTTCAAGTATTTTGGGGAGTCTCGTGGGCATTTGCATTTTTATTTTATTTTTTTGAGATTTATGGGTCACGGACTGCTCAATTTAAGATTTTTGAGTTGGAAAAGGATTATTCGGGGTGGTTTGTTAAATACCATGTGGAGCTTGATTCTATCGTGAGTGCTTTCCCAGAGGTGGTGCGCAATTACATGGATCCGGACTATATGAATTACTATGCGTTCGTTATGCTTCATCTGGTCAGAGAAGGGAACAACGAGGAGTCATCGCTGTTAGTTCATTTGTGAGGTAAAATCTTGACACATAATGTTGGTAACAAGACTTTCAGGAAGCTTTAAGAGATACCGGCGGATCAATCTAAAAGGTATGGATCTTATTGTATATTTTGGAAGGTTTCGGCTTATATGATGTTGTTGATTCTGTTCCAAGAATTGTTTTTTCCCCTTTCAATCCTAGTTTATGTGCTTTTGATACCTCCATACTCGATTTGCTCGCATTTATTGGATTGTTAGAGAGTGTCATTACATGCATGGGCTAATATGTAGTGCTCTATTTATGGAGGCAATCTGGAAATACTGAATGGGTTTTTCGGGTGTCCCTTGTTTGGTTCTAGTGTGTTCTATTTGTTGTCCTTGCCCCTCATAGATTTGATTATATGGAATAGCATAAATTAGTCAAGAGAGTATAATTGAATTGGTTTTCTATTTTATGTATGTATTTCACTGAGGATGAAAATTTGATAATGCATAATTTCGATTAATTACCTCTTGAAATAGTCTTGAAGTGGGGGTATTCGAAGGGGACTATGGAGCCAATGTGATTGGAGTCATTAAAAAAAAAAAAAAGTATCTAACTTTCATTTTAAAATGAAAGATTTGATTGAAGTAGATACTTTATTGGGTTTAAAAAATTAAGAAAATAGTGAGGGTTATTCTTTGAGCTAAAGTGATTAAATAGAGAAGATGTTGTATAGATTTAAACATCTTGTTTTCAAATATATAAGTACTCCATTTGATTCCTAGTGGAGAGTTTTTAATGTGAGTGCTATAGGTCTTTAATATATGCGATACATTATACTATACCTGATATTACATTTTGTATATGCAAGTTGAGTAAATATTTGTAATCCAAATATAGAACATCGGAAAGTGATTACCCGAAAATTTGATTATTATTGAGAACTAAAATTTGGGATTGTTCTATAGTAATTATTCGGGTATATGAAGGATATGCCGATGTTAGTTAGGTTACAAGTATGAGAAATAAATGATCCATTACTAGATGGATTTTCACACTACGTGAATGTGTTGTTTCTTCGGCGAGCAAGAAACAAATGTGCATAATTCACTCAACTATGAAATTTGAATCGTTGCTTTATCAGAATTTGGGAAAGAGGCTGAATGGACTATGAATTTATTATTGAATATCAAATTGTGACCTAGTCCTATGCCTCTTATTTCTATCCACTGTGATAGTCAGGCTACTGTAGCAAGAGCCTATAGTAGCACCTATAATTGTAAGTCTAGACATATTAGTCTAAGACATGAATATTTGAGATAATTGATTAAAGATGATACCATAACAATTGTCTACGTGAGGTCAAGTAATAATCTAGTCGATCCCTTGACAAAGGCTTTACCAAGAGACATGTTAATAATTATCTCACAAGAAACCGGGCTAAAACCCTTTAATTGAAATCACCAATAATGGTAACCCAACCTTTTTCTAGAACGTCACTAGTTACAAGGTTTAATGGGTAAGAACAAGTTATTGAATGTGATTGTTTGATACTGACGTAGCCTTGTATCGTCTGTTACGTTTAATAGGTTGGATTGAATTCTTAATGAAGTATAGTACAAATTTATAATGTATTGATAGTAACATAAATACATAGTAGATACTTCACCTAAATGAGCTTAGAAGTGATGCCGCTTCTTACGAAAGTTACGGTTGCTTTCTAGAGAGCTTATGAAACAGGATCAAGCACAAGGCCATAATAGTGCGGAGTAATATAGAACTTCTCGCTAAGACAAGAGGTTAGTGTATGTGCGGTATGTCCAGTTCTATTATATAAAAGTACAAGTTTAAAGCCGAGCTACTTATCACTTTGATAGAGCTTCGAGATACTTGCACTAAGTAAAAGTTTAACTCAAAAGAGACCTTTATATATGTATATTAATCTCACGAAATTTTGGCTGTATATTTCTAACATTTTATTTCTTGTTTTGTTTTATAAACAAAAATGGATAATTGTTGGTAATTTTTTTATAAAACAAATGAAGAGGTGCCTTGTCCCACATTGAAAAGATGTGAGTGTGCATGTGGACGAGATTTGGCACTAACCGACGATCATTAATTTTATTTATTGAAAATTCGGATTTATTTTTATAAAAATTAACTATAAATCTTGTTGAAACAATCTGACTGTTTACGAAAAGTTACGGTTATATTTTATATTTTATTTATTTATTTCCGAATTTTTATGTATTTTCAACGTAACTTTTGAGACGTACTTGTTCATTTTGCAACCTTTCCCGAAAAGGTTGTCTTTGTTCTTTTGCAACCTTTGAAGGGTCACCTCTATTCGAAAGACAAAGATAAGTACGTATGTTTTGAGATCAAACGATGATATTCTTCCAAAGAAACTACAACCATTGTTCCAATTGTTTCCTATGAGAGACCGTGGAGAAATATTAGAATTGATATATAGTATTCTCATTTTGAGACTTTGTTGTATGCTGGAGGATATTTGCCGGTGACCATTGGCAACTTTGTGGGGCAAATAAATCCTTAAAGAAAGTGATATCACGCCTCAAAATCCGACTCGACTACTCTAAAGATCCGACTTCATTGTTTTACCCAATTCGAAGCCATATTTTCCCAACAATCTATGCTTCAATGAGATACCAAGACTGGGTTGGCTTATATATCATGAGGTAAGTATGTTAAAGGAGCAAATTCAAGCTCTGTGGAGCGCGGAGGCAAAGGCGAAGTGTATCCCGGAATGCTTTCTAGAACTAAGTGGCTGAAGAATGGGGGGACGAGAACATTCGGTTTGATGCAACTAGCATTCAAAGGGCGACAATTCATTCGTGTCTACTTGCTCCGAACTGCTGATGACATCTGGTGCCGCGATGAAGCAGTCGTCAAGAGAGAAGCTACGAATCCGTACCTCAGAAGGGGATGCAGATTTTGAACCCACAAATCGTAAGTACCCTGTCTTGGTGATAGATGAGATGAGTGGACAGTTTAGCTGGCAGCAAGGCCTCTTACAATGGAAAGGTCACGGTTTTTGCGCTCGGAAACACGGAAAGCCCTACGCCGGACGGCTTGAAAGATTCGTGTTTTCCAAAAGAATAAATCGACAATCAGAGAAGTCATCTTTGAGGAGATACGACAACGGCTTCTGCGATGCTCTCGACCCAGTCCTTAATTAGATGCACTTAACGCTTGTCCCCAGAACTCCCGTCCCCGAAAATTTTTCCCAATTTCGTCTATCTAATCGATTGAAACCCCTATTGGACAACATCATTTCCCCAATTTAGAGTGCTTTTCTCAAGGGCCGTGAAATTCAAGAAGATTTATGACAAAAAAAAATCAAGATAATATCTTTGTTTTCCAAGAATAGCACCATCACTTGAGGACACCAAAACGAAAGAGACATTTCAAGGATTAGGTCTCCTTGCATTAGGTGCACTCTACTAACCTAATTCCTTTGATGTAGGAACCCCAACTTTGGTTCTTGAGGCATTTAAGACCGAGTCTCTAATGCCAGGCCCGGATCCATTGAGGCCAAGCCTGAATGTCTGGTGTACATGCCCCATGCCTCGGCACCCAAGCTTAAGTCCATAAAGGCCGTGCTCGGATTCCCAACACTTGAGCTCTAGTTACTAGCATTAAGCCCCGGATCCACAAAAGTCATGCACGGGTCCTCAGCGTTTAGGCTTAGGTTCTTGGTTAATGAAATGTACGTTCTTATAAAAAAAATTTAAACAAGTTTAAATTTTAATTGTTATTCATTTTTTAAAGACTTTGAAGTTTTATTTTTATTTTTTTATTTTTACTTTCTTTCTTTTTCTTTTTGTTTCTCCCTCAACTGATCGCAAGCCACAATGACAACCGATTAACCACTGGCGAGGGGGCAAGCTTGCTAATCTGGCGAGGCCGAATTGAATTTGTTCCACCATCGCTCCACATGCTAATAATTCCATGTAAAATCATTTACTTTAAATCGTTATGATATCACGTACATATTCTTTTAAAACCTGTAATTTCAAACAATTGGATTGATATATAGAACTATAATATGTTGGACGACGTCAAAGGAAGGAACCGATGCTCCCTCAGTGCTCTCTTTTCTGCACTCTTTTTCCTTCTTCTTGAGATGATAGAATGCAAGCATACAGAGAAGAATCCGCGCAACAAGTACCATAAAGAAACGATCAGAAACGAATCAGTGCATCCCTTTATATGCTTTGCTCAGAATTTGCCATTTCTCTACGTTTTCAATTATTCGGCGACCAAATTAAAATCATAAAAAATTCCGAACTAGTACAATTATAACATATCCACCCAAAACTTATTGTTATATCTAAAAAATTCTCATACCGATAGGCACATGCCATGTTTATTCTCAACTAATTTTCATTTCACAAAAAGTTAATGATTTTAGCAATTTGTTAAAAAAAAAAATTTGAGGGAGCCCTTATGGTAAAATTAGCAGATTTTCTGATCTAGGACTTTGGTAATTTCATATCTTTGTTATCGGAAATTTAGTTTTGGGATAAATATGAAATGGGTATATTAATTCGAAATTTTTGTAACACAAAATTAATTTGAGATAATGTGATACAGCCATAGCAGTTTAAGACTTTTTGTGATGCAAAAATTAGTTTAAGAGAATTATGGCATGAATGTATCATTTTGGGATTTTGATAATATTAGCCCCTCAGTAGCCACCCACATCCTCAATAGACAAAAAGATCCCAACACACGCTAATTCAGCCGATTATTCCGATAATAAAGTAAAGAAATAATAGAAACGACATGGCAATGAGAGATGGGAAAGCAATTACCTTCAACGAGCAAAGATACGAAGAGAGGTGCAAGAACAGAGAACAAAAATCCTAAACAAGCTTGGAGGAGAACTTTCAAGGGGGTAAAGATCAAAGAGAGCAAGTGAGCCCCAATCAGTAGACAACAGGCTCAAATTGTTCTCCGAGAGAGAGAGAGAGGCAAATTTATATTGTTGACAGGCAGCAACTGAATTCGGGAAAATTTCAAATAAAGACCCGAAATAGCCTCCTTTTCTCAAAAAAAGATCTGAAGTGAAGTATGTCTTAAATAAGGACCCAAAGTAGTCATTTAGTCTCAAAAAATGACTGACTCACCGACCAGCGAATAGATGCATTTCCGATAGGTATTTTGGTGGTATGATTTGGGGTATTTTTGTCCAAAAAATATTCATTTTTCGATTTATTTTTCCTCGGTTCATCTTCATCTTGATCTCCCATGGTTGTCCTTGTTCATCATCTTATTTGTCAATGTTGAAGATAGGCATTGCCTAGATCAAGAATACCGAAATTGGGAAAAGGCCAGCGAGGGCTTCGCAACCCTCATCGGCCGTTAGTAAGGGTTAGCGAGGGCTCAATGCCTATCACTAGTAGCAAGCGAGGGCCGTTGAGCCCTCGCTAGCTACAAGCGAGGGCTGGCAAGTTGACCCTTAGCAGATCTGGCGAGGGTGATCTCGCTTGCGGCAGGCGAGGGCTTGCAGGCCCTTGCCCGCCCTTATCAGTGGCCGGCAAGGTTGGTGAGCCCTTGTTGGTTGCGGACGAGGCCACCCTTGCCAGATTTTACGAGGGTGGCCTCGCCGACCTTGCTAAAGACAAAACCACCTCTTCATCTCAGCCTCCCTCACATGAAGCAACCTGGACATGTTCCTAAAGCCTAAAATTGCCATGGTCGGGTCTCCCTCCATTGCTCTCAGTGATTGGGTCGACTCCTCCTCTTCCTTCTCCACCTTGTCATTGCCCTTTCTACATTGCTCCTTCACCAAAGTCATGTGCGATGCCGGCTTGCAGGTCGTCTCTCTCAACATCACCTCCGTCGACCTCTCGAGCTACATCCCACCTGAAATCAGCTTTCTTCGTGACTTCGCCAACTTCACGCTCGCCATCAACAACCTCACCAGGACCCTCTCACCGGAGCTTAGCAACCTCACCTCCCTACAATTCCTCAACCTCTCTATCAACCTCCTCTTCGGGGTATTCCCCGGCAGAGTCCTATGGGTAATGACCCAGCTCAAAGAACTTGACTTGGGCAACAACAACTTCACCGGGCCATTGTCGCTAGAGGTGGCAGGGCTGAAGAAGCTGAAGTGGCTAGACTTCGCCAGCAATTACTTCACTAGCGAGATACTAGAGGTTTACTCAGAGATGGAGAAGATGAATAGGAGAAACGAAAAAATGAAAAAAGATTTTTTATGACAAAAATACCCCTGACCAGGCCACTGGAATACATATCGGAGATGTATCTATTTGCCGGTCGGCGAGTTAAGCCTTTCTTTGAGACTAAATGACTATTTTGGATTATTATTTGAGACAGGCTCCATTATAGGTCCTTTGTTTAGAAAATGAGGGTACTTTGGGTCCCTATTTGAGATTTTCCCATTGAATTCTTTAATTTATTTTTTGGAGGGCAATTTGTTTGCATAAATCCCAATGAAAATCTATCTTAGGTCAGCACCTTTCAACACTATATATATGCAACTGACAGTATACATATACAAGTCATGTCTTTGTTGTAAGCCGTCAAATGACATGGACACCCTACGACGAGTTTCTCTAATCCAATCTACAAAGATGAGGTCTTCCTAGAATTTGTCTGCACATTAAACTACTTTAGAGGATTTAGACTAAAGAAGTCGCCTACTTCACACGAAGTTCATGATGTGTTTTAGAAAAGCAATAATATATTGGGGACCATCTCATGGTAGAACAGTCTGAGCATTTTAAATTAATCTTTAAAGTTGATTTGTGGAAGAAGAATTTTATTAGTGGGAGACTGGAGCGGCATTGTTGTTATCTACTTTAATTTGTTAGAGGACACCAAAGGAGGAGTCGACGCTTCCCCAGTGCTTTCTCTCTCTCCTTTATTTTACACTCTTTTATCTTTTTCTCCCTGAGTGCTCTCTTTTTCTGCGCTCTTTATCTCTTTCTTTTTCTGTTACTCGGACTTTGCCCCTTCCCCGAAAGTGGAGAGGATGCCTACCTGCTGCATAAAAAGATGTAGATAAACAGACGAAATGGAACGATGGAGAGCACATACTCTCTGGGTGGAGTGCACACGCTTTCTTAACGATTACGAGCACATGTTTAATACTTTCTGGGTGGAGTGCACACGCTTTCTTAACGACTACGAATACAACAGGTTTGATACAATATTCAAAGTTATTGACTTGATGCACTCCAATGCACATCTTCTTTATCCCGTCGACCTCGCCCTCTAGATGTGTGATCTTTTCTTATTGGAAGAAACTTCAATCAAACTTGTTTTTGATCGGTGAGTTATAAATGATAAACATCGATAATGTAGCTGAAGTTAAAATGTGTGACGCTTATATTTTGCGAGACATTCTTGAATGCATAGAGCTCTATACATCTCAATCCTTAGATAATAAAGAGTTTCACGTTGGGCTACCAAAATCGAGAGTTCGTGTAAATTGAGCACACATGCACCCAAATTATCTTAAAATATTTCTGTATTTGTACCAACCATGCCTCCAATCAGTGGTCAATGTGAGCATTTACTTCATTTCTGCTATCATCGAGCATTGATTATTGATACTCATAAAATGTAAGAACTAATCTCTGCATTCAATCAAAACTAGAAAGAAGTTAAAAAGAAACGACAATTCAATTTGTGAGTCGATAAATAAGAAATTCTCCTTTTAAAATTAGAAACATAAAGAGACGAAAAGGTAACTCTCTCTCTCTCTCTCTCTCTCTCTCTCTCTCTCTCTCTCTATCTAAGCGTGTTCGCCAACTCGCTCTACCTCAATGACAGTCTAACAATGGTAGCCTTCCTGACCAATCTCGCTAAAATTCTCTTTGGTATAGATGGAATGATTGAACTCTACTATTAGTCTACCTCTTTTTGGTAATAACTATCCGGATAGCATGCACACTATCGACATATTATGAAAGACTTTTAATGAAAGAATTTCAAATGTGTTTTTTTTTTTTTTTTTTTTTTTTTTTGGTATCCAGGATCCGGTCTGGCACAACCTTACGGGTGCTCACGGCCGCCGCAAGGCCCGATAGGCCCCAACGTCGACCAATGACTATACCTGGAGGGGAGCTAGCCCAAGACCCCATCACCAAGGCTCCCCACTTAAGACGCTAGCAACCGAAGATTCGAACTTGTTCCCTCGGCGATGAGGTAGTAAGGCGCAAACTATCGCGGCTACCCACCGGTGGGTAAATGTGTTAATAATCTACAAAGTCAAAAGGACTCACAATGTAGGGAAAAACTGTCGAAAGCTACTGTCCAATTTCTAAGGTTACTAAGTAAGTCATAAATCTATCTATAAATTTAAATATGCTTCTATTTATTTTGCAAAATGTATCATACTTCTAAAATGAGAAAAAAAAAATTCCAACAGGATATATGTTAATAAGTAAGAAGGATTGGAATTCAATTAAGAAGCTTTTTTATTGGTTGACGTTGCCATTCTTCCTCTGGATTCGGTCTTGTCTCGCATACTCGTTTGCAGCATCGTTTGGCTAGCCTCTGCGAGAAAATGGGTAATCTTGGGGGCCATCGAGCTGTCCTGAAGATGGATAATGTTAATTCCTGATTCCAAGATTGAAGAGGGCAAAGATATTCTTATAGGAAAATGTTTAACAACCCCCACATCAAACCTTTTGCCTTTTGAAGTCACAATGAACAAAGCCTGGAAAACGGAGGAGAAGGATGTTTTACAACTCGATGCATAACATCGTAGCCTTTCGAATTCGAATAGGACGACCCAAAAGGGCCAAAACGCCTCCTCGTTGGTATGTTTTCTTCCCCAGTTTGTAGTGTCATCTTCATGGTATCCTTATGAGCTGTTCTCAGAAGGATGCAATCCATGCGACAGAATGTGGGAGAAGTTCTTGTTATCAATTGGGACCACCAAACAATTGGTGTGTCTGTCAATTTGAAGTTGAACTAACCTCTTTTCTCAGGACTCTTCACGAGCCATGACGATTGCTAAGTATGGATTGACGTGAAGTACGAATGACTCCCGTATATTTATTATAATAGTGGGAAGATCGGTCGTTACCTTAAGTATTGTGCGAATAGTCCCCTTAGAATTTTGACCCTGACGATTGTCATGGGTTTGGACGTTGGATGAGGGCTGAAAAAGTTGTCCAACCTGGATGTTTCTTACGGTGAAGCTGCTCTAGTCGAAGAAGAGGCTGAAATCGCTTTGGAAACCAATGATATGCAAATTGTTCCCTATCGATTGAATGTTCAAGCTTCACCTTACCCGGGGGAGGACTTGAGGGGAGAGTGTCCTGTGGAAGGAGAAGGGGACAGATGGTGAGGTACGTTTGCATCAGTCCTAAGCGACCCCCTGGATGCTGCGACCTGGGTCAGGACAACTCAGCTTGATCCATTGGCAGAGAAATATTCACTGAGTCAGACAAATTTCCATCTACTTGGATCACGGTAAGGTCTTGAACTCTAATTAAGAGAAATCCATTTTGAAAGCCCAAGTTGAGTCCAATTTGTGGTTGAACCCCTCTTGAAGCCCAATTCTGGACAAGAAGGGGCTACTCAAAATTAGCCCGGAGAGAGAACCTGTGGAGACCCGGCTTAAAAATGGGAATGGGAAGAAGAAGAAGCATTGTCAACCTTATAGTTCCTTAACTTCAAAGCTTATAGCTTAGATGAATCTGCCCTCTTAGATGCTTCCGTTCCAGCGCAAGCTGAATTCCCTAATCAAGCTCAAGCGACTAACCTTAATCATCCACCACAGACGCCATGAATCTTTTAAGCCGATGCTCGACGGTTCAAGAGTTTAGGTACCTTTTGATTTGAGAAAGACCCAACATGATGTTTCTCGTGGAGACTAAACGACCTTTGTAACAAAGTGATTAGTATTTGCAGGTGTTTGAACTTCAAAAACTAGGTGATTAGAGATCCTAGGTGTTTAGCTCTTTTAGGGGGTGATGTTTTGGATGTATGTGTTTGTTCAGCTATCTTCGGATAATTTAATTGATGCCGTCGTCTATGGCAATGGCTGGGAAGGTTTGATTAGGATTACTTTCATCTATACTTCACTAGGATACCACAACTGAGTTGGCTTATAGGACCAGATTAGACACATTTGCAGTGGGAAGTCTTTACAGTAGGTTCATATTGGGAACTTTAACGAAATTATTCATCCATTCGAAAAGGCCAGTAGAACATTCGTGGAACATTACCGAATTCACTCCTTCAAGGAATTGTGCATAAATGGATATTGAGTAGAAGGGTTGTAAATTCACTTGGTCAAATAATCGGGATGGCGAGACAAAAACTTAAGAAAGAATTGACCAAGTCATAACTAATTTTGATCGAAGGATTAATGTTCTCTAATGGGAAGGGGTGGGCCTTTCCTGCATCTGGGTCGGATCATAGCCCTTGGAGCCCATGATAAATAAAACTATTTCAATTTGATGACTTTTGGGCCAAAGACCCAGAATGCGCTACTGAATAATGAATAATGCAGCCAGAATCCGACGAAATGGAGCAAGAAAAATTCCAGACATCGCGTGTGTATCGACAAATTAAAAGCCGGGCTGGTTGTGCTTCCTCGTGTTGGTTACGATCAGTATGAAAAGTCATGAGATAGAGATGTTAAAGCAGGAAATTTAAGCTCTCCATGGAGGCAAGAGGAGTTGTATTGAGGTGCTTTCTAGGATTAAGTGATCAAAGAAAGGGAACAAAAACACTCGGTGCAACTACTAGTCAAAGACGACAACCTGATCATATCTCCTTGCTCAAATCGCTGATTTACACCCGGTGTCGTGATCAAGCAGTTATCAAAAGGAAGCTAAATCTCCATACCTCAGATGGTGTTAGAAATGTCGAATCCACTATAGCAGGTACCCTGTCTCGGTGAGTAGATGAGTGAATGGTTGACGAGCCCCTTTACAGGGACCACCTCCACCTCGAAAGGTTGCCTCCGCCGTTCGTTGAATGAGGGCTCAGTCGTGAGTTAGAGGGGGAGAGAGAGAGGGCAGAGTCAAGAGGAAGTAGAGAGCAGGGGTCGAGTGCGAAGACAGAGAGAGCATGAGTATATCTGGAATAGGAGAGAGGTCACCCGTGAGGTTTTCAAAATTTCCTCTAACAGTGCTATGAGCTCAATGGACTCGTTATTTCATGCATTGGCACAATAGTGGTACCCAGTATTTTCTCCAAGGTCAAAGTTGTAGTTTCTGCAGGAGTATCAAAGCCCTTGGCTGGATGGCTTGAACGGTTTATTTATTTATTTTTCTATAGAATTGATCGCCAATCGGAGAAGTCGTGTTTTGGTGATATAACAGCTGCGTCTATTTGGTTCTCTTGTCCCAGTCCTTCATTATACGCACATAACACACGTCCCCAAAACTCCCAACCCAGAAAACTTTTCCCAACTTCGCCCCATTAGCATGCGCGAGTTTATGCGTAAAATCTATTTTGAAATTTTGGCTAATCGATTGAAATCCCTAGCGAATAAGCATCATTTCCTCGATGCGGAGTGCTTTTCTTAAGGGCCGTGAAATTCACGAAGTTTTGTTGCGCAAGCAGTGTTCCCTTACTCGAGGAAGCGGAAATGATAGCAAATTTTTTGAAGGAATGCTCGAGCTTGACATGCGCAAATACGACAGAATGTAGTGAGATTTTCTGGAAGCGTGTTTAACACGGACGGGCTTTAATGGTGAATGGGTCTGTTGGGTAATGCAATGCGTCGAGATGCTCTCATTCCAAACATGTTAGCCATTTTGATTTCTAAGGCTGTCAATGGTGATGATCTAAAGGGCACCGAAACTATCCCATGACAGCCCTACACTTTCTCACCTCCTCGCCAATGGCCGACGAATCAATCTTTTTTCTTAAGGAACAACCACAGAACGTCATGATCTGCGACACTGCCAAGCATCGAGTCAAGCTACCAACATGAATAAATCTAAGGAACTTTGTTCCTTAACATGCCCTGAACAGTTAAAACTATATCTGCAAAGCATAAGAAAGCCCTTGGGGAAGTCTGTATTGTTAAGGTCAATCAAAGAGAGAAATGTATTCTTAGCTGCTTGCAAGGGACGGCTCGAAATTTGAGGGTGGGAGGGAGAAAATGTTGAGCAGCGCAGGGAAAGAGGTTCTCATTAGATGTGGAGTAGGCAACTCGTATCCTTCAACGATGCCATGCTAGCTAAACACTAAACAGCCTTGGAGGAGGCTATTCACCGATGCTAATTCTCCATGGAGTCAAGTTGTTAAAAGCAGTTCATCACCCCAGTTATGTTTTACAGCAGCAACACTGGGCAAAACAGACGTTCTTGGGGATAAAGGAGTCTCCTGGGTGGGAAGAAACTTGTTAGCTTCCTCATATTCTGCGTAGATTTGCAAATGGATCTACTGTTGAAATTCAAGAGGACATGTGGCTTGTGGACTTGCGGAATGAAGGCATCCTCCATGCAAATTTCGACTGGAGATTATTGATGAAAAACTCACCATCCCTCTCGGCTCAACCACGCAACGAGAGCGGTCATCCTATTGCACGGCGGATCACAGCAGAGCAAGGCCAGGATGCTGCTTCATCCTCATACGCCATTCTTCACAAATTAAGGAGCAGCCCTACGGACAACAATTTCCTCCTCCCCTACAATAGGTAATCTTTCTGTGGATATCAATTCATGATGCGTTGGCTACCACTAATTGATAAGTCATATAAAAGGGAAGCTGTACTTTCACCAAAGTGATTAACGAGGAGGCATTGTTGATGTGGTGGAACATGGAACCGTTACTAATGTTGCACAAAATGAGCATCGTAGCAACAAAAAAGAAATTGGGAGATTAGAAGAAAGAAACCCTAATTTGACGGTATTTATTAAGATGTGTAAGAGACACTTGATTGCACAAATAAACAAAAAAAAAAAAGTTACATTACTTGGTTGCGTGCATAAAAGTTAGATGACCAAATCGCACAAGTCAAGAAAAATAGATGACTTGATTATACAAAATAAAAGTTAGAGGATTGAATCGTACAAATAATAAAACTTAAAAGACTAAATTTGTACTTAACTCAGGCTAGAAAATCATAGACGTGTTACTCTTATAAACTGCTACATTCTCTCTACTGGGAAAATTTCCAAAAATAACTAAGTTTATTGTTCACTAACCAATTCAATTATAAATCTTTCAATAGTGCTAGTTTAGTCTTAAACTTATTATTTGGTGATCACGTGCCAATTTAATTTTAAATCTTTTAATAAATTGCCGATGTAGTCTTTCCAACTAATTTTGATTAGAAATCGCTAATATGGTAGTCCAGTCAATGTTGGCCATCCCAAGCGATGTAGATATTGCTTATATGAACTATTATTTATCTATTTTTATGAATTTTTATTATCTTTTATTATTTTTTCCTATTTTCTTTCTCCTTTTTTCTTCACAGGACCAACGTGTCCACTGGCTGAGGCCCCACGACCTTCATAGGTCATAGCAAGGGCATCACGACCCTCACTTGCCTTCATTGTGTTGTGGCTTTTGCTAGATTTGGCAACTATGGCCAATGAGTGCGTCCCGAACCCTTGTCTGTGACTAGTGAGGGCTTCGTGGTCCTCACCCAAGGATTGGCGGGGATTGCCAGCCCTTGCTTAATGGTCTTTCTTAGTGGCCCGTGACCTTGCCGACCTTGTGAAGATAAAAAGTAAAAAGAAAAAACAAAGAAAAGAAAATAGTTAGTAAAAAATTCCAAATATCAAAAAAAATTATCCACGTCAACCTCGACTATTCCATATCAGTTGCATCGTCTAGGATGGCTAGCATAGGTTGAACTGCCACGTCAGTGATCCATTCAAAGTTAGTCAAAAATGACTATATTGGTAATTTCCTAAAAGGGTTAGGATTAAATTGGTAAATTCTCAAAATGTTTATGACTAATTGGCATGATTGAAATGTTTATGAGCTAAATTGGTTACGGTACAATATATTTATGACTTTTTGACAATTTTCCCTAAACATTACATGCATGCTAATAAGATGACTCTCTTTTTTCTTTTCTTTTTTCTTTTTATTGGTCTAAATAAGATGACTCTTATTTATGGCTCCAACTCAAACTGTCAAACCTATTGTAGTTCGGTCACTTTATATACTTGTCATACAAAAACTTTTTTTTTTCTAGTATAATACAAAAATTAAAAGTTACATTTTGTGAGCCGTTAAATCACATAAGAACCCCACTCTACGAAGAGTTTCTCTCATCCGACCCACAAATATAAGATCTACCTAAAAATTGCTAGCATGTGAAACTACCTCAAAGGATTCAGACTAAGCTTAAAAGAAGTCACCTACTTCACATGAAGTGCATGATATGTGTTCTGGAAAAGCAATAACAGATAGGGGACCATCTCATGGTAGAACAATCAAGAACAGAGCCTTTTAAGGTAAGCTCCAAAATCGATTTCAGCAAGATGAATTTCAAAGCGGGGATACTGAATGAGTACTGCTGTTCCACAACTAAGGACAAATTTAAAATGCACTTCTCAAATTTATAAATAAACAAAAAAAAAAGGCAATGAATAAATCCAAAATTGCGTGCCCCTCAAGTCAAGAATGGTGGGGGCCTCATCTTTCATAAGAGGGTCTCATGTAATCAATACAGACCACACAAAGATTTAGGCCACGCTTGCTTTAAGGATTATCATTGTGATGGGATTGGTTCGTCGGTCCGAACTAGCAAGAAAAGCGCTTGAATCATATTCTCAGTACCACTGCTGTTGGGTACAAAAAGGATAAAAGAGAAAAGCCCTGGAAATCAATGAGTAAATAAATGAAAAAGGGCACGTTTGAAATATTTAGTTGGTTGATAAAAAGGAGCACAGCTGTGGATTTGTTCCTATAAAATATGATTGACTAGTGTTACTTATATATCACGTTGGCAACAAAGATTATGCAGATGCATAAAATACTTCCTCATCCGGGATGTACTTTTCACATGCATTTTCCGTCAACAAATTATACTGAAACTTTCTTGGCTTAGAAGGGAAAAGTTGGTTGTTTAGATATACTTAGATGACATCGTTTGTTTTGTAAAAACGAATAATTCGAAATATATTTTCTATAAAAATAACCATTTATATCATTTACAAAAACAAATAAACAAAAAATAAATCTATTGTCAACTAAATTATTTGA
Organism: Eucalyptus curtisii; assembly: GCA_017140595.1. Lineage (NCBI taxonomy): Eukaryota > Viridiplantae > Streptophyta > Magnoliopsida > Myrtales > Myrtaceae > Eucalyptus > Eucalyptus curtisii. The sequence continues at coordinate 21,321,391 of CM029495.1, forward strand.
GTATAAATTATTTGTCATAATGAAAATATTTTTTATTGTCTAATTATTTTAAGTGGTACAATATATCATTTTTAGGAAAATATATTCTACATCATTCATTTTTCATCAAATAAATAGAGTGAAAGTATTTATTTGTACTTTCAATATTATAACTCATAAAAGTCATGCAACGAAGAAACTTTCAAAATGACATCGTTTCACTTGGAAGGATTAGAAGATGGAAATGGAGAGTTAACTTGCCTTTCCATTAGATTAATAGTGAAGGTGATAAACAACATAGAAAATGAAAGTTAGCTGAGTGAATTTTCTTAAAGGTCAATTGCAGTTGTGAGTGATGATGGTGACAGCAGTGAAAACACCATTGAAAGGTAGATGGAAGCGGCCCCAGCAAATTGAGTACCGATTCTTTTCACACCATCACATTTATCTTCTCCTCACAAAAGGGTCCCAATGATGTTTTTGTCATCGGACAATATTTCAGATTTCAAAATTTTAACTCAATTAACAATGTGGATAGAGAACCCTACATGTTGTTTTGATACACATGAAGGCTCTGGATTTTAATTCGATCATTTCTTGATGAGGAAAACGGTCTTAGACTGATGGTAGATCCTGAATGTTACTTTACGGTTTGTACAAAGAAAGGGACACAGCACGAAATGTTACGAACTCCTTATAGAAAACCAAAACCCCTATAACCTTAGAAACCCTAGATAGAGTCTCTATAATCTTTATCAAAATGTGGGAAGCAATTTTCCTTAGGAAAAAGAGAACGAGCAAACCATATTGTGGTGTATGTGGCCGCCTCTCCACCTTTCATCCTAGAGATTGGCACGGCAGTAATCTTTATAGCTGTCCATCAAGAAGCCGTCGGTGTCGCTACGAAACTTCGACATCATTTGAATAGTAGGCATGAAAGAGTCAAAAGAATTGAAAGCTACGTACCTTTGGTCACATCATGGCCGAATTCAATTGAATGCGCCCTGGTCTGGCCGCCTCGTCAAATCTTGCAATAAATTGCAAATGTTCCCAAAACGATATCTCCTAGGAATATCGACCCCGGCCAGAAAGACAGTTATAAAATGATGGATATTGCGATAGAGATATAATAAGAACAGTGTACCAGGAGAAGTTTGACTTTACTCAACGAATGTGAAAATAATGACACTAATGCGTCCGTGAAATTTCAGAAAAAAAAAGAGAAGAAAAAGACAGAGGAATCCGGAGAATAGTCGAAAGTTGAAGACGAAATCAAGATGTCTCCGTCATCGACATGTTGTCCGAACGACCGATGCCTCTTGACGCGTCCAACAACGCGGCCAAGACTCGGTCTATCTTCTCCGTTTATCTTTGAACTATTTGGGAAAACCTTTGAAGAGACTAAACGAAGCTGGATGCCCACCATATGGCCACAAATAAAAAGGCATAATTTTATGTAAGAGTACTATTGCGAAATACATAATGTGGCACGGTTAAGGAGAGGAGGGATGATTGTTCAAAAAGTTCTACGATGACTAATTTAATCATAAACCAAATTTAAATTAACTTTTTAACAATTGGCAATATAATCATTCCAATCAATTTTAATCGAATATCATTAACATAAACATTAACCGTCTTACGTGACCACCAACATTAATGTGGAAAATTTTTGCAATTTTTTAAAATTTCTAAGTTTTTTTTCGTTTTTTAATATTTCTTTTTCCTATTACCAAAGCCGGTTGTTAACCATAGGCGAGGATTGTCCTCACCAACCTCGAGGGGCTTCACGACCTCGGCCACCCATTGCCGGGCTCGGCGATTGATGAAAGGAAATATGAAACAAAGGCAAATAAAAGAAAAAAAAAAGAAGAAGAAAAAATTCAGGAATTTTAGAAAATAATGATAAAAATCATACCATCATGTCAATAATTTATAGTCAAAATTAATCAAAATGACTACATTAGTAAATCTTCAAAAATTTGAGATTAAATTAGCCAAATTGATATAAAATTATATTAGACGCCATATGATATATTTATGATATTTTGGACAATTTTCCATAGGGAAAAGAAGGTTCACATATGACCTTAATATGTGCTAGCAATGTGTTAATGTCAACATTCTTTCAAGAATGAAGTCAGAATAGTTTCTTTCATTGGTCCACCATAATTGTTCGATTAATTACGCAAAACCATAACCGAATTAGTGATTTTCAAAGTATCTAGATGCGACACCAAACATAATCTCGTCATAAACAACCATGAAAAGGTAGTAACTCGAAAACTAGACTAGTTCAAGCTTAGCTTCAGCTCAACTGTATCAATGTCACATGTTTACGGGAGAACCCTAGTCTTCTTTTCATTAACTTGGCAGTTGCCCATACCTCGCGGGCACTATGTAAAGAACATAAAAAAGGAAAATAAAGAAAATGAAAATATAAAAACGAAAAAAAAAAAGGAAAAAAAAAACTAAAGAATCGGCATTTTACAAGTTGACAAAGCCGTCACCGGTGCAGCTCCGGTAGTGGGAAAAAGAATGGAGCTCAGTGGCAATTAAACCGGCGGGCGAGGCGGTGCACCGCTCGATTCAGCGGCCTCCATCCTGCTCCGCCGAGAACCCACGCTTCCTCCGTCGTCACTGGCCGCCGCCACCCTTGGCGACCTCAATGACGATGCTCTCGAGAACAGCGGCGGGACCCTCCCGAAGAACCACCGGTCCGACTTAGCTCCAGGCTCGGACCGGTCCAACCGCCGGAAGCTGAAGTACCTGCCGAACCTACTGCTCCCTTCTCCAGCTCCGGCCCGATAGCCCCGCCGCGAGCTGCTTTCCCGGGGCAACACCACCATGCTCATCGCCCGGTTCAGCTGCCGGTTCACGATCTGCTTCCTCACCTCGACCGGCAACCTCAGCGTGAACCGCTCCATGTCTTCCCCCGGTTGGACCCGCGAGTGCCCGGTGGAGTGAGACAGCGGGAAGAGGAGCCTCCACGCCATCCTGCTGGATCGCGACCCCACGCGCGTACGGTTCCGGTTCAGCGTCTTGCTCGGATCCACCGCCTCGGGTGGCGGCTCGGCCGCTTGACGGTCCACCGCGGCTTCGACTTCGACTCCGTCGTCGTCTTCGCGCTCCAACGTTGCGATCGCCCGCTCCAGATCCCCGTCCCGATTCTGATTCTCTTCGTCCTCTCCGGCGAGCTCCGACCGGCGAGTCAACTCAGGTAGCTCGAACGGACCCTCGCCGGGCAGCGGCACCAGGTTCGAGCGACACACCGGGCAGGTCGTGTGAGAGACCAGCCACGCGTCGACGCACTCCGGGTGGAACACGTGGTCGCACTTCGGGATCAGCCGGAGCGTCTCGTCGTCCTGGAACTCGTTCAGGCACACCGCGCACTCCAGCGCGCCCTTCCCGATCTTGAGGCCCTTCACGTCGGAGTAGACGAGCGTCGGGAAGGTCGCGATGACGGCCGGGTCGAGGCCGCGGGAGGCGCCGCCGCGCCGTGACCGGCCCATCCCGACCGCCCCGCCGCCGGGGCGGATGCTGGCGGAGTTGGCCTCGGAGCAGTGGCGGATGTAGATGGAGAAGAAGGCCATGAAGAAGAGGGCGGCGATGAGGACGACGATGATCACCGCCATGGAGGGGCTGAAGCGCGTGTAGTCGTACGGGTTCTGGCCGTCGGGCGGAGGGTTGCCGACCGCCTGCGCGGCGGCGAACGGCGCGGAAGAAGCGCATGACCACAGCAGGAGCAGGAGCGCGAGCGACGACCGCGAGGGGGACAGATTCCCGGAGGAGCTCATCTTGTGACCGGACGTCAGTCGACGTGCGTGCTTACTTGGGTCGGAGAGACTACGGCGGTCTACGGCGGCGCAGAGAGAGAGAGAGAGAGAGAGAGAGAGAGAGGTGGGGATGGTCTGTGGGAGTGTCTTGCGGGAGTATATAAACGAGAGAAAGGTAGAGAGAGAGAGAGAGAGGAAGGCGTGTTGAACGATGGAGAAGAGAGAGAGAGAGAATGTGGAAATTTTTGTGGGGGTGGTGGGGCCCGGGGGAACAGCTTCGTTTGAATTTCGTATGTAGTGATGTAAAGGGATGGTCAGTAATGATGTGCCACGTGGGTTCGGGGAAGGAAGCTGCAGAAGGTTCCAAAGAATGGAGAAATTTGGAGGTGGCCTTTTTTAGTAATTCGTCGTTTTTTTCAAAGTGAGGATCGGATGCTTATTCGGACTTGTGATCCCCGCTACATTAGAAAGTCTTTTAGCTTGAATATTCCAAATTTATTGGGCCTATTCATATAGTCCTTTTCTAATCAATATGCGGCATGTGTTTTAAGAAAGTGATTTTTCATTAAAAATTTCCTTTATAATAAGCTATTCACATGCGATTTTTCTAACAAGTTGATACTTTTTTTCTTTTGTTGGAACAAGTTGTACTTGATAACATGAGAAATAATGTATTTTAAAACTACATTTTGGGACTTAAAAGTATACCGATTGTAGAAAGAAATGAATGATCGCACATTGCCAGAAGGAAGCTCTTAGTTTTTGTGTTGAGGATGATTTTGGAATGGATGCGTATATCCTATGGAGCTCTGCGATTGTTATCTTGCATGGCAATTATCTACCTTTCCAAAAATCGCAAACTTTATATGCGGATGAATCAAATTCTACATCTATTGTTAAAAGCACAGTCAAGATCCTGTGATCAACAATACCTAAAATTGCTTACGTGTCACTTAAAAATTGCTTCGCCCTTAAATTGAATATTTCAATACCAAATTTAGGATTTAATTACATTTTTTATAAAGTGTTTAGGATTAATCGATTCAAAAAATTTAGGGCTTGATGATTGTTTCTTGTACACATAAAATTTAAGACTTGGTGGCGCAATTGCAATCCTCTCATTAGATGGTAATTGATATCAGAGTTGAAAGTTATATGGATTTGAAATGCAAAGTTGTGTCCACGAGGCAGGCCTCCTTGCGGTCAAATTTGGCAATTTCATTATAAATTATACTTCTATACTGACTCCGGGTCTTGTGCAACGTATCGACAACTGGAATTATTAAGATTCGAGTAATTAAATAAGTTCATGAATTAAATAATCACTCGATAGTGCATGTCCTATCATATATCCTTCTAAATATTAGATTTTTGTACATATATTTCTGTCATCACCTTTCGTTCTCTCTATTTAGAACAAAAGCTATCTTGGAATCCTTCCCATGATAAGGAAGAATTTGAAAACTCCATAGGCCATTTATAAAGCACAAAAAATTAAAAATTAAATACTTTCCCTTCAAGAAATTTACGTCAACAATAATGGCTGACTATGCGGATATGGAAGTATCCAGAAAAGTCTACAAGATGAAACCATCTAGAAGTAGGTGGATTCTCTAATCCACCACGATTCGACAAGTAGACGCCCTATGGATCACTAAAAACATTGGAGACGATGTAGAACGTTGGACTTTACCACGTTCAAAACATCGAGTCGTGGCCGCTGCTATGGACCACCTTCGCCGTCGTGGTCGCTAGATGAGCCCCCCTCATTGATGACAAATTCACTTTAAAAACAACATTCTCTCTTTCTCTTTCTTGTTCTTGATGGCCAAGTTTTCTTCCTCTTTGAAAGAGTTTTCTTGAGTTGCCCTTGGCCTGTGGTGGGCGATCTTGATTTGGCTTGCGTAGGTGGTGTTTTGGAACTTCAGCTGATCAACTGCATTGATTGAATGTCTACTACCTAGGTGCTACAATCAATGTTTGGTATAGTAAAGCATAGGCTGATTAAGCTTCCCACCATCCCATTAATTTACACAGTCTCTTCGGGGTAGATTCCTCTTTTTTAATCGATGGAATCATCCACATAGCAATACCTAATTTTCCTATGGTCCTCTCCCACACTTTTCTGCTTTTGGGAAGTTGGTCTGTTAAAAAAATTAGGAAGACTTCACATGCAAATAATCTTGGGTCAACCTTTTGGGTGGTTGGAATGAAACTATCGATACAAAAGATAAGAGGTGCATCTGAATGCAAATAAAGTAGTAGATGCCTTATCCGACCACCGTACTAGTTTGGCAACAAACCAAAAGGAAAGTAGAGATCATTGGTTAACTCTCATAGATGACTCCTTCCAAAAGAAAATACTTAATAGAGATTCATTCCGTGCGATATGCTGACAACTCACTATTGAAAACGGGAGCACCATAGAGTTTTAAAAATGAAAAAAAAAAAAAACAGAAGACAGAAAAATCGAAGTGACAATTTTTTTTGAACTTTAAATCTATCGCTAGGACTACGAAGAAGAATTTCATCTATTGAACTTTTGGATTCGGGCAATTAATCGGTAGTAAAGGCTTAACTCTCATAAGCAAAATTCAAAAAGATTAACGACTTCTATCTGGTAAACTAATGGTGTAAAATATTATACTCTAAACTGGGTTAAGGACTCTGTTAAAAAAAAAACTAGGTTAAGGACATGCATATGATTTTTATTTCGATAACTACATTTGAAATTTCAATTTCTTAACAGAGAAGAAAGTTCATTTTAATCCGGTTTTGTGTTTTGCATAGAATACTTTTAACGATTACCATATCTATGTAATATATACTTATATAATATATTATAATAAAAGGCGTGAGCATAGAGACTTGACTACATAGAGATGTGTAAAGTATCGACCACATAGATTCGATACAATACGATAAAAGAATCTTTAATAGTTGCCAAGTGAGACTTTTCATTGCCGTATTATCTTTCCTTCTTAACATCACTATGGCACCTATGTTACAGATTTGCCCTATGTCATTCGGGTTCGCATATTTAACTTCTTTATTTTAAGAATAATGTATGCATTGCCCCTTATCAAGGGCTGCTTGTCGCTTATTTTATCTCTCTTTGAAACATGAATAAGTCAGCTTATTGTTAGCACCATAAGCCATTTTAGTATATGCTTTTAACATTGGGTGTACAAAAATATTATTAGGCGGACAAAAGGATTTATTAAATCGAAGGGGACTCTCGCGTGAATAATTCAAATTTGGAAGGCTCAAGGACTTCATGCATGCTGAATACTGAACAGCAAGTCCAAGATTGTATGGAGTAGAACGATTGCGCCGGGAATAATGTACTGCAAAGCAGAAGACCGCAAGAGGAATGATACGTGACCCGGCCGAAGACGCTAGGCTGATCTCCTCCGTCGACGGGACGGCGATTGTAGGCAACTCCTCTGCCGCGATCCGGCTGAAGGTTCACTCTCATCTTGCCTTTAACAACATCGCAATCCTCCAACTCGATGTCTTATAGGCAACGTCAGGATAAGTTCCTTCGAGGTCGGCTTCTTTTGAAGAAAATAAACAGGAAACCTATATGGCATCGAAACGAAGAAGTGTCTACTACTGGAGAGACGGTGTGGTTTTCTACAATCAAGGTATATATGAAATTTGAAGGTGCCATGCGTAGGCTGCCATTGCAATCGAATGTGTTATCGTCATGAGATGTTATCATTAATGTCAAAGTATGGAAAAGTGAGTCAATTATGCCTCCTACTAGTTTGGCAACAAACCAAAAGGAAAGTAGAGATCATTGGTTAACTCTCATAGGTGACTCATTCCAAAAGAAAATACTTAATAGGGATTCGTTTCGCGCGATATGCTGACAACTCACTACTGAAAAATGGAGCCGCCATAGAGTTTGAAAAGGAAAAAAAAAAAAATAAGAAGACAGAAAACCGAAGTGACAAATTTTATTTTATTTTTGGTACTTTAAATCTATCGCTAGGACTATGAAGAAGAATTTCATCTGTTAAACTTTTGGAATCAGGTAATTAATTAGTAGTGAAGGCTTAACTCTCATAAGCAAGATTCGAAAAGATTAACGGCTTCTTTATGGTAAATTGATGGTGTAAATTATTATACCCTAGGCCGGGTTAAGACATAAATACAGTTTTTATTTGTATAACTACACTAGAAATTTCAAATCATTAATAGAGAAGAAAGTTCATGTTAATCCGATTTTGTATTTTGCCTAGAATACTTTTCATGATCATCATATCTATGTAATATATATATATATATATATATATATAATATTTTATAATTAAAGCCACAAGCATTGAGATCTGACTACAAAGAGATGGGTAAAGTATTGACCTTGTAGATTCCATCCGCTATGATAAAAAGGATCCTTTAATAGTTGCCAAGTGAGACTTTTCATTGCCGTAGCATCTTTCTTCCTAACATTACAATAGCACCGGTGTTACAGATTTGCCCTATGTCATTCGGGTTCGTGTATCCAAATTATTTATTTTAAGAATGATGTATGCCTTGCCCCTTATAAAGGGGTGCTTATCGCTTATTTTATTTCTCTTTGAAACATGAAAAGCCAGCTATCGTCAGCACCATAGGCCAATTTAGTATGTACTTTCAACATTGGATGTACAAAAATATTATTTAGGTGGACAAAAGGATTTATTATATTGAAGGGAGCCAGTCCAAGATTGTACAAAGTAGTTACATTTGTGCGGGGAATAATGTATTGCATAGCAGAAGACCGCTAGAGGAATGATACGTGACCCGGTCGAAGACGCTAGGCTGATCTCGTCCATCGACGGTTCACTTTCATCTTGCCTTTAACAACATCGTGATCCTCCAACTCGATATCTTATCGGCGACATCGGGAAAAGTTCCTTTTAGGTTGATTTTTTTTATGAAAATAAACAAGAAACCTATCTGGCATCGAAATGAAGAAGTGTCTACTACTAGAGAGACGATGCAGCTTTTCTACAGGTAAGGCGTAAATGAAATTTGAAGGAACCATGCGTAGGCTGTCATTGTAATTGAATGTGTTATCGTCATGAGATGTTATCAATAATGTCAAAGGATAGAAAAGTGAGTCAATTATGCCTCCTACAACTCAAGTTGACAGATATCTCAACCTCATCTTAGTTGTCTTAGTTAATCTTGGATTAAGCAAATGAAAGCTGCCGGGTCGATGGTTGTAATGGCGGCTAGAGGCAAAGGGTTGGTGAGGTGGTGGCAACTGTGGCGATGGAGGCACTGACGAAATCAACTTTGTGCGCGATATAAAGTTAGGTTTATTGTTCATTGCTGAAAAGCGAAAGAAGAAAAAAGAAAAGTGAAAGAGAATGGTAAATTCCTTTCATTATTAGTCTAGACGTGGAGGAACCTAAATTTCAATGACTTGAGGGGATGTTAGATACATTTTTTTTCCCTCAAAAACTTCTCTATGAAATATCATGTAATCCAACAGCCATAGTTCAAACTTTCAAATCTCAATGGCCCATGTTGCATTTGATTGTCCTTACTTTATGATATCAAGCATAATGTCTATCATTCTCTAACAAATTAAAGTAGTTAAAAAAATGGAGGCGCGTTCAATCCAACATGATACCAAAACTTTAGAAGACTCTCGTGAGCATCCCTTTTAGTATCTCGATTGTCATTACAACATTGCAAGAAAAGGTCTTGAGTTCAATTTTTTTTTATGTTAATTCGTTATATCATGGTTTGAAACAATTATATGCTTCATAATTTCGTCATCTAGTCACCATTCCCTAACATATTATACTTTGGGGACAAAAACACAATCCTACATATATTATCATAGTCAATATGGCTTTTTAGTTCAAAAAAAAAAAAATATGGCTTTTCTACTCATTGACGCAAAAGACCAAGCCAGTTTCCACGAAGAGTACCCAACAAACCACTCCGAATAACAAATGCCCTCGTTCCTCGGGTCATGCGGTCACCCATTACCACATTCGCATTGACTACGTGAAATTGATGAATACGATAAGTAAAAAAAGGGGAAAAAAGGAAAGAGGAATGTCCATGTTGCCTTTTTGAATTCGGTCACCTACCAAAGGCTTGAAGTCCAAGGAAGCTCAAAATATTGATGTGGAGACATTCAATTTGAAAGTCAAAACAGGTTCCGCCCAAAGCCCACATCTCAGACCGGTTCATTGACCTTGACTATGCAGAGAGAGAAAGAGAGAGAGAGAGAGAGAGAGAGAGAGAGTATGAGAGCCTGAGAGGGCTTGAAAACTCATTATTTGGCCTACTGCATTTGGGATTTACTTTTAAAGTGCTCTCAACAGAGAAAGGTAAACCAACATGTTTTGTAAGAAGAAAGGTAAACTCTTTTGACATCTAAGCTAACTAATTATTGGTTAAAAAGGAAAAAAAATTACTAGAAAGACAATACATGTTTTCCATGAGAAAAGTGTAAAAAAAGTCCTAAACCTTTTATATTTTTACTAATTTAGTCTTAAACTTTTTATTGATGCCAATTTAGTCATAAACCTTTTAATTTAGTGACAATTCAGTCATTTCGACTAATTTTGACCGGATTTTGTTTATTAGGCGTCGGTTGACTGACATGGTACGGGCGATACTAATATGGACTTTTAATAATATTTAAATATTTTTTGAGAAATTTTTATTTTTTATTTTATTCTTTTTCTTTTTTCCTTCTGCTCCTGCTTCCTACAGCCGGTCGTCAAGGCTTGGCGATCTTCACCTTGCTAGCCTCTAGCAAGGCTCACCACCATTAGCGAGGCTTGAGCCCTCACCAAAGGCCACAAGGTCGCACTTGTGAGGGCTTGAGCCCTCGCCAAAGGCCAAGCAAGGCTCGATCTCGCGGGATCTGGCGAGGTTGGGCCTCGCCCATGGCTAGCAAAGTGAGGCCGCCCTTGCAGCCTACGCAAGCTCGAGTTAGCCTTGCCCATGGTTGGCAAGCAACCCTCGCGACCTCTAGTGAGGGCTTGAGCTTCATCGAGCGTCACCTTTGGTTCAGTGATCGGCTGGAGGAAAGGGAAGGAGAAGGAAAAAAAAAAGGAAGAAAATGAAAAAAAAAATTTAAGTATTATTAAAATTTGTTTACGTCGGCGTTGATTGTACCAAATCAGCCAACCAGCACACTATTAGCACAATCGCGCCAAAATTAACCGAAAAGGACTAAATTGATACCAAATCAAAATGTTTATGACTAAATTTGCAAAAAAAAAAAAATTATGACTTTTTTGACAATTTTCCATGTTTTCCAGAAAGAGGGCATACTTAACTTCTATTTGACAATTCACAAACACGAGCGTTGAGACCCTTCTACTTGAAGACCCATAGAACACCCTACAAATTTCCACATGAACCGATTAAATCCAGGTCTTTGCAGTTGATTATGATATAGAGCGGTTTGCACGCAATTGGTAAGATTTAAATAAGTAACCTTTAGATTTTAGACTAGAAATCTTCTCATGTCACAACCAACCGTGTCAATTATGTAGTACTTCATTTCAATATAGTGGGAGCAAGAACTTTCGGTGTGCAAAAATCATAAACTGTTTTGTTTTATTTTTTTTTTTTGTCACAAAGATATTTCTCATTCAAAGTGGTTAAGTCGTAATATACATAATAGAAGTTTCGAAACTTATAAGAGCCCAAAGGGCTTCCGCACACGCATGGTGGGGTGTAAAACCCAATTTGGAGGAAGGACATTTTGTCTTTGAGTCTTGACAATCCAATTCGCCATTTGATTTACTTCACGATTACATTGGGCCAGACTAAATTATGAGAAAGCCTTATTCGGGCCTAGACGTTTTGATAAGCACACTCGTATCCTACCTAGCCTTCTATGCACTCAGCATCTCTCTTTATCAAATAGATTGATCTTACTCCAGCTCCAAACACTTCTTAGATTGCGCCGGAAGATGAACTAGGGTTTCAGAAGTGCAATGAATCATAAACTAGTTCACAACTTATCCTTTTACCCTAACCCCCCCCCCCCAAAAAAAAAAAAAAAAAAAAAAAAAACACGCGCGCACATCTCATCCTTTGGCATGGAGGTTTTTACTAGTCACCACCGTCTTATTAATTAGACAATGTCATTGTTCCCTCCGAAATGGACGAAACCAAGGTCCGACTCAGCCATGGTATCCAAATTACTGTCAATTTAGCCTCTGGATTAACCCGTATCACTTGAAATTCTTCCCCAATATGCCGAAATTGCCTCACAATTAAAGCTCCCAATTGCATGCACATTCCTAAGGGAATAGCGAGAGGACAATCAACATATTGATTATGACAAGAGTTACATTTCGAAGAGCGCATCATCAAATTGGGAGCAGCTTTGGTCGACTCCTAGGATACAGAAAATCCCGGGTCGAGGGCCGAACTGAGATTTTGATCGTCCCCATAAATGTTTCGCCAGAGACTTGTGAGTTGAGTTCAGGACTTTTGACGAGCAGCCCATGATTTCAGGCCCTCTCTTGAAGAAGCTATGGCCCTTACAAACTTCAGATGCTGTGAAGATTAAGGCATCGGTGCTATGCAGAATCCCATTATGTCGACAAGCCATCCATTGACTTCTCCGCGAACACGTTCCAGCTGAAACTGTTCATTATGATCCACGGATAGACAGATACCTCTCCACAAGCTAATCCAACATAAGGGTATGAGTTCACGTAATTGCCAACATAGCATCACTAGTGATCGAAAAGATTTTATCTCAGTGACGGTCAGGACGGTTACCTACCTAGCTGATGAAATTAGGAGATGGTGACTACCGTGTGGACAATTTGACATATTCATCGGAGACTTTTTGCTCTCTCAACAAGACACAAGAATCCCACACGAAGGACTGCTCGTGTACCAAGATATTTCTAGCCCGGATAATGTGATAGAGAGTGGCATTAGCAAATTGTTGAATCGCTTCATGCAAAAGAGATAAGATGATGTCTAGATATACAATTACAACCAGTTAATCCATTGTAGACCCTCAGCGCTTGATGCTATCCCCAGGAAAACATCAAGTTTTCGCTAGGGTTCGATTTGGAAATTAGTTTAGATTCAGAGCAACCACCATCGATGTCATTATCATACTTTGTGCAATCGGTAAATCGATCGATGAACGTTTTATCAATTTCTATGCCCACCAACCTTCACTTTTTACCAGAAGGAGCGTCCCATCATCATCACCAATTCCTGTGGATGGAAACGGGAAGTTTTTCCAAAACCAGCTGAGATGGGCCCAAGGCCCATAATTGCTCCCCGAAATCTTAATTAATTAGATGGGGAACTGCAGCTAAAAGCTTCACGTGTGATGCGACTTGCACATCATTGTTATCAACATTTGATGGGACTTGAGAGTTCTTTTATAGTTTTGTTTTAGCCGACGATCTTCTTTAGGTTGGCTTCTTCTCTTCTTTTCAACTGTAATGATTGATTTTACGAAGTTTAGTAACATGGATAAGTGCACTCAAAGTTTAAAAATTTATTACAAAGTACAATTGAGTTTAGAAATTTTAAAAAAATGAAATTAATAAAAAGAGTTGATCGAATCAATTTAATAAGTCTTAAGATTTAGTTATACATTTTGAAAATTTTAAAAAACAATCATATCTTCATGATAAATTTTAAGATTTAATTACACTTTATGAAAATTTTAGAACTCAATTGCACTTACTTATCTCTTAGTAAAATAATCAATCAATATGTTCCTTGTGGTTCAAGTTTGATTTCTACTAGCAAAAAGAAATGACCCATTTATTTTGTTGTGCTTTTCTTATTTTCAATTTGGATGTTTGATACTTGGTAAAAAACGCTGGGTGTATACGTTAAGGCTTAGGCAAAACAAATCCAAATTGAAAATGCGATGTAAAGTGAAGTAATTAATATATCTAAATCGACTTATAACTCATTGATTGAACTTTTGAATAAATGTGAGTCTAATAAAGTATGCTAACAAGATCGGACTCGATTCTTCCTCGGTGATCTTCTCATTTAAAGGTATTGGGTTTCCATTTTGTCGACCCAACGAGCGGTATCGAAACTGATAGTTAATTAGCAGCCCACTCTCGAATGTGTGTCGATTCTCAAAAAGGAAAATTCTAATTTATTTCCCTAATCGGGATGGTATATGGTATTCCCTAGCTTCCCCAAGCTTTGTTAGGTCAAGAGGATGGAGGTGGAGATTCTCAAGTTGAGATAATGTAAGTGCAAAAGGATATTTGGACGAAGGGGGAGCGATTCTAATGTAGGTGGCTCACATGCGAGGAAGGAGATTTGTTAAGGAGCACACGTAAAGATGACGATAGGTTCAGACATGAGCTCGTTGTTGGTGATGTCCTCAATCAAAATGTCTAAGACTTCTATTACATTGACCCAACAAGCAAATGTACAGTTTACATGGACAAATAGACCCTCTCCCATTTTGAAATTTACAGTAAAATTAGACAAAAAAAGATGTCAAAAATTTCTTGGGGAAGTAACTTGGAACCTTTGAACGTGATTAAAAAAAAATCTCTCTAAGCCTCGTCGAGGCAACTAGGGATAAAATCGATAATTAACTATATCAGCTGGAAATTTGTAATCATCATACGGGTGATAAATTGAATTTGTTCAACACAATTTCCTACAATTTTTATTTTTCAATATTGCGAGCTTGTTGTCAAATCTCAAGTCCCAAAGATAGGAATCGAACTCTCAACCTCCATAAAATTATAAAAAGAATCCTAAACTTATCATACAACGGTCATTTCAGTCTTAGGCCTTTTTAAAAATTGTCACTTTGATTTTAAACATTTTAATCATGCCAATTTAGTCATATATATTTTAATGATTTGCCAAATAATCCTAGTTTTTAATGAATTGCCAATGTAATCATTTTGGCTCTTACACGGCGATCAACTTAGTGTTGATCATCCTACACTGGTGCAACCGATGTGGACGTGGACAACTTTTTAACTTTTTCTTCAAATATTTCTTTATTGATTTTTTATTTTTTATTTTTTTTCCCTCTTTTTAGATAGGGTTGAGTAAGGATTGGTGACTCCTATTGGCCCCAGGCAAGGCCACAAGGTCCTCATAGGCTGTGTGTGAGGGCTTGCAAGCCTTCGCTATGGTCGATGAAGGCGTCGCGGGTGGGCCATAGCAATGGGGGCAAACCTTGCCCATCGGTGACGAGGGGTTTGTGGCCCTAAGCCCTCGCCCAGGGGCCGATGGGGGTAGTTGGCCCTCGCCTAGGGGCTAGTGGTGTCGCCAATTCTTAGTTAGTGGTTGATGGCCTATGTAAAAAGAGGAAAAAAAGACAAAAAAAAAATCAATAAAAGAATAATAAAAGTTTAGATTTTTTTTTTAATTGTTTACGTCGACGATATCTAGAAATTAGATAGAATGACTAAATTGATAACTCGTTAAATCATTAAAAAATCTAGAATTGAATTGGTACAATTGAAATGTTTCGAATTGAATTGGTACAATTAATATATTTATGATTAAATTAGCCGTCATATAATAGGTTTAGAATTTTTTGGACAATTATCTAGAGTTAAACTGATAATCAACTCAATTGAAGTGTAATTATTTCAAATAATTTATATTAGTGACCAATGTGCTTTCGAGCCATGAACAGTCTGATTATTAGGCTTTAATTTCGTTCACGAAATGCCCAAGAAGGCTCCTTTTCTTTCTATTCACGCATTTCAGCCGCTGCCCTTTGATCATTCTTCCCACGGAATCCTATTTGGCTACCTAAGCATCCTACGGACTAGACTTGCAAAGTGAATAAACTATAGGTGAAGAAAACGTCGATGCATTTGCCAAGCGAAATTAAGGGTTCGTTTTGTAACGTTTCGTTAAAAAATTGTTTAAGGAAACAAAAATAAATAAAAAAACTATTTCTGTCATAGGGAACAATTTTTTAACAGAAGAACGCGTTTGGTAGAATCGCACAAAATTTATGTTCCCGAAATAGAAAAAGAATAGAAACACGTTTGGTAAACTTGTATAATTTTTTTGTTTTTTGTTTTTAATTTTTTAATATTATTTTTTTTTTCTTCATTTTGGCCGGTCGCCGGCCTCGGCCATGGCCAATGACCGGCCGACGAGGGCTAGCGGCCTCGCCCGGCCATGGCGAGGCTCGCTAGCCCCCAAAGCAAGGCTCGGCCTTGCCTTGGCTAGGCAAGCTCGAGCTCGCCCAGATCCGGCGAGGCCGAGCTTGCCCGGCCCACCACCGCCAGTTGGCGTCGCCTCGTGGTGGCTCAACGAGGTTGAGCCTTGCCGGTGGTTGGGCGAGCTTGGCCTCGCCGGCCGGCGAGAGGTCGGCCTCGCCGGATCTGGGCGAGCTCGAGCTCGCCTAGCCAAGGTGAGACCGAGCCTCGTCGGGGGCCAGCGATGCTTCAACAAGGTTGTTGGCCCTCGATGGACCGGTCACCGGCCATGGCCGATGCCGGCAACCAACCAAAGAAAAAAGAAGAAGAAAAGAAAGAGAAGGAAAAAATAGGAGAGAGAAAAATTATTTCTCAAAAGTGTTCCCGGAAACAAGAAATAAGTTTTTCTTATTTTTTCTTTCTGCTCCAAATTTGTTCCCGGTAACAAATGCGTTTTTGTTCTTTTTTTTTTCCTTGGAACAAAAGAACATAAATTGTATTCTGGGGAACAAAAAAAGAACACAAACAAACAGGCCCTAAATCTCAATAATCATATGCAAGTGGGGCGAGCATCGTTGATCTCGATTCAACTCGGGAATTGGCTCAAAGCAATATTAAACTGGTTGGTTTGAGGTTGGTTCTTAGTTGAGTCAAATAAGTTCATAAGTAATAATGCATGGGTTGGACGTAGATTGGTTCGTTTCTCAGGTCAATATTTTGAATTACAACTAGGTTTTTATCCTGTTTTCATCTTATTTGAAAAAACAAGGGATATGTTCGCAGGAAGTTCTAAAACTTGTCAAGAAAGTGCAATTGAGTCCTAAAACTTACAAAAAGTGCAATCAAGTCCTAAAACTTGTCAAGTTGGTTCAATTGAGTCCTAAAGTTAACACCGTTAGTCTTTTCCTTTAAAAATGCTGACGTGGCATTTTAAATAACTTTTTATTTTCCATGTGGATTTTTTAAATTATTTTTATTCATTTAAAAAATATTTAAAAACTAAAAAATTAGATTTATTCATTTTATCTTATTTTCACCAAAAACTAAAAAGAAAAATTTTAAAAATTATTTTTAAAAATTATTTAAAAAGAAAAAATCAGGCTCCTCTCTCCGTCGCCGCCACCGCCGCCCATCGCCGGAGATTTTTTTTTTTAAATTGTTTAAAAATTATTTTTTAAAAATAAATAATTATTTAAAAATTATATAAACATTATTTTAATTATTTTTAAATTGTTTAAAAATTATTATTGTAAATTATTATTTTAAAAGTTATTATTTTTAAAATTATTTTTTAAAAAATATTTTTTTAAATCATTTTTAAAAGTTATTGTTTAAAAAATTGTTTAAAATTATAATTATTATTTTTAAATTTTTTTAAATTGTTTAAAATTATTTTTTAAATTTTAAAAATTAATGTTTAAAAATTATTTTTTTAAATTAATGTTTAAAAACTATTTTTTTAAAAAAATATGTTTAAAAATTATTGTTTTTAAAAATTATTGTTTAAAAATTATTATTTTTTAAAAATTATTTTTTAAAAATTATTTTTAAAAAAAAAATTTTTTAAAAATTATTTTTTTAAAAAAATTATTGTTTAAAAATTATTTTTTTAAAAAAATTATTGTTTAAAAATTATTTTAAAAAAATTATTTTAAAAAAATTATTTTTAAATTTTATTTTTTTTAAAAATTGTTTAAAAAAATTGTTTAAAAATTATTTTTTTACAGTTTTTTTAAATAAATTTAGATTTTCATTTTTAGTTTTTAATCTAATTTTTAAATATTTTGAATAAAAAATAATTTTAAAAAACCATTTGAAAAATAAAAAATTCATTTCAAATATGACATCAACGCCACGTTCGAAGAAATTCCGTTAGTAAATCTGACGGTGTTAACTTTAGGACTCAATCGAACCAACTCGACAAATTTTAGACTTGATCAACTTTTTGTAAATTTTGTGACTCAATCGCGACTTTTCGACAAGTTTTTAACTTCACTGAACATATCCCAAAAAAACAAATAGAAGTTCTAAAGGAGGCTTGATCCTACGTGGCCCAATAAGATATGAAGTACTTCAATGATCCCCACAAGGGAAAAATTCGACAATACCAGTCTAATCCAGTTCCCATCTGGATTTTGATCGAATTTTCGGTTTCAAAAGAGCCGAAACGATCCCCACTTAATAGGATTTGTTTTTTGATCAAGAATCAACCTGAAACCAATTACCCCAGTTCAAACCAAAACAACTATTTCTTTTCACTGTTTCACCTAAAATCCTTGGTCTACTTGTCCCACCAAATCAAAAGAGATTTTTTCTAAAATTATTTGACAAGAAAAGAAAAAGGGCAACAAAAACAGCATCTCATTCCAATTTCCTAGTCGAGACAATCGCAAAACCTCTCTCGAGCTCGCACGTTGGGAGAATCCGTAATCCGACGTGGCGGATTCCAGGCCACGAGTTCATGCAAACGCTAAAAAACCCCTTCAGGAAGAGAGAGAGGAAAAAGAGGGACAGGGAAAAAAAGGTCCAAGGAAAGATCTTTTGGCCTCACAAAGATTCCGCGTTGTTCTTGTCGATGCTCTCTCCGCTGTTCTCAAGTAGGCGGTTTTTGTTGCGCCGCTGTTTCGGCTCTGATGGGAATCTGCAAAGCTTGCACGTCCTTGTTTAGCCCGATGATGACAAAAGAAAAAGAAAAGAAGGAAAGAGAAAAGATAAATTTATTCATCAAAATAACTAATTTCTACTCAGACAGGTTTGGAAAATTCTACACGTTTAACATGTAACTGGTTGTATCTATACTCATTTTAAAAAAAAAAAAAAAAATTATTTTCCATGTACGTGTGATGATGGATGAATGCTGTTCTGGGCAGTGGATACTCTCCCCTCATGTTTTGATCTCCTTGCAGAGCTGTGCACGTGCGTTGCAAGAGACCTCCTGGCCGTGCTCAGTCTCCCCTCTGCTTGACAATGTATGGCTTAAAGATTTCGTCCTTTTTTGCAAGAATTACAGATTTAGAGAGAGACTCGAAAACTAAAGGGCGATGGCCATTGGATCTGCTAGATTATGCTGTGGCGAAGTCTCTTTTTCAGCCCAGATTTCATCGACAATGCAACCAAGCAATTGCCGTGCCTGCATTAAGGCTGCATTAGGCCTCCTTCTAGGAGTCTACTGGGCACTTGAGGTTTGGTTTTGTTTAGTTGACAGTTTGGCGGTTTAGATGAGAGCTTCAATCCTCCAAGTTGTAGCTTTCCTAACTTATTATCAAGGTCAGCTTCCATGCAAACTGTAGGCAAGTGCCAAATACGGGACTAAGTGGCGCAAAAATACTTGTTTGGGCAAATATACATCATGGATCCGGACAAACCACCTTATCATCAGACGGATGGAATGCTATAAAAACTATAGTCTTACCCCCAATGCAGGTTTTCCTTGCTAGCGAACGACAAAAAGGGGTTGGATTTAGCTTTAGGGAAGATGATCCTGCCTCTCTTTTTGTCCTTGCGCATCTTAAATGAGAGCCTTTTTTCTGCTTTCCAGGGCTGAATTTCATTGCTCCTGAAGTGGACATAAGAGGGTTTGATTCATTGGAACCATCCGACTGCCTGTCCTTATTACACGAATAAGCCTACCTCAGACTGAAGACATAAAATATAAATAAAGGGATTGAGACCCCACAAAAGGGAAAAGGTGTCTTCAAATGAAGATCAAAGCGGGATGTAATACTTTATTCAGACGTTTATTTTTCCCTTGTTCTAGCTTTTGGAATTAGAATAGTGAAGTCTTTGCCCTATGTATGCATACAACAACTCTTGGATAAGTGAACATTTCTTGGTCTTTACAGAGAGGCATAATGTTTTACCAAGAATCGTTTGAATGAATTGTCGTAATTGTTGAACAAAGTACACATTTCTCCCCATATTGACAACCCTGTTCTCCACAAAAGAATGCACCTTCAATAATGTGGCTACCAATGTGACAACTGTTTGGAGATTTTATTCTTTCAAATATTATTTTCCTTTCATCAAAATAACATCACTACACTATTTTTTTTGGCTCACCAATATCCCCAAACTTTTATCAATGACCCAAAAATACCTTCGGCCCATAATGATTGTTATAAATCCTACGTGGTGTTGTCTATGCATGTTGGACTTTTAATGGCCATTATGGACAAAACTGTGACGGAAGGTGTTTCTGGGTGGTACAAATTTGGGGCACTGGTGAGATGGAAAAAAAATTGAGCCATTGATGTCTCACAAGAAAAAAAATTAGGATTTGATGGAATTTCGCAAAGAATGATTATAATTCTAAGTAAATTGAAACATGTTACATGGTTTTAAACGTATTATTCAACATCCGTATGAGCTCATGGTCACACTAGTATCATTATTCTGTGCTGTCATTTTCTTTATTTAACATGGCAAAAGAATTGAACATTTGTTGAGCTAATGAGTCGTTTATGAGACCCCTTAACTCTGACAGGGCCAGGAACACGTTCCTTGAAAAACCTTGTCCGTGCCTTCTCCTCCTAAGGTATGTAGGAGAAACAAAATCTTATGACCCTTTGTCTTTATTTTTGATCTTTCGGGTAGGCTCATGTCTATATTTCACGTGCAATTCGCTGTACAAGAAATAGAAGAAAAAATATGAAAAGATAACTCATTAACGCGGTCTTTAAAAAGCTTCAAACCTTGCCCATCCAAAAGCAAAAGGGCAGGGCACTTTTCTCTTTAGATCTCCCCCACATTAAACTAATCTATCAGCTTTTTGACATTGCCTTGATTTGGAGAGAGAGAGAGAGGGAGGGAGGGAGGGAGGGAATGGCACTTGAAGCTGTGGTCTTTCCAGATGACCCCTTTAATTATTATAATTGCAAAGAAGTCCAAAGCTTGTTGGGAGAGTGTTGGAGCTTTGACTTTGGTGATCAAGAGCAGTGTGAGAACAGCCATTTCCTTAGTACTCCGGAGATCCAAACAGAAGACCACGAATGTAGTGGGTGGAATCATCAGTCAAATGTATCATCAAAGGCTTTGATCGACCGGCCAAAGCGGTGTCGGTACAAGAGGAGGAAGAACAAGAAAGAGATGGAGAGTCAGAGGATGGCTCACATTGCCACTGAGAGGAATAGAAGAAAGCAGATGAATGAGCACCTCTCTGTTTTGCGTTCTCTCATGCCTGACTCTCATGTCCAAAAGGTAAACAATCTCTCTCTCTCTCTCTCTCTCTCTCTCTCTTCCATTTGCTTGCCTGTGCTTTTTAGGGAAACTTCATGTGGCACAGTCATGAATGGAAATATCACTAACACAAAGTTCACTCATTTAAGTGAAGTCAGGAGGAAATTGCACATTGCTTTTGGACAATTCACTGGCAGTGGCAGCATAACTCTTTGAATCCAGCATCATTCTACTCTTTACCTCTAGAGATACTATTACCATATTTTGTAAAGTCAAACAAGCATATTTCTTAAAAGGATGCTTATTCAAAATCAAAATTCAAGTAGGCCATCATGTTGGTGAAAGCGACTTTCTTATGCTTCTTTCACATTCGATTTCCTTTTACGTTAATTCGACTCGAAGTATTGGTACTGTAAAATTGATCAGGTTGATCAAGCATCAATTATAGGCGGCGCCATCAATTACGTTAAAGAGCTAGAGCAACAATTGCAGCAGCTTGGTGTTCACAAAGAAATGGAAGGACAAAGTTCAAAATGTGAAGATGACACCTCTTCCCCTCCTTTCTCTGAATTCTTCACCTGTCCACAGTACTCGACAAGCCCGGGTCAAGGCAATGACTCAGTGCCCATGAACGAGTGGACGAGCCTCACTCAGTCTGCAATCGCTGACATTGAAGTGACCATGGTGGAGACCCATGCAAATCTCAAGGTAAGATCAAAGAGACGACCCAAGCAGCTGTTGAGGTTGGTTTCTGGGTTGCAGAGTGTGGGACTCACTGTGCTACACCTCAATGTCACCACAGCTGAACCCTTCGTTCTCTATTGTCTCACTCTCAAGGTACGATTTCAATTATTTTTTCTTCTTGTTTTTTACCTTAAGATGTTCTTTCATGTGTCGCTTGATGTGGTGCCAAGTCGGTGCTATGCCATTGGTAACTTGTCCAAATTTTGTCACGGCGATAAAACCAAATGAACATTTTAGCGGTGTGAGTTACAACGGGCAAGGTGGCGCAAGGGTAAAATTGTACATACGTTGAGCATTGGAGGACTCGATGAGAAAGGAAGTTAGAGGGGAAGTGATAAACAATAGCAGTAAATAGACGACAGATCTGGAACATGGTTCTTGAGATTTTGAAAGATTCATGATTTAGAATTTGAGGGGTGTGAATTTGAACCTTGAATTTGCAGGTTGAAGATGGTTGCAAGATGACTTCAGGGGATGAAATTGCTGCAGCTGCGAATCAGATTCTAGGCAGCATTCAAGAGTGAGGGTCTCTCTTTGATCCTCAGAACCCTGAAGATGATTCATGTTTTAGTCTCTCTCTCTCTCTCTCTCTCAATTCAATATTTAGTGAATGATGAGATGAGATGCGGATCTTCTAGAATCTCGGTCTGTACCAAGTTGCAGCAACTGGCAACAGGCAACTGGCAACTGATGTCAATTTGCACACGATTTTCTGTTGTCTCTTGAAGTGTTCCTCTTGGTTGCCGTTTAGAGGAGGCTTGCCCTTCACATGGATATGTCTTTCAACCTATGGAATGCAAATCACGCTATCCTGCAATCATGACCAACACTAATCAATCGCTTTTACGATAAAACGTAATCTCCAGCAACATCTGCCATCCTAAAATCCTTCTAAGTTCATGCAGACCATCAATCTTAAGGAGTATCTTGAATCTTCAACAGACAGGATATGTTACCATGGCATATTCATGTTTGGCTTATTCTTTGGAACAGCTGACATTCTCTACCTAAAAGCAAGTGAGACTACAGTACCACTTCACTAAATGATGACTTTCCCTATTTCCCTTGAAGAACGGGGAGAGTGGTGAGATTTGAGAGACAGCAGGCTACATCAATTCCTTCAATCAATATGAATCTGAGGATCATAGTTTTGGGCAAATTAGCTTTTCTAACTTAACAATATTCTCTGGAGGACACAAATGGTTGGGTCGGCCTCTGCCCGATTTGCATTCGGAGTGAGCATGTAATGTGCTGAGAGTTTGATCCAAGACATGTTCCGCAGATGAACAACAGGATGTGAATATCTTCATGCACAGATAGAGAGAGAGAGAGAGAGAGAGAGAAGAGAGAGATCATTTTTTAGCCCGGCTTGATTATTCATCTTTTTTCAACACTCTGTGCCCCAAGTAACCAACCGCCTACAACTTTCTAAGTACTCGAAGATAAAATAGATGATCAATTGGCTCGGTTTCCACACATTTCAATGGAACACATTGAGGGGTGTCTTCATTTTATTGAAGAAGCAAAAGCTTTGTAGCAATTACAGATGTTTTATATCTGTGTTTGAACACACAATGATCGTAACATCAGTATTATAATTGCACATCGTCTTTATGCGGGAGAACTTGAAACTCCACATTACTGTCATACATATGGATAGGCATTCCTCAGGACCTGATTGCCTTCCGCATCTAGTTTCACAGGTCCCTCCCATTCAATTCCCTCAACACACACACCAGCAAGGACCATCTGCGGGAAATAAATAAGAATCAGAGAAGTTTTGTTGACCTATTTTACAGAGGTCAGGTTGAAAATTCCTAGTAAACTCAAAACAGTTCAATTCTAGAAAGATATGATTTGCACCTGTTTATTCCAGTGATGGTGCAGTATCTTTCTATAATGGGACAATTACAACTCGTTGGAAGTTGGTATAGGCACTCCAGATTCTCCTGTCAGATTTTTGTACGCACCCTGTAATCTTCGAGTCACTGGACCTACTTTTCCATCACCAATTATCCGTCCATCAATCTTGACAACCTGGTAGGCATTATTAAACAGGTATTACTATACATGTCGAGCAGAAACAATTCTTGGCCATCAAACTTTTAGTAGGATCAGTACCTCGAAGACAAAAAATGAAATCCTAGTTAACTGAGTGAATCACAACTTTAAATAAGCAATATCGCAGAACGCACCATGAAGCATAATTACTGTAAATGGATTATTTACAGCTTTTCTGCCACAAATATTTTGCAGCACAAAAACAGTAGCAGTGACTAAATTCACTCCTTATGAACTTTGCTTGTTATACTCTCAAGGTTGCTTAACAAAGCCATCTTCAGCAATCAGACAAATTCACTCGGAAGGGTCAACACTAGGGCTAACTCATCGCAACTTATATGAACACAAGTAAAACTGGCTCCGATGATATCCAACCAATTCATCGCCCAGTCACACAGTCCGAATGCTAAAGCTCATTGCACTCAGGTCATTTCCTCAAATTGAGATTGAATGCAACAAGCAGAAACTAAAAGATGGCATAGAGGACAAGTGCTACCAGGCCAGACCCATGAAACGGTCAATGTATCTAGGATGACATATGAGGGACTTCTGCTAGTTGATCCCCAGGATTCAAATTTTATCCGGATAAAGAGCAAATTGCATGTAGAAGGCTGCCCATGTTGATCAGCTCATAAGAAAACTATTTTCCAAACCAATTATATGAACATAGGGCAGAACGATGTAACAGTAACAGTGCCAAGCACCATTAAAAAGGCATAATGTTCATACTTTATAGACATCCAAACAGCACTTTAGTCACGATTAACCACAGGATTATCATAGGTATTGGGGACTTACTGGACTAAGTTCTCCCATGGTTCCCGTTGTCCATACCTGCAATTGGTTGCAAGAGTAAGGATGAAAAGCACAAGCTAGAATGATGCAGGAACTTGATTTGTTCAGAAAATAAAAGGAAAAGAAGAAGAAGAAGAAGAAGAAGAAGAAGAAGAAAGAAACAGGGATCTGAAGCCAAGACTATCATTAAGAGGGTTGTAAATGTCATATTACATTAGTTAAAAACTTTGGCACAAAGGCGTGAGGTATTTAAGTGGTTCAATCTTAACACTTCAAGCAGTGATATATGTTTTCACATGCTCCAAAATTCCATGCATAGCTTCTAAAATCTTCTGGTTCATCTATCGCAAGTAGGGAGGGCATCTTCCCCAGGCATTTTACACTACACAAACATGTTTCCAAGTGATAAATCTAACATACTTGAATTCATGTGTCATGTACCTTATGGTGTTCAAAATTATCATTGACAAGGTATCTCAGCATATTAACAACCCAAGAAATGTTCTCCTAAAAGTGGTGGAGCACATCCTTACTATTTATGCAATAAAGTCCAATTAAAATTCAAAAAGAGAGATGCAAACCTCATCAGCTGTGTGGAATTCTGATAAGCTAATTCTCCGTTCCTCTAAGATCAGATTCTCCTTAATAACTAGGTCCATGACCTGCAACATCAATAAAGGGCTTGGTATAAAATGCTTCAACAAACAAAGCCGTCTTTTGGGAATGCAAGGAAACAGAGTCATTTGTTCAATATATTTGTCAATTTGGGAGGTTTAAATAGAAAGGAAAACATAAAGCTAACCAGGAATGACCTACATGTTGATGCTGAGATCATAAGGGCTCTGCCTGCTTATAATATACCTAATGCAGCATATAACTTAAGCAGAAAAAGTATTGAGATACTTATGCAAAAGTCTACCCTGAAGCTCTTATCAACAATAGAGTGCATTTACTGGATCACAAATAATCCTGTCAACCATTTCATTAGTTCCAGGATCTTGAAGAGTAAACCAGCTTATAATTCAAAAATAAGATGATGATTTATTCACTTCTGCACTTAATTTTTTTTTTTACACTTTTCTTTTCTAAGTTTCCACAATTCTGGACCACTCTACAGAACTTTCACCTAAAAAAGGGTTCTTAAGACTTACAGTTGCTCGAGTAATGCCAGGAAGGCAATAATCAGCATGAGGCGTCAAAACACGGCCTTTCTTCACCAAAAACTGCATTACAACAGGAAAAGGGCTTTCCAGTCAGTAACTCATGGTATAAAACAGGCAGAACTGGAGACATTGCCTTCGTTGCTAATGAAAGCAGCTCCATAAATTTTTTAGGACTCTAATAAGCCTTCAGTTTGCAACCTGAACACCACTTGCTTGCAATAGAATAAGCTTACAATGTTAGTAGCATTGGTTTCTGACACATAACCATCCTTGTCAAGCATGATTGCGTCATCTGCATTTGCATTGTTTCCTTCTACCTGCATCATTTTCACTATTCAAATCGTATCAACATGTCCATCAGAAGAACTAGCACCCGCTTGCGAAACATGGGCTGCACAGAGTTCTTTTATGGGAATAGAGCACGATTGACATGCTCATCAATCCCCACTCTATGGGGCAAAGATTGTCAACAGAAAGAAATGATGACTATATGATCTCACCAAAGAAAACCACCCAAGAACAATGAAATTAGTAAACAACATATTCACTGTCAAAGATGAAACTGGTATAGGGTGAAGCATGGACTTCAGGTTCATGGGACAAAGAAGATCAATTTTATTAATGCTACAGAAAAGTTCACCAGGCCATCTTGCAGTAAAAAGTTATCATGTAATGACAATCCAGTTTATGTTGTGAAAAGTAACATTACCTTCGCAAGTATGTTATTCAGAAGATTGTTGTGGTGAATCTTGGAATCCAAGTTCTGAAATAAAAACAGCCGAACAAAATCAATGACAAAGATGAAAGGATGAGAGGTGAAGAACGTGCTATCGTCTTTTTGTTAAATATAACATGTTAACTCATACTTGTCAAACTGGATTTCCTAAATGTACAGCCTACCCTACATCACTATTATGAATTCAACAAAACATTTATGAGGCATCTAAATGCCATGAATGGCATCATAACAACACAATCTCGTTAGTCTGCTTTCCTGCAAAAGGTTTCTCAGTGGAAGAAGCCTGAACATGAATTAAAGGTAAAGGGAACCGGTCTTCAATGCTTGGTGCACATAAAAATTGCTTCTAAAAATGTATTAGAGCATCTTAAATGCATAATGACCACAGTATGACTGAGCATAGTCCACTGAGTGGCACCACCCTCAAGGGATGATGATGATGATGGCAACGAAGCTGTTTGTGCTTAGGTGATGGTCATTTCTACCAAAAAAAGGAAATTTTCAGGAGGTGGCAAGCAAACTCCTATTAACGGCAGCTGCTTTAGTGCTTACAAGTTGATGGCATTTGTGATGGTACTCTTCATTGGTTGAGGGTAAGGGGGAGGGAGAATATCATCTAAAAGGAAGAAGCCTTGACGTTTCAGAGAATGACCTCACCTTCCAAGGGTAGATTTCTTAGGATGATGAGAACTGTGTTTCCTTTAAGTAAATGTGACACTTTCAATTGAACAATTCTCCGTGACATTGCAAAAAATAAAAATAAAAAAGTTTGGACATGCTTCTTTAATAATAGTTTTCTGGGGAAAAAGATACTCATGCTATGCATTTTTGTCACCATATTAAATTAGCAAATGAATATTAATAAGCTGCAAAATTCTCATAAACTTCTTTTGTGGGAAGAGACAAAGTTAATGCTCTTATGAACATAAAGACAGGACAATGATCTGATAAACAGCATTTGAGGCAGATTATCAATACTCTCTTCACAAACAAGGCTTAAATCTTTTAAGGTTTTACCCATAATAAGCTGCAAAATTCTCATAAACTTCTTTTGTGGGAAGAGACAAAGTTAATGCTCTTATGAACATAAAGACAGGACAATGATCTGATAAACAGCATTTGAGGCAGATTATCAATACTCTCTTCACAAACAAGGCTTAAATCTTTTAAGGTTTTACCCAACTCCAGTGGTGAAAAAGGAGTTCTGTTACCAGTAACTTTCAAGGGCTCATTCACTGAATTTAAATAAACAATAGTAGAAAAAGCATAATTCTTTTGTCATTTCCACTTTCTTGGAAAGTCAACATATAAGAAATAACCTAGGTGTATGATTAGCACCCTAATTGTGGAGATGATTCGTGATCAAGGCCCTCAAATTTCATACCACACTTAGATTTTATATAAAACTGTACCGCGCAAGAATCAGTAGACTGTTTAAACCTACTGAATGTTAGATATACAGATATCTCCTACAATCTAATGTTACCCTCCAAAAGGAAATACAGGCATTCCACTCCCTCCAATGACTTAAACAGGTACAAAGTGATAATATTTTACCAATTCCAATAGATGAAAACAATATCCTCAATATCCCAAATAATTCTATATCATTTACTAATGTATCTTACATTGGGCGAGTTGCGTCGTGTTGTGGCTGTTACCAGAGTAATTCCATTTGTATTATCATATACAGGGGGTTTCCATTCAGGGAGCACTGAATTATCAGAAAGCAGGAACACAGCATCAGAATGTATAGAGAGTAGAATAGAAAGGAAAAGGAAAGCGAAATTTAAAAGGCATTAGGGTTTTGCCACAGTGACCAGTATCGAAACCTTTTTCACCTTGCAATCTCTCTTTAGCAAGTCAAACTTGCGAATAAAAAAAAAAAAAAAAAAAGCCACAGTATTATACTAGCATACAGGCCGGAAGCAACAATATAAACAGAAAACAAGAAAACGAGATTAGTACAAAAGAACAAAATGTGCTGCAAATACCAAACTTAGTATGGCTAAAATTTGCTTGTTTGCCTGTGACAAGGTGAGAGTTTTCACTTAGCAGCCTCACAATTAGAAAACAGAGAACTAAGAACAGCTAAAGCAATCACCTTAACCAGAATCAACTTAGCGATGGTGAATTGATGGTGAAGATAACAAAACTAGCTTGTGAAAACTTGGAAGCAACCACAGAAAGAGGTAGACCAATGATTATGCTAAAGATATGTGGACAGACAGATGCACAAAGGAATGAGAAAACAACATAACCAGCAATAAGCAGTTCATGCTTGTGTGAAACAACTTACAAATGAAAAACAGCAATAACGCTTTAACTTAGAGCAAAAGCATGAGCAGTTGATGTTACCTATTAACGTACAACCATAAAGATTGAATGCAGGACTCATGCCAGAAGTAACCTGACAAAATCAGAATAATCTGAAAAAGTCAATGCCCTGAAAAGTCAACAAAAAAGGTTCATGACATTCAAGATAGACAAGTGAATGTAATTATGAGTAGCAAGGAATATTAGGATGTGAATGCATACACTTGTTCATCCCAATATAAATTTACGTCAATAAGGGTTTCAGACCTCCATTTCTTCAGCCAAACAATAACAATGACAACCAGACTGTAGTGTCTGTGCACTTCTTCATGCATGCAGTGTGTGTACGTGCGCACGTGTGACACAGAGAGAGAGAGAGAGAGAGAGAGAGAGAGAGAGAGAGAGAACCTTCTTGCCACGCGTTAGAGACAAACGAATGTGTGCATTATCAAACATCCCGTTCGTGATAAGAGTCTTGAAGATCGCATCCTTAACCTATAATAGGCATTCAGTTAACATATAAATAGACTAGAAAAATGCGGGCTGATTAATAAAGATAGACCTGTCTCAGTCAATGCTTGTAAACTGGCTTATGTAAGCAAATAAAATCCTCCAAGCAAAATGATAAAAGAATTTGCTTGTCCTTCAAATCCTTACCTGTTCACGTGTCGGAACATTGCTAAAAGCCAGAGCTTTGGCTGAGTCAAACAACCTAATATAAGAGCAAGTAAATACATAAAAATGCAGCTGTTACACATTAAACAATTTTCCCTCAAATTGACATTTCTAATTTCACATTTACAAAGACAGAAAGCAAGACAGGCACGCATAGAAATTAATGGAGAGACAGAGAAAAGAAGGGGGCGGGTTGACAGGCATTATGGTCCATGACACACCTTTCATATTTGGAACTCATTCGTTAGCCTGTAGACAGTATAACTAAAGTCTGGTATTCATAAAATGCAACGCGAGAGACTATGAACGGCATCCTTCTCTACTCGTCTAATAACTATTTAAATGTACTTTATATTGCAAACAACTTAACCAGCAGGAGTATGCATTGGAAAAATGATTTCCTAGGGATTCTTGTACAGACCTATCCAAGTGTTCTTCAAGTTTAAAAATCTTCCCATCGTAAACTCGAAGACCTTCCCACACTGAATCACCTCCTTGGACTACTGAATCAAAGACAGAAACCTGACATATTTACAATGCAAGCATCAGAACATAGAAAAATTTGTTAAACAAGACAAATTTTTTAGCTTACTAACAGCAAATTAACATTCCATATAACCTTTGCACTGTCACGGGGGAGGATCTCATCACCAACCCAAGCAAGTAGCTTTTCATTGGCTGGTACTGGAAGCTCAGGGGTGGGCTGTGATGATCTTCGCCTCACTTGGCATTTGAGCAGGTTGTAAAATGGTAAACTTTGCTCCAGCAAGTAATAGAGGGACATCGGGAATTGCTGAAATAATCGCAAGTATGATTAGAACAACCTGTCGCAACATGTACAACTAAATATGAACAAGCTATGAAAAAGACGATGGAGAGGTGTTTCTAGATGGAAAATAAAAAATGAATCGCTGAGCTACAGTATTTCTGTCATCCAATTTCTAAAAGGGCCCAAGAGAGCAACCTCAACCATAAGTAATAGCGATTTTTGTTGAAAACCATATATTTTGTAGGATTCTGACTACAAAAGAAGAGAAAAGACTTGGCTGTACACTTTCAGCAAGATAATTAGTCGCATGCTGGACAGCAATATATGCTGTCCGTTCAAGCCAAAGATTTTGTTCAGGAAGTCACTGTACTTCAAGAAAGAGATCAGAGGCTGATTAATGAAACTTAATGCTTTGCCTTAAGAATGGAATGCTGCAGGTTTACATGGGCTGTCAGTCACATTCCTTAATACGTATGTTAATTGAGCACAAGATTGTGAAGCACAAGAGAAATAAATGAAACATATTTGCTCTAGAGAATTAAAATAAATATGGATAAAAAGCCAGACCAAACAAGTTGGAACTGCGATTATGTTTATTGATCCCTGAAGTGATCATATGAGAGATGCAGCTGTTTTCCGGTATCATAAGGAACGAAAATTTAAAAACCCCAAACTGCATACCGAGGGATACTTTTTAGGTGGATCAAAGCATGTAGACTTGTGTACACTTTTGTACCACCATGGAGCCCATAAGCCATCTATAGCCTTTGGACCAGCTTCCCATCTGAAAATTCTCAGGTTAGTATCTCTTCAAAAGAAAATGGAAATGGAAAATGATGAATTTTCCTAAAATGAATTTTAAGTAAGACTCAAGATTAATTAAGAACAAAAGGTAACTAAATACTATATAATTACACCATCAGCATACTTGAGCATAGCAGCCTGAAAAGGAATATCTAGGTCTTCACAAAGTCTACCCAAAGTAGCCTGCAAAATGAATAGACGACCATTAAGAGGCTATGTAACATAGGCTACAGAAATTCAGATGCCCAACAAATAATTAGAATTTAAGAGGGGAAAGAGGAAAAGAGCTACAGAATTTAATAAAAAGCAATGCAAAAATCTAGATGGTCCCAGAAAAAAATGTGCTCAGAATCAATCGCACAATGCAAGGAGTCATCTCAACTCCAGACTGTAATATGAATACCCTGACCTTCTATATCACACCTAATCACTTTATTTCCAATTTCCTTTACATAAGAAAGCCCATAACTCATTATTACGGATATCAATGTCTTTACATTTTACATCCTCAAAGTTTACGACCTAAGACCTGAACAAGGCCAAAGGTACAGTCTAAAATCATGAGTTTGGTTCCTAAGCTGTTGCTTTTACGTGCTTTATTTAAAAGAATGTCTACATGGGATCGATCCAACAATGAAAAAGTGCTTCAATGGCCAAGACAATGATGATCTTTATGGGCATATATGCTCAGCTCAACAGAAAACATCACACACCCATGCAAGAGACCATAACTTTGTGAACAAGAGTGATCCACCAATCAGTGGAAATACATAACATGCAGGGAATCCAATAACAAAGTACAGCCACTACCTCAGGATCCTGTTGCAGATCTGCTACATCAATAATTGCTGGGGGATTCCCCAGCTCGCAGAGCTCACTGTATATGGAGACTAACTCTGCCAGGCCTAACTCGAGAAATGATGGAGGGACGACCTTTTCAAAGGATGGCTGACACAATATTTCAAACCAAACAATGTTATGGTTGACAGAGCAACATGTGGAAAAGGTAAACAGACATAACTAATAATTTCACCACATGAAGTTTCAGACCAAACAATGTTATGGCAAACGGATCAACATGTGGAAAAGGCAAACAGGCATTTATAATACCTTCAACTGCATGCATTAACTACACCAATTATCATCAACCAGTATAGCGATTTGACTGATGGGATGGGAAGCAAGGTCAAAAAGATTGTCAATTACATCAATGTGTCAATCTAATTATTTTGGGAAACACTAGTGACAATAATTGTGGATAATGGAGCCTCAGAAGAACCTGAGTGAGCCAGCAAGAGAATAATAGACAGGCCCAGGGGATGAGGTTCTTATGAGGACGAGAAAGTATGACATAATATGTGTGCATGTGTGAGCATCAAAATAGCAGAAACACGTCATTCTAGCACAAATTTTGAGAGGGGAAGATTCTTTCACTGAGCTTTCCATTGATCATTCTCTTTGGCAAAAAAAATCTAAGGGCTGAAGCATGTGTGTTTGGTTTTAGCCCTTCTTGGTATGCAGGGATACTGCAGGGAGGAATTCACAATCTTACAGGTTTGAGAGCAAAAAGGTCTAGCACAACTTTTTTGAAACCTTACAAAGAAGAGACAAAACCTTATGAGATTATTATTTGCATATTCAAACGAAACATAGAATTTTCCCCGTAAATTCAAAATATCATGTCTGAAAGTGGTTCCCCATAGTTTTTGTTGAACTTATTCTTCAAGGAACCAGGTGATCAAGGTTGATTGTAGAAGTAGCAATTTTTCATAGATAGTACTTGCAAGCATGTCTTTATCCCTTTCCTTTTCTCTGAAAAAGATAGGGATTATAGTATCTTAGCAGGATCTAAATCTTCTTTGGCAAAGTTAATAGAAAGTTGGATCTGCACTTTTCAAGTGGAACACTTGCAAGCTAGCATGTCCCATTAAAGAAATACCATATTTTTTCGTTTTGTTAATAACATCTTATTCATTTATGGCTTAGAATAGAGCTTTTTCCACATGCCCCAACTATTCCCTGAAGCTCTGTAAATTAGACTTGCACCAATTGAAAAAGATTTTACTCCATCATGGAGGTATGTGTGACTTGCATTTCATGTACTCACGACACATGAAGAATACTCATGAGGTACTTTACCAATATATCCAACGGATTACGAATCAATATGAAATGCTTTCCTTTCTTCATCAGATCATTTCCAATACCAGGCACCCGTTGCTTTGCAATATGCTGTTGAAATAAGACAAACAGGAAAAGTCAAAACATTGGTCCAAATCTAAATGAATTGGTCCGATGATTATGACATGTTTGACTGTTTTTTTTATTGATTAAAACTTGAAAACATATCAGTTATTTCTCAATCTTCCTTTCTTAAATGATTAGGTAAGAGACCAAAATTAGGAAATACAATGAGATGGAAAAAGTACATCAATCTCAAACCAGAAGAACCACATTAAGCAAAAGCATAATCTGCACTATGGATCTTGTAAGGCAACGATGAACAAGATCACATGTTGCATTTCCAATATTCTATATCAAGAAAGTTTATGTTCATATAGCATTAGCTCGAAGTACTAAAGAGTGAAGACGCTATATATTGAAAGCATGACTTATACTGCATGTTGGGCGTGTGAACTTATACCTTACAGTAACGGTATCTCTTGCTCCCAGGACCATATATGACATCTTTTACAACTTTGTTAACATCAGACTCCTGTTCAATTCAAATGCTTGAGATTGTCAATTGAAAACACGAGTAATGAAAACAATATCACACAAGTAAAAAGCATGCAAGTTGAAAAATTTCAGAAGAGCATGCAGCGACAGCAACTTAATTAGCGAACAGGTAATGTTAGTAGCAAAACCATAAATGGTTCTCTATAACTTAAGTTAAAGTACTTAAAAGTCTAACACCCCTCTCTCTCATGATAGGGCAATCTAGTCAACTAGGGAGAGTTCTTCAGTGAATTATCATTTCAATGAAACAGTAACAGGCTGAACATCCAGCCAGTATGGGTTTCATTAGCTTATTATGAGAACAGCACATATCATCATGATAAAGAAAGGATCAACATAATCCATAGGCTATTTGACACAATCAACATGATGGTTATGTCGAATTCACCAAGAACAAGTAGAGAACAATATCAAGCTTCAGTAACATATCTATGGCAACACTTGAGAGCTGTGCCAGTGTTATACTACTTCATTTAACATACCATTTTGGACAAAAGATCCTTCCGGTAAGGCCTATCTACACCTGTCACCCGAAGGAAATTTGCATAAAGAGGTTCATCAAGCACTTCCATGTCATCCCTCTGAGAACAAGCACATGTATTTAAGCAAGTTAGTGGAGAAGCAATTAGGCAACAGCATTCCGACCCATAATGACCATATACATAGCAGGATAGGTCTTCCTTAGTGGATTTGTTCTCCACTTCTGTAATAACAGAAAAGCAGGAACAAAAGATCACCCAAAGCTAAGACACTCCAAAACTTCTAATTTATTTTCCTTTAAATCGCAAAACCTTTCATGTACAAGTGCTTAGAATAAAATTTTTGCTCCATCACATTTCTCTGAATGAACAAAAAACTATTTTACCACACAACAATCACACACACAGGAGATTCATCTAACGAATATATGTAATTTTCAAGTTATAATGTCAACCTCCATCTAAAAGCTGCAGCTGTATCTTCTGAAAAATCATCTTAGAAATTACTTTAAGATGTAAACTAGGAAGCATACTCTTCTCCTGACTCTGATTATGATGGCGTCCATATATCTTCCAGCAAAAGAACTAATCAAAATGCTAATGCTGGCTAAAATGAATGTTGCCCTTTCCAGAACCTCAATGAAAAATGTCAATGTTCATCAATTTAATAAAGATCAGGCCAAAAGAAATGACTGCTAAGACAACATTCAGACCTAAATTTAAAGTGGACACCATTCAAACCTGAACCACTCCCTCGAGATGTAAGCACCCGCATCAACTTAAGAGATACACTGCTATATCGCAGTCGATAACAAATGCTCGAAGACAAACTGAGAAGCAGGTCCTATGCAAGCCTTCTTCTGTTCTTTATTATGACAACTCTCTTAAAATTATTAAACCTGATTATCGATTTTCATGGTGTAATGGCTCTCCTCCAATGAACTCGACTGCCAGCACGACAGCTACCGACACCTTGTACATACAGCAATATATAACACACGTGTGAATGTTTACCTGTATTTGTGAGCCAGTCCCACTGAATCTCCAAGCTATATGTCGGATTCATCATCCATCATAAAAACCTTACATTTTGTACCTAAGGCTCAATTTGTTTCGTAGAAAATGAATATCACTTATATAGCTTGAAATAATTAGTCAATGCAAAATGTTTAATTGATATATGTCTAAATATTTCATAAATGGTGAAAATAATTTTCCTTTCATTCCTTTTTGTAAGTGATAAAAGCATCACTTTTAGAAAAATGTACTTCAAATGTGTTTATAAAAAAAACTATGCAAAAACATAGATGCCTACAGCCACTCAAACACCAGGCGATCGAATTAAAAGCAATTAAAAGCAAAAGATAAAAAGAAAAATGACGCTACAGCTCTGAGAGCACAGAACTGACCATACAGACAGAGGACCGCATCAAACGCAAAACCGTCACCGACAAAACACGCGAAGGAACGACACACACACACCATTTCCGCAGCCAACTGCCGACGTCACGCGAGATGTGTAACGTTCGAACGATCGATCAACCGACGAGTAATCAATATCTCAGCCCAAAAGAACAACGTTCCAGCTCGCGCACGAGTGACCCCGCAACAGTGACCCCAACAACAACAACAGAGCACGGCGCTTTACGAAGGTAGGAGCAAAAACAGAGGGAGAGGCGAAGGACCCACCTGAGCGAAGGAGTACATGAGGCCGGTGCTGAGCGACCTGGGAGCAGACCACGAATGGATCACCACGGGCTCCATTTCTCGACGATGGTATCGATCCTCTGCGGGTGCAAGAGCGTGTATGGTGAGTATGAATTATGACAGAGAGAGAGAGAGAGATGTTGAAGAGATGACGACGGTGGGCGTGACGGTGGTGGCAGACAAGAGGACAGTGCGATCGGGATCAGGCGACGCCTCGTTGACTGTACGAGGATGAAGGCTGCTGCTGATTGATTGCCTTTGCTCCTGTGTCTTCGGTTCTTTGTCGTGTAGGAGTTCGTTCCATTTATGGTAAAATTCGTGTCTTAAAGGAAAGGAAAATCAAAGATAAGAACATTTTTCATTTTACCACTAAACTCGAAAATTTCCAGAGTCACGCTTTTACTTAACAGTTAAAAGATTACTTCGATTTCAAAAGTCACAATCTACTTAACCTTCCAAGGTTACACATGAATATCGAAGGATAAAGTGAAATTTCTTCTTCTTCTTATTTTTCTTATATCAAATGCCCTCCGATTTTGAATAAAAAGACAAAATTTCTCTCAAGGCCCCAATTTTTTTGAAAAGGCAACATTCTTATGTATATCAAAGGCACTATATTTTCTAAATTGTTAGGTTTTACTTCCATAAAAATTAGTTGGGTCTAAATCCACTCAATTTTTAACAAAAAGATAAAATTTCCCTCAAAGCCCCAAATTTATTTACTTTCTTTTTATTTTTATTTTTTCTACTTCTCTGTAGGATTTAGTTACCATAAAGATAAAATCCCCATGTACATATTAAAAGGCACTAGATTTTTTTTTTTTAAATTGTCAGATTTACTTCCATAAAAATCAGTTGGGCAACATTATTTCCATCTCTTATATGACTAAAGCCACTCCCTTTTTACCATAAAGACAAAATTTCCCTCACTATATATTTCCCTTTTGTTTTTGGTTTTTCTGCTTTTATGTAGGATTTAGTTACCAAAAAGAAAAAAAATCCTATATATATATTTAAAGGCACTACATTTTTTAATTGTTAGATTTTACTTCATAAAAATTAGTTTCATCGAAAAGAGAAATTTCCTAAAAACCTCGTTCTTTTCAATCTAGTCCATCAAATTAATGGATAAATTGTCTAGTAGAATCTCGGAATAACGTTAACATAGACAAGTTTTTAGCATGATCATTTATTTGTCAATTTTCACTTTTGTTGTGCATAGCACCATCAAATCCCATCTTATCTGTGTTCTTATATATATAATTAGATGAATAAAAAAAATTCCTTTGAAATTTTCCAAAATAAAATCATAATTACATTCTCCAGCGTGAAACTTTAAAGATGAAATTAAATGAGCAAGACATTGCATAAAATAACAATATTTTTGCAAAAAATGCCAACGAAATCTCATTAGTTTTTATTGACAAAAATTAACATCATCTATAAAGTGTTTAGGAAAAGATATCAAGATATCTTATTGTGCATAATATCAATTGAATGATTTAGGTATATTGTGTCTTTCTATTGTAAATGGTGGATTTTGTTAGAATATAAGTATGAGTTATATTAAAAAAGTCTCACATTAGAAAATTAGTGTTGTGTTGAGCAGTTAATTTATTCTAGTTGGCCCATAACTCATTAACTTTAAGTTTTGAGTGCAAATGAGTCCAACTAGATATTAACGGGCTTGGATTTGGATTCTTTCTTGGCGATCTCCCAAGTAAAGGTATTAGACTTCTATTGCATACTCTCAATAAATAATATTAGAACCGATGGTTGATTAGTGACCCACTTCCAATATATACAAGTGTTTGGTGATATCTTGAGGAGGAATTTGATGACTAACGTGATTTCTGAGCAAGTGAGTGTTGTTACATAACAACATGAGGTTGATCTAATGGTAGACTTCATGATCCGGTTTGGAAAAAAGACCAAGGATGAAATTGGGTTGGGCGCGTCGGTGAGCCACTCCCAATCCAATATATATAAGTGTTTAGTGATATCTTAAGGAGGAATTTAGTGACTAACGTGATTTTTGAGCAGGTGAGCTTTGTCATGTAACAACGTGGGGCCAATCCAATGATAGACTTCATGATCCAATCCAAAAAAAGAGACCAAGGATGAAATTGGGTTGGGCATGTTGGAGATTCAAGGTGTAGTGTTGAGTAGTTAAGATGTGAGTAGCATTTGCCTAAGCTTGATCAAGGAAATTGGCCCCTCGCGATGGCGACCAATGCCGAAGGAACAGAGCAACCTCCCCTTTGCTCCACTCTCGTGCTGTTTTTCTTGTTCCATTTCCTTCCTTCCTTCGTTTTACTTATTTTAGACTTTCATTTATTTCAAGTTTTTTATCTTATTTTGAGACAATTTTTTTTGTTCTTTTAAAATGTGATATTTGTATTTATTTGTTTTTCATTTCATTTCATGTTGTGGGGCTTGGAAATAAAATAAAAATAAAAAAGAAAATTTGCTTAACAGTCACAGGCTTTCCTTACAACACGAGCAGAAAGACCAATATGAAGATAAAAATAAAAATAAAAAATAGTGAAGGGACCCAATCGAAAAGATTAAAATTCAGGGCCGGGCGATCCAATACATTTCCCAAAAGTTAAGGGCCAGAAATGGACGGATTGCTGTAACACGAACTTCTCTCCTTAAACCCTTCGAAAGCCCTGCATCTTCTGGATCGAGCAATGTCTCTGATCTGAGATCGAACTAGGAAGACGACCCGAAAATGGCGTACCGAGCACCGCACGTGTTTCGCGCTCTCCTCAGGACCTCGCATGACCGAGGACTTTCGCAGCTGTGAGTCGCTTCTTCTCGATCTGTCTCGCGCTTTTTCGCTTGATTCTCGACGAAACGATGCGGAAGACTGTTTATTGAACTGGGTCTTTTCTCCTTTGGCGAAAGAATTGGATGGTTTGATTTGGGTTTCTGTGGGCGATAATGGGTTTCTTCGAGAACGAGCAAAATCGAGTCTTTTTGGATGTACTGAAAGAACGGCGTCCTTCGTTGTACACGTCTTAGCTGAGAATGAGGCACCTGTTCACTTTTTGTGGGCTGCAGTAGGACTGTTGTGAGGTGGTGTTTGGAAATGGGGATTGGCAATTGTATTGAAGTAATTCGTTATCTCGATTGTGGAAGTTGGCC
The DNA here is from genome assembly GCA_017140595.1 of Eucalyptus curtisii. NCBI lineage: Eukaryota > Viridiplantae > Streptophyta > Magnoliopsida > Myrtales > Myrtaceae > Eucalyptus > Eucalyptus curtisii. The sequence goes on from CM029495.1 coordinate 21,360,623, forward strand.
CTGAAGTTTTTAGTAGTTAACTTAACGCTTTTCCTGTTGCAGGCTTGGGAGCTCAAGGGGCTATTCACGCGTGATTCCAAATGGTAGTTTCTATTTCTTCCGGTGATCTATTCTATTTATTCTTTTTGTTAATGTTGTAGTTTTTACATTGCTCCATAACAAAACTCGGTTGATTGTGTGAAGAACGGGTTGTTATGGTAGCGTTGGATAGAGGAAACCTGTAAGCAGTCTGTTGGGCATGTAAGAGTCTTTCAAAATAGATTGTTCTGAAGGTTGCACATTACTCATCTTTAGATGCATTGTCAGTTGATGAGACTGTATAGAGGAAATGCCAGTGTTTATAAATTCTAGTCTAGAGTACAACTTTGAGTACTTTTTTATCTATGTTGTATGTGGGAACATGTTAGGTCCAGGTTGTAATTTTTCTCCTCCAGTTATCAAATTATTGCCTCCTTTAATCCTTTTTAAGAATGTCATTTTGGCTGACATACTCTAGTGATTGTCCTCTGTAATTCTAGTTCCTGAGTTTAATTGCCGGGGTATTTCGTCTTTCTCACATAAGGGACAGAGTACTTTTGTTTTGACTCGTGCAAGTGCCTTGACTCTTCAGGAAAAAAAGGTAACTCCTGGAAGCTAAGCTTATATGTCCATTGGTCACAGATACTATCTTGGTTCTGATTTATTCCTTTCAGAGCTGATTTGTCTGATATTTTCACATGGAGATGTTATTCACTAGATCTATTGTCTTGTCTTTAGAATGCCGAGTTCTTAATATTCTCGAATTGGGCAAGGTTTATGTCAACACAAGTAAAAGCTCCTCCACAAGCTCGACAGATGGTATGTTTGCCTTTTTCACTACTCTGGCAGTACAGCGTTTCTTTTGCGTGCTTAGCAGTTAGCACAAAATATAATTGCTTAGTAAAATGTTTAATCATGGTTTACAACCTCATGTAACTTGTAATGAATTTCTTCTTAGTATCCAAACCCTACAATATGATAAATTTAAATGAAAGGCAACACTACAAACAATATGGGAATAGCCCTCTTTCACATAAAAAATAAATAATTAAATCACTTTATTAAAATTCTCATGGAAAGAGCTTGATGAGCAATTAGGAGTTCTTATGTCAGGAAAAGCGTATCCAACTTTCTGAATGGAATCAGTAGAACTCCATGCTTCTCTGAAAAAGTGTCATATTATGAATTGTTATTGCATTGTCTGGTATGCAGGGTGCTTTTCAGGTGACCATGTTGAGTCCGGGGATTGTCTATGAACCATATGCCCCACGAGAACCGATTCCATTCTGGAAGAGGTAGGTTTTTTGAAAGTCTTGTTTTTTGGTTGAACTTGGCTGAGCAAATCGAATCTTGTTCAGATGGTTATTTTGAGCTGTACCGTAAATCATATTTACGGAAGAGTGTCACATTTTGAATCTCTTTGTATTTTAAAATTATAATTTCAAATGTTTAAGCTTTAAACAAGAATGCTTTGTCAGGTGATTAGTTGGTGTTACTAGGTAAAAGGACATAAAAGATAATATCTTTGCTGCTTTCATATGGCTATGGTCGTCTGGCAGATACTTTTGCCTTTCTATGCAGATTTTGATTTATTGTCTCTCAGATGGTTCACTCGGAGTGGTTGGACGAGAACCAAAGAGGATATCATCTTAGAGGTGATTTTTTGTATGGCACTCATATACACTTCTCACTGCTTTTCATTTGATACACTCTGATCCAGATCAAAATCTTATTTTATTTTATTTTTCTGATTTTTCATCCTAAAGCTTAGAAGTGCATATGCCATCGCTAAGCTAAGGAAGTTCGGATACTCGAAAAAGGAGTTCTATGAGGAGGCCATAAAGTTATATAAGGAGGTATCTTCTCTTAATTATGTAATTTGTCTGAAAACTAAATTTCTGCAGCTCATTACTTTGACTAAAGTCCCTATAAGTTGAAAATGGGCTGGTATACGCAATTGCTGGTCAATCTTTATGCGTACCAAGATATGGCAGTCATTATGCTAACAGTTATGAGGTTCTCAAGTTAATTTGCTAATCCAATGTGCGTTTGTTAGAATTTCTAGACTTTATGTAGCAAATTTGACTTTTTTCCAGGATTTGCAATCTTATCTTTCCTTTTTCTCCAGATAAATTTTCTATTAGCCCACGGTGATAAAAAGTCGCTGAGGAAGCCAGTTACAGAGAAGATGTACTCTGTATGTTTCTGGTCTCCAATCTCCATGCCCTCTCTATGCTGATTGTCTCATTTAGTTCAATCTTTTTCTCGTGATATTCTGTCTTTATGAAGTACAATGCCTTATCTGGAACATCATTGTTCTTTGTTTGACAGACTCTGAAAAATGACATTAAGATGAGGGAATCCATGTGGAGTAAGGTTTATTGGGAAATGATTGAACCAGTTGTGAAGATACGAACTTTGCGAGCTAGGCTGGCAAGTATTCAGCATTCACTTATTGAGTTCAATCTTACTTATGCCCAAATTTGTAAGATACTGTTATTTCTGTATGTAGTTGAGCAGTCTTGTGAACATTGAGAATATATGTAAGCTCTCAAAAATAAATTCCAGTACAATGTTGACGTATTATGAATTGTGAGGTATATGTGTGGTAAATCTGGTCCACTGGCTGTTTCATTATTCAATGAGACTGAAGTGTCCATGCAAATGGTTGCAGCAGAGGAGGAATCAGCACTAGTTGGCTCTGCCCAAAAAAAAAAAAAGAAAGAAAAAAGAACCAGCAATAGATGACTCATTGCTTGGCAAGTTATTTATTGGATCTCTTGGTGAAGTTCCAACCACTTTTATGAACATCATGAAGCTGGTGAATGATTCGTGCACTATTTGACTGTTTAGCTGAATTCTTCTTGATCAATTGAGTAAAAAATAACCATTAACAAGTATAAAAATTGAGGAAAAGCGCTCCCAAGTGCAAACTAAATACTGTTTATAGTCTTCTCTTCTTCAGTATATATCATCATTCTCTTCAGTCAGTCATAGAGAAATGATGGGGTTTTGTATGTCAGATCAGTACTATACATCATTGGCCTTTTTCATGAACATCTGGTCCAATGAAATTCATGCTTGTATTTCGATTTCTTCTGGCCCATGGAGTTTGGATCATATGGCCTCTGAAATTAGTAGATGTCCACATCCTTCTCTTTAAGGCAGGTTATTTTATTTTACTTTATTTTATTGGTATTTTCGGTATCCTGAAAGAGTGCTATGCTACTTTATGTGCAAGCTATTTGTTTGTTTTGAATTCTCATAATGCAATTGAAGTCAGCTCATGTGCTTTTATCTTCAGATTGGTGTTGACCGGAAGGATGTCAACAAAGTTTTCATTCAGCTTACTCTTGAGTTCATTACTAGGCAGGTACAGTTCACTGATTGGGAACTTTGCTTCTAATTTTACTTGTTTGTTTGGCAATTTCATCAGCCCATCTGTTTGTACTATTATATCATAGCCACCTGGTTTATGTTGGGGTCCTCCATTGCAAAATTTTGAGAAGGTTTTGGAACCTTATGTGGGTTCATTGGTGTCTTAGTATTCACATGGTAATGATGATCCCAATCATTTCTCATTCAACTAAGAGCTTTAAGTGTGAATTACAAAGAGGAAGATTGTACCTCATTTGACTATTTAATTGGTAAAATGCGAGTATTGATGTAGGATAAAGTGAGAGAATGAAGAGCAGAGAGGAATTTGGAACCTAGTTAGATTTGTCAAATGGGTAGGTGGGGTCGAGTTTGGGTCGGGTGAAAATGGTCCCACCCAAATTGACTCATTTGACCCGTTTTGACCCTTTTCATGTAATACAAATCTAGTAACCAATTCTCGACCCAACCCATACTTGACTCAATCTATATTGCTAATACACTTCCATATTTAACCCAATCTATGAAAACATATACCCAAACTAAGGTAAGAACACAGTGTGAGCGAGCGCGAGAGAGAGTGAAGAGAGTCATAGAGGTTGGTTGGATCTAAGTAAGTTGTGGATTCATTTAACACCCATATTATTTGGGGTTTTACCATTCTAAATCCATTTATGACCTATTTATGGAATATAACTAACTCATATAACAACCTAGCCATTAAATATGGGCATATGATTCATTTTGACAGGTCTAAACCAAGTTACAAAAGCTAAGAGAATTGGACAGAGTTATAATTCCCTGATTCTTCTCTCGCTGACCTTCTCTGACAGATTTTCTATTACTTCAAAAATTTACTAGTGCATTGTACGTGAAGAAAGAAGATGTGGGTCGATGCTTAGTTGCTTATTCATCCTTTGTTACACTTATATTAAATTGATTAAGTGAGAAGTTTTAGTTCATTCTTACAATTCAGGCACTTTTTTTTTTTTTTTGCAGAAGTTTGAAGCATATGATTTGAACGGCAATGTGGTGGCAGGCGATAAAAATAAGGAGGTAGGCGCTACATCTTATTTCTCTAGAGAGGCTGCTCTTCTTGAGTGATCACTTTTCTGAAACCTTTTAAGAGCAACGAATTAGGCACAATTGCTTTGTTCATGAAGAACAAATAAAAAAAATGTATCACGCTTTGTTCAACTTTTTGTTAATTAGTAATTTTAGATTGTTTGTAAAATGTTTTCAGACATCCATTCATTCTTGACTGTTCAATTTGACATTATACTTGCTTCATGACCATTTTGAGTCACGAAACTCATGGTGCTTGTTGCATTTTTTCTAGGTCCTTGTGCGAGATATCTGGGTATTCGAGAAATCTCTCTTCCACACGGGATCTTACTGGCGTCTTTGCGGGAAGATTGTATTATAACCATGCTATTATCATTTAGAAACTGGTCAAGGGGATATTTGAAAATAAGTGGTCACCAATTATTGGAAGCTTCTCAGGCTAGGATATTTCTCCCAGAGAAAAAACTTACTCGTAGAGAGATCCATTTATAATATTTGATGGCGAGGTCCATTTTTGATATTTGATGGCTAGATCTAGACTTTGCATTCTCCTTTTATAGGGTTGTCATTTTATACTTCTGTGTGAATTTCTTGTTTTCATGACATCAACAATGATAACTGTGGTTTTGCAGCAATATTGTCCAAAGTTAGGCCCTGTTTGGTTCAGCATTTGGAATAGGCTTTGGGGTTTTAAAGGGGTTTGGCCAAATGCAAGTGGTGTTTGGTTCAATTTTTTGAGGACTTTGGGAAGATGCAATTGTATCTTGAAAGGGCTTCAAAGGCCTTTGGGAGAATGGCGGGGTAGAGGTCCATTGGCAATTTGCATTTTGGAATGCAACTTCATCACTGTTCATCCATCATTGTTCATCGTCTTCGGTGGAGAAGTCGATCGGAGGCCAACGATCGTTAGCCAAGGGGTCACGCGCGCCGGCGACTGCCGCCTGGTGGTCGCTTGACCCCGGCGACTGTCGCCGGACCTCAGGCGACGCCTGGGTCGCGCGACCCAGGCGACTGGTGGCCTAAATCGCGCGACCTAGGTGGCCGCCACGGGGTCGCCCGACCCCAGCCGTCGGCCGTTTGGGGGCTAGATCCGGCTGTCCGGTGGTCGGACTTACAAATATTTATTTTGTTTTTTTTTTAATTTAATAAAAGCCTTTTACAAATGCAAATTTTATCAAACGGTAGATGTCTAGGGGCTAGATCCGGCTGTCCGGTGGCCGGACTTACAAAAATATATATATATATTAATTTAATAAAAGCTTTTTATAAATACAAAATTTACCAAACGATATTTATAATTTGGAAAATTCCTTCACTCAAAGGTATTCATATTTTTGCAAATGCGTTCCCCAAAAGTTATATCAAATGGCCCTTAATCTTCTTCTGGGAAATAAAAGAGAAATTGTTCTTTGCATCCCCAACGCATGGTCTTTCACATGGTTTTCTTAGTTTCGTTCGGAGCGGCTTCTTCCAAGACCTTTTACTGTCTATCATTTGAGCCTTGACTTTAATTTGGTACTTGACACCCCAAAATCTCTATTTATATATTTTTATGGTCGATTGAACATAATAAGCTGAACCAAGTGGCTTTAGGTTCTTGTCCCGGCCTCGGTCAGATGGGTAACTACTTATAGAGCTTTTCAGTGTGTCGAAGACAACATGATGTAGCAAAATCGAAGACAATCCTGGCGAAGAAATTGCATGCTGCAGTTGTTCCTTGAAAAGCGAGGATTGCCACTGAAAAAATTGCACCAAAAACTCAGAACAAACTGTATGTCTTGAATCAGCAATTCAAGTTCAACATATACGCAGCCCTCAAAAGAGAGCAGCTAGTAGATAACTTGTAGCTGTGAGGACTGCACAAAAGAGTAGACCTACACATTAATCTAATCTCTTATGAAGAGTGCACCCTCTTCCCAACTCATATTCACCCAGCAAAACTGTTCAAAGATGTGACACTTTACATAAGGCTTCATGAGTCCTTCCATAAAATTGCCCCATAATCAAGAACCTAGTTGCTGTGGTTACATTTGCTTTATCTGTACAAGTATACCTTATTGCCGTCCTTCCACCCTCTTTCACGGGCTCGTTTCTCCCACAATGTCGCAAGCTTACGCTCCTCAACCAGCTGTGCTTCTGCCCTTTCTCTGCTTAGCTCACAAGCCGCCACCCCGGCATTGCACTTCTCGGCCTCGACCCTGAATCTCAGTGAGGTCTTCTTAGCATCCTCTGTTAATGCCTTGGCCCGTGCCAAAGTTTCCTTCCCTACAGTTTCTTGTAAGCTCAGTTGCTCCTTCAACATATCCGATCTGCTCTGCTTCATATCATTTTCACCGCAATCTGTGTGGAAAAGAGACAGAGATTGACGAATTGACCACTTCGGACACAAGATTACCAAGGATTAGATTACAAAGCCTTACCAGTATCACTCCACTAAGATGAATACAAACATACTAACCTGCCTATAAGCCATCAGACACTCGGAGGTGCCAATGCAATCAAAGACTTGTTCATCATTAATTGTTCTTAACAAACGAAAATTCAGCCAGTTAGTCTGGATTTACTCAACACTAAAGTTCCAATACTTCTACTGAAAAAAAAAAAAAAAGCATAGAAAAAGAAAAATACGAAACGACTCGGACCATCATGAAAACATGTTCTTCCAATCATGAACCGAAAACTGATTCACTAACTCAATCTCTACCGTTAGACTTACCTGAAGCCGGGGGAAATATTGGTCTCTTCACAGGGCAAAAGCAAGAGCAAGAACCACAATAAGCTTGCGCGCGCAAACTGTAATTTGAGCGCTTGTAGTTGTATAATACTGACGATGCCAGGAAAAACACAATTAGAGAAACACCCAACAAAACCACAGCTCCTTTGAGCAGCTTTTGACTGCAGTATGCACGAACTCTTCTCCAAACCATAACTCCCCAAGAAAATCAACAAAGAAACACAAAAGGAAAAAGAAACTTTTGCAATCTCAAACTGAGATTAGCCTCCTTAATCTAGGATTCCTGTCGCTCTTTCTTAGAGAAGAAGTAATGTGAGCACCTTTCCATGCACACAAACCTAAAGCCAAAAAGAGCAAGAAAAGGCAAAGAAGAGAGAAAGCCAAGAGGACCCAGTAGAATTTTGAATTTAAAGGTTAGGAATTCAATCAAAATATGGAATCCTAGAGAGAAAAAACACAGAACTTAATTGGAATAAAAGCAGGATAAATATCAATGAACCGATTTCGATCGTCTGTTAGGGGTGACCATCTTAGAAGCAGATTCCAGTATATCCTTTTCTCTCCTTATTTTTCTTTTTCACAATTTTTTTGAATGCATTAATAATTTAAATTAAGTAGACTAAGCCTCATCTCTTTACCTATGCGATTATATCAGTCCAACGTCTCGTGTACGTTCTTTCGTTGGAGATCATCATAAATATAGAGGATGTCTTGTCTTGATATACATAGCTAACCAACGGCAATTTGAAGTTTTAGATAATTATTGTGATTAAATTATCTTGACTTGCCGATTGGATTGATAATTACAAACTGGAATTAATCACTCAGAACTATTCTTTTAACGGTGATGGGGCACCATGTAAATAAGATATAATTGTTGAAGTTTTTTTTTTCTAGGATTAATACGACAAAAAACCCCAAATTTGTATACCTGTAATAAATATATGTCATACTAACCTTTTGGTCACCGAAAAATTTAAACTGATACACTTATGGCAATTAAGTTATTACCATGTATCATCCAATTTTGCAATTTTATGTATAATTTTTTTTTTTTGGTAAAGGTAAGTATAATTTTATGTATAAATTTGACGAAATTAATGTAGGGTAAATATATCATGAGTGCGTCGATTTTCGATTTTTAGTGATTCAAAAGTTAGTTTGTGGTAAATTTGTACCGGTTTAGGGTTTTAATGACCCAAAAATCTGTTTTAGATAGATTTGTCACAAATTTACTAGTTTAGATCTTGTGGTAATAATTTTTTTTTTCCCAAATTTTCTATTGACTTGTCTCTTAATTTCATCTTCTTCTTTTTTCTTTTTAAGCAAAGGATTACTTAAAAAGCTCAAAAAAGGAAAAAAAAAAAAAGAAAAGAAAGAAGAAGAAAAATGAAGGATTACTTGCGTGAGAGGCAAGTTGATTACTACAAATTTGAGAAACCCATGTCTAGTTGTCGGTCGTTCTAAAATTTGAATCTTTTATCATCTACTTATAAAATATTTTTTTCTTCTGGGGTAAGGAAATCCACATGGATCCATCCAATTGGGTCATTCAAATGATTCTTTCGGTATGAAGAATTTTGCGATAATTCTCGTCACATATATGCATTAAGTTGGGCTGTTTCTAATTGTTATCTAATATGAAGGAGAATTTGGGATACGTTAATCTTCTATACTCTTTTTATGGTTATAATATAACATTCACTTGTTAATTGAATTTATGGTGATGAATCTGCGTCGACTCAATAACTATACTTTTAATGGTCAAAATACATTGTATAAAGCAAAGATCAAATAAGCCAAACTCTTTCTAGTGACTAAGTGAGATCAATTTGCTTCAGACAAGTCGGTCATGACAAGTCGAGAATTCCATGTCCATGGTTGGTCTTTTAGGAATTTATAATTCTCTCTCTCTCTCTCTCTTTTTATTTTTTTATTTTTTATGATACATATTTTATTTTTGGAATAGGATATTCGTGTACATCCATCAAGTGGGATCATATATAATTAGTTTCCTCATGGGATTTTCATCTGATGGAAACCGGACAGTTATTTTAAAGTGCGATTAAATTCAAATACAAACTAATGTCTCCGGGAAATTTATTAGTTAAGTTCACCTTCAATTTACAAGTTTCTGGTTTGCAATGAGATTTATATTCTTTTAAGAAAAAAGTTTATAATTTAACCAGAAAAATTTGAACTTCAATTTACAAGTTTCTGGTTGGTTTGCAATGAGATTTATGTTCTCATAAGAAAAGGTTAATAATTTAACCAGAAAAAAAAAACAAAAGAGGGAGGAAATAAAAGAAATGGAGACGCGGGGAATCGAACCCCGTGCCTCTCGCATGCGAAGCGAGCGCTCTACCATATGAGCTACGTCCCCATTCGTCGACTTTTGGGAAATTATATAATCAAATACTAAACTTTGTGATTCATCCTCATCTCTTCAAAACAGTTTCTTTTAAAGAACGTTTTAGAGAAACAAAAAAATCTAAAAAAAATTATGTTGATTATCGTTATCTCTTATGAAGCAATTAATCGAAGATGCGATGGTGATGTGTTTGACACATCAAGAATATAACCTCTCTCTATGTTATAAAGATATATTAGGGTATCGACTGTAAAATTTTGCTCGAACATTTGTAAAATCCGGGCCATTGAATTCTGAGAATATTACAATGTAATTATAACGCAAAAAGAAAAGAAAAAAGTAATTTGAAATTCTCAAGATGATTGTCTTATGATGTCACGCATACTTTATGAATTTCAATTTCTTATCATCATACATATGATTCAATTTAGTTTTTGAAAATCCATCGCAATAACTTTTCATTGTTCGAAACCCAAAAAGAAAAGGATAAATAAGAAAATTCAGAACAAAAGTGCATCAAACTTTAAAAATATATTTTAATTTTCAAGAGCACAGCAATTAAATAGGATTACTCATTGGACCAAACTGGTACATCTCTAAATTGTTGGATGTTTGGTTGTCATATAACGAGCGTAGAGGATTGGAGTTATAATAAATGTTACATCGTTTGATTTTGATGATATTATAACCGTCACTTTGTTTGACCGACACTATAGTAAAGGAGACGAATTATCCAAGTATCACGTGAGTTCGACAACAAACACGACATGATTATTAATCGTGCTTCATAGATCGACACGAACTTGACCCGAACATGATCGGTCTCAACCCAAACCCGCTGACTTCATGTTGTATTCGAGCCGTGTGATAATATCGTGTAAAAAATCTTTACCTATGCTTTATCCTCCTTAAGCCTTTTTAAGGACATGCCCAGGTCCGTGAGTCGTGTTATAATGTCGTGTCGGAAATCGTTACCCGTGCTCTGGATAGGATTATTAAAATTAATCCCTAGGAAAATTTGCAATAGTAGAAACGTATGAGCTCATGCAATAAAAGACGAACAAACATGGCCTAAGCTGCAAGGAGAGGTATTTGGCGGGGCCCAAATCAACTCATCGCGTTAACGAACATAACGACATTACATTTCGGTTCTTCTGCCGCGACAGAACGTGGGGGAAGAAGCAGGGGAGAGCCCCGAGCACAGCAGCGTCTGCTCGCTCCGTCGGACGACGACAGCATCGATCCTTCCGGCGCGATCCCTTCATCGGAATCTGCGAAGATCTCCGCCGTCGTTGCGCCCCCGCCATTCGACGACCCGACGTACCTCTGAGAGTCCCACCACCCCTCGGAAAACCTGAGATTTTTCATTCCCCTGTCATCGCTTCCCGTTCCGTTCCGACTCCCGCAACGCTTCTGATGGTTTGTGCGATAATGTTCGAGAGCTAATTGATGCGGTATGTTCGTTATTCGTGAAATCTTGCCTGTCGTGGGACTGCTGGCTTTGTGCGGAGAGATCCTGATCACCCTTCAGGTTCGACACCGATTGCGACGTCTGATCGGCGTGGTGTGATGGTCTCTGGGTGGTGTTGATTCGTTCATCACGTTTGGTGGCTTCTTCGGCCGGAGGGGCAGCAGGCCGACAGGGGTTCTGGCAATGGGGGAAATCATGAACGGATTTGTGTTGCAAGTGCTTCTTTTAACAGGTACCTGTCTTACTTGTCGAAGTTTATTGGAGAATTCTGATGGTGCTGGAGCATGGTGGCTCTGGGATGACAGGGTCGGGCTTACCGCGACGTAGTTTTGTTCACTAACAGGGATTCAATGAGATTGTGGTAGGTGATACGAGGGATGAGTTATTAATCATTGTGTGCATATGCATAGGTATAGTGTTCGAGGATGATGGATGGTCTATCTGTTCGGTGTCGCTTTGGTTGTTTTAGGTTGTCAAGATATGATATTGGATGGATAAGAAAAGCGAAAGTCCTGAACGTTTCGTCCGTCGGTCGATTGAGTCACTAACATTTTACTTTGTCATGATGGCTTGATTCCTCATGGGTTTTCATGTAATGCTTTTACTTGGCTATTCTAATGGAACTTCATATTCATTTCGTGATCTCTCCAGCTGCTTTACTCAGTTGGAATCTGATATCTCTGGTCGATTTGTCGGCTTTTCTTATCATGCAGTTCGATGGTTCAAAAGCAGGTAAAAAGCTGTACTACCATTTCTCTTCGCAATGTATTCATCTCCTAATCAATACTATCTTAGGAGAGGTTTTATATTGACGTTATTGTCGTTTGTCCATTGTAGAGTGCTTTCTATCCTCGAAACAGCACAAAAGGAAATGTTGTTTTTTAGTTTACTTTCTAATCATCCTTATCTTCTGTTGGTAGCGGGGATGCTACTTGCCTGACTGAATGTGTAGTGAACTTCACTTTCACTCTATGGTACTTTTTTTGTACGGGTTGTATGCCTATGCCGCTTCTACGTCTCTTTTACTAGTGCCATCCGCGCCCCCCTCTACTTGAGCCATTGAAAAAGTTAGATATTGCTTTCATGGAAAAGAACCACGACAAGCACTTCTAACATTCAATGAAGGATATGAAAATAAATGCTTAAGATAAATATCAGCATGCACAAAGGCGGTTGTGCTTACTAGCTGGAAGTTCTAGAACCTTTTATGTGCTGCCATTTTTCTAACCTTCTAATGTCCTCATGCCTTGCCTCTTGCGGGTCTCCAACTTGCTTTGTGCTAGTTCAAGTTATTCATTCGAACAGACCCTCACAGTTAGAGCAGCCATTTCTTTGGCCACACCAGTTTCCCGTTCTTGTATTCCTGTTCTCCTCTGTTGCATTTTCGCATTGCATGTTCTTCTTATTAAGTAGCAAGTGATACTCTCCATTTTCCTTGGACTTGTATTTTTCTGGGGAAGTGTTTTCTTTTCACAGTTGGTTTTTAAGATTGTCAGGAGAATTATCTTGTCGTAACTTTTGACGATAATGGATTGTTGGTCCAACTCTCTTTCCTTTGCCATAAAGGAAATTATTTTGATGATGTTAAGTATGACGTCATCTGTGCTGCTATCAGGTTATCTATCCAAGAGGCACCATTTGGTATCATATTTTATTTGCATGTTCTCCTTTCTGGCTGTCTTTTTACATGCCATATTCCACTTCATATGGGCTATTGAGGGAGATCAATGGTTTGCAATCAATTTTAAGTGGGCAAAGCTAGCCGGATTTGAAAGGTAACCTTTATAAGTATTAATTTCTTGAAATTATTGCAAAGATCATCAGTAATGCTTCAGTGATACACGGTCATAACAAAATTTGGTTTAAGTTTTGCAGAATTTACTCATGGACACCGCCTTCTGAATTGTACTTTTTGGTCATTCAAATATCCATAGCTTTTGTTGCTCTAAGGAGAATATCAGGGGGTAGGCTTGGACAAGATTTGCGAGGAGATTCTTGTTTGGAATGTTTTTGTTCTTCTCGTGGCTACATAGGTTGGTTTAAGTTTAGTATGCATGATAAAGTTTCAGTTCGTTATCTGGAACTTCGTATTGTTTAATTACCATGCAATTGCATTTTAGTTTCTTCTTCGCTAAGGATAAATCATGGTATTGATCAAGACAGTTCTATAAAAGAAAACGTCACATAAATCTGTATGTAACATATAGAATATTAAATCAACTGAGTAGTACTGATTAAAAATAATCGAGTAGATGGTTGTCTGATTATGGTATAATTTCTTTCAAAGGGTCTCATCTCAGAACGTCATGCTGCCTGTTGTTGCCTGCTGTACAGTTAGCCGTGGGGATAAGTAGCCCATCGTGGACTTCTTTCCCATTTTTTATTTGTAGCTGCATTGGCCTCGTGGATTGGTCTTTAACAAGCAACTTTCTTGGGCTCTTTCGGTAAGTCGTCCACATTTCACCTTCCCAGATCAGCAGCTCTAGCTTCAGCGACTACTCTCCATACTTTATACTTTTAAATCTACTGATTACGCTCAACATTCCATTTCAAGGTGGTGGAGGTTTCTTTTGCTTTATGCAGGTTTCAACATTCTCCTGTTGTATAGCTACCAACTTCCGATCGAGTTTTCTGAACTTTTTGTGAGGATCGCTGACTTTGTTGGCTTGTACAAAATAACTGCTAAATCAGACTGGTCACAACTGTGTTGTGGTGTCTCTCTCCTATCCTTCTACATATTGGTGAGCAGATCCTGTTCAGGATGAGACTTCCTTCACTAAGTTGTCATTCTTGACTCTAGCTTCTTGCTGATGGTGTCCTACATAGATCCATCACTTATGTCTAGTGTGACAAATTCGAAAACAAAAAATTAGGAAAATAACAGGAGAGGCCTCAATCAGGGGACATCTCAGACAAATCTTCAAAATCATTATAAGCTTCATGATTGGAGCTATGGAGAATGCATAATTTGAATATATTCACAACTGGCCTGCAAAGGCTTATTAATTTTGAAGTTGTGGCTCCTCCCTGTACTGGAATATGATTTACTGGTAGAATACCTACTTTACTGATCAGCCAAATATTCCCCCAGCCTAGTACTTCACTTTTCATGCAACGACCTCTAGTTCTTCTGGGTTAGTATGCGAGAGGAACTGTCAATGGCTCTAATTATACGTGAGACGTTTGAGACAAAAACATCTAGGGTCTCAGGTGTGAGAAACTGGTTTCTTGCCAATAAGACATGCATATCACGGAGCTCTACTCATCTTATTAAAAGTTCATCATAAGTAAAGAGAATCATCTGTTGCAGAACTCACTGCTTAGACAGAAGTTAGCTTGTACTGCCAACACCTTATGGACTATCAAGTTGAAGTTTTCTTTCATTCTCTCTATAGATTAATATGTAGGATATCATAGCATAAGCATACATGTTACTAAGTCATGCATGAACTAGTCCATATATGTTTCTTCTTGAGTAGTATTATCTGCTTTCCAACCTGATGAAGTTCTTAATCGTCACCTTTATTACTGCACTTCTCAGCTATCATTAATTCGTGACTATCTTGAAGACATGGAAGTCATAATGTCCACTTGGGAAAGCGATTTAACAGAGCCGCTTCTTCTCTCAAAGCAGTCCTTTTTAGTCAGCGGATCAAGGTAAAGTTCATAGTACTTGAAAGTTCAAGGTGCTTTTCAGAACCAAGGACTCTCTTGTATTTTAATAGATAGGTCATTTTGTGGAAAAAGAAAACTGTATGACTTCAATTTTTCTTTAGGAAACTGAAACATGATATATAACAAGCTCAATGGATACATCAATATTTATGCATGTCCCCTGGTGGCTATATTTACAATTATTTGATGACAGACAACTGAACTAGTCAAGTGGACGTTTGAACCAAAAAGAGCTCTGAGAGTTCTGTCCTCCTCTATATTTGTTCCTCTTGTAAATTATGATCATTTGTCTGTATTAGAGGTTCAGCTACTCAAAAATTTTTTCCATAAGTTTTGGAAGTGTAAGTTGCTCTTTGGGAGCATGATCAATCTCTACTCCCTGAGAGGTAAAAGGAATAATAGGAAGTTTGTTGGGGGTCAAGGAACCACAGGAAGTGTTTTTCATTGTGAGAGGTGTCAAAAGTAGAAGTTTCGCCAACCTTTTGAAAGCAAAGATGTCTAGGACTATTTGGAAAAGTACAACACATCCAGCAGAAAGGGGAACGACTTGGTGTTATTAGTGACACGCTGATTTATTTACTTACCTAGAGTGGTTCGGCTTGTGCTTCTATTGATTTTTGGTGGCATTTTACTTGATTAGGCACCTTGGGTATGGCAGTTCGATGCTTTTTTTCTTTTCTTTTTTTTTCCCAATTCATCTCCACTGCTGCAATAAGTGTGCATCTCCACCCTACAGTTCCTGTGTTGTGAGAGAGTTGGAACTGGCAGTGATGTTATATACCTTTTTTGCATCTTGTAAATCTTTTTCTTACTAACATGTCATCTCACTGAGTGAACTGTGAGACTATCTGCAGTAGACACGCTTATAACCTACCATCTAATGTTTCACAGTGAGTTATAACGTATCTACTATTCTATGTAGATTTTTCACTATAATTTTTTGAATTTGCAGGTCTAAGTTAAGGTACAGTAACCTATCAGGGAGGAGCGTTTTCCAGGCATTTAGCATCAACTTTTTCACTTATGGATTTCCGGTATGAGTTCCACATCTGTTTCTCTGGAATCTCATTATCACCTAAAGGACTCATCTCTAAAATCAAGAGTGCCTCGTAGCCAAAAAAAAAAAGAAGGAAAAGTTAAACTACTTCTGTGCGAGGAACATTAGATTGATTGCTTGCATAAGAAGCAAAGATCATGGAGAGCCCAACGTACCCACTCCAGAAGACTAGCCATTGTTAGAGCCAGGGGGCTGGAGTTACTTCCTTAAGTAGCTTCACATGTGTAGGCCATATGGAAAAAGATGGTTATCAGGGGAAGAAAGTGTTGGTTTTATTGATTCGGAATAAAAATGTAAAAAAATGAAACATCTATGTCATGCTAGTTATAAACAATTAACTTTTTAAAATCCTCTTATAGTTACAATATCTGATTCATAAATATCAGGTAAAAAAGATATTCATTTCAGTCGATAATTATGTTGATCTCATCTGTATAGTGTAGATAAGCTGCATGTCTTTGAACCCTTTCGATTATTATGAATTCTTATAGCACGGGCAATGAAAATGACCTGAATCATCCACTTAAAGCTTGCTTTGGAATATGCAGGTTTTATTGCTATCTCTGACATTTTGGAGCTTCTGCTTTGCAAGTTTATGTTCTTTCGGACTACTTGCTTATGTTGGCTATGTCTTGTATGCCTTCCCTTCTGTGTTTCTCTTCCATCGGTTAAATGGCTTGCTTCTCGTATTTATTCTCCTCTGGACTGCTAGCACTTATGTCTTCAATTTGGCATTTGCTGTCCTCAATATGAAACTGCGGAAGGTATTTTCAGCTATCTTTTGCTCCGGTGGCTTGCTTAGCATCACAATTTATTTGTCTTGCGAACCATTATTGCAGGATATGGAGATTTGGGAAACTTTTGGCTTGTGGCATTATTCCATTCCCGGATTTTATCTGCTGGCACAGTTTTGCCTTGGATTTCTAGTTGCTCTGGGTAATCTTGTGAACAGCTCCGTCTTCCTCTTTTTGTCTAATCACGACAGACAGCTTGGCAATGACAACCATTCTGTAGAAGGTAAAATAATGGTGTTCAGTTGGTAATTAAGCTAGTTCCTGGAACTCTAGGTTGAGATGTTTGCTAGGATTTTTATTGTACTTGGACTTGCATGCTTGTGACTCCTTTTTGATCTTTCAGAGAGAGGATCCAAAGGGCACGGGACACTAAAAAATTCAAATTACCTTAATTAAGACTCACCCATTACTAATTACTAACACCACTAAATATATTGCAACAGTACCCCTCAAGCTGGTACGTCCAGCTTGCAACTAACAGGTACAGTTCTCTTCAAGAATTTGCGTCTCAGACAGAAAAGATGATATCTGAAAGAGTGTGGCGAGTTTGATTGTGACTCGATCGAAAGTCTAGGATGACGAGGGATGTTGTAGTGGATAGTGAATCCACCTCTGAGAGCACAAGATTGGAGGCACAGTGTTGATGGCATTGAACGAGGAAGGTGGGCTTAGGAGCGTGACATTGAGGAAGGATAGACTTTTTTGTTACTAATTTCAGGAAGGAACAAAAGTTGGGGCTTTAGATTTGGGTTCATCTCTCCTGGTTACTTTGATACCATGTAAATATTTTAGGATCTTCAAGAGAGAGGGAGAGAGAAGAGATTAAGAGGCTTCATCTTTACTCAATAGCTTAATGAAAGAGTACATAAGATGACTGCAATTATAAAGCATAGGAGACATCCAAAAACCCTAATTACTTTAATTAAGACTCACCTACTAACTACTATAGCACCACTAAATATCTCTTCAACACTAATGAAACCCATTCAACATCGAATTCTGCCAAATTCAGCTGACACGATCATCCTACAGCGCCACAATATGATGCAGATAAACTTTAGTCATGTCAAAACCTACAAGGACTCTGCTGTGGAAAAATTTAGCCAATGTGAATAACGTTGGAGTATGATGCAAATAAGATTTAGCCAATGTGGATAACCGTGAATATTTATGTTGGAAAAAAGTTTATTTATGCCATACTTTGAAGGCCATGTCAGCTGAATTGGGCGCGGTTTGATGTCTAAGAGACTTGATTAGAGAACTTGTGAACATAGAAGGACTTGATTTGATAAATTAGAAGTATAGGTATTTGATTAGAAAATGCGTAAAAGTACAGGGATGAAAGGTAGCATTCATCCTATCAAAGAACAGTTTTGACACATCTTAGCCAAGCAAGAAGAGCACGGTCTTACTTTTTCCATTTGGCCATCCTCTCACTAGAGGAAAGAAACACAGATAAATTCATGGAAAAAAGAAAATTAGTCTTCATTCGTTTGGTTGTTCATAGACAATGAGTAATACCCTGCATGTCTTAATTTCATCAAGTGTCCAAGTCTTTGACTTGCGATCTCCTATTTTCTTTGAGGATGCTTAGGAAGTTCCAAGAGAATTTATTCTAGGATATATGGATAAAAAAGAAGAAGAAAAGAATTATGAAATTCAGGAAATTAGTCAGTCAGAAACCAGCTTTTCACCCCAGTAGACGTCTAACGTTAGGTAATGTCGGAATCCATCTCCCTCAACTGAATATGATGAGGGTAATTCAGTCCTAGTCATACCTTGGTGTGATGTACGGGGGGTAAAATTTGTCCTGGTCCTTCATTGTCATGCGAGAAAGGTGAGACTTATCTAATGTTCTTAACTTCTAACGTTAAAATTAAACTGTTATCATCTGAGCTCTTAGGAATTCTTCTGCCACTCTGATCCATACCGTCGCATTTTTGACAGACACCACTTTTCTTTTTTCATGTCCAGAATGTTAGGGTCTGTTTGGTAATGTTCCGGGAAACAATTTATTTTTAGAAATAGTTTTTTTCTATTTCTATTTCCGAGAACAATTTCTCAATAAAAGAACGCGTTTGATAACCATATAAAATTTCTATTCTTAGAATGAAAAAAAATATAGAAATGCGTTTGGTATGATTAATAATGTATAATTTCTTTTAAATTTTTCTTATTTTTCTTTATTGCTACCACCGCTAATCGTCGCCACCTGCCGCTGACCATTGCCGTTGCCGACCGTTGCCGCCAGCCACTGATGACCGCTGACGATGGACCTTTGCTTGCCGCCACCACCCACCGCTACCGACTGCTGATTGGGGCCGGCTAGAGGCGATGGTCATCGATGCCGGTCGGCGTCGGCCAGCCGGCGGGCGGTGGCGGCAACCGTCATTGGCGGTGGGTGTGGTAGTCGGTGATGGCGGTCGGTGTTGGTGACGGCGGCCGGCTATCGGCTAGTCGGCGAGTGGTGGCCTCAATGGTCATTGGCGGTGGGCCGTGGCGAGCGGTAGCGGCGGCGACGGCGGTCGGCCGACGATCGATTGGTGGGCAGGCGGCGGGAGGCGGTTGGCTGACGGGCAGCGGGCAACGGGCGACGGCGGCCGGCCGGCAGTGATGGCCGGACAGCAGGGGCAACGGCAAAGGGAAGGGACACCAAGGAAGAAAAAAAAAAAAAAAAAAAAAAGAAAAAATAACTCATTTCTAAGTTACTTTTTTTTTTTACTTCTTATTCTGTTCCAAATCTATTTCCCAGCGAATTTTCTATTCCGGGGAATAGAAAAATCAATTGACATTATCAAACGGATTTCTATTTTTTGGGAGGAATAAAAACGATACCAAATAGGGCCTTACTAGCTATTGCTTACATGTAATACTATACAGTGGTCCAAAAACACTAATTTCGGCTTTCGTTTCAGGTGAAGAGGAGATGAAAGTTTTTATTGTGGCTACAATAGCATGGGGGTTGCGTAAATGTTCCCGCACAATCACATTGTGTTTAATATTTCTCATTGCAGTCAAACCTGGCCTATTCCATGCTGTATACAGTAAGTTTATGGACCTCTGGGTTCATTTCACCTACTTTAGCTATTTTCCGGTGGCCTCTGAAGCACATTTTGCGTAGGATTGTATGATATCATCAGATGCTTCTGATATCTTAGCCCATTTAAGCAGTCTTCCGTGTCCATTTATCTGCAATTTTTTCAGGACTATCCTGCCTTGAGCTTACTGCTGCCTATTTTGCTTTATATGCCAGTGATATATTTCCTGGTGTATCTTTTAAGCCACAGCATCAGCAAAAAGAAATGCCAGTACCTGATACTTCTTTGCGAGGTGCATTTTGCTCTGCTATATATTCTTCACCTTAATCTCATCTCAAAAGTCTTGGATCAGAAAGGGTCATTTGCTGGAGAAATTCTGAAACAACTAGGTGAGGTGATCACATTTGAGGTGCCCATTTTTTCAAGTACCAAGACAGTGCACCTTTCCTGGCAGATGAGATTGTAAACATATATTCTTTATTGCACGTGTGCATGTGAAGTTCGATATATCATGTTTACGTAGTGATCCTTTTCTGTAGGCAATTTATGAGTTTCCTTTTCAGGTCTTTACAAATGTGATCAGAATGGCCATTTGTTGAAGATAGCGATGCTTGGATGCTTTTGTGCCCTTCACAATCATGGGATTGAAATTCTATTCAGATTTTCAAATGTGGTGCAGCAAACACCCTTCCCACCCATTGGGTTTAGTATATTGAGAGCTGGTTTGATCAAATCAGTTCTGTTTTCTGTGTACACTTCACGATCCTGTGAGAGGCAACATGAATTTTCTTCTAATGGTACAGCTTCTTCTAAACCAAACTTTCTCTCAATGACCATTGCAACCATTCTAGTTGTTCGAATGGACCTTCAATGTTGAATGATCAATACATGCAGCATTTGTGGAAATTAAGAAATTATTAGAAGTGAAAAATCTTAGCTAGTTGAGTAATTCCTTTTATTTCTTCTTCTGTCAATTAATATGTTTGATTGAAAAGAGGCTTAATATCAAACCCATGGGTTGGTTTAATTTTAAAGGGTTGACTTGTCTATGTAGTTTGGCACATGGGGTAAGTTTGATTCCCCACACCATCAAGTGCAAACAACTTCAAGTTTGGGCCACCGATCCTGGATTTGGTTTGTGTCATACCTGATCAGTTAGTGCTTCATGAGCCTAGGTTTTACCTAGCTGGATTTCTTTGTCATAATAAAAAAAAAATGAAAAAAAAAGAGACTTAGTAGGATGCTCTCGTGTAGAAGAGATCCAAAATTGCATGAATGGAAGGTAACGTACATTAGTTTCACATTATAGAAATAGCAATGTCCCACAAGAAAAGTGATTTACTTGACTTGTTATAGTTGCCATTGCCATCTATATATTGACCTCCGGGTTAAACTGTCAAAAAACATACTCAACTCTGGAGTTCATCCTAGAGGAGACAAGAAAGCATCTACATATCTCATTTTCTTACAGCTGCCCGTCAAGGAGAGATCACAGCTGCTGCAATCGAGTTTAGCCACAAGGTTGTGTCTCATTTAGATCATACTATCCAGTAAAATTAATTGAATTACCAGATTTAAGCTAATTTAGGTGAGGCCTAACTGCTCTGAGTAGTCTCTGCCCTGGTAAGTTGAGTTACTTTGTGACTTCTGTAGAGATCTCAGCTGAAATTTCTTTATAGAGTTTGCTTATTCTTTTGAGAAGAATTTGCCAGACAGTTTTTCCCGCAGTCTTCATGTAAACTTACTCTATGAGCAGTCATTGATTTGATTGTAGATTTTGAGCATATCTGAACATGACAACAGTCTGCAAAATTCATGAAAATCAACAATTCCAGGACCTTACCTTGTTTTTCTCTTTTTTTTCAGAGAGGAAGATAATGATACATTTGGGTGCTATTGGTCAGAAGTTTCTTTCAGTATATCGGTCATGTGGAAGCTACATTGCATTTTTGACTATTCTTGTTGCACTATACCTAGTTACTCCAAACTATGCTTCATTTGGTTACTTATTCTTTCTTCTGTTTTGGATCATTGGGAGGCAACTTCTAGAAAAGACAACAAAACACCTCTGGCTTCCTCTAAAGCTATATGCAATTGCAATCTTTGTGTTCATTTATTGTTTGAGCGTCTTTGACAAGATCCGGCCATGCTTTACCAACTTGATAGATCTTCATGCGGTCTTTGGCTATAATCCAGAGGCTTCACCATTGGAGAATGTGCGGCAGTCTCTAGCTGTGCTTGTTGCCATTCAACTGTTTAGCTATGAGAGGAGATGGAGCAAACATACCATGTCGACTAACAGCAATGCAACAATTAAAAGGATTATTACTTTCTTGAAACGGCTCCTCATCTTGCATGTTGAGAAGATACTATATCTTGCCGTGCTATACACGTCCTTGTCCCCAATCAGTGCGTTTGGTTTCCTGTATCTTCTTTTCCTGGTGTTCTGTTCAACCCTACCAAAGTCCTCTCGGATCCCATCAAAACTATTTTTAGTTTACTCAGGATGTATTGCAATGACTAAATATCTTTTCCAAATATGGGGTGATGAGGCAGAGATGTTCCCAGGTCAAAAGAATTCCTATATTTCTCTTTTTCTGGGTTTGCAGATTTATAAACCTGGTTTCTGGGGGCTGGAATCTGGGTTGAGGGGGGAAGTTTTAGTTATTTTTGCATGTTTGCTTCACTACAACGTCTTCCACTGGCTGGAGAAAATGCCACATGAAAGAAGTGTAGGAAGATGGGATGAGGCATGCGCTTTGTTTGGGACGGCAGATGAAATTTTAAGTGAAGTCTGCAATCTTACCAAAGAAACCGCTTCAAGCTTCAGCCCATTACTAGATAACGGGAGACACATGCCAAGTCACTCTTGGGCATCTTCTAGCTCCAGTATATCTGAAAATGTGTCTCCTATATCCTCTGGAAATAGGGGTCCTCAAGGTAGAAAAAGCAAAGAGTACCTATACGCCTATTTCTGGGAAAGCTGCAAGGGAAGCAATAAGTGGAACAGAAAGAGGATTCTCTTCTTCAGAATGGAGAGACTTCACAAGCAAAAGAAGTTACTGGAAATATATTTGAAGCTTTATATAGAGAACATTTTTAGCCTTTTTGGGCTGGAGATAAATATGGTTGCGTTACTTCTTGCCAGCTTTGCAGTGTTAAATTCTATTTCTTTGTTATATGTTGCATCACTCGCTGCTTGTGTTCTTCTACATCGAAATGTTCTAAAAAAGCTGTGGCCTATGTTCGTTTTTTTGTTTGCTTCGATCGTCACTCTTGAATACTTGGCCCTGTGGTCAAACTTGATGTCCAAGAAACAAGATGAGGGAGGCAAAGCACAAGTGAGGTGTCATGACTGTTGGAGGTTCTCTGATCACCATTTTGAGTTCTGCAAGAGCTGTTGGCTTGGTACGTTCATCAATTTTAAATGCTCTTGATTGTTTTTTGGTTGCAATTCTCCTCCAATTTCTGACACTAATGAGGAGCACATGGATCACTCTTTTCTGGCATTTTTACAAGTCTCTTTCCAGCTTTTCAAGTGAAAGATTAAGATTTATAGAAATATGCCTTGATTCTCATTTTGGGGATTTTCTTAAGCTTGTTTAGCTTTTCTTCTGGCCAAATATGCTTGTTTAACCTTCGTCCATGAACAAGTAATTTAAGTAAGTTTCTATAATTTTTAGTTTGCAATTTTTGGAAACCATGGTATGTTAGAAATATTTGAAGGTCTCCTGTTGCAAAAATTTCTTTTTGGAAGTTGATTGTATTTTTATCAGAGACTATTCTAGAGAATCATCTCCATTTTTCTGGGAATCAGTTCTAAAGTTTATTTTGAGCTGCCATGTACTTTTTGCAGGAGTAATAGTTGATGATCCCCGAATGCTTATCAGCTATTACATGGTTTTCATGTTTTCGTGCTTCAAGCTTCGTGCTAATCACTTGTCGGATCTCCCACGATCCCAGATGTATCAACAACTCATTTCTCGATGCAAGAACACATCTCTGTTGAGTGATCTCTCTTTTGAAACAAAAGAGTTGTGGACACTACTCGACTATTTGAGGCACTACAGTTATTGCCATTTACTGGATCTTGTTCTCGCTTTGATATTGATCACAGGAACCCTTGAATATGATGTGCTTCACCTAGGTTACCTTGGCTTTGCTCTTATCTTTTTCAGATTGAGGCTTGATATTTTGAAGAAGAAGAATAGGATCTTCAAATTCCTAAGAATTTACAATTTCTCCCTAATTGTCCTTTCTCTTGCCTACCAATCTCCTCTAATTGGAAATTATATTGAGGCGAAATTCACAACAGTTGATTCCATAGGTCAAGTCATTGGCTTTTATAAGTATGACTATGGTTTCAGAATTACCTCAAGATCTGCACTTGTTGAGATAATCATATTTATGCTAGTATCACTTCAGTCGTTCATGTTCTCCTCCCAGGAGTTTGACTATGTATCGAAGTATCTTGAAGCAGAACAGATTGGTGCCATAGTGCGTGAACAGGAGAAGAGGGCTGCTTGGAAAACTGCACAGTTGCAGCATATACGTCGGTCTGAAGAGCTGAAGCGCCTGCGAAACTTGCAAGTAGAGAAGATGAAATCTGAGATGCTCAACTTACAAATTCAGCTCCAAAGCATGATTCCCCATGCAAATAGTGACAATAAGTCTCCAAAAATTCATGGCCTTCAGAGGAGGAACTCAATTAAGACTTACAAACCTAATAGCTATCCTGGGAAGGGGGAAGGCAAGTTCATGCAGCAGGGTTCTGATCCGAGCTTTAATTTGGTATCCGCCTTTGAAATGAATGAATCTAAAAGTCCACCAACCAGGGACCCAACTAAACTCTTGTTGGAGTCCCTCCCTGAAATATCAAAGCATGGGGAGAGAGATCTAGACACAGGGTTATGGGATTTGGAGGGTAGTAAAGCGAACTTCCAAGACAAGGAAAATCCGCTAATTTCTGCAGTACATCTGATTGGTGATGGAGTTTCTCAAGTGCAATCTATTGGGAATCTTGCAGTTGCCAATCTTGTCACTCTTTTGAACATAGAAAACGAAAAACAAGAAATGGATGGCCAGTCTTCTGAGGATGAGGTTTATTATGAGATCGAGAGTCAAAACATAGACTGTGAACAAGTGGAACAAGCGTTTGTTATGAGATCTGTGAATGAATTGACAGCTTCTGGTTCTTCATGCCTTCAACTTGGAGTGATCATCCGATACATGTGGGCTCAAATGCGGTCAAACAATGATGTTGTCTGCTACTGCTGCTTTGTCCTGATATTTCTATGGAACTTTAGTCTTCTCTCCATGGTCTACTTGACAGCTCTGTTTCTATATGCTCTTTGTGTAAATACCGGTCCAAGTTACATGTTCTGGGTCATCATGCTTATATACAGCGAGGTGTGCATTCTACTTCAGTATGTATACCAAATCGTCATCCAACACTGTGAATTGTCCATCGAAACCGAGTTCCTTCAAAAAATTGGATTTCCTGCACACAAGATTGTGTCATTCTTTGTGATTGGCAACTTGCCTCTTTTTTTGGTTTATATCTTCACTCTCCTACAGACCTCCATTACAGCAAGAGATGGTGATTGGCAAACAGTCACAAAGTTCAGTATTCAAAGGAAGAGGAACAAGAGACAGGGAGAAGCTTTAACTAATTATAGCTGCAAGGAAAGAATATGCAGGCTGATTTTATTTGCAGGAAATTCAATTAATCAATTTGTTAGAGGCCTTTATAGGTACTGGAAATCTCTGACAGAAGGAGCAGAAACTCCTCCTTACTTCGTCCAAGTTTCCTTGGAAGTTAAGCAGTGGCCTGAAGATGGCATTCAACCAGAGAGGATTGAGTCAGGAATGAATAAGTTACTCAGAATTGTCCATGATCAAAGATGCAAAAAACCTTATAATTTATCCCCAGCAAGCAGGATCCGTATCCAGAGTATCGAAAGAAGCACTGAAAAACCTAATATTGCTCTGGCTGTGTTTGAGGTCCTGTACGCATCTCTTTCGACAGAATCTACTCCAGCTGCTTGGCATAAATCACTAACTCCAGCTGCTGATGTTTCTCATGAGATTCTAATAAATAGAGGGGCCGGTATTCTAGAAGAAGTTGGATTTCCTTACCCAATAATTTCTGTGATAGGTGGAGGCAAGCGAGAGATAGACTTGTATGCCTACATTTTTTGTGCAGATTTGGCTGTTTTTTTCCTCGTTGCCATTTTTTACCAATCGATCATAAAGAACAAAAGTGAGTTCCTTGAAGTTTATCAGCTTGAAGATCAGTTTCCAAAAGAATTTGTCTTTATCCTAATGGTAAATTTTTGTTCTTTTATTGGATGCTAAATCCATCGCATTACAATGTGTGCTTGATAGTCTTGCTTGAACTCTTTCTGGTACAATTAATACTTTCACACGGTTACTAAGTCACATACTTGTTCCAGTTTGCCTGATTATATTTAGATGTGCAGAAAAGTTCAAGGTCTAGTGTCATTTTTATCACTGCAATTTCCATAAAAAGGAGTAGTACTTTTTGGCAAAAATGTTCACAATTCTGTACTGAATCTTTGTTACATATGTCCTCTAATCTAGAACTTATAATCAATGAATCCAGAAGAGGATATGTAACCCCAGAACTGAGGCAAAATTATAGTATGTTGACATAGTAGTGTATGATTCCGTGTCTATTCTTCTGAAATGTATTTGGTGCTTTCCCCTTTGCAGGTAGTCTTTTTCCTGATTGTACTTGATCGGGTTATATACCTTTGCTCCTTTGCCACTGGAAAAGTCATTTTCTATCTTTTCTCGCTTGGCCTTTTCACCTACTCAATCACAAAGTATGCTTGGTATACAGCACTGCCAAATAAGCATACTGGGAGGTTCGCGCTTCGTGCCATCTTTCTCACCAAGGCAGTTTCTCTGGCTCTGCAGGCTGTCCAAATCCGCTATGGGATTCCTCATGAAAGCACATTATATAGGCAATTTTTGACCAGTAGCGTTTCAAAACTAAATTTTTGGGGTTTCCGGCTGTATCGAGCACTTCCGTTCCTCTATGAACTGCGATGTGTGCTTGATTGGTCCTGCACATCTACATCTTTGACCATGTATGACTGGTTAAAGGTACTAGTGCTGCATTCTCCCCCTCTCTCTTAGTTTCCATTTTGTGTGCTTTTATAAGCCATCAATATATATATGAGTGAAAACTTCTGCTTCTCTTTCCCTCTTGTGTGCTCACCAGCATTTAATGAGTTATACTTACCAACATAGTTCATAGAATTGGCTTGTCATGTTCTCTCTCTCTCTCTCTCTCTCTCTCATATGCATGGTTTAACAAGGTGACAACTGCTACGGGCTGTTTCATTTTCTTCTAAAGTGAGGATAAGTTCCTAGCATAAGTGTTGCTTCATGATCGGGGTGGATGGAACATCAATGAAACTTCTAAAGTATGAGAACATTTTTCCAGAATAAACTTGCAGCAAGCAAGCAGGCACACAGAGCATAAGCACACGTACACACACAAGGAGCACACATACATCTGAGAAACTTTTTTCAAATTTTAGTTTTTGGTTGTTATATGCTGAGGAATTTATTTAGCTGAATCTGATATTAGTTTTATCCCCAGTTGGAGGACATTCATGCCAGCTTGTTTCTTGTCAAATGCGATGCGGATTTGAACAGAGCCGGACACCAACATGGACAAAAACAAACTAAAATGACAAAATTCTGGGGTGGAATATGCCTATTTTTTGTCTTACTGTGCGTTATCTGGGCACCTATGCTGGTAAGGCAAAGCACCATATATGAACGGATTAAGCATAGGGGATAATTGTGCTTTCTGCCTTTACCATTCTTCTCCAGGCATCATTTTCATCTGTTCTCCTTTTGATGGCTTAGCTTAGTAAAATTACTGGCATCTTATTAGTACATTTCTCCTTTGACATTAACATTGGTTCTATGTCACATGATATGTTGCTATTATTTTTCTGCACAGTGAATCTGCTTCATGATGTGAGAAACATGCAGATTACCATTTAGGACTGTGGACTGCCCATGGTACTCTGAGTTAAGAGGCTCCTCACTCTTAATTTAACATCAGGATAAATTCTTTCGACGTTCTGTTAGAATTTAGTTCTTCCGATATAAGTTATTTGACCGAGTTTAAGTTCTGAAGTGTATATATGGTCTCGCAAGTCACAATGACAAACCACTCCTTTGTGTTGTCTGAGGTTTGGCTCTCTGTTTCAAGAGAGAAGGGAGTTGTGTCATTCCTCTTTGATGCCATTTCTTGTAAATTCAGCAGTTGATCTACCTGATTATGAATGCTTCATGTGTTGGACAGATGTACAGTAGTGGCAACCCCACAAATATAGCAAACCCTATTAAAGATGCAAGTGCTCGAGTCAAAATAGAGACAGAAAGTGGAAAACTAACTTTGTTTGAGACCACTTTGTGTGAGAAGCTATCATGGGATGAGCTTGATTCATATCACAACTTGGACCCTCTAGGTTATTTGAGTGCATACAATGTGAAAGATGTTCAAGTAATCTGCTGCCAAGCTGATGCAAGTACCTCATGGCTTGTTCCTCCAGTGGTCCAGGCCAGGTTTATCAATTCTCTTAGATGGAGCATGAAAATCACCTTTTCTTGGCAATTGACAAGAGACAGACCGAAAGGAAAAGAAGTAGTGAAATACGAATTAGATGTTGACGATATTAATCTTCCAAGCTCATCAGAAGTTATGGAAGTTCTGAATGGTACGGCCAGCAGTTTTAGAATTTATGATGTCTATCCTAGATTCTTCCGTGTCACAGGTTCCGGTGATGTGCGACTTCTTGAGCCAGTGGTATGCCATTCTTTGCTATACATAATACATGCTAGTAAAATTTTCTAATGGAACTAGGATTTGATTTCATCAATTCTTGAGTCTAAATATCAAATAAGAAAAAGACATTGATCATGCAGGTTGCCTCAGTTAGTGGAGATCTTGTTCTAAATCGTGGCCATCCTGGATGGTGGTCATTTCATGATACTGATGCCCCCAATATCAGGGGATGTGGGACTTTGGCAGGACCCATGGCAATAGTCGTTTCTGAAGAAACACCACGTAAGTTTTGAATATTTATCATGAGTGGGGATTTGTGTGCTGTTTCTTTCGATAATTCACTTCTGACAAAGTTAATTGAATTTGTGCAGAGGGGATTCTTGGTGAGACACTTAGCAAGTTCAGCATATGGGGCCTCTACATTACTTTTGTGCTGGCAGTTGGTCGCTTTATTAGGCTCCAATGTGCTGACTTGAGAATGAGGATCCCATATGAAAATCTCCTTCTTGTGACAGGTACAAATCTAGCATAAGTTTCTGACTTTTAATATCCTCGATCCATTTTGTTACCATCTTTTAGTACCCAGACTTGTTGTATCCTTTCCTGGACATGATCTGTCATCCAATTTGTCTTCCAAAACCAGTATATGCTGCATTTTCACTCTTATTTCTACCAAATATTGTGTAAGGGTTTCTTGTGGCAGCGAAAGCTCCTTCGTTTCTTGGTGGCACGAGTCATAAGGAGAAGAAGGACAATAAATACTCAGATTAGGATGAGGGCTGATAAATTCTATATCCCTCAAATCTTTTACCAGACGAAACTCATACATTGTGGAAATGACTTAATGCCTTGCAAAACCATTTTTGTCTGCTCGCCTTCTTCATTCAGCCAATTTTGTTGATGCAGGTTACTTGCAATATGCGAGGATATATATGCTGCAAGAGCAGAAGGTGAACTTGAGGTTGAAGAGGTCCTTTACTGGACACTAGTGAAAATCTATCGGTCACCACATATGCTGCTTGAGTACACCAAATGTGAGTGAATGTTGGCGAGATAGTTAAGGCTGGATGCACCACAACGTTCATTGCTTTGGCACAAGATCTGAAGGCAAGAAGTGTAAAAAAATGCAAGTCTATTAGGAAGCTTGGTCTGAAATTCCTCGTCCATGGATAGCTTCTATCTTATTTAGAGAAGCTTGCTGTCCTTTTGAGTATTGTCTGTCTGGCTGAGGCTCGATCAAACCTTCACTGAAATATGTGTTGTGAAATCCAAATACAAGGATGGCCGCTCTTTATATTAGGATGTATTGCCTGCTGAGCAAGTCTTGAAGCCGGTAAGTGATGAGAGCTTCTGTAAATCTTGCACTGCAAAACTATGCCTAGCAGCAAAGCAGTACTTGATATGCTTAACAATGCAATCGACCTGATCAAACATGGATAGGTATTTAAGAACTGGTCCTTAGATTTTGTGTTCTCTATGTCTTTTCTCGAGTTCACAATCATATGGGAAATGTTAGCTGCAGCTTCATAATTACCAGTACAAATGCAAGCAAAGTCTATAATTCTCCATTTGGTTCTTCACGGTGATTCCTAGTTGACAGGCTAATATTTATCAGTTGAAGAGCTTTTCTAACACGTCGAGTCTATGTCTGTATAAATGCTCTTGTGTATATGTTGATACTGAATTTGTCTTCAAATAATTGGGTGAGCAGTACTTACGTACCATGATTAGCTCCATATGTAAGCATACTTGAGTTCACAACATAATCAGTTCAGAGAACACTTTGCCTGTTAATTAGTTTGTGGGGGAAGATCTGTGTAGCTAATCCCTCTCCTTCTAGTTGGAAAAATGATGAACAAGAAGGTGGAGACAATTCCAGCTCCAAGAGGCAGATTCATCACCAGTTAATTTTCCGTGGTTAGTGCTTCATCAAAGAAACAAGACCACACATTCGGGTTGCTAAAGGCAAAGATCAAGAAGACAAAGGGCGACACAAAATGCATGGACCACGTCTATGAAACTAATCCTCAGCTTCTTCATCTGTGTATCACTGATGAAATCTCCTTCAAAATCACGATAATTGAATATGTAAAATCCTCTGAATGTGGCAATGCCGTAATAAAACTTCCCGTCTTTGCCTCTAAAGCTGTCCGTGAATGAAGAAAGGTAACAGACGACGGCACACAGCCCAATCAAGGAGCTAGCTTTGTACTTGTTATAAAGGTGGCATGAGCCATTGTTGGAGAATAAAGGTAGGAATGCTTGGAAAGTTAGGACTGTGCAGGTGGGAAGAAGATTGGCAAAGTTAGAAGCACTTGCTAGGGTTTTGTGCAGGGCATGCTGTGAGCTAGCCTTAGGAAGAGATTTTGCAGGTGTTTGTGTTGCTAATTGGTCTTCATCGTTTGGGGATGGAAGAGATGGCTCAGCCATTGGAGAGGAGAGAGAGAGAGAGAGAGAGAGAGATGGGTTGGCAATTTGCATGAGGTACGTGCACGGGGTTGGGTGAAACATTTTATAGTATCATACATCAAATCAAGAGCCATTTGTGGATATGGGATTGGGATTCAGTTAGGCAAGGGCATGTTGACCATGTGATCCCATGAGCTTTATTGCTACAAAATGAATATGTCAGGGACTCCTCCGAGCTGTCTTATTTGTATGCTACAAGAAGCATAGATGAAATGACGACATTGCAGTTATAGCAGCAACCTTTTTCTTCTCAGTATGGGAAAAATATGTTCTGTAGGGAAAAGCTTAGGCCAATCGTTGAAACCAAACAATCTAGTGATACTGTGCTTTGGAGTTCAATTGAAGGTTGCAAGAGAAATTTGACCTACCTTCAGCCACAGAGTCAGAGGGCAAGCGGGCGGAAGGGAAATGAAATTTAATAAGGATTTTTCACTAATCAATAACTTTGCTCATCGAATTAATCCTAACAAGCTTTTCTTATTAAGTGATTGTTATTCCTTCAATAATCTCCAGGAGCTTTGTAGTTAATCGTATAGTCAATATGCCATTTTGCAACATAATTATCATATGTAGATATTATGTACATGCGATTCATCTACCATGCAACTGGATTTGTTAAAGGTTATATGAGGGTAGGATCTGCATAAAGCCATTGGAACAGTCGAAAGAATGTGGCTTATTATGGCTTGGTGCAAATCGTACTGATCCAAAATGTATGTTGTACTTCATTGTGTAAATATAAAAATAATTCTTTGGGCTAGTAGATATTTTTTTTTTTTTGGTCTAAAGCTAACTTTCATAAGTCGTGTCTTCGCACAAAATCAACCGCCAATATCGAGCCATTTTGCTTTGATTGAAAAGAATATCGTTAAAAAAGTAGGGTTAATACCTGAAAAACCCAAAACCGGTACACTTGTGACAAATTTATCCCAAACTATTTTTTTAACCATAAAAAACCCTAGACTGGTACACTTGTGACAAATTCACCTCGACTAACCATAAAAAACTATAAACTAGTACACTTATGACAAATTTACCTTAAACTAATTTATTCGGCCGCAAAAAACCCCAAACTGATAAATTTGTGAGAACTATACCCCCCGCTAAATTGGATTAATACCACAAAAAAATCACAAAAATTGTAAACTGTGATAAATGGAGCATAAAATCTCAAATTGATATACCAGTCAATTGTCACGTGTCATTTAATTTAATAATTTGACAGTAAAATTTATCGAAAACTAATAGATGATAAATTTGTCACAAGTGTACCGGTTTGGGCTAAATTTGTCAAAGGTATACAAGTTTGAGGTTTTTGGTGGTAAAAAAAAAAAGTTTGGGATAAATTTGTCACAAATGTACCAGTTTAGGGTTTTTCAGGGTATTAACCCAAAAAAGTATATAGGTGCACATAGCAGGCCATCAAAAAGTTCCATCGTGCTTGTATAATTTGTTTCAGTGTTACCTATGTCTCATATGGTGAAATTTACTTTCGTATATGGAATGGTAGTAATCATCTATGCCAATGTACATTGTTTATATGGTGTGACATCATTGTATTGTAAGAGGATCGATTATATATAGATTTTGCATACATATTGTTGGGAATAATGGATTCCCTAAACCGATCCAATATTCAATTGAACCCCTAAAATGAATGCGGAAGACGAGCCTAGGAGTCACATGTATCAGTGATCAAAGATACACTACAGAATCAGTGTACCTTGTCTTTCATAGATTAAACACCAATGTTGAAGTTCGAGGAAGAATTTTGATCCCGTTCTACCGAGGAGCGTACTGATGCTTTTTAGGGGGAGAGAACTCTGAAAAACGTACGTTCTTTCTTAGAGCGTTGTTACTGAGAGAGACGTATTCCTTCTCTATCTAAAACGCTACTTCAAACAACATAATCCTTCGTACCCAAACAACGCAACATTTCACATCGTAACCGTTCCTCCATGGGCCCTTATCCTGCGGGCCGGGTTCTTAGGCCCAACATGGGCGGACGGGCCTACTTAGGCCCATCAACACATAGAAAAACCCATCTTCTCCCACTCGCACATGGTGGGCCGAACATGATCCTCTTTACCTTTCTACAACATTCATACCGGTGAATAATCCGTGCGACCAGCACACTTTAAGAGCTCGTTACCATACATCTGTTAGGAATATATAGCAGCTCATAATGGGCATCACACTCTGAGTAGATTTCGTATGCAGTACCCTAGATCGATTGATAACATTTATATCTCTCTTGATATCTTTTTAAACAATGATATATTGTATTTACAATTATGATTATCCAAAAAACTATCATAATTGGTCGACTAGTGAATACAAAACTATAATGTGATTCTCCAAATTCGATTTTCCTCTTTCCTTCAAACTCTCAATTTTAGTTCAGCTTGCTTTTCTAGAAATGTTTCATTAGATCGAATCAATTCATGATTATTGGCAACATTCTACGATAGCAAACACTAAATAGAAATCTTGAGAATAAGTAAGAGTCATGAGGGCACTAAAATGGGGAACTCTTTTCCTCAAGAGCCTCACACAGCATAAAAGTTGAGATCAAACTTTTGCCATTCTTATTGGTCGTCTCATGCATACGTAGTATGAAATACGTATTACGGTATTAACTCTTTTCCCATGGAGCGTATGTCTACACCATAAATACCGTACAGATGATAGTTCAAACATACCTAATGTCTAACTTGAGTTCACATATCTACTCATTCACAGAATTCATTAGAACTCACATCTGGCATCATAGACAGATAAAGTAAAATATGTGGGTTATTTTACTTTCGGACATAGTAAATGTTATGTCCTCATCTTAACACTCATTAAGGTAACACATATATTTTAAGTTTCAGCTCTCGATTATCACCTAAATAATAAGCTTAAAAACTGTCTAATCTCTATTTATCACATAGTAAATAGATGTGATTACTCGTGTGAGTGGGCTAATATTTTATCTATCCGACATACTTTCTTAACTTTATATAATGCACTGAGCACTAAGATGCATAAACGTCAAACAAAGATTCATATGCATTAATAATGAAAAACAAAAATTCATTAAATGTGAACACTTCAGGGAAATTACAATATTCAGTACATCAACCTCTACGCAGTCCTAGAGATTTCACATGTCCACAAAACACATCTCTAGGTATTGGTTTCGCCATAGGATTTGTTACCATTCTATGTGTAGATATGTACTGTAAGTTCACATTTTTTCGTGTAATCATATATTTGACAAAATTATACTTGGTATCTATATGTTTGGTCTTGCCATGATATTTTGGATCTTTGGTGTACACTATAACTGCTTGGCTATCACAGTTAACCAATAATGAATTTGCAGCATACCCAAAAACACCTAAATGAGCCAAAAATGTCTTAAGCCAAATACCTTCTTGTACTGCTGCTGATAATGCCACGAACTCAGCTTCCATCGTGGACAATGCTATACACGTTTGTTTCTTACTGCTCCATGATATGACGCCATTACTTAGTAAGAAAACAAAACTAGAGGTAGATTTCCTTTCATCTAAATCTCCTCCCCAATCAGCATCTGAATAGCCTTCAAGTCGCAGATCATTTCCTTGGTAATTCAGCTTGTAATTAGCAGTTCCCTTCAAATATCTTAGTATTCTTTTAACGGTTTTCCAATGTGCTTGACCTGGATTGGATTGGTATCTACTCACCATTCCAACTGCAAAACATATGTCAGGTCTTGTACACATCATATCGTACATCAAGCTCCCAACAGCACTAGCATAAGGAGCATGTTTCATTTATTTCTTTTCTTATGGAGTCATAGGATTATTTATGGGTTTATAATCTTACATACGAAATCGTTCAAGAACCTTATTTATGTATGTTTCTTGCGAAAGAGGTAATGACATCTTCGAACGATCTCTTGAAATCTTAACTCTAAGAATGTATGCAGCATCACCCATATCTTTCATCTCAAAGTTGGAAGATAATCAACTCTTGACAGTATTAACAAACTCCATATTACTTTCGGCAATTAATATATCATCAACATATAATGATATGATCACAAATTGATCTTTAGACATTTTGATATATACAAAATGATCCTCATCAATCATTGTAAAATCATATGCCATTATGGCATTATGAAAACGTATATACCAATGTCTTGACGACTGCTTAAGGCCATATATCGATCTCAAAAGTCGACATTACTTTTCTTATTGGCCTTTCATAATGAAACCAGTTGGTTGTTCCATATATATTTCTTCATCTAATTCTCCATTGAGAAAAGCAGTCTTTACATCCATTTGATGTAACTCAAGATCTATACTTGCCAATATTGCCAGAATAATGCGAATCGAGGTAAATCTCACTACAGGAGAAATTGTTTCTTCATAATCAATTCATTCCTATTGATTATACCCTTTCGCCACAAGACGAGTTTTGTGTCTTTCTATTGAGCCATCAGCTTTACGCTTTATTATGAGAACCCACTTGTTCCCAATGGCTTTGTGTCCTTTTGGAAGATCAACTAGTTCCCAAACATAATTTGACTTCATTAACCTAATCTCCTCTTCCATTGCATGCATCCATTTTTCCTTACTAGGGCAATTTAGAGACTCATGTACATTTCTTGGCTCATCTTCATCTTGTGGAGCAACCATAAAAGTTTCCCTTTCAATGTCAAAACGTCGACAGGGAATACTTTTGCAACTTGTTCGCTGTATGGGAGATTGTACACTTTGCACATCATTCCCCATTATGCTCTTACTCAGATTAGATAATGACGATATCATCTCATCATGTGGTTATAATTAAGAGTGAGTTAAATTAAATTCATCACTTCTCATATTACTCCCACTTGGACGAACTCCACTAAATTCATTATCTGGATCCAAGGTTTCAAAAATGGAGTAATTCTCACCTATTTCGCCATTCTTAGGAAATTTATTTTCTAAGAATGTGACATCATGTGATTTGAATTCAGTTATACTTCAACTTTCCTGCTCACCTATGAACACATACCATTTCGAGTGTTCAGAGTATCTTATGAAAATACTCTTATTTCCTCTAGGACCTAATTTCCCAAATTATTGAGAGGGCCCATGAGTATATGCAGCACAACCCCATGGTTTAAGATTTCTACTTGTCCATAACTCACATAGAGTGGAAGTAACTGATTTGGAAGGCACCCGGTTAAGTATATAGGCAACAGTTAATAACGCATCACTCCAAAAAGTGATAGGTAAGTTAGCATGCGCCATCATGGATTTAACCATTTCTAGTAGGGTTCTATTCCTTTTCTCCGCAACACCATTTTATTGAGGAGTATGGAATAGATAACTGTCTTTCTATTCCTTTTTCATCACATAAATTTCTAAACTCATCAGATAAATATTCTCGACCTCGATCGGATCTCAATACTTTTATTTTCTTATTTAATTGATTTTCTACCAAGTTCATAAACTTTTTGAAACAACACAATGCTTCAAATTTATGAGAAATCAAATAGACATATCTGAATCGAGTATAATCATCTATAAATGTGATGAAATAAACAGCCCCATGCCTTCCTCTAACATTCATTGGACCATAGACGTCAGAATGGATTAAATGCAAAGGAAATTCAGCTCTTGTGCCTTTTCCAAATGGTTTTCTTGTCGTTTTCCCTGCTAGACAATGCTCACATATGGGCAAATCGCCTTTTTCAATATTGCTTAACAAGCCCTCTTTGGCTAGCCTATTCATACGTTGTTGGCCAATATGACCAAGTCTAACATGCCACACATTCACATCATTATCACATGAATTAGAAGATGTGAAAAGGGAATAACAAACATTGACATCATCATAGTCAACATTCAATACAATAAAACCATCTAGAAAATAACCACAACCATAGTAGTTTGCATTCAAATACAAATCCACACAACTATTATGGAAGTTCATACTAAAACCAAACTTAACCAACACTAAAACAGACACTAAATTCCGACGAATCTCTGAAGTATATAATGCATCATGTAGGAACAAAGTGCGTCCACCACGCATGTTCAATTGGCAGGTGCCAATCCTTTTTACTTCGGCTCTGAAGTTATTTCCTACATAGATCCACTTAGTTCCAGTCGGTACTTATCGAAATTCCACGAAGGATTCTCTATCTTTCGCTACATGGTTTGTAGCTCCTGAATCTATAGTCCAAAAAGCATTAGATTCAGTTAAGAATACAGAACTTGACATATTAACAAAGTTCTTAAGAGTACAAGGGGTGACTACCTTCTTTGGCTCACGAGTCGCGAGCATAATGGCCATTCTGGTCACAGTTGTAACAATTCACCCTTGAAATACTCTTCACTCGAGAACATTTTCCTTTCTTATGTTGGTTAACTCTTGATTTCTTGCAAGAAGGACTTGATTCCTTGCATTTCCACATATTGAACAAATCAATGCGCTTGCGCTTAGAGCTCGAAGCCCCTTCTAAGCTGAAAGCAACACAACAAATATCTGTATCCCGCTCAAATGCCTTGAGGCGGTCATTTGCTAGCTCAAGGTGGCACACAACATCCTCAAGTTCTTCCATAACATGGTCAAAAGCTTTTAGTGATTGTTGTTTTTCAAGTACATATTGAATTTTCATATTCAATATTTCACCATTCTCACCATTTAATTTGTCTTCTTTGTTCAAAACAGCAATTATGTTCTTAGTTGCTGAAACCATTGATCTAAACATATCAGACATATATGCACGAATTATTAATACTTATCATTTATGCATCCATTTTGCACAAACCCATCATATTAATGAATAATTTCAAGTAAGGTTTCAAAATCAAAATGTCACTATGTTTCCAATCATCATCCAAAAAATCCTAACTCAAAACTATCATTAGTATAATCGTTTATGCAAAAATAAGTTCAGCAAAGTCACTAAAACTTTATTGAACTTCCCACAATGAATTGTAAATTAACATACTAATTTACAATAATAAATAACATTGAACTTTCAATAATTAAACATGTCCATTACACTAAGTAATATATTCAAAGGAAAAATATCAACATAGAAAGAGATATTTACACCTAAAACATCTCAAACTAATCTAAGAAATAAATAGGGAAAACCTATTCTAATCTATTAGTAAAAATCTCTAAGAAATTGAAGGCACATTGGTCAACCATGGAAAAACCTTTGGAGAGCTCTCATGCCACCTCCAAGGCGCATTCACTCTGCACCATGTGGCACTCAACCCAAGGGTTGAAGTTTTGGTCAACTCGATCATATAGTACTCTCACAAAAGCTACTCTAAGCCTCCTATAATCCGGGACCACGTTGACCTCCTATAGGCGATCTAATATTGCCATTCTTAGAGTGTTTATTAAGGCCGGCACCTTCTCAAAATCCGGCATAAGATAACAATTCCAGATGATTTCTTGTATCATCTGATTGACTCTGACCACGTGTGATACTACATCACTGTCATTCCACCGATAATTAGCTAACTCTATTATTAGCCCTTTAAGTCTTGCCTTTTCCTCGTCCGTTCTCGAAAATGCAGGCATGCGTGCATAACGCATCATAATTCCTGCAACAAATGTAGAACAAAAGGGATTACTTATAATCCACAATAAACAAAACGGAAAATACATAATTTTCCTTCTTTTTTTTTTGCCGGTCAACGGTGGTCAACGCAGGTCAACGGTGGTCAACGCAGGTCAACAGTCAAAGGTCAAAGTCAATGGGTCCATGGGTCGGGTCGGGTCGAATCGACCGACGCTGCACGCGCACGTGCTAGGCACGTGCGTACGTTACGCGCACGCGCGCGCACGCGCCTAGGCCGAAAGGCACGTGCATTGCATGCGCTTGGGGGAGACGCACGCGCCGACGATGCCGGTTCCTTCCGGCTGCGCGTGGCGGCGTGTTCGGCGGCCTCCGATGGTGATCTGCCACTCGATTTTCTTGTATTGACAAGAGCTTTGACCTTACGCTATCAAAAACGAACTTTGATTTACAGAAAATCAAAAAACGAGGGGGAACAGTACGGGTGTCGGGATTTTTCCGTCCGCGATCAGCTGACGGTGGTGTTTCACGAAAATTCAAGCAAAAAAGCAATTCATAAACATGAAAAGGGATCGGGAAACATGAACCATGGCTTTGATACCAATGTTGGGAATAACGGATTCCCTAAACCGATCCAATACTCAATCGAACCCCTAAAATGAATGCGGAAGACGAGCCCAGGAGTCACATGTATCACTAATCAAAGATACACTACGAAATTGAGCGTACCTTGTCTTTCATAGATTAAACACCAATGTTGAAGTTCGAGGAAGAATTCTGGTCCCGTTCTACTGAGGAGCGTACTGTTGCTTTTTAGGGGGAGAGAACTCTGAAAAACGTACATTCTTTCTTAGAGCGTTGTTACTGAGAGAGACATATTCTCTCTCTATTTAAAACGCTACTTCAAACAACGTAATCCTCCATACCCAAACAACGCAACATTTCACATCAACCGTTCCTCCATGGGCCCTTATCCTACGGGCTGGGTTCTTAGGCCCAACATGGGCGGACGGGCCTACTTAGGCCCATCAACACATAGAAAACCCATCACATATTATCTCTCTTCATAAAACTTTCTTTTTATGATGAAATTTATTTTCCTTCCAACAGTCCCCTATTATTGTTCTGAATTGAATAGTTCTTAGGTAGAGGACAAGAAAATTAACAATGAAGCTAGTTTCCTATAAAATTTTGCAAGAAAAAACAGTCATTTTGAAGATCTCTTTCAATTTGTGGAAATGAGTCATGTTATCTCTTTCAATTTGTGGAAATGAGTCATGTTTGGCCACCAGTCCCGACTCACTTCTTTTTCGATCTATAGGGGTCATCTTTTACTCTCTCTTTCACATGCATGCACTAGGGGTGAGCAAGACAAACTAATTAAACTAGGGTTACTTAGACTGAATCGAACTAGCCGGTTGGTCCGATTTTCGAGAGTGATGGTTCAATTCCTGGTTCCTAAAATTGGAATCGGTATTAGGGTGGTAGGATTCCTAGTTTCAAGGCAAAACTAAATTGATTTGGACTGCCTAGAATGATCTTTTTTACTGATTTTTTATTTTATTTTTTAAATGTCTCATGCACATCTCTCCTTTTTTGGAGTCTTTCCCTTTTGCCCTTTGACGCTCACACCTACTCTCCTCTTTTGATCTTTTCTTTTCTCTGGATCTCCTTTACCTCTCATAGAGTTCGAGACATTCTCTCTTTTAAACTCAATTGATTCTACTAGATTGTCCATGAACTGGAGGACCGACCGATCTAGTTCCAAAAACTCGAAATTGGAAATAACTTGGAACCGGCCCCCCTGGTTTGATTTCTAGTTCCGGGATGAGATTAGGTTGGATTGGAAATTGATCACCCCTAGCATATACACTAACAAGGGGGAGGGAGAGAGAAAGAGAAATCTTAGCTAATTTTTTATTCTTCAAATGCAACATGGAAAAATATATATTTAAATATCATAAGAGACTTATGGATTTCCATTTCTTTTCAAGGAACTTCTTGCGCCATTTCCTTTTTCCTCGAGGTATCCTACGAAATCCACTGCTCGTCAGCATTTGTATTGAGATATGAAGAATAGACAATTCCAATAATTTGCTGGCCCACAGTCACTGTTTCGAATGCATTTAATAAAACCAGCTTCCACGCTTACTTGCAAACCTGCCAAATGTCATCAATCCATTGTCAACAGATTTATTATTCTCATCCAGAGAGAGAGAGGGAGGGAGAGGGAGGGAGGTTACCGATGGCAATTAGCAAAAATGTGAGCGACACAATGGATATGGACTTCACCATTGCTCCGGGCAAAGTACAGCCCAAGTGTCAAAACTTGGCACGGAGGGACACTTAAGTGCAAAAAGTTAGGAAAGTGACACTTAAGTGCCACTTTTCAAAACAAGTGGGACACTTAAGTGCCATTTTTGGCGAACCTCACCGGAAATCCTACGTGACAATTTTTTATTATTTTTTTCGTCTACATGGCTCGCCGAAATGTTGACTCAGCAAACAAAGTAAAAAACGACGCCGTTTTTAAGCGGATTCAAATGTTATATAAATTAATTGAATTAAATTATAAAAATAAATAATAATTATTATTGTTATTATTTTAATAAAATAAAATAAATTAAAAAAAAGGTGGGGAGAGGAGGCAGCGGTAGCGAGGGCTCCCTGCCGTCGTCGCAAAGGGCCGGCGACGGTGGGGGAGGGTCGACCGGGGTTGCTGGCCCCCAGCCGATCGGCGGACGAGGGCTGCCCTCGCCGGGTCCTCGAGTCCTCACCCAGATCCGGCGAGGGCTTGCGGGCCCTCACCGCCTCCCCCCGCCCGAGAAGGACCGGCGATGGAGGGGGCCCTCGCCGCCCGGTTGGCCGAGGACCGACGACCACGGCCGACCCTCCTCCCTCCGTCGTCGCCCCTTCCCGGCGGCGGCGCGGCGGCGGGGGAGGTGGCGGCGGCGAGGGCTCAGCCGTCTCCCTCCCCTCCTTTTTAAAAAAAATAATAATAATAATAATAATTATTATTCTTATTATAATTATTTTTTAAATATTTGAATTTGTATTTTTAAATGTTTTAAATAAATTTAGTTTTAAATTTAATTTAATTAATTTTTATATTAAATTTTTACCACGTTAGAGGCTAAACAACGTTGTCTTTGCATTTTTTTAGCTACATTAGCATGTAAAACGACGTCGTTTTGCACTTATCTCGCCGGAAAATTTTGGCCAGATTTTGGCCGGATTGACACTTAAGTGATCAATTTTGCTCCGATTTTGTTACTTAAGTGTCACTTTCCTAACTTTTGACACTTAAGTGTCCCTTCGTGCCAAATTTTGGCACTCCATGATGTCCGCAACTCCCATTGCTCCCAAGTTGAAATGGTATATGCAGGGAGAATAGGTTAATGGTTTTGCTTTGGAGATATGCTTTTGTGATTTGTTTGTTCCACTACTCGTGTAATATCAGATTATATATAAGTCAAGCCACTCGTAACGAAATCATAGATGGTAATGTGTCTCATTTGGCAAATCAAAAGATGATGCCAACTAATTAAAATCATATCTTGTCTTTTTCATGCGCAGTCGCCCTATTTATTGCTTCATTACCTATGAGACATTCACTTTACATTTTAAACATACCCGACGTTATCAGCATCAACTAGCAAGTTACTAAAGTTAACGCCAATCAGGCAATATTTAAGCCATCCACGGGGTGCCACCTAAACTGCTTATTATTTCAAATCCTATCTATTCCACAAAAGAATTGGAAGGTCTTACACAAGATTTTTTACTCTTTATATTTGCTAAAGTTTTGAAGGTAATGAAAATATCTCATCACATGCTATGCAAGGGACCCACCGATATTATTTTTACTAGGGAAATTACTCAAAAAATTTCTAAACCTATTATACTTGTGCTAATTCAATTTTAAACATTTTCATTATGTCAATTGAGTTCTAAACATTTTGACAATTTACCAATCTAATCATCTTGGCCAATTTTAGTAGAAAGAGTATGACATTAATGCCGACTATCCTACTGCCACTAGCGGGGGCTGGCCCTCACCTACGTTTGGCCGAGGGCCACCACTGTTGCGCAAATTTGGGGGAGGGCCTACAGGCCTTCACTTGTGGTCGGTGAGGGTTGTTGGCCTTTGGTCAGGGTTCAGCAATCCTGCTGAGCGTTGGTCAGGCATCCCCCACTATTGCCGGCCTAGTGATGGGAGGGTGGCCACAGTGGCAAGCACCTACAAGGCCCTTGCTGTTTTTCCTCCCTTCTTTTTTTAATTTATTTTTTAATCTAATTTAAGTAGTATTTAGATTAAAAATAACCATATTTTGACCAAAACGGTGTTGTTTTAGCCTAACATTTCATGTTTTAGCCATGTTATTGCCACGTAAGGAGAAAGAAAATTAAGAAAACCACTTCAGCATTAACCATCAGCTAAATTGGACAGAGTCAACAAAGTGACTTAATTGCAGCAATTTGATAAGTTTTATAATTTGATTGCATTTTTTTTTTTTGTAACTTTCAGATTTCAATTTAGGACTTTTAATGTACTTATCCCTAAAATAAATAAAAATAGAAGCTTAAATGTCCAAGACAAATGGGAAAGGATTTTAGTAGAGAGAACGATGAAATGGGGGTGGTCACAGATCGCTTTGCATGATTAAGACTTGCGGGCGAGCTCCACTGTCGTTCGACGTCACAACCCTGCCCAGTCGACATTGCAAGCCTATCACGAGCCACTGCACCTTCGCCGACCAACCCCATTCCATCGCAGTCTCTCAACATGGGGATAGGGATGAAGGCTCGATTAAATCGCGACAGAGTAATTGGGGAGAGAGGAATAAAGAGTGGCGAGCATGGCGACTACCTTTACCTGTCCTCTCTCTTCGTCGCTGGTTGCGCTACTAGCGAGGCGGTGGTCGCACAACCAAGCAAAGAATATAATTCTCTTTTTGGTTCTTCACAGCAATTCCTAGTTGACGGGAAAATTTTTATCAGTCGTAAGAGTTTCTAATCTGTCGAGATATGTACGTATAAATGCTCGTGTTAAAAAGTTTTATTGGGCACATCGCATGGAAAAAATTGCCATAACAAAGTTCATCATACATTTATCACCGTATGTCTACTGTGGTGAAAATTACTTTCATATGTAATCCTAATCATCTATGACAATGTATGTAATTTATATAATGCAATGGTTAGGGGATTGATTATTTAAAAATAACCTAATCGACTTGGATTACAAAATATATAGATATCGCATGTAAACTTTTATAACGATATATTTTCTTTCTTGATAAAACTTACCCCATATTATTGTTGTGAATTGAATAATTCTCAGCTAGAGGGAAAAAAATAACAATGGGCCTAGTTTCCTATAAATTTTCCAGTGAAAAAAATCATTTGAGAACCTCTTTTAAA
This sequence comes from Eucalyptus curtisii, assembly GCA_017140595.1. NCBI lineage: Eukaryota > Viridiplantae > Streptophyta > Magnoliopsida > Myrtales > Myrtaceae > Eucalyptus > Eucalyptus curtisii. Next base: position 21,404,514 of record CM029495.1, read on the forward strand.
TTGCGAAAATTATTTATATAGTCATCCTGACTCGCTTCTTTTTCGTTCAGTACATGCCAACTTTCAACTCTCTCTTTCAGGCACGCACGCGAAAAGTTGGGGGCGGGAGACAGTCAAATGCAAGGACTAGCAAGTTTATTTTGATAGCATAAGAGACTCATGCACTTTCATTTCTTTTCAAGGAACTTCCTTCTTGCACCATTTCCTTTTCCCTCAAGGTCTCCTGTGAAACTCTCCTTGTGTGCATTTGCAGAAACAGACGGTGAAGTTTCGGCACTCACAACAACCAGGTGGCCCGCAATCATTGCCATTATAGCATACACCATCGCTTACTTGCATATCTGCCAAATCACATCAATACATTGTAAACATCTTTCTTATTCTCATGCGGGCGTTCAGAGAGAGAGAGAGAGAGAGAGAGAGAGAGAGATCACCGATGATAATTAGCAAAATCATGAGCAACATAATGGATGGAGATGATGGTTTCGACATTGATCCCAAGTCAAAAGGGTTTTTGCAGGGACGATAGGTTTATGATTTTGCTTTGGAAATATGCTTTTGCGATCCGTTTGTTCCACTATGCACCTAATATCAGAGTATATATGAGTCAAGCCACTGATAACGGAATTAGAAAAGTTAATGTGAATCATCTGGCTAACCAAAAGAGGATGCCAAATTATTAAAATTGTATGTTGTCTATCCGTATATATTAATGTGCAATCGCCCTATATGTTCTTACACCTAAAAAACTTGACTTTACATTGTAAACATACTATAAACCAACAAGTTATTTAAGTTAATGCTAATCAAGCAATATTTAATCCATCAACGTGGCTTTTAGAGATAATCAGAGATTTCTCTACAATATTTTCTTATGTTAGAGATAATTAGGATATATATATTGATTCTCCATATCTTTTAAGATTGTGCATATATCTCCTTCTCTTGTGCATATCTTAATTAAGATGTGAAATATATAGAAATTCCATAATTCTCTTTTTGCATAATATTTCTTACGAACACCTGTAAGTTGGGATAACTGTATGTCAATTTCTCTCTTTCAAATGAGATATTAGTGATTTTGATGAATGAAGAGATCTCATTTGATTCCACATTAGTATATCTAAACATTATTTTATTTTACTAATGGTTTTTTTTTTTGACGGGTTACATCATAGGACCACTAACTCTCCTCCATTCATACATCAAGTTCATAAACCAATACATGTAGCCTTTCACAATTCATTTCATCGAGCATAATTCATTTCATATAGCATTTCTTAAATAATTTCACAATTAATCAACTCACAGGTCATTTTGAGAGATGCTTTAATAAGTCATTTCATATAACCAAAAGGGTAGTTAATTCCCAATCCAATTCATTTTATCGAGCTTTTTTTTAAATGCTTATTGAATTGATCCGATGCATTTTCATTGTTAGGTGCTTGTTATCCCCAACAATAACCTCAATGACCTCTGTATTGTACAGCTCATATGCCATTTCGCAACATAACTATCATTTTGAAAGACTATATACACTTGAGTTGTATATCCATTCAACTGAATTTGTTGGAGGTTTAGAGGGTACGATTGGACAAAGCCATGGGAGCTGTCAAAAGAACATGGCAAATTTGTAATTCCCATCAGGCCTACGTGGACTTCCCATTGAAGGACAAACTCCATTTCATCCGGCAGCCCCATTCCTTACCAAAATGTCCGTGGTGAGCCACTCACTAAATAAAAGATTATATATGCCTAATAGTTAATTTTACTAAGTTGTACATGCAAAAAAATCGGCCACGAATTTTCAGTGATTTTGTTCTGATTAAAAGGAAATATTGTTAAAAAGTTTTAATGAGCACATTGCAAGAAAAAATTTGGCCTAAAAAAGTTCATCATGCATTTATCATTTTTATTTTCAGTTTCATTTGTCTACTATGGTGAAATTTACTTTCATTCGTAATGGTAATCATTTATGCCAATGTACGAAGTTTTTAATGCGCGATGTCATCATATTGTTAGGGGATTGATTATTTTAATGATTACCCAATCGACTTGGATATAAAATATATAAATATTGTAGGTAGACTTTTTTACTTATATATTTTCTTTCTTGATAAAACTTACCTTTTATGACGAAAAGTATCTTCCTCCCAGAAGCCCCAGTTGTGAATTGTTAGTTATAAGCTAGAGAGGTAAAAAACAATGGAGCTAGATTCCTAAATTTTTACAAAAAAAAAAAAAAATCATTTGAGGATCTCTTTTAATTTGTGAAAATGATTTATATTGTCAAGTTTGGCCATCGGTCCTCATCTATGAAGCACCGAAACCCTCCGAGAGCCTTCATGTCATGTTAAACACTCTGACATATGTCTGACACTATCCAACACTCCTCGGTCAACATATGCCTAAAAATCCGACACCTAATTAACTTTCTCAACCGATACTCGAGTAAGAATTTCAACATGTGAGTTTAGGACACGTGAAGCTAATTCTAAAATTTTCAATAAACGAATGGTCAAAATATATATGTGAATGATGATGATGATGATGATGGAAAAAAAAGAAAAATCTAGTCTTTTCTTCTCTTATAACTCTCACTTCTCATGATATATAATTTACCCCCCAAATTTTTTTATGTGCAAGTGCCCTATATGATTCTTCATTACCTGTAAAACATTGACTTTACATTTTAAACATACCCAATTTTATTAGAATTAACCAGCAAATTATTAAATTTACTACCAATCAACCAATATTTAAGCCATCCGCGGGTGACTGTGCCACCTAAATTACTAATTATTTCAAATCTTATCTATCGCACAAAAGAATTGGAAGGTCTAACGAGTTATCTTTCTCTTTATATTTTCTAGCATTCTTAAGGTAATGAAAATTTCTTATCACATACCACGTAATAGATCCACTGATATTGTTCTTAATGGGAAAATTATCAAGTAAGCCATAAATTTATTGTATTTATGTCAATTCAATCATAAACCTCTCAATTGTGCTAATTAAGTTATTGACATTTTGACAATTTATCAGTTTAGTCCTTATAGCTAATTTTGACCGGAAATTGTAATATGGACGTTGATCGTCCTTCATGGAACAACAAACACTAACATGAACGTTGACTGACCTATCGCCACTAGTAGGGGCTGACCCTCGCTCAAATTTGGTCAGGGGCACGGCAGCCTTCGGCCAGATGTGGGTGACAGCTAGTGACCATCGCTATGTCCTTGCCCAAACTTGCATGAGGGTCGCTGGCCACTAGCTGGGACTTGGCGACCCTTGCTGATCCTTGGCCAGCTATCCCCTGCTATTGTTGGTCCTTCCTGGTGATGTTGGGTCGGTGGCAATGAGGGGCCTCGCAATTTTCCCTCTTTTTTGAATTTATTTTTTTTATCTAATTTAAATAGTATTTAGACCAAAACTATCTTGCCTTGAACCTCCGAGCGCCCGAACATCCCTCAATAATCGATTTGTGGCGATATCTCACGATGCGTCGCCAACCTATTCTTTTTTATCATTCGATTAAATGCAAGCGAAAGTATTTATAAAATAACATCCGGTCAATCATAACAAACATGGATAGTATAAACACGACAAATATTCTCAAAAGCAGCACTTTCATTTAAAAAGTGTTAATTCTATGAAGTTTAATAATAACAAGCCTTTTTACGGCGACTTCCTACCGACCGTCTCCAAAAACTTGCAGAGTTAGGGTTAACCTAAATTTCACTAACGACGAGGCCAACCAAAAGCGACATCAAGTACACCCATGTCTTGGTTCATCGAGGTCCCCAACCGCACACAATAGTTCTCCATACTACGGGCCTGAAAACATTTAAATAACAACGGAGTGAGATATAAATCTTAGCGAGCCAACCTCCTAAACCTCGATTAGGATGTTAATTCGCCTCGAAGGTAGCCTAAACGTGCATGATATGCAAACTTACCTTGCCTTGGCACACTCCTGCACATTAGTACATCACATATGTCATCATCAATGCAACAAGCATAATCAATAATTAGAACATATAACTCTCATGTACCAAGCATCCACACGGGTCCTGATTTTAAGATAAAACCCATTTTGGCCTGTCCCATACCGTGCCTTATAGTTTTACCTCATAATCAGGTGCAAAGCATCAGAATCATTCACACAGTTTCCAATTATTACGGCCCATCAGGCTATACCCAATACACGAGTTGGCAGTTTTTCGGCATAACTGGGTATCACCCTATCCCATCAGGCACAACATCGTCTAGAACTCTCGCCTAGATGGTATTCCATGAAGAAACATCGATCTGACCTTGATGATGACTTGGCATCCAGACTCTCGTTAGGCATTCGATAAATATCGGGCATCATTCCCAAGCTCGCATTAGGTAATGGGTTCAATTAAGTGACCACTCAAGCACATCAACACTTAAGCAAATTTCATCTGTCGTCAATTCGTTCAGTGTAAAAGAATTTGTGCTCAAATAATAAACCTTGGAAAATCTTTGTACTAAAAATTCCAGTAAAATAATCACACGTGGTCACATACTTAAAATCAACCCGCCAAATTTTTTATATTTTCATTTTAAAATCCCAATGCCCCATTTAACATGTAAAACATGGTGTCCAAACACAACACCTTAAAGTTTGTCATTTTCTTTCCAATAAAACTTTCTTTGAAAATAGCATTAAAAGACATGATTTGGGCAATCAAGTATCATGGCATTACAAGCTTAAACAATCCAGATTATGCATAATTTCATCCAATAAATCAAGCATAAAATTTTACTTAACGACTGATCGTCATTAATTGCACTAGTCGCGATTAATTAAGACTAATCAATTTTAAACAGTCTAAATGTAATTAACTAAGATTAACTACGCTTAATTAAACCAAATATGATTAATTAAGCTAATTGTTATTAATTAAATTAACCACGTTTAATTAATCTAACCAAGATTACTCAAAACTATGGTTAATTAACCTAACCAAGGTTACTTAAAGAAACTATGGTTAATTAACCTAACCACGGTTACTTAAACTAACTACGGTTACTTTAAACAAATCATCTTTAATTAAGACTAATCTCCATTAGCCTTAATCTAACCTATACTTAACCATAATTAACTAACACTAGCAGCCATTAAACCATAATCTAATCATATCCCTAAACACAATTAACTTTCTAATAAATGATTATGAGTTAACTCACGAGTTTTCCGACGGCGACAAACTCGCGGTGATGGTGGTGCGACAACATTGAGGATGTGACGCTCGCATCTCAAATGTAGATTTGATGGCAGCAGCAAAGCCCTTGAGGCTCTTGGCCACCAAGGGGAGAGGAAGGCTCGGTGGAGGTGAGCCGGCAATGGAGATGGAGGTGGCGGCTCGGTTGTGCAATAGCGATGGCAAAGGTGGCTTGAGCGGCAGCGACATTGGCGCAAGAACAACAGTTCAGAGAAGGTGGGTCACTGGCGTCCAAGGTGGTGATGTGGGTGGTGGTGGACGATGGTGAGGGCGGCTGATGGTGGTGGAGATGGGCGGCTTGAGGAGAATAAATAAAAAATAAAAATAAAAAGGAAGAAGAAGAAGAAGAAGAAGGTGGTGAAGAGAAGATGAAGAAGAAGAGGAAGAAGAAAATGGAGGGGAGGGGGTTACGGTCACTTGAGGGAAAAAACAAGGGAAGAAGAGAGATAGATTTTTATAGGATTTTTTTCCAAAAATCATCATATTTTCTAACCAATATCCCTCAAATTACTCTCCACCATTCATTTATTTCTTTGTCTTGTAGTTCATAAATGCAATGGCATTTTGGACATTTTACATACTTTTTGCCTAAGCTTTTCAATTTTGCTGTTGGGCCCACTTCTCTTTCCGGCTTCCGATTCCTGTAAGACTATTCAATTTTGAAAATTTCGAACTAGTCAATAATTCGACGAACAATGAGTGACGTCCAATAAATTATTTTTTATATCTTTGAAAGTTCGATGTCTGAAATCGAATTAAATTTCATAGTTAAAATTGATCAAATGTGACTTTAATACGACCTAAACTATTAGATGACTTTTAGGGGTTTTTGCACGGTTGACTCATAGTCGATAATTTTCGGTTCACGTTTCTGCCTCTTCGAATTGAAGATAACTATCGGTTGTCATGTAATCGCGATGGTTCAATTACATATCCTGAGTATAAGATTAATAGAAAATCGGTTTGTTGTCGTTCAACGCGAGTATCATAATCATGCGGGAACCAACTACATAATTCTATTCAATCGGTTTATATATGTTTACTAATTGATTTATAACAGCATAGTATTAACTCTTGTTGATTCTTATGGTCAAGTGATTGATCTCTGATTGAATTCTCTGGTCTTTCGCCTTTTAACCCTCTATGATATTACCCAATAGATTAGTTAACTCATGAGTGATCAGTTCATTATAAAATAACCATAAGTACATCGATAAAATAACAATTTTATATATTTCGAAATAGGGGTCAAATTTTGAGATATCACAAAAATAACATCGTGTTAGCCTTACTCTTCATGTTTCAGTCATGTCATTACTGCGTAAAAGAGGTAAAATAATAATAATAATAATAATAATAATAATAATAAACACCATGTTAGCATTTTCATTTAGTTAAATTGGATAGAGTTAAAGGAAAGTCATCTGAGAGGCTAGGCCTTGACCTTGGCCATGGCTTATGTGGTTGCAGCCCATCTTAGATGTCACGTGAAATTTCCCCCGTCTTCATTGATGGCGGGGTCAGAGAACAAGGCTGAAGACATCAATAGATCTTGCGCAAACGCGACTATCGTGGTGAGGCGACGGCTATGAGGTTCGAGCAAAGGGAGCAATATGGGGGTAAGGATGACGGCTTGATTCCATTGGGACAGAAGCACTGAGGAGAGAGAAATGTGAGTGGCAAGCATGGCGACTATTGTCACCTGTCCTCTCTCTTTGATGCAAGCCTAGGGTAGGCTTTCTCAAACAGTAGGATCGGGAGAGTGACTCGCACACGGGAAACAAGACGAACAGAAATTTTAACACTGTGCAAGCTCAAGAGAACAGTCGTATCTTTGCCGATGCAAATCGGTTTGACCTGATTCCAAAGCCAAATGAACAAAGACTTCTGGATCTACAATTTCTCTGTTTTGGGTTTTCTGAAATAAGCACGGTAGGATGGTCGAATTTGGGTTGGAAGTGGGTAAAAATAACGAACAGAACAGGAAAAGATAGAAACTTCGTTGGTTGCTCTTTTAGGCCTCCAAGGAAGTTGAGAGGGCACCAATTCTTCTAGATTGATGACTGCAACTCTTCAAGGATGCAGATTTTGAAAAGCTCCGACTCTTCAAGGACGGAGTGAAAACTCTTCTAGGTTTTCAAGGGTATGAACTCTGCAAGGTTCACGATACTTGTTTGAAAGCAATGTTTTCATTCATCAAAAGTCGTCCCCCTTATACAAGGAATTGGATGGCTTATATCGTCAAAGAAATAAAGACAGAGCATTGAAACTAGGAAAACATTAAATCTAGAAAGTCAAAACCGAGAAACTTGAAAGCATTAAAGAACTTTGAAACTAGAAAAATAGTAAAGAGCATAGAAACTGGAAACTAGTAAAAGCATGACGTCTTCATGGCTCCCAAGGTGTCTTCTTTCAAGCTTCCAGGATGGACTCAAGTTATCGATACGGCTTCTTGGTTGAATCGACAACTTCATCGATAAGAGGTTTCGTTGAGCTTGAATGCGGGTCGATCTTCTTGGTCGAGAGAGCTGGTCTTCAATGCGGACTGCATCACTCTTTGTTGCTGGTTGTGCTACTAGCGAGGCGGAGGTCACACGACCAAGCAGAGATCGCATGACCATTGTGACCCGAGTGACGTGAACTTGAGAGGACGGTGACTTGATTAGGGTTGTCTATCTTCAAATTATATTGGGTGTTTACCAAATAATTAATAGAATCTTTATCCCGTCCATCCAGTAAAAGAGTCTCAACGACCAAACACAGCCTAAAAAAATGTTATCTAGGACTAATCTAGTGCACTAAGCCAATATCATAAAAAGAAACAATGGGATGGCATTGGGTTTAATAATAAATTCAAGTTCCCACACAGTTTTAGATTTTGATTGATCTTATCTGTCACATCTTTAATAAAATAAGGGTGTATTTTTTTGGTCAAAAAATTAAGGGTGTGTTTGATAATAACATTAACTAGTAAAAAGCTGAAAATCAAACTTTTCAGCTCTTAACATCATTAGGTGTTATAATGTCTAACTACACGCAAGTTAATGAATTGTTGAACGAACAAGTCTTGAAGCTGGTAAGTGATGGGAGCTTCTGTAAATCTTGTAGGGCAAAACTAAGCCAAGCAGCAAAGCAGTACTTTATATGCTTAACAATGCAAGTGACCTCATTAAGCATGGACAAGGGTATTAAGTGATGGTCCTCAGATTTTGTGTTCTCTCTTTCTTTTCTTGAGCTCACAATCATATGTGAAAGGTTAACTACACCTTAATAATAACAATGCGAATGCAGGCACAGAATATAATTCTCTTTTTGGTTCTTCATGGCGATTCCTAGTTGATGGGAAAATATTTATCAGTGGAAGAGTTTTCTTTTTTAATATGTCGATTCTATATATGTATAAATGCATGTGTTTATGTTAGGATGTTTCTTATTATGATTATCGGCACATGTAAGCATACTTGAGTTCAACTTCAAAAAACCCTTCCCCGCTAGTTGTTTCAAGGGAATCCATCTGTGTAGCCATTTTCTCTTCTAGTTGGAAAAATGATGAACAAGAAGCTTGAGACGACTCCAGCTCCAAGCGACAGATTCATCACCAATTCGTTTTCTGTGTTCATGCTTCAGGTCAGCAAAGAAACAAGACCACACATTCGGGTTGCTAAAAGCAAAGATCAAGAAGACAAAGCGTGACACAAAAGCATGGACCGCGTCTATGAAACAAATTCTCAACTTTTTCTTCTCTGTATCATCTATGACATCTCCTTCACAATCACGATTATTAAAGATGTAAAATCCTCTGAACGTGGCAATTCCGTGATAAAACTCCCCGTCTTTGCCTCTAAAGCTGTCCGTGGATGAAGAAAGTTAAACATACTGACGGCGCACAGCCCAATTAAGGAGCTGGTAAGGTACTCGGTCCAGAATAATGGTATGAGTACTTATAAAGATAGAGCGGTGCCTATGGGAAGGTTATAAAGTCGTCCATTGTTCGAGAATAAAGGTATGAGTACTTGGAAAGATAAAACGGTGCCTGTGGGAAGAAGATTAGCAAGGTTAGAAGCCTTGCTAGGATTTGTTGCAGGGGATGCCGTCAGCTAGGCTTTGAAAGAGATTTTGCTAATGTTTATGTTGCTAATTGGTCTTCAATGTTTGGGAATGGAAGAGATGGATCAGCCATGAGAGAGAGAGAGAGAGAGAGAGAGAGAGAGATGGGTTGGCAATTTGCATGACGTATGTGCACGGAGTTGGGTGAAACCTAATCATATCAACAGCCATATACCTTTGGTGGTTTTGGGATTGGAATTCAGTTAAGCATGGACAAGTTTAACATGTGATCCCATGAGCTTTATTATTGTAGATTGACTATGTGAGGGACTCCTCTAAGCTGCCTTACTTGTATGCCTCAAGAAACATAGCTGAAATGACGACATTGCCATTGATTGTATTATCCCTTTTTTTCAGTATCGCAAACATATGTTTTGTGGAGCAACTCTTACATCAATTGATATGACCAAACAATCTAATGATTTTGTGCTTTTGAGTTCGATTGAAGGTTGCCAGTGCAATTTGGCCTCTTTGCAGCCACGGCGACAAGGGCACGCGCATTTAACCATGTGTTTGGCTAACTTTGCTTATTGAATTGATCCCAATTCATTTTCCTTATGAGGAGTTATACGCAACAATAACCTCTATGACCTTTGTAGTCTATTGGATAGCTCATGTACCATTTTGCAACGTAACTGTCATTCTGAAAAACCATGCACACCTGAGTTGTCTATCCATCAACTGGATTTGTTGAAGGAGGTTAAGAGGTATGATCTGACAAAGCCATCGGAGCTGTTGAAAGAACAAGGCATGTTTGTGATTTCCACCAGGCCTATGTTGACTTCCAACCGAAGGACGAACTCTTTTTTTTTTTTTTTTTTTTTTTTTTTTTTTTTTTTTTTTCAGCAACGCCATTCCTCCTCAAGATGTATGTGGTGAGCCACTCACTAAATATAAGAATATATATGCTTAATAGCTAACTTTAATAGGTCCTTCGCGCAAAATCAGCCACTAGTTTTTGGTGATTTCGTTCTGATTAAAAGGAACATTGTTAAAAAGTTTTATTGGCACATCGATGGAAAAAGTTGCCATAAGAAAGTTCATCATACATTTATCACCGTATGTCTATTATGGTGAAACTTGCTTTCATATGTAATCCTAATCATCTATGACAATGTATGTAATTTATATAATGCAATGGTTAGGGGATTGATTATTTAATAATAACCTAATCGACTTGGATTACAAAATATATAGATATTGCATGTTAACTTCTATAACGATATATTTTCTTTCTCGATAAAACTTACCTTCTTCGGACGAAATTTATCTTCCTCCCAGCAGCCCCATATTATTGTTGTGAATTGAATAATTCTCAGCTAGAGGGAAAAAAAAAATAAAAATGGGGCTAGTTTCCTAGTGAAAACAATCATTTGAGAACCTCTTTTAAATTGAAATTATTTATATAGTCGTCCTGACTCGCTTCTTTTTCGATCAGTACATGCCAACTTTCAACTCTCTCTGTCAGGCACGCCCGCAGAGAGAGGGAAAGGGAAGGGGGGGGTGGTGCGGGGTAGAGACAGTCAAATGCAACGACAAGCAAATTTATTTACATAGCATAAGAGACTCATGCATTTTCATTTCTTTTCAAGGAACTTCCTTCTTGCACCATCTCCTTTTCCCTCAAGGTCTCCTGTGAAACCCTCTCCTTGTGTGCATTTGCAGACACAGACGCTGAAGTTTTGGCACTCACAACAACCAGGTGGCCCGCAATCATTGCCATTAGAGCATGCACCATCGCTTACTTGCATATCTGCCAAGTCACATCAATCCATCGTAAACATTTTGCTTACTCTCATGCGGGCGTTCACAGAGAGATAGAGAGAGAGAGAGAGAGAGAGAGAGAGAGAGAGAGAGAGAGAGATCACCGATGGTAATTAGCAAAATCATGAGCAACATAATGGATGGAGATGATGGTTTCGACATTGATCCCAAGTCAAAAGGGTTTTTGCAGGGAAGATAGGTTTATGATTTTGCTTTGGAAATATGCTTTTGCGATCCGTTTGTTCCACTATGCACCTAATATCAGAGTATATATAAGTCAAGCCACCGATGACGGAATTAGAGAAGTTAATGTGAATCATCTGACTAACCAAAAGAGGATGCCAAATTATGGAAATTGTATCTTGTCTATCCGTATATATTAATGTGCAATCGCCCTATGTGTTTCTATATTACACCTAAAAAACTTGACTTTACATTGTAAACATACTATAAACCAACAAGTTATTTAAGTTAATGCTAATCAAGCAATATTTAATCCATCAACGTGGCTTTTAGAGATAATCAGGGATTTTTCTACAATATTTTCTTATGTTAGAGATAATTAGGATATTTATATCTCCATATCTTTTAAGATTGTGCATATATCTCCATCTCTTGTGCATATCTTAATTAAGATGTTATATTAGAATAGTTATTTAATAAAGCATATAAATATACAGACATATTTTTCATTAGTGTAACATTAAATATATATAAATTCCATAATTCTCTTTTCCCATAATATTTCTTACGAACACCCTGTAAGTTTGGATAATTGTATGTCAATTTCTCTCTTTCAAATGAGATATTAGTGATTTTGATGAATGAAGAGATCTCATTTGATTCCACATTAGTATATCTAAACCTAATTTTCTTTTACTAATGTTTTTTTTTCAACGGGTTACATCATAGGACCACTAACTCATCCTCCATTCATAAATCAAGTTCATAAACCAATACATGTAGCCTTTCACAATTCATTTCATCGAGCATAATTCATTTCATATAGCATTTCTTAAATAATTTCATAAATAATCAACTCACAGGTCATTTTGAGAGATGCTTAATAAGTCATTTCATATAACCAAAATGGTAGTTAATTCCCAATCCAATTCATTTTATCTAGCTCTTTTTAAATGCTTATTGAATTGATCCAATGCATTTTCATTGCTAGGTGCTTGTTATCCCCAACAATAACCTCAATGACCTCTGTATTGTACAGCTCATATGCCATTTCGCAACATAACTATCATTTTGAAAGACATTATACAGTTGAGTTGTATATCCATTCAACTGAATTTGTTGAAGGAGGTTTAGAGGGTACGATTGGACAAAGCCATGGGAGCTATCAAAAGAACATGGCAAATTTGTAATTCCCATCAGGCCTACGTGGACTTCCCATTGAAGGACAAACTCTATTTCATCCGGCAGCCCCATTCCTTCCCAAAATGTCTGTGGTGAGCCACTCACTAAATAAAAGATTATATATGCCTAATAGTTAATTTTACTAAGTTGTACATGCAAAAAAACCGGCCACGAATTTTCAGTGATTTTGTTCTGATTAAAAGGAAATATTGTTAAAAAGTTTTAGTGAGCACATTGCAAGAAAAAATCTGGCCTAAAAAAGTTCATCATGCATTTATCATTCTTATTTTCAGTTCCATATGTCTAATATGGTGAAATTTACTTTCCTTTGTAATGGTAATCATCTATGCCAATGTACGAAGTTTTTAATGCGCGATTTCATCATATTGTTAGGGGATTGATTATTTTAATGATTACCCAATTGACTTGGATTATAAAATATATAGATATTGTAGGTAGACTTTTTTACATATATATTTTCTTTCTTGATAAAACTTACCTTTTATGACGAAAAGTATCTTCCTCCCAGAAGCCCCAGTTGTGAATTGAATAGTTATAAGCTAGAGAGGTAAAAAACAATGGAGCTAGATTCCTAAAATTTTACAAAAAAAAAAAAAAAAATCATTTGAGGATCTCTTTTAATTTGTGAAAATGATTTATATTGTCAAGTTTGGCCATCGATCCTGATTTAGGAAGCACCGACACTCTCCGAAAGCCTTCATGTCGTGTTAAACACTCCGATATGTGTCCGACACTATCCAACACTCCTCGGTTAACATATGTCAAAAAATCTGACACCTTGTCAACTTTCTCAACCGACACTCGAGTAAGAATTTCAACATGTGAGTTTCTGACACGTGAAGTTAATTTTAAAATTTTTCAATAAACGAAGGTCAAAAATATATGAATAATAATAATAATAATAATAATAATAATAATAATAATAATAATGGAAAAAAATCTAGTCTTTTCTAGACTTTTATTATTATTTATTTATTTGTAAATTTGAATCAAATTAATTTGATTGAAATAATCATAAAAATGATAATTTATTATGTATATATAAAAATATACATTTAATATATAACGTGTTCTAACGTGTCAGAATTCTCTATTTTTGATAATAGACATGTCGGCGTATCGTGTCGTATCATGACGTATCGTGTCGTGTCATATCGTGTATTGAGTGTCAGTATCGGTGCTACTTAGATCTTGACTCGCTTCTTTTTCGATCAATTCACGCCACCTTTCAACTCTCTTTCAAGCACGCACACGGAGGTGAGGGAGGAAAGGATAGATCGCTTATAATTATTCTTCAAATTGAAACACTGGAAAATATTTATTCATATATCATAAGAGACTTATGGATTTTCATTTCTCTTCGAGGAACTTCTTACACCATCTCCTTTTCCCTCAAGGTCTCCTATGAAACTCTCTCCTTGTTGGCATTTGCACCGACAGCTGAATATGTAACAATAACAACAGCCTGGTGGGCCGCAATCTTCGTCTGTAAGGCATATTTTTGCTTCCACGTTCACTTGCAACCCTGGCAAATCACATCAATCCATTGTCAACATCTTCCTTATCTCATGCGCGCGCGCGCACACAGAAAGAGAGAGATTACCAATGGCAATTAGCAAAAACATAAGCAGAATGATGGATGTGGATGATGGTTTCAACATTGCTCTTAAGTCAAAAGGGCTTTTGCAGATATAATAGAAATGATTTTGGTTTGGAGGCATGCTTTTGTGATCTATTTGGTCAACTATGCATGTAATATTAGAGTATATATATTTCAAGCCACTAATGTTGGAATCAGAGAAGTTAATTTGTATCAACTGGCTAATCGAAAGAGGATGCCAGATCTTGTCTTGCCATATACATTGATGTGCGATTGCCTTATATGTTTCTTCATTACCTTTAAAACACTAGACTTTACATTTTAAACCTACCAGACCTTATTAGCATTAACCAGCAATTTGTTAAAGTTAATCCCATTGTTTGAGATAATTAAAGATTTCTCTAAGATATTTTCCTGTGTTAGAGTAATAACAATATTTTTATTGATTCTCCATATCTTTCATGATTTCAGATATATCTTCGTTTGATTGATTTTTATCTTAAAATCGTTATCTAAAGCTAGAAATTGACGGATGTATTTTTCATTGTTGTAACATGAAATATAAAGAAATACCATATTTCCCTCTTCCGCATTATATTCTTACGAACACCTTGTAAGATGGGATGATTGTATAGTCAATTTCTCTCTTCGGATGAGATGTTAGTGATTTTAAATAATGAGCACTCAATAGAGTCCTCATTAGTATATCTAAACGCGATTTTATTATACCTGATGCTGTTTCTTAATAGAGTTACATTATAGTACTTGCGAGCATCAAACCACTAACTCATCCCGCATTCATAAATCAAGTTCATAAACCAATACATATAGCCTTTCATAACTCATTTCATCAAGCATAATTGATTTCTTATAGCATTACATAAATAATTTCACAAATAATCAACTTACGGATCATTTCCAGAGATACTTTATTAAGTTATTTCATATAAACAAAAGAATAGTTAATACATTATCCAATTCGTTTCTTAAATAATTTCTCAAATAGTCAACTCACAAGTCATTTCATAAGATGCTTTAATAAGTTATTTCATATAACTTTTGGATAGTAAATGCCCAATCCAATTTATTGAAGCAACTCTAGACACTGCTTTTCCTTTTTAATAAACATCATGCCATATGATTCCTCTTTCACATCTTATAATATATCTAATTCTATTATTTTCAAGGCAAGAGTATCCAAGTCATGGAAACTCACCCAACAATACGATCAATAAAGTGAGAAATAAATGTCAAAATCAAGTAGAAAACTATCTTAACTAAGACTCAATAAAACAAAGTTTATTAGGTAACAAAATGACCTCATCACGCTAATAAGAGACTTGCCCAAAGCAGAACAACCATTGCTGTCCGCGGTTCTGCGGCGGCTCGCTTACTTAATTCGAAACAGTTCATTTGAACTCTACCGAGCCCCTTTCAAGCCAGTCCTAAATCATCGAACAGTTAACTTGATTTACTTCAAACACAAATTTGCCTCTCACTCAATAAATGATCGAAGATAGATGAAAACTATGGCCAAATGCAATAGTTTGAATCTGGCTTCAATAATGCACAATAAACTTCAAAATTTCACTAGGACAAAACAAATTACAAAATTGACTTCTATACAATTCCACGGTTTCATGACCCCGTAAAGTCATTTACAACATGATTTTATAGCTCAACAACCTTTGGAATCAACCCAACAGCTCAATATCCAAAACAATCCTAACTTACAGCTTCACTAAGAAAATTTCTCCCATTAAAAGAAAGGTTTGGAATTCTCATCGAGCACTTTGAAACGACATTAATTTGGCGTGTCAAGATGTCCAATTGTTATAGTTCTTGCTATTCATCTCCGAGTCCTCTGGTTGATTAAGCTTTGATTTTTGGGAAGTGCCCATTTGGTTTGAGTTTTAGTCATTTTTCCTTCCCCAAACAACACCACCATACATTCATGTTACTATGATGAAGCATTTAAAACGTTAACTGATCTCTTCCTGACTCATAAATGCATTTGCTCTTGATGCTGATTGGTAACAACTAAGTATTCTGCTTATGCACTGAACCCGAACTTCTTCAAAACTGCCCGTTAGTAGATTCAAGTGAACTGGCACCCGAAACTCATATTTAAGAAACTGAACCGCATCAAAATTTAAAATTCATTGCCCAGACCTCATGAAGCAGATGACGGCATCAAGCTGACATTTCTTCACCGATTAGATTAGGAAAACTTTATTTTGGTAATTTTCTTAATCATTTGCAGATTTTAAAAACTCGTATGGAGAAATGTCAAGTGAACGTTGTGACTAGTACAGGGATTACTTAACAGTGAGCGAAAGATGTCCATTTTGGTTAAGTTTTAGTCATTTTTCCTTCCTCAAATAAGACCGCCATATAAATTTATAAATGTAACCTATTGCCTCAACTTGGTAACAAAATACAAAATAGAGGAAACATATTTCATAGAAGTTTTTGATAGCAATGACAAAACCAATTTTGATATACGCTGAACAGAAAATATTAATTATTTGATGTGCTAAAGATCCTACACTAATAATTTAATTGATGATGCTAGGTATCTTATAAAATTCACTTAAAACCCTATGACATTTTATTTGACTATTGAAGTCCAATTTTTTTTTTAATATTACTCAGTTAAGGATTTCCAGGTATTTTGGCTCGCTAACGAATCCTAGTTGTCATATTTAGGTGTTAAATTTGTCTCAAAATCAATACTTTATAATTATTTAAAAATGATATCACAAGTGTCATAACTTTCTCTTAAAAAAAAGTCCCATAATTTTTTTAGATAACCTAAGTGTCATAACTTATGTACAACACTCAATTGAATACTATAACTTTTCTTTTTTTCCGACTACTTGAATGTCATACAATTTTTCAATAGATCACTTAAGTGTCGTAACTTTTTAAGAACATTCACCACAAGTGTTATGTCAAGTAAGATTTTCGGCACTTGGGTGAACGTCTTTACAATTTTTTGCCACTTAATTGATCGATCAAACATTATGGCACTCAAATGCATGATTATGACATTTAAGTGGTCGAGAAAAAGATTATGGCATTCAATGAGTGTCGCATGAAAATTGTGACATTTGTAATGTGTTTATCCCTAAAATCATAAATGGGTAGCATAATCTCCATAGTTAATGGTGTAGCCCATTCCTTCAACAAAACGGCCGTTTACTACGCCTAACCTTGGTTTTGTTGATGCGGGAGCATTGGGTTTTGTTGATTGATTCAAGATGAAGATATCAATTATGCAAGAGAGTTGTAGATTCAATGTTGATTTCATGGTCGCTGATCGACTACCTAGACATCGATACTTAAGTTTCTTGTCGATCCAAGACTATTAAAAGACTATCTAACAACTGAATGCTATTTTGGACAATTTCCGACGTTGTTTGGCGATCTTCAAAGATAACTATTGGGCTGTTAAGGAGACAAAAGAATTTAGAGTAATTACTTTGCATCTACTCAAATGTCATTAATAAGTCTTTAAGCGTGTTGTAAGTTTCAAAGAGTCAAAGTTCAAGTCTAGATGTTTTAATGCATTTTCTAGTTTCTAAGTTTTTATTATGTTTCTAGTTTCCATGACATTAATGTTGGGCAGTTTCCGTGTCTTCAATATTTAGTCTATTTCCTAGGTAATAATCCCTCTATATAATGAGGCGAATTCTCAAATGTAAGTAATGAATTTTGAGTAAATGAATATTCGAGATTTTCCTCTTTGTGAGCGAATATCTTTAGAGTGTGGATTACTTATGGTTTCTATATCATTAGAAGGTGGATTCTTCCTCAGTGGCGAGCCAAAGAAGCACTGTATCCTTGGTCGATGGTTTTCCTGTGGGCTTTGGTGATAAGCTTCTTTAATCCCGAAGTCCTGTATCCTAGACTGGTGATTTATGTAGACCTTGGTAGTGAGCTTCGTCTATCCCAATCTTGATCCTTGGCTAGTGGCATGTTCTATACAGCTTGGTTCCGATCGTATTCCATCCCTCATTTTGTAATTAACCATCGACATTCAACCCCCATATACTCACCCATCTTCAATAATCACCAAAACAACCCTGGCCCATCTCACAACCGCATCATTTGTCCATGTTCCATTTTTCTTGTAGATCACTCTGCCCATGCCTCATACAACTACCATGGTTATGTTTTGGGGGTTTTATAGTTATTGATGGTCATCCCATGTTTGAGTCTTCCAATAGTAACCGCTCTTTCACAACGTGCACCCCCTCAGGCTGCGTTTGGCAGTCGGGATAAAATTCGTGATAGGATATGATTTATCCTATCCTACGTTTGGTGCTCGCTCAGGACATGATAAAGTCGGATATAAGGGGGATATAGACAGGATAAAATTATCCCATGGGGGAGGTGGGATAAAGGTGGATAGGATTTATAATGTCCATAATAGGAAATTTATTTTTCTTGAATAAAAAAATTATTAAATTAACAAAATTGAAATTATATTTCAATATAAATAATATTTGAATTTTAATTTAAGAAATTAAAATTTAAAAATAAAAAATTATTTTTAATTAATCTTATTTGAATTTATATATTCAACTTTAATTCTGTCTTATAATAAAAATTCAATTTATAAATTAAATATTTATATTTATTATATATTTTATGTATTTTTGTAATTTAGGTATGTTAGCACAGTTTACTATTTGATAAAATTTTATTAAAGAATGATGAAAGGGGAAAAAAATGAAAATAATAATGAAAATAATATAAAATAAAAATAAATTAAGGAATAGTGTTACGAGAAATTTTCACTATCTCTGTTTATGAACATTTAGGTTTATTTATAATGATATGCCGTTTATATCAAAAAAATATACATGATATAATGTGAACATATCCGACTTTAATATTGCGATTCACCAAACAATGGACGTGATATAAAAAAATCCTAGGATTTCATATCCTATCATATCCAGTTCTATCCCGATTAAAAATCCGGACGACCAAACGTAGCCTTAGTACTTACCATCTAGGCGCCCTAAGTAATATTTAAAGTGTCTTATTGGAAAGTTTGCCGCCAAGGTCCATACAGGTGGCCACCAACCATTCACCATGGTATTTCAACAACTAGACACATGGCATTTCCTTATCTCGTCGTTGATCACTGAGTAGTTACTCTATGTCTATCGATGGTCAAGCATGTATCAAATATTACATACATGTTGCATACATGTTATGCACATGACTGTAACCCATTTCTGCCCAAATGTTGTATTTTTCTTTAGTCACAAGCACGTGAGAATCGGATCAATTTTAGGTGTTCCATGCCCTTTTCTGGGGTTATGGTCAAAGTCACCAAAAGACTTTACAAGTTAGATAACGTGGTGAGAAGAACGTGCGCCGAAGAGGTGTAATTAATGCATAATTCAAATGTGAATAGAGTAAATTAATGGACAAATGACAAACAGTCATTTTCCAAGATAAAAATGGCATGCATTTTTTTTAAGGTCAACTTTTAGCCTCCCAAAGCGCTCCTCACGCAAGAATCTTCTCTTTTTCCTTTTTTTTATATAAAAAAACTAAATAAAAGAAAAAAAGAAAGAGGCAGCATTCAGCAAGGACCTCCATAGCCTTTGCTGCCGTTATCCCACCATCACCGAAAAAGGCCGGTGACAATGGGGTGAGGGAGGGTTGGCCGGGGTCACTAGGCCCCGGCCAGTGGCCGACAACCTCAACTAACCACAGGCAAGGGCCAAGAAGCTCTTGCCCAAAATCTAGGCGAGGGTGGCCGCCTCCCCTAGATTTGTTGAAGGTTGCCAACCCTCGCCAAGAGGGACCAAGGGCCACTGCTAGCTATGGTGGGGTCGCCAACCCTCATCGAATCAAGTGGAGGGCCCCGACCCTCGCCCCCCGCCCTCGCTTGTAGTTTGCTAGGGTCATTGATCACTGGGCAAGGCTTGGCGATCATGGCTCCCCCACTATTGCCAGTCCTTTCTGTAGCCCATTCTGGCAATGGTGGGGGCGGCAATGACGAGGGTTATGGAGTCCCTCATTGAATGCTGCCTTCTCTTTTTAAATTTAATTTAATTAATTTTATATTAAAATCAAATTTCGAGGCAAAACAATGTCATTTTGGGACAAGTATTATTAAGCGAATGTTTTGGCGAGCCACGTACACCAGTTTTATTATTAAAATAACGTTACAACAAATTTCCAGTAAGTCTCGCCATAATTGGCATTGAAGTGTTCAATTTTAAAAAAAAAAAGTAGCATTTAAATGTACCTTTTAGAAGTTTTAATACTTATATGTCCACTCATTTAGTTTTAGTACTTGGGGTGTCTGACACTCCTTTTCTTTTTCTTTTTTGGTCCACGAGCTTTGACAATAGCTAACAATACGAACAGTCTGTATTTTTCACGACAACACTTTGCAATCTGCCACAAACACGCATTGTCTAGAGAAAACAGTATAAATGCTCGTATTTATGCTAGAATGATCCCGGATTGGTCTAAAAGTAATTTCATTTTGGTCATTTGTCTAAAAATAATTTCATTTTGGTCATAGGTCTAAAAGTAATTCGGTAAGCAGTACTTCTAATCATGATTAGCGGCACATGTAAGAATACTTGAGTTCAACTTCAGCAAACACTTCGCCCGTTAATGGTTTCATGGAGGAAGATCTGTGTAGCCAATTCCTATCCTTCTAGTTGGAAAAATGATTAACAAGAAGCTTGAGACGACTCGAGCTCCGAGTGGCAGATTCATCACCAAATCACATTCCATTGTTCCTGCTTCGGGAAAGAAACAAGAACACACGTTCGGGTTGCTAAAGGCAAAGATCAAGAATACAAAGATTGGCACACAAAGGCATGGACCACGTCTATGAAGCTAATCCTCAACTTCTTCATCTCTGTTTCATTTATAAAGTCTTCTTCACAATCACGATAATTGAATATGTAAAATCCTCTGAACATGGCAATCCCGTGATAAAACTTCCCGTCTTTGTCTCTAAAGCTCTCCCTGAATGAAGAAAGTTAACAGACTGACGGCAAACAGCCCTATTAAGGAGCTAGCCATTGTTGGAAAATAAAGGTATGAGTGCTTGGAATGATAGGACGGTGCCTGTGGGAAGAAGATTGGCAAGGTTAGAGGCACTTGCTAGGGTTTGTGCAGGGCATGCCGTGAGATAGGCTTTGAAAGAGATTTTGCTGGTGTTGGTGTTGCTAATTGGCCTTCAATGTTTGGGAATGGAAGAGTGGATCAGCCTCTTTTTCTTCTTTTTTTTTTTGGGAGAGAGAGAGAGAGAGAGGTGGCTCAGCAATTTGCATGAGGTATGTGCACGGAGATGGGAAAGTTTTTATAGAATTATCGAAGAGCCATATGCTTTCGGTGGTTCTGGGTTTAGAAATCAGTTAACCATGAATATGTTTACCATATGATCTCGTGAGTTTTACTGTTGTAGAATGACTATGTCAGGGACACCCTCGTGCTGCCTTATTTGGACGCTTCAAGAAACATAGCTGAAATGAAACATTGCCATTTATTCCATTATCCCTTTTCATTTCAGTATGGGAAACATGTTTTGTGGTGCAAATCTTACACCAATCGTTATGACCAAACAATTTAGTGATTTTGTGCTTTTTGAGTTCGATTGAAGGTTGCTAGAGCAATTTAACCTATTTGCAACCACGGCAATGGGGGTAGATGCATTCAAATATGTGTATAGGTAACTTTGCTTATTGAATTGATCCCAACGCATTTTTCTTATTAGGAAAATAATATTCCCAACAATAAGCTCCATGACCTCAGTAGTCAATCTTATAGCCCATATGCCATTTTGCAACATAATTATCATTCTGAAAAACTATACAAACTTGAGTTGTCTATCCATTCAAGTGGATTTGTTGAAGGAGGCTAAGAGGGCATGATCTGCACGTAACCATCGTTGTCAAAATAACATGGGAAGTTTGTGATTCCCATTTAGCCTATGTAAACAGAAATGATTGCGTGACAAATTTTTAATGTACTATGATAAGCCCATTCCTCTCTCAAGATGTGTGGTAAACCATTCACTAAATAAGAATTTATATACCGACCGAAAAGAAATATATATAAGAATTTATATGCTTGACAGCTAACTTTAATAAGTCCTTCACGCAAAATTAGCCACTATTTTTTAGTGATTTTGTCCTGATTAAAAGGAAATACTGTTAAAAAGTTTTAATGTGCACTTCGCAATGGAAAAATTGCTATAAAAAATTTCATCATGCATTTAGCACTTTTTTATGATCCATATCGTCTACTGTCGTGAAATTTACTTTCTTATGTAAAGATAATCATTTATCCCAATGTACATAATTTATATTGTGTGATATCATCATACTGTTAGGGGATTGATTATTAAATAATAACCAACAGAATTGGATTATTGAATATACCATATTGTTGTTCTGAATTGAATAGTTCTCAGCTAGAGAGGAAAAAATAACAATCGGGTCAGTTTCCCATAATCTTGCAAGAAAAAAGAATCAATTTGAGGACCTATTTTAATTTGCGAAAATGCTTTATATAGACTGCGTTTGGCCACTGGTCCTGAATCGCTTCTTTTTCGATCAACACAGGCCATCTTTCAACTCTCTTTCACGGACGCACGCGGAGAGAGAGAGAGAGAGAGAGAGAGAGAGAGAGAGAGAGATGCAACAACTGGTAAATATTTATTTTGACGTCATAAGAGACTTATCAATTTTCATTTCCTTTCAAGGAGCTTCTTGCCCCATCTCCGTTACCCTCGAGATCTCCTGTGAAACTCCCTCCTTGTGGGCAATTGCACCGACAGACGAAGTTTTCACACCTACAACAGCCAGGTGGTCCGCACTCTTCGGCAGTAGAGCATGGAGGTGTTACTTCCTCGCTTTCTTGCATACCTGCCATATCACATCAATCCATTGTGAACATCTTCCATATTCTCATGCGTGCGCGCACCACAGAGAGAGAGAGAGATACCGATGGCAATTAGCAGCAACATAATGCATGTTAATGATGGTTTCGACATTGCTCCCAAGTCAAAGGGGTTTTTGCAGGGACAACAGGCTGATGGTTTTGCTTTAGGGATATGTTTTTGTGATCTGTTTGTTCCACTATGCGTGTAATATCAGAGATATATAAGTCAAGCCACCCGTGATGGAATCAGGGAAGCTGATCTGTATCGACTGGCCAATCAAAAGAGGATGCCGGAGATCTTATCTTTCCATATTCATTAATGTGCAATCGCCCTATATGTTTCAAATAACAGACTTTGGATTATAAACATACCCGAATTTTATTAGCATTAACCAGCAAGTTGTTTAAGTTAACTCAAATCAAATAATTTTGAAGCCATCAGCAGGGTGAACGTGCCACTTGTTAGAGACAATTAGAGATTTCTCTAAGATAATTTTCAATGTTAAAGATTTTGACAATTCTGTTGATTATCTATAGTTATCAAGATTGCACTTGTATCACTCTTTGATCATACATATCTTCTTCTTTTTTTTGTCGAAGATTGTGCATATCTTGATTGATATGTTTTGTTAGATAGTCATCTAATAAATTATTCTTCCGAAACACACATCGATTTTGACCAAAGAAAAAACACACGTTGAAATATACAGAAGATTCTCCAATTCACTATTTCGCATTATTCTTATCTAATTGTACATATCCTCATTTTTGTAAAGAATCATCAGAATTATCAACATATCCTTCCCATAGAAAATCATCCTAGACAAATCCCTAATTATCTCTAATACCACATAAGTTGCTAATTACTTCAAATCTTATCCATTGCACACAAAAATTGGAAGGCCTAACGGAGTATCTCTTTGTATTTTATCATTCTTAAGATAATGAAATTCTTCCCTCATAAGAGGTGAGGGGTCCATTGATATTGTGCATACTCCTTATATGGAATCCTCATAAAATCAAAATATTATAAGCATTTTCCTTCTTTTAAAACTGGCTTGATGCTGTGAGAGCAACTTCACTACCGAATTTCCATGGTGATTAAAACTCGATAAGCAGGTAAACCATCACAATCACAAAGCGTAGTCCTTCCATTTGGCCACTATCATTATTCCAGAAGGCTATGTACAAGACATTTCATCCCATTATTGTGAATACCCAGATATAAATTGATGACATCCTCGTTTACTATGATGAGGAGTCTAAATGTAAGTTGCTTAAGTAATTTGCTCATCTAATTAAGCAATATGGCATCATGTTATCCCTAAAAATATACATTTTTTTAAATGACATAAAAAAGATGTTGAAAATGCACGAGAATAAACTTTTGGCGAAAACTCATAATTCAACACCTGTAGCCTTAGGTCAAATTGTCGCCAATGGTTTAAAAGTACATAAGAAACCAGTATTTCGCAAAAGTACAACTGTAAGCACATAGCGCTTCAACTCCAATTAAAAGCATCAATTGGACAATTTTTTTCGCATGGAAAACGTTTTCTACCTCCTTCAAGACCTTTATCATAAAAAAAAAATTAAATTTAACTTATTGCCTCAACTTGGTTACAAAAATACCAAATAGGGGAGACATATTTCATAGAAATTCTTGATAGTAGCAACAAAACTAATTTTGATATACACTGAACAGAAAATAATAATTCTTTCACGTGCCAAAGATTCTACAATGATAATTTCATTGATCATGCTAGTTATAATTCAAAATTCATTTAACAACCTATGATATTTCATTTGATTATTGAAGGCCTAAAATCTTTTTGATATTTCTCAGTGAAGAATTTCTAGACATTTTGACTTGCTAAAGAACCCTGATTGTCATTTTAGATAAATTTGTCCCTAGGTGAAATTTTTTTGTTAAATTTTCCTTACGTGGAAAAATTTAACAATTAAAAAAAAGCTCCGAACCCTAATCCAAGGAACTAATAATTTTAATCGTGACCTAGAAGAAGGAATAAAAGAAGAAACAATACTTTATAATTATTTGAAAATGATATATAAAATCATGAGATAAGTGCAATAAAAGTCCTAAAACTTGTTACAAAAGTGCAATTTAGTTCTAAAACTTTCAAAAAGTGCAATAAAGTTGTAAAACTTATCACGAAAGTATAATTAAATTCTTAAACTTTTAAAAAGTATAATCATTTTACGCATGTCTGGTCATCTGCGCACATGGTGTGCAACTCGAGGAAGAAGAAGGAGAGAAGGAGGTGGAGGGGCTGGCCTGGGAAAGAATGGGCCCACCCCTGGGTGAAGGAAAGAAGAAAAGGGGTTGGTTCAGGCTTAGCCGCAAGCCATTTAAATTTTTAATTTAATAATAATTTTTGAATTTTTTGAAAAAATTATATGTATCCGAAATGCAGTAAAATAAGGAAAATAAAATTAAAATAAAACTTAATTGATGCAAACAATATCAATGCCTATGAGATGTGAAAATCCCTTTTTGTTAGGGCCAAATTTATTCATTTGGGATCCAACGACTCCAGATCTTTGAGGAATTGCGGAATGCCCCTTTTGTTGCCGTATTTCCATGAAATTTTATGTTGGTTCATAAATCATTCGAACGGATAATATAAACAATATTTGGTCTAGTAAGGGTGAGATAAATAAGTGGACCAAATTGGAGACGATATACATTAGGATCATTTAGCACATCATCTTGATTATATGTATAGCTCAACTGGTAGATCAACAGGTCGAGCACTTAGCAAATCAGCTTCATCAATAATTTACGTGGTGATACACTAATTGCTTGTCATTGTTAAGACTATATGTTTGCGATGGTCTCTTTCATTGGGTAACATATTTCGGTTTGCTTCATGACCCAAACCGAAATGAAACAAGTACAATACCCGTAGATAGTACAATAAAAATATAACCCAAACCAAAAAGACCCAAAAATTTTAGGTATGGGTTTGCTTTTGACATCCCTAGTAACAATTGAACACTATGTGGATAGTAGAAACGCAATGTATTAGCTATTATTGCAAGGAAATGTGTTCATTTGGATTGCTTCGTGAGAAGAATAGTCAATTCCCATGCAAAAGCCTCTATTTCACTAGTTGGTCCTTATGGCACACTAACCGTTAGATCCTCGGCTTTTAAGTTGGATCAATTGATCCAACTACCTAAGAGTTCAGGAAAAATTCTTCTATGCATTTGGGTTATTTGAGCCCGCTCCATCTCATCTATATTTGCAACTCTTTTCCCTACCTTATTCTCTTTGAATGGAGAACCAATACTGATTGTCGGACTCTTTGAATAATTTGGCCTTCAATCGACCTTCAATCATGTTGATTTCTCTGTCTATTAGAATATCTATATAATAAATCACGCATTTATCTAATAGCTTTAACTCTTAAAACAATTAACAATGATCTTACAAAATTATACATGACATTAGAGTTGGAAGTCTTGAGTTCGAATTTTTCTAGGTCCTATTTGCCTTCCCAATAAATTTTCCACATTCAGTACCATGCAAAAAAAAAAAAAGAAATCAGGTTAAGCGTAAGGGGTAGTGTTGGAATATTTAAAAAATAAACCATGCCTTCATTCAACTATTAAAGTTTTAGAATAGTCGGCAGTGATCTCACAAAATTTTATAGTGTCCATGTTAAATATAGCTACTTATAACATTTTCCTTCTATGCTTTGTTATATGTGATTAGCATGAACTGGCAAACAATTAGCATTGGTCATGTTAGGACTGCCATTCTAAATCAAAACTTGATATTACTTTTTGCAGGTACGTTGTTTCCTTGCACCAACCAAGCTGGTACACCAACATATAGGGTTGGTGATGTAAAAGCTATCATATAAATCTTGTTATCAAGCAATACATTCATTCCAAAGGAGGTGGATTCACATACGCAACATTGGTTCAAATATTATGATATTATGATAGAAAGTCCAATCTAAAAATTTAAATTATTAGATAAAAGCAGATCACATATATATAAAAGCATGTGAGATATGTTATTGAGCGATATGGGATAATATTTCTATAATTGGCTTTATAGCTTTAAAAGCTAAGGTGGATTGAAAATGGTGTGAGCTCAGCCACTCGAGTGTCCTCTACATTTGCTAAATCCATTCTTCACAAGTGTTTGCTAATCTGGTCTAAGAAGCGACGAGCAATTTGAGAATGCAACTCTTTTGGTGCATGGCTATAACTATGGAGTCCCTTCTCTTAATGAAAATTGTTAGATTATTTAAATAATAAATCACTTTTTTCTCTAACAATTTAAGCTTTTAGAATAGTTGATAGTGATTTCACAAAATCTCACTTGGCATCAAAGTTGAAGGTCCTGAATTTGAATCTTTCTAACTCTCATTTGCCTCCGAATTAAATATTTTCACACTAAATACTAGGCAAAAAAAAAAAAAAATACAACTCGAGACCTCCAGATTTGATATCATGTGAGATTTTATGAGATCACTGCTAACTGTTCTATCATGTGAGATTTTGTTGTATTAGAAGTGACGAGCAATTTGAGAATGTAACTCCTTTAGGGCATGGTTGTGACTATGGAGTCCCTTCTCTTAATGAAAACTTCTACTACAACAAAAGTTAAGACTAGCTTGCTGTGTCATAGGGCTTTATAAGCTTGGGTGTTATCACTTACAATGACCGAAGGTATTAAAATTTTGGGAGGACTCTGAATAATTGATCATGTGGATTGTCTGACCAATTACAATTGATTTTGCGGCCACAAGGCTCAAGCTCAAACGGTCATGGCTACAAACTTCGAAGCCGATTGTGGCCTTGGCGGTCGGAAGTTCGAGTTTAAATGGCCATTGGCCACAAGCTTCTAACTCGGGCGATCATAGCGGTTCAAGATTCGAAGTCAAATCTAGCTATGATAGCTACAAGCTTCGAGCTCAAATGGCCATGACCATCGCTGCGATATGATTGCTATTCGACATTACAAGTCCAGATCAGTATAAATTAGCTCGAAAAAAGGAGCCTCATAATAAAGAAGGTAGCCCTTTTTAAAAAGTACATGGATGTTTTTGGACAGAAAATATACAGGGGCAATTTGGAGTGTTGGGTAAAAATACAGGGAACTATGGGGGTCATTTACTTTAAAATGAGCTTCTTATGTGATTCTATATTAAAGTAAACTATAAAAGAATATTTGCTAACTATTATATCATCATACACAATACTTTATTATTATGTTATGCACAAAGCTATACTGAAATATTAAACTCTATGGCTCCATATTAACAATTACAACAATATTTGTCCAATCGATAATTAGTAGTCATAAAAATCATTTTAGTGGAAAATGCTAAATAAGTATAACAAAAGTTAGATACTATGAGACATCGTAATACAATCTTACCATATAAGTGTTGCGATTAGTTGTTTTTCTACTCATTACTCAGAATCACATAGCCTTTCATTATTTTTTAAAGATATCATCAGATTGTTATGTTGATGATATCAATATTACTTTAGGAATTGCCCCTATCGTATGATACAATTTTCATACACGTAATGTATACTATATGATTCTCTTTAATTAAGTAAAGGTGACATTATTTTCATCTCCTATATGATTAAATCTATTCCATGTTCACCAAATATAAAATTGCCCTCAATCACTCAATTGCAAATTGTAGAGATGGCCCCATTCCTTTATTTATTTGTTTGTTTCTATTTCTTTTTAGAATTTAATTGTCATAATTAAGCATTTCTCATTATTACTTTTGCATATTGTGGGTACCCCATTATGTTCCATACAAAAAAAATGCACTATTTTTTTTAGATTTTACTTTTGTAGCAATAAGTTTTGTCAAAAAGAGAAATTTCCAAGAAAATATGTATCAACTCTCTTAATTTACTACATCAAAGAATTTATTTTTTCGTTATTATTGCCAAACTATTTTTACACAGAACATGTAGTATGTTATAAAATTATCAATGAATACATTGGAACAATTAATGCAAAAAAGTTTTGTGTAATCAAACATCTTCCTATTTCTTCATAAATATTTCACAGATAATATTAACTTTTGTCCATCCAAAATGACAAGATTTCATTGGCATTTAAAAAGAAAATCTTATTACAGGCAGCGTTTTGATTTAATTAATTTTCACCTTTTAAATTTTTTCATAATCTAACAAAGAGATTTTTATTTTATTTTTTTTGTATTTCATCCTATCATCCCATTATATATATATGCATATAAAAGACAACTAATAAGAAAATATTTGAAAGTGATATGCACAACAAAAGCGAAAGTTCAGAAATAATTGATCCCATTTGAAATAATTATATGTCAAAATCCAGCGAGATTCTACATGAGAGTTGATCCATTATTTTTCTCCACGACGTAGAAAAGAAATCAGATTTTTCTGAAGTTTTTCTTCTCGACAAAACTAATTCCTACGGAAATAAACTCTAACTTAAAAAAGAAAACATAGCATCCGCAACAAACAAAATCAAACACGCGACCCTATATCCTACATAAAAACAGTAAAAATTAATAAAGAAGGAAATAAAATAAATTTAGGACTACCACTTTAAATTACCATTGAATCATCAAGAAGGAAATTACTCCCTTTTTTTTTTTCTTCTTATTTGCATCGTAACTTTACATTGGAGAATAAAAACGGGGTTCATCAATGCCGTAAAGCTCAAGATTAATGCCTAGCGCTTCCGCGCGACGCCATAATCCTCGGTCCTTCCCTTAGGGTTTTAACCACGAGCAGCGCAGTCTCCCTCTCCTCCTTCCTCGCCAGGACTCGCATTCTCTCGTCTTCTCCGCCGCCGCCGCCGCCGCCGGAGCCGAAGGGATGCCGACCGTGAGCGTGGGCCGGGACCGCCTGTTCGCGGCGCTGGGAAGAACTTACAGTGAGCGCTCCCGACTCCTCTCCGGCTCTCTCTCCTTGCCCGATTTTTTTTTTCCCCTTCTCTGGATCGTCTCATTTTCTCTGATTTTCCCTCCTTTTTTTTTTTTTTTTTTTTGGGAAATGGCAGCGCAGGAGGAGTTCGAGGATGTGTGCTTCAGCTTCGGAATCGAGCTCGACGATGTGGTGAGCGGAATTCGTCGTTTGTGGTTTTGCCAGGGTTTTTTTTTTTTTTTTTTTTTTTTTTTTTTAAGGGCTGAAGAGGTTGGGGTTCTTTGTTTGTGCTGGCCAGACGACGGAGAAGGCGATCATCAGAAAGGAGAAGCACCTGGAAGAGGAGACCGATGAAGACGAGGAAGTCATCTACAAAATCGAAGTTCCGGCGAACAGGTGACTGCGAAGCTGTTTCGGCATTTGGTTAGATGGTGTGTGTTTCGGATGGGTTTGGAGCTGTTTCACGGGTTGCGGGTGAATGTAGGTTCGGGGGTTTAAGATACTAGTGTCCGTCCTCAGATGGGTTAAAGTCTTGCGCGGACCGTGTTGCTCGTAATGGCTATCGAGATGCTGTGTGGTTCGGGCTTTTCTTTGATGTTATGTTGCCGAAGGTTTTTTTTTTTTTGTTATCTTTTCAGTCGATCGATGTGAAGGACCAATTGCATGTAATTAGAGACTTCATAAACACATTACCACCTGAAAAAGGCTCAGCTTTTGAGTAGTCCATGTGATGTAGCATTTATAGTGTGCATCAAGGCTTTTCTTACTTATGTGTAAATAGTTTCTTTTAATAGTCTACAAGTTAGGACATTTTTTTCACCACTTTGTGAAGAATTCTAGTTGTATGGGGAAGCGGGTTGATATTCTGACCCTTGGGATTCCTGGTTCATGATAATGGTTCTGAAAGGGGTTGATCTTGAATTTAGTTTATGTTCAGCATTTTGTCATGCTAGATGGGTCAATTCCCAAATTTTACAGGTTGTGATGATATTGACTCCTTAATGCTGTTGTTGGCTTTATTTTGAATCATGTCATCTAGAAACTTCATTATTTAGTTATAAGTCAGGTTTTTCAAAGAGACGATGGGTTTATCATCATTTTAGTCTGTATTGGTAATTAATGATTATTCTTCTTGATAAATTCGTGCATGTACTATAGAATTAACTATACTATTATAATAATAAGGTATCCTCTGGGAAATGCACAGATACGACTTGCTTTGCCTCGAAGGGCTTGCTCAGGCCCTACGTGTATTCAGTAAGCAGGAGGAGACACCTCAATACAGTCTTCGTAACATCAGCAGGGGATCAATGCTTAAGATGCATGTAAAACCAGAGGTACTGATATGTGAGAATTGATCTGTCTAGATTGATCTATGCTGGAATCATTTATTACTTGAGTGACCATTTATGTGTTGCAGACCTCACAAATCCGTCCATACGTTGTTTCTGCTGTCTTAAGAGGGATAACATTTGATGAAGCCAGTTATAACAGCTTCATTGATCTTCAAGACAAGCTCCATCAGAACATTTGCCGGTATTAATTTTTGGATCTTTAACATGCAGCATATTCCTGTTTTCCTTCTCTATTTCAAGATTTTAGGTTTGAGAGGGAACAGCGGGAGGACAACACATTTTTGGGAAGCTTTTACCGTGTTCATTTGAACCTTAAATGTAAAGAAGAGAGACTGTGATCTTACACTGAGATGCAACGTCCTATATGGCTTGTCCAGAGCAATGGTTTTAAAAAATTTCTAGCATGCAGCCAATTGTCTTTGCAAGCGTGCATTTTAGTGTGATACAATAATGTTACTTAATAAATTAAAAAAGATGTGAGGGAAGCATATATATATATTTTTTAAATAAGTCATGGCTTCGCTGTTGCTTATGCTCTATGTGCTCAGTAGGGGCCATATATATTATTACCCTTAGGAGGGCTATAAATTGTGAGAAATGCCTGGATGTGAAGAGAGGACTCCACTGAGTTGTTTTGAATAATTTGGTGAAGTGGTGATGATAGATATGTTGCTTGAACTAGTTTTCATTCTTGAGATCTTTATTCAATTTGATATTTTATTTGCATGTAATAGATGCCCAGCCCCCAATCCCTCCACTTAGTACATCAGATGCTTGTGCTTATGCTAGATCCTCAAAATGTTCTGCTTGGATTGACATGCTCGGATTCTCTCTATATTTTAGGCGAAGAACACTGGTTGCAATTGGGACTCATGACTTGGATACGCTAGAAGGCCCCTTCAGCTATGAGGTGTGTGTTTGAACTAATCGCCTAAACTAGAATCTAAAATGAAGAATTCTGCACGTGGCCTACTATCCTTGCTTGAAGCTTAGGCCCAGCTAGAACGTAAATGGAAGATTTTCAGATTGCTGGCATAATGGATCTTGTCATGATAGAGTGTTATCCGGGCTGGAAGCTTGTGCTCACCTATTCTTTCCTTTTTCTCTCTCTATATATTTAAATGCCTGAAGGATTCGTTCTTGAAGCTTCTTTCTACCCCACACTTTGCCTCAGCATCTATTACATGTTTTCGAGGAGTTGCAGCTAGCTAGACAAGCTTTGACCAGTTCAAGTTTTGTCATCCTCTGAGCTTGTCCCAGAGGATGGTATTACTATATATATATCCGAGATACTCTATTTTGATCCCAAAAATTCGTAGTATTATGTTTCGCTATCAGGATGAGCATATATGTATATATATATGTGTGTGTATATATATCTATATATCCGAGATACTCTATTTTGATCCCAAAAATTCGTAGTATTATGTTTCGCTATCAGGAGTGCTCATCTACTAGATAAAGCATAGACGAAAATAGACATGACAAGGAATTGCACATTTGGTTTAGCTTAATATGTACGAGTTATATATTTGCTACAGCTAAATGTTTCTTCTTAATATGTACGAGTTATATATTTGCTAAGGCTAAATGTTTCTTAGAGCAAAGTATGATAAAATGTTACGAGAAGTGCAGCGTATCACCCACTCATGTTCCTTTTCTTTTGGTCTCAGGCTTTGCCGCCTTCCAGTATAAGTTTCATCCCCTTGAAGCAGGTAGTTTCATGATAAAGATTGTATTTTTCTGTTCATGCATGTGCCATGAGTCTGATCTGTAGTGAAGATCTATGCTATGTATTTGTAAGGATTTTGTTAACTGTTCTGTAGGGGCAATTCTTAAGTAGTTGATTAAGAAATTTTTATGGTTTTCAATTGGATGCACAGATTGTTCTTGTGGTATTTGTAATTTTTTCTTTGGAAAGTGAATCATATGAAATAAGTATGCTGAACAAGTGCCCTTTTGTTAACAGTGCTCTAAGGAGACTTACTAAGTAACTAAAAAGGAAATTTTGTAGTTTCCAATGCATTAGCGTGTTATTTCTAATTACTGTTTTGCAAAGTGAATTATTCCAAATTAAGTATGCTTAACATGTTGATGCCACTTTTGAGTTCTGAGATTGCTATCGATTTTATACTTGTTTTGTTTTCTTTACCAACTGTGATTGATGTGTTGTCTGATCGCGCCTTAGTTTCTGTTCTGATATTAGGTGAAGAACTTCAGAGCTGATGAACTAATGGAATTTTATAAGGTGGGTCCTCAATAGCTGCTGCTTTTTCATGGTCTTTTTATAACCGTCATATTTGTTTTGTTACATATATCTTATGCTTGCAACTTGCTTATTCGGTGTGCTAGTTAATAACTTCATGTAAATGAAGAATTATGTAGCAGGTCCTCATTTTTGCCGTGTTTTACCTTTTTTTTGCTACTTTGTTGCAGTCAGATTTGAAATTGAAGAAGTTCTTGCACATAATTGAAAACTCGCCTGTGTTCCCTGTCATCTATGATTCAAAGAGGTATTTTGGTTTCTTCATACACTCTTGTTTGTAATGTGAGTTCCATGTATCAATATGAAGTGTGTATATTGATGTTAAGGGGAAATAATAAATAACCACTTAAATGTAATGACATTTTGACTTAGTTTTGATTCAACCATTGCCACTTAAGTCAGTAATATTGCAACCTTGAGTTATTTGGGAGTTGATCGATGCATTGGGTTCAATTTGCAAAGAGAAAATAATCAAGGCCTTCAAGCATCTTCTGCCACATTAAGCCACTAAGTGCTTGGTCTCGTTTATGAGTTGAAGTGAGATCAACTGTTCTATTTAGGTGTCATTAGTGTTCTCAAAAGCACTGGAGTTGCCTGGGCAGGCACCCAAGGCAGCGACTTCAGAAGCACCTCAAGTAAGGCTGGTCATTCTCTGAGGCATTCCCTCAAGGAAAAAGATGAAATTAGGTCATGTTCTTTGACCCTTTTTGTTCCTTTCTCTAAATAAAAAATGGGAAAGGAGGTATATTATTTTAGTAAAAGGGCAAAGTATTTAAAAAAGCAGCTGTCGACTCTGCATTAGCACAGTTGGAGACTTCCAGAGCCTAGTCTTATGCCTAACACTACTTTTAAGAGAGCCAGGGAAAAAGATGAAAATGTGTAGTCTTCTATACATTTTTGCTTTTCTTTGAACATTGTCTTTCCTATGTACACCTATACACTGAACTTAGCAGTCCATCCTCCTTATTTCAGCTCTCTCCCCACCCGTTGCAAGGTACCATAGCAGGAAAAAGAACTTTTGCATGCGGTGTCACAAAATTTGATTTGGGAAAGCAAGTGCCTAATGTCAATAAGAAAGATGCTATGATGTAGTACAAAAATTAATTTTTTCCGGAATATCATTTCATGACTTGAGATCTACCTTGCTGATACATTCTTTGGGTTCATCTAAAGAAAATTTAAAAAAAAAATATCTTGCTAAAGGATTTATCCCAAACTTTTAACATAACATGTCCCTTATTTTAGGCCAGGGCCTCGCTTAGGCGCTTTTAACAACAGTGAATGATATTTTCTTTTCTGACGTCCTGAATAATTAGAAATGATACAGTTGATTGCTTCATAAATTCTTTATTAGCTGTGGACTGATGGTAATGTATTATTTAGGCAACAACCAATTATGGTTGACCATTAAGCTGTTTATCCTGTTTGAATGGGGGTCAGCTTTTTAAAAGGATTGGTTTTGAATTTTTTGCACATGGGGTTCTAATCTAGCTCATTCAGGTTCAATGATATTTGGTTACTCCAGTTGCGGATAGATTACACTGTTGCCATTGGCTTCACAATTTTGGTTCCCATTGAATATGCTCAATGTGAACAAATTGTAGTGACTATTTAGCTGTCATAGCCAAACAGTGTGGGCAAAGTGATGCTTCATCCACTTTTTGGGTGTCTTGCAATCAACAATTTGACAGATATTTGTGATGTATAGTCTGATTGATTAGCAAGCATCTACATTGACTGAAATGATACAGTTGACTAAGCTTCTTATCACTGAAAAGGCTAATTTTTTACTCCATGCAGAACTGTCTTGTCTCTGCCGCCAATTATCAATAGTGCACATTCAGCAATAACTTTAAAGACGAAAAATGTTCTCTTTGAATGTACTGCAACGGACTTAACCAAGGCTAAGATAGTTCTAAATACAATGGTGAGCATACTCAATTGTTTGTCCTTTTCTCTACACCCATCCTTCTGTATAGAGGACTAATGCGGGCAAGTGTTTTCCTTTAGGTGACAGCCTTCTCAGCATACTGTGAGAAGAAGTATGAAGTTGAACCAGTTGAAGTGATATACTCTAATGGGGAGTCATTCGTTTATCCTGATTTGTCCCTATACAATATGGAAGTGTCCTTATCTTATGTCAACGATTCAATTGGAGTCGCCTTAAAAGCTGAAGAGGTATTGTGAATATTCATTTCAAGCTGGAGTTTAAATGTTTGCATTAGGTGGCTGTGAGCTTATATTAGAGTTGGTTGGTTATATCATTCTCTCATCAGTTGAGTTAAATTTTTTGTTCGCAATGTGCTATTGTGCCTAATTTTAGCTCATGACTATCTGGTTATAATCTAGGAAACACCGACACTCTTTGAGAGCTTTTGTGTCGTGTTTTCGATATGTGTCCGACACTCTCCGACACTCTTGAACACTCTTCGACACTTAGTCAGCACGTGTCGAAAAATCTGACACATGGTGTCGAGTCGAAATTGCGACATGCAAGTTTCCCATTCCGATATGTGAGATCAATTTTGAAAATTTTCAATAAATGAGAGGTCAAAATGTATATGTACAAAAGAAAAAAAAGGAAAAATAAAAATAATAAATGGGGAAAGAAAAAGAGAAATAAAAAAACTTAGTCTTCTCTTTTGTTTTGACTCACTTCCCATGATACAAAATTCACACCCCAAGTTTTTTTCTCTTTCTTTCCGATACGTCTGACATGTGAATCTAGGATGTAAATTGCTTGTTTTTCCTTCTCCAAATTTTATGGATTATTGAAATGGAGTTGAATTTGTTCAATTGAAACAAAGAATGATATTAATAAATGGTTGATTAATACTTTTAGTATAAATTAATTCTGGACTTTTTTTATTATTTATTTATTTATGAATTTGAATCAAATTAACTTGATTGAAATAATCATAAAAATGATAATTTATTACGTATATATAAAAATATATATTTAATATATAATGTATCCCAACGTGTTGAAATTCTCTATTTTTTTAGAAATGACGTGTCGCGTGTCGTGTCGCGTTATGTCACGTGTCGCGTGTCGCGTGTCGCGTGTCGGTGCCACTTAGGTTATAATGCTAAAGCTGGTTTCCTTCCTTCCTGAAGCGCATAGAATCATGATGACTCCAACTAGTTAAATTTGTGTTGGAAGGCTTCTGAGAAGCCATTTCTATGATTTCGTGGACATTTAGTTGAAAGATCTAGCCTCAATTGCCGACACAAGCTTCTCTGCTATGTCTTTGGACTTGCTGAGCTTATGGTCATTTTGCCATCATTGGAGTGTTGTGTGCTATATCTGGAATTGCTGTTTGGTGGAAGTGGATAGGCGCTGCACTGAATTATGTTGATGAATGAGTTCATATGGAACGAGAATTTGTCTTTTAGACTGGTTGATGCGGTTTGAAAACATTTAGGAACTAATTTGACAAGACCTGTTTCAATCCAGTCACTGATGCAAGTATGTGCCATGGAGAGCATTTCAATGGAAAGAAGGCAGAGAAGCCTTACTTTTGACTTGAGTCAGTCTCTGATGTCACAGGCTGTATAGTGTGTGGTAATAGAGCTGATGGAGCATATGATAGGTCTTGTTCTTTTTCTTTTCTCCTTTTTTTTTGGAGGCCTTTTCTCTTTGACATTTGCATGTTGACTGATGCAGTGATGGGGTTTGTTTTGGCAATAATGTTTTGAAGATGGGAGGGAATGGGAAGGGTCAATAGACTATATTTGCTGTACATGGCAATTGATGGGTTAGTAGAGGTTTCCTAAGTGGGGCCTTGGAACAATTAATTGGTGCAGATACTTCTTGGCAGGAACCTTTTTATAAACACAATAGGTCTCCCTCCCAATTAATTGCATTCAACCATGTCTGACTTGAGGCTGCCTTTCTGAACACTTTATGATGATGTTGGAAGTCGCATTGTACTGTAGATTTATGTATTAATAGTTCAAAAGAAACTTCATATTTAGCTGAACTAGTGAATGGACCTTCTTAAGTTCAGGTTACTAGCTTGTTGAACCGGATGCAATTAAGTGCCAAACACACTGTGCCAAATGAAGGACAATGCAACATCACTGTCTCAGTACCTCCTACCAGAAGTGATGTTCTACATCCATGTGATGTTATGGAGGTATTGTATTTGTATATCTCTATCACAGTTGTGGCTACAATTTGTCGCTCTTTATTTACGTATGCGCCGGTCTTTCTATTTGGATTAAGGATGTGGCAATTGCTTATGGATATAATAACATTCCAAAAAGAAAGCCCGCATCTTTGAAGCCTCTGCCCTTGAACCAGCTCACTGATCTTATTAGATTGGAGGTAGGCTAATTTGGTATTTTTATTATTTGCTGTATATGATCAGTATTTCTTTTTCTCATATGCATAACATCCCTTTACTTTTGTCTTTTCATTTCTTTTTAGATTGCCATGAATGGGTTTACGGAGGTCTTGACATGGATATTATGCTCCTACAAAGAGAATTTTGCTATGTTGAACCGGAATGATGATGGATCAGCAGTAATAATTGCAAATCCTCGATCCTCTGATTTTGAGGTTTGTACACTTGATTTCATCATTGATGAATCAAAAGATCCTTGTAAAATATTGTGCAGTTTGGCTCTCAAATTTATGTTATTGACAATACTATTTCTTGGTTAGTTGACAGCAGTTTCCTTAAATTATGACCAATAATCTTTTTCACCACGAATCGATATTTTTCTTTAAAATAGTAGCCTTGATTAGAAAATGATGGTCAGGTTTCTCTTTCTAGAATTTTCTTTAATTTTTTGCTTTTCAGTTTTGCTGCCTGTGTTATATCTTTGACAGGGGAGCTTATCCTGACTACTTGTAATTAGCAAATTTAGTGTTATACCTTAATTTTTTTTATAATTAGAATTATCATGTTTGGTCGTTCCAAGTATTGGCTTTAGTTTGTTCTCTGAGGAAATTTGTGAGCTGCGTGAGGAAACTCTCTATCTAAGCCGTTATGCCTCTCTATTTATTTAAAGTTCCTTCTCCTTTTCCACAGGTAGTTCGGACAAGTCTTATGCCTGGCATACTGAAAACAATTGGACACAACAAAGATCATCCAAAACCTATTAAGGTATCCAATTTTCAGTCGGCCTGTTTTATACGCTGGAATATATCATGGTAACTGCCAAAGTTCTTCGCTAGAAATTCTGGCATACCTTAGTTGGAGCAACACATTAAACATTTGTTTTTGCATGTGGGATTACTCAATTCAACATTGTAATGAAGTATGAACGATAGGCATATCAATCCTCTTTCAATTTGCCTATCATATAGGCACAACATGATTATACAGGCCTCTCTGCTATTTCTTGTCTTTCATTTGTGCAAAGAACAACACTATATTGTTCTGGTGTCTTTTCTTTCTGACTGAATTGGTTGCATATTGAAACAACACATGCAGCATTGTTAATTGACTTTTATTAGAACGTACACATGGAAAAACAGTCCTTCAATCATGTCTGAAAATATTCTCTAGGTTCTGCATTTGTATCTATAATGTTTTCCCCATCTTGTTAATTTTAGATTTATGAAGTGGGTGACATAGCACTGCTGGATGCGGGAAAAGATGTGGGTGCAGCAAACCGTCGTGTTTTGGCAGCATTATATTGTGGTGCTAACTCTGGATTTGAGGTACTACAATATCAAATTACAGTTTTGAGACACTTAACTTCAGTGTTTTGCATGATTATTCCATTTGAACATCTAAACGTCATGGTTGAGTGCCTTCTTTATTGTTTATTATTTTCTTCTGATGTGATAATTTTCATATTCTTGAGTTTCAACTTCTATGCTGCAGTTGATTCATGGCCTGGTGGACAGACTTATGGAAGTGATTGGAGTTCCTTTTGTTCCTGCTGGCGACAATACAGGCTATTATATTGAAAGATCTGATGTGAGTTTCTTCTTCCCTTCTCGTTTTTTGCTGCCTCTGTAGTAGGCTGTTCTGTTAACCCTTTTCATAATAAAGGAGCTGGAGTTTCTTGCGGGGAGGCAAGCAAGCATCATTTTCAAAGGCAAACAGATTGGAAATTTTGGCATTGTCCACCCTGAGGTATCTTATCCTCTTTCTGTTGAGTCCTTTCAAAGAGAGAATTACATTATTCAATTTTTCTTGGATTTCGGATCATCAATAGAGCCGAGATTTGTCAGTGGTGTTTGAAGTTTATCATTGACTTCGGTTGCATTTGTTTTAGGTGTTGAAGAACTTTGACATTACAGATCCGTGCTCTTTCGTTTCTATAAACATTGAGAATTTCTTGGATTTGTGATGAGCGTGAGTCTATCTTCTCACGTTATGATTCCGCTTTCTAATTTCAGATTCATATCACACCAACTGCTTTCGATAGCTCTCTGATTGCTGTAAACTCTTCAATCTGCAGGTACAGTGGATGATATACGATGGCTAAATGAATGGAAGCAATTCCGAGACATGGACGGGAATTTTGAGAATGAATCCATTGAATTCAGATTGTCTCCATAATTTTATGTGATGCTCCACATGATGTGGAGAAAATCTGGGCCTCCATTTCTGTTTTCAAATTTGGTTTCTCAATGTATTCCAACTTTTCCTTCAGTTCACGAATGATACCCCTGACGACAGACCCTAGGTAGAAATGGAATGACAGCTAAAGGAAAAGAAAGGATTATGTAAACTGAGGCATGCTACTGATAAAGAAGAGTAAAGATCTATTTTGTCTGCCCCAGCTATTAAATGTTGGCATATATTTCAACTTTAACGCCCTAAAGAACACAGGATTCGGTCGTTACTGGGCCCTTGGCTAAGAATGGCAGGCCCTGGGAAATGGTTCTAGCGGTCTGATAGGCGCACTTTGAGGCTTCATGTGCCGAGTCAAAACCATAACCTTGGGTCTTCTACTGGGCCAAGGTCCATCTAAGCTAAACAGATGCCCAGTTCTTGGTTTGTGGCCTGAGTGGGCCAAACAAGGTCCAAATTAACCGGTTTATGGGCCTTAGATGGGCATCCACGTGTGCCTTAAACGGCCCACTCAGGCCCAATCTGGTGGAGCCTACTTTTGGGCTCCGTGGCCCATGGGCCTTAATGGCCATGAAGATCCACGCTGGCCTTAGTATTAGGCCTTGTTGGTTCGATCTGTTTGAGATGAGTGCTGTATTTGGAATTTGCTGGTGGCGGTTCGGTTGGCGGTGGGCATATAGGTGGTGGCTAAGTTTGTCTTGTTGGTGGTGTGGTGGTGAGGCTGAGGAGAACGACCAGTAGGT
This sequence comes from Eucalyptus curtisii, assembly GCA_017140595.1. NCBI lineage: Eukaryota > Viridiplantae > Streptophyta > Magnoliopsida > Myrtales > Myrtaceae > Eucalyptus > Eucalyptus curtisii. Next base: position 21,445,384 of record CM029495.1, read on the forward strand.
GGTGGCCGAGTCGGTGGTGGTGGTGACTTCTGAGCGCACGGACGGTGACGATTTGCAGCAACGGCGGTGTTATTGCTGATGTACATTTTCGTTTATTTTTATATTTTGAGTGAGGAGACGATGCCAACGGCAGTTTAGTAACATTAGTGTCCCCATTAGCTATTGCCGTTACTTTTCCCAACGAAAGGATTACAATTAGCGAAGTTCAGGATTATTTTTTTTTTTTATTTTTTTTTTATTTTTTTTTGGTAAAGGCGAAATTCAGGAAGTTTGGGGATACATCGATAAAAAAATAATAATAATAATAATTAAGGACGGCATTGAGTGTTAAGAAATTTTTTTGGGACTATCCATATCATTACCCGTTGACAAAAAGATAGTTGCATATGTATGTTAGACATGATGGAGTCATCTATGCCTCTTCTACTCTTTGCCTTTTGTCTTTTTTTTTTTTTTTTTTTTTTTTTTTTTATCTTTTCCATTGGATTGGTGCGAAAGTATTTTGCACCGTGTTCCTAGAGAGAAAAAGATAGGTGACAATATATATAGCGGGAAATTCAATCATATACTTATATATATACTAATTCAATCCTAAACTTTTCAATTTTGCGAATATAATTCTAAATCTTTGCGCAAAATCACAATATAGTCATTCTAGTTAATTAATACCGAAAAATGGCTGACATGGTGGCAAAGCCCAAGTTGTCCTTGTCAACATGTCACGTAAAACAATGGGTCATGATTGGAAATTCGTGCAAAAATTTAAAATATATTAGCAAAATAAAAAAAAAATTAAGATTAAATTAACATATGTACATTAAGTTTAAAACTGAGTTGATAATCCTAGGTATAGTAAGCAAAGGCAGGTTTCTATAAAACGATTTGAAAGGACTTGAGGGCGATTAAAGCGCATAGGCGTAGAACATGCATCAAATTAGAGAAATACGGGCATTGACTTTTTACATGCATAGGCACTTAATACATGCATTTTTTTTAAACATGCTAATGTTTTCAGTTGCATGGCTACATTAAAAAAAAAAAAATCTTTTATACTACATAGCAATTATCATTGTGTGGAGTGTAAAATAGCGTGGACTTCCATATATTCACACGCACAATTACTAGACTCGGTATATTACTCAGCAATTCTTTTATTTCACTGAATTTGTTATCAATTTGGGAAAGAAAATCAACAATTCAGATCAATTAAACGAAGCTTCCTCAACCCAATTTTTATGATTCAGCAATGTTCAAAATCCACCTCACAATATGCACAATTGAAAAGCTGCTGAACTATTTTACTGAACATAAACCAAAAGAAAATTATCCAATCAATCATAAATTTATTGCATATATGCTGATTTAGTCCAATTTTTTTCAATTTTGCCAATTTAGTCCCAAATTTTTACGCAAAATTCTAATGTCTTCCTCCGGGTTAATCTTCGCTGAAAATCACCAACATGGTTTAGGTGAGAGCCACAACCCTTGCTGGCCACCAAAAGAAAAAATGAAAATAAAACAAGAAAATAGAAAAGAAAAGATATTAAAAGTTTGTCCATGTTGGTTTGTCATTCGTGCTGCATAAAACAACTAATGTTTATTTTAATGATTTCCGGCGAAAATTAACCAAATGAACTTAATTGGTATAGATACAAAATATTTTAGAATAAATTGATCTAATTGAAATGTTTATGAGAAAATTAGTACTAATGCAATAAGTTTTGACTTTTTTGGTATTTCCCCCATGCCACATGTGTAAATTGACTAGCGTAAGCAAAGAGCAACGTGCTGCTCAACTCGAGCTCGACTAATGAACTAACGCAAGCGAAGAGAGATGCGCCGCTCGAGTTGAGCTCAACTAACAAGCTCAATTCCTTCTGGTCACAGGTCGAGTTCGAACAGGTCGGAGAATTTATGGAGATGGGCAGAGTTCGAACTTGAAAAGTGCTAAGCCTTGAATAGTTCACTAGCCTTATGCAGCAGTAAAAGTAAAGTATCACAAATTGACAGAATATATCCATAACGTGCAACTATGAGGTACACATGCAATATCATTTTCATTTGTACCCTTCTAATTATAATTCAATCCTACACCATCTGAAGGGTGGCTGACCAAATGTGTATGTATTCCTTCTCCTATATCACGTTATAGGAGAGCATCCCAGAAGCAATCTTAAGAGAATCGTCAGTAAATAAGTAAAGCTTCCCTCCTTATCCTTTCATCTCTGATGGAAGACGCCTCTTCTTGATTTGTCACGTTAATCTATTATTTTCATTATCCATTTCCGTTTTGATAGGTGAAAGAGAGCCTGCGAGCCCTCGCCTCATGAGCGTGCTTCATGCAGCACCTTGTTGGAGCTCGGCCGGGCTTTCTCTCTCTCAACCATTTTAGAACCCAAGTGCCAATCAACATGACAAGTCTTTATTTGATTGAGCGTGTAGAATCTAAGCAATTGTGATAAAACCATGAAGAAAGACATGGATGCAACAAAAATATCTCTCATGTACACTGATCTCGATCTCATGACCCCAGCTTTTAGACATGGTCTGCATGCGACAAGACAGGAAATGAGAGAGCAACTGAAGACTTTCAAAGTCATCAGTGGCTCGACAGTTGTATTCATGCCGTGAGTGGGTTCATGGCCGCCTGTATTTCTTCCAACGTTCGACCTTTGGTTTCAGGCACCAGCTTTGCCACAAACAGTATAGTCAAGCCGGCTATGGCTGAAAATATGAAAAACGTTCCTGGAAGAGAAGAAGAGTATGAGAGTCCACAAAGTTGGCTAAAACTTTTGCACATTGAGAGGGAAATTGAGCGAGCGAGCAAACCTGCTGTACTGAGTTCCATCAAGAAATTAAAGATGTATGTAATGATCCAGGAAGTGAACCAGTTGACCAAAGACACTAAGCTTCCAGCTGAACCCTTCATATTTATGGGAAATATCTGGAGCAGCAGACACCAATCAAAATGAGCCTCACAAGAATTCACTTGCTTTTGTAATCAAAACTGCAGTTGCTGAGATTTACTCACCTCGGACATTATAAGCCACGGTATTCCGGCAAGTCCCAATCCGAATGACGCATTATACACCTGATTTTTAATTGACCACATCAGCACATAACTTGATTGAATGAGTACAGATATGTATACAGTAGTCGAAAAGTATCTTTGGATGCTCGTAATTACCAGTATGCCCACAAAAACCAAAGTGGGAGCAACTTGTGTCCACCGGTGAAAATCCTGTCAATGACAAAGCTTAAGCGAGTCCAAGTAAATTCAACGGACAACTCTTACAGAGAATTTTTCAGGGTCACTTGATTACAGATCGAACCTCCAGCAGAAATGACAGTCCGGCAAGAAGGCAACCTAAGCATGTTCCGCTTGCAGATATCTGTCAAAAATCAATTGACCTCGAGTCAATACTTTCACTTCTATCATATGTAGCAAGCTTAACATCAGCTTCTTGGGATAACTGTACCAGAAGCAATGGTCGTCTTCCCGACTTATCCATCAAGAGCACACCAACAATTGTCATAGGAACCTGCAGGAGAGAATAAAAAATAATGACCTCTTTTCCAGACAAGTTATTCTATTTTATTTTCGAATGAACCAAAGACCTGAACAACAGCCATCGTTATGGTTCCTATAGTGGCAGAAAAACCTACAATCACAAGAAGATTTTGTAAGTTGTCGGCTTCCATAGTATCTTCCCAAGAGATGATCCTTAAAAAGTAATCATTTACCTGCAGATTCAAAAATAGAGCTTGCATAAAAGGCAATGGCATTAGAACCACCAAATTGTTGCAGAGCCATCAGCCCAACTCCAACCTGCAGTGTCTCAGTTAGTCTGAAATAGAAGTTAATTGACAGGTGAGAAATAACACCACTAGGAGATGCATTAACGTCTCACAAGGAGAGAGCGAGCATATGTCTTCTGAAATAAGTCCAAAATTCTACCCTCCGAGATTTGTTGAAGAGTCAGCGTGTACTCCTGTGGACCAGATAGTTAGCTTGCTTGGGATATGATGTAAATTTATCACAAACTATTTGTGTAATAAGAATGATTAAGCAAAATTACTTTGATCTCAGTTGATTCCTCTGAAATATCTGAATTTTTCCCTCTCAGATATCGAAGAGCTGCTTCGTACTTTCTGTCCCTACCAACTTTTGCCTGCATTTAGATCAGTAAACTCAAAAATATTTCCCATAGGACATCAAAATCTTGAAAGAATCCAGCGAACTCTGCACATTTCAATACTTGTTCCACTTCTTTTAGTTTCCAAAGTTCCAAAATACTAAAAAAGCAACCAAACTATGCTCAGGTCAATTGTTTGGTGCTTATGTATGTTCTTCGTTTGGGTGCGTGAACTTTGACTCACCAACCACCTTGGTGACTCTGGGATGAAAAATAGACCTACAATTTGAAGCACACATGGACCAGCACCTGTAGATGATATCACGTAAAAAATGATTTGTTGTCGGAATTATATTCATCTTGGATATGAAACTGTAATGAAATTACCTATCAGAGCTAAAATACGCCAGTTGACAACAGTTCCGATGAAATATATAAGTTCTGAGCCAAGAGAGAGCATGAACTGTCGAATGGAATCAATCACACATCAAGCATCATCAAAATACCCAAACACATATTCAAGCTATCACAGTTACCTGATGAGCTGTTCCAAATCCCCCACGAAGATTTTTAGGCGTGATTTCTGAGATATACACCGGAACCTACTTCATGATGAAAATACTATAATTTAACTAAACTGAATCGGCACCAGCAAGCAAGTCCCAACTTCACATTGAAATAGCATATTTACCACATAGGAAATAAGCCCAACTCCACATCCTACCAACAGCCTTCCAATGTCGAGCAACCAAGCACCCTACTAGCATCAGCGAAAAAACTAGTTAGTGGCATTAACACCAAGTATCTTATCGATTCCTTCACTCCATTATACATCTAGTAATTCCTCTCCACTTATGCGCATGCAATCAAAGGAAAAATGCGAGTATGCAGATACCTCTGAGAATATTATTGCTGTCACACCCCAATCCACTAGAACAAGGGCATGACACGGCCGTCCTTTCAACAAAGAACGCAGCCTCAACATAACCAAAATTCAACCCAATATCAACATATATACATCCATATATATATACATGACAAAAAGGGTATTTGGTTACAATATCAGAGTATCTCTACAATCCACCAAACCAAAACATACACCCACTACAAAGACTAACTTATAAACTTATCAACTATGCACAAGTCATACCCAAAATTTCCACCAAAAAGTCCTCCCGAACGAACGCTCACGCCTATTCGCGACTCGCCTGAAGAACCTGAAAAACAAGTAGATGAGAGGAGTGAGCTACCACGGCTCTCGTGAGTAACACATTTCTTCTAAGCGGATCGAGAAATCACTATGCACATTTTAAAACACAAACATAACTCACTTTATCATAATACCAAATCATAACTCAAATACCAAAAGTACCAATGGTCGAGTCCATCAGTCAATCTCGTAAAACATGCATCAATGGTCTATTCCATTGATTAATCTCATCAAATCACATCGATGGTCCATTCCATCGACCAAACTCAAATCACACGTCAATGGTCCACTCCATTGACCAATTCATGCTCAAATGTCTAACCATGGTCACGCGTAACGCCCGTGACAAGACGACCAAGATTCCCCCTTGGCAAGGTCTCCACCTATTATTAGCCGGTGGCTCGGCCCACAAGGATATCCTAGACTAAGTATGCGCATACCCACACCCCTCAGGGTCCATAGAGACATTGAGCATCAACCACCAATCACAATATCCAGTAATCCAACATCAGAAAGGAAGTCATGTCACAACTCAAAATTTGATAAATAAATATCAAAGCATTCTTCGATTCTTTCATAAAGAATTTCACAAATTATTTTCAAACAACCATTCCAATCGAAATCGAAATATAACTCATTTCAAACAACAAAAATGGCAAGTAATAGCTCGATCCTGTTTTATGCAACAAGATATGCTTTTTATCAACTCATGGATTATATAATCCACCATGTTTCTCAAAATATGAGTTTAAAATACAAAGAAGAAATAGTGTCACTCACCTGGGAAAAGTCAAAAATCAATTACGACGCTCACTCGGACCACGCACTCGGATCCCTAACAATTAACGGAAAAACAATATCAAAAGGCCGAGTAAAAAGGGATATTCTTACAACGACTCGCCTATACTAGGCCTATTAGTCGATAAACGACACCTATGTGCCACGAAAGCTCACAATTTAGCGGAAACCCATTATTTTCAGCTAGGCGCGGTCATGCGCCAACTTCGTCACGCCATAACTCCCTCCACAAATTTCCGTTTCAAGCCATCTTACAGTCTTTAGAAAGCTCTTTTAACGTACAACAACAACCCCAACTCAGCCACCCCAAAACAGTACCGAAAACAACAAAAAAACAAGCTCGAAGATACTGTTCGCTACAGTACCCGAATGCGTCCCCAACTTCAAAATTCCGTTCCGGACAAACCGCAAGCTCAAATCACGATCCGTAAGATGCTATAGCTTCACAACGTCCCAAAGTACCATTTCTATAAAAATATACAGCTCAACGACTCAAAAATCAGGCTTCGCCACACAAATATCCAAGAAATCCGAATTTCGAGCCCTAATTGCGGCGATTGCTTGAAGTAAGTGATTAAAAGCTTCAATTCCTTACCGGCGTTGCAAAACACACTTGAGTCGGCTTGATGAAGCGTTCAGACAACGAGCGCCCGAAATTTTTCCCTTTTTCCCTTTTTCCTTTCTCTTCTTTGTCTCTTCTCCCCTGTTTCGCGTTTTCCCCTGTTCTTTTCGTTTCTGCCCGTACTCTTCTCTCTCTCCCTCACTCTCTTTTTAAAACCCAGCCGAAGGTTCCACAGTTCTCTTTAGCTTCCCTTTTTGACTTTTCAAACTCTTTCTTTTCCTTTTCTTTTATTTTCTTTTCTTGTTTTTAAAGGCCATATATTACATTCTCCCCTCCTTAAAAAAAATTTCGTCCTCGAAATTTATAGGTATGTCAATCATGAAACAAGTGAGGGTATTTGCGCCTTGCTTCTTCCTCGAGTTCCCAAGTGGCTCTCTCTCCGTGTGATTTTTCCACTGGATCTTCACATAAGGAATAGTGCGTCGTCGTAACACCTTATCCTTTGTGTCGATAATACGAACGGGCTGCTCTTCGTATGATAAGTTTTCTTTCAAATTCAACGGTGTAAAATCCAGAACGTGATCAGGACTTGGCACATATTTCCGTAATAATGACACGTGAAACACATTATGGACTCCAGATAATGCTGGTGGTAAAGCCGGTTTATAAGCAACTTCACCAATCTTCTCTAATATCAAGAACGGTCCCACGTACGTTGGGCTTAATTTACCACGCGTGCCAAATCTCATGACGCCTTTCATAGGAGAAACCTTCAAGAATACATGGTCTCCTACATTAAATTCTACTTTGCACCTCTTAATGTCCGCATAACTTTTCGACGGCTTTGTGCTGTTTTCAAACGCTCTCGAATGAGTCTGATTTTCTCTTCGATTGTTGTATGAATTCAGGGCCGGTTAATCTTTTCTCACCAACATCGTCCCAAAGCAAACAGAGTCCTACACTTACGCCCATACAAAGCTTCAAAAGGAGCCATCTTAATGCTGGAATGATAATCTGTTATTATAAGAAAACTCTCGCTAACCTGTAAATGTTCATCCCACGAACCACCAAAATCAATAACACAAGATCGTAGCATATCCTCTAACGTCTCCGAATAGTTCTCTCCGATGACCATCCGTCTGTGGGTGAAAAGCTGTGCTAAAGTTGAGTTGAGTACCTAATGCCCCTTGTAAACTCTTCCAAAAGTTGGACACAAACCTGGGATCTCTATCAGAAACAATACTCACCTGGAACTCCATGAAGTCTCACTATCTCATTAACGTATCGCTTCGCCATGTCTTCAAGTGAAAGACCGAATCGATAAGACAAAAAGTGTGCAGATTTAGTCAATCGATCAACAATCACCCATATGGCATTCTTACCACTAGGCGTCCTCGGTAAGCCGACGATGAAATCCATGGTAATATGCTCCCACTTCCGTACTTCAAGTGGGTGCGGTGGCCACCGGTTTCGATGCTCAATTTTCACTTGCTGGCAAATTAGACATTGGTCGACAAACTTCACAATATCTTTCTTCATATTAATCCACCAAAAATTTCCTCTCAAATCCCCGTACATCTTGGTGCTCCCCGGTTGAATCGAGAATCTAGTGCTATGAGCTTCTTGTAATATCTTCTTTTTCAACCGAATCATCGGGAACACATAATCGACCACGAAACCTCAATGACCCATCTACGTGGATACTAAAGTCATCTTGTTTCCCAGCTTCGCACCTTCTCGATCTTTTCCAATTGAGGATCTTCATTTTGTTTAGCCTTGATTCTGTCAATCAAGGTCGGTTGTACTCGAAGATTAGCTAATCGAGCACCAAGCCGATGGATCAAAACCTCCAGGTCTAGCTTTCTCATATCCTCAAGAATAAGCTTTTGAGAAGTAAGCAATGCTGCCATATTTCCAGAGGATTTGCGACTCAAGGCATCAGCTACCACGTTAGCTTTACCTGGATGGTAATTGATGGATAAGTCATAATCCTTCGAAGTTCTAACCATCTCCTCTCGTCTCATGTTAAGTTCTTTCGAGTAAAAATATATTTCAAACTCTTGTGATCGGTAAAGACTTCACATTTTTCACCATACAAGTAGTGCCGCCATATTTTCAAGGCAAACACAACCGCCGCCAACTCCAGATCATGAGTAGGATAGTTTTTCTCATGAGCCTTCAACTGTCTAGAGGCATATGCCACAACTTTATCATCCTGCATAAGAACACAACCTAAACCTTCCTTAGATGCATCGCAATAAATTGTAAAGCCACCAGTTCGAAGGCAAAGTTAATATAGGAGCGATACCAATCGCCTCTTCAACTCTTGGAAACCGCACTCACATTGATCTCGACCACACAAATTTAACTCCCTTCCGAGTTAGGCGAGTAAGTGGATTGGCAATTTTAGAAAACCCTTCTATAAATCGCCCGTAATAACTCCGCTAACCCAAGAAAACTTCTTACCTCCGTGACATTGGTAGGGCGATTCCATTGAACGACTGCTTCAACTTTCTTTGGATCAACTAAGATACCATCCTTTGATATTACATGACCCAAGAATTCTATATGATCAAGCCAGAAGGCACACTTACTAAATTTAGCATACAACTTCTTTTCACGCAAAGTTTGTAAAACAACTCTCAAATGTTGTTCATGTTCTCCCAAACTCCTCGAATACACCAAAATATCATCGATGAATACCACGATAAATCTGTCAAGAAATTTCAAAATAGATGAATAATTCTTCGAGTAGTTAGGAATTCCTCTACTGCTTGTTCTGAATACCCTATTCATCAAATCCATGAAAGCCGCAGGTGCATTCGTTAACCCAAAAGGCATGACAAGAAATTCATAATGCCCATACCTTGTTCTGAAAGCGGTCTTTGGCACATCGTCAACTTTTATCTTCAACTGATGATACCCAGAACGAAGGTCGATCTTAGAAAATACTTGAGCCCCTTGAAGTTGATCAAATAAATCATCAATCCGAGGTAAAGGATATTTATTTTTTATCGTCACCTTGTTAAGTTCTCGGTAATCTATGCAAAGTCGCATACTACCGTATTTCTTCTTCACAAATAGAACAGAGCTCCCCAAGGCGATACACTAGGCCCGATAAAACCCTTATCCAAAAGCTCTTGCAATTGTGTTTTCAATTCACTCAATTCAGAAGGTGCCATCCGATATGGGGTCTTAGAGATAGGTGTCGTACCTGCATTAAATCGATACAAAACTCTATCTCTCTATCAGGAGGCAAGCCAGGTAAATCTTCAGGAAATACATCAGGAAATTCTCTGACAACATGAACATTTTCTAGCTTTACCGGCTCCTTACTTGTGTCTTTTACACAAGCCAAATAACCGCAACAACCCTTTCTCAAAAGCTTTCTTGCTTGCATAGCTGAAATCAACCTTGGAAAAGTGCCTTTATAACTTCCCAAAAAGAAAATTCTGGTTGATTTGGAGGTCGAAAAATAATTTTCTTTGAATAACAATCAACAAAGTGGCATGATATTTTGATAACCAATCCATCCCTAGAATAACATCGAAATCTCGTATATCTAACTCCACCAAATCCACAGCAACGATACATCATCAATTCGCAACAAACAATTCTTGAAAACACGGTCAGCAATCAAGAAATCACCAAAGTGGGAGTATCAATACACAATTCGTATTTTAGAAGCTCGTGCAATACATCAAGTTTCTTTGCAAAGTCAATGGAAGTAAAGGAATGCGTGGCACCGGGATCAAACAATGCATAAGGTTGCGAGGCAATAGAAATATTACCCGCAACAACCGTATTAGAAGCCGCCGCATCCTCTCCCGTCATCGTAAAAACTTTCCCAGTCATCCTTTGCCTTTGCTGGCCTTCTTGTGGCCTATCAACTGGGAGGGGCGTCTTCCTCATAGAACAAGTATAGGCTCGATGTCCAGGTTGCCCACATACAAAACATACTCTACTATCTCCGGGGCATTCTTTCGTGTTGGACACTCACGTGCCATATGTCCCATTTTTCCACAAGTGAAACATGCTCCTCTCTTGCGGTAACAAGGACCGCTATGTCGTCTCCCACAGGTAGTACAAAAGCCTGGATTATTCTGAATTCGGGCTTTCCGGCTGGTTAAAAGCTTTCCTCTTTCCGCGCCACCGACGCCGCTATCCCGATAGTCGTGGATCTTAACTTCTTATGCCGAGGTATACCTTGCACGTCACGCTCCAAAATCTTTTGTTCCACTCGATCGCTCGTTCCAAAGCACGTCTTTATAAGATGTCAATGCTAGAGGTGTGAGTGCAGAACCAATTTCATATCGGAGCCCCTCTCGAAAGTGATCAGCCTTATCTTGCTCATTAGACACATATTGCTCAGCAAATCTACTCATCTGATTAAAGCGGGCTGCATACTCCAAAACCGTGGAGTCACCTTGAGATATGTGTATAAAATCACTCTTCATTTTTGTCTGAAATGACACTGGGAAGAATTGGGCATTGAAAGCCTGCTTAAAGTCCACCCAAGCTATAGCACCACCCTTATCTCCAAGAGCTGGCCTCATTCCCTCCCACCAATGCTCTGCCTCGCCTTCTAAGTATCGAGAAGCAAAGCTAACCTTCTTGTCTTCGGGAACACCTTCAGCTTCAAAGATCCCTTCAATCTTTCTAGTCCACTGCTCAGCTGCAAGAGGATCAGCTTTTCCATCATAAGTTGGTGGTTTCGCCTCTCTGAATTGGGCAAAGGTGTAAGAACTAGTAGCTCCATCTCCACTTAATTCCTTTGCTTGACGATACCAATGAATCATGGCCTGCTCGAAGTCAGTCGGGGGAAACGACCGTTGGTTAACTTCCCTGACTTCATGTGAGTCCGGACTTCCATCATGCCGATCCTCGCGTCTCCTCCTCAAAGACGCACCTCGAGAAGCTTGAGGTGTGTCTCTAGCATCAGATGCGACAGCTTGCTTGCCTTTACTATTTCTACGAAACGAAGCAAGTGTCTCCGAGTCACGCATGACCACCGAATCCAAGAATGGAGCTACAACTTAGCATCAAAAAAGGCTAACGCATTAAAAAAAAATCTATCACACAATCTCACATCGCCCCACATCTGCCCAAACAAATCAAAACCTAAGCTCTGATACCAACAAATGTCACACCCCAATCCACTAGAACAAGGGCATGACACGGCCGTCCTTTCAACAAAGAACGCAGCCTCAACATAACCAAAATTCAACCCAATATCAACATATATACATCCATATATATATACATGACAAAAAGGGTATTTGGTTACAATATCGAAAGTATCTCTACAATCCACCAAACCAAAACATACACCCACTACAAAGACTAACTTATAAACTTATCAACTATGCACAAGTCATACCCAAAATTTCCACCAAAAAGTCCTCCCGAACGAACGCTCACGCCTATTCGCGACTCGTTGAAGAACCCGAAAAACAAGTAGATGAGAGGAGTGAGCTACCACGGCTCAAATGAGTAACACATTTCTTCTAAGCGGATCGAGAAATCACTATGCACATTTTAAAACACAAACATAACTCACTTTATCATAATACCAAATCATAACTCAAATACCAAAAGTACCAATGGTCGAGTCCATCAGTCAATCTCGTAAAACATGCATCAATGGTCTATTCCATTGATTAATCTCATCAAATCACATCGATGGTCCATTCCATCGACCAAACTCAAATCACACGTCAATGGTCCACTCCATTGACCAATTCATGCTCAAATGTCTAACCATGGTCACGCGTAACGCCCGTGACAAGACGACCAAGATTCCCCCCTTGGCAAGGTCTCCACCTATTATTAGCCGGTGGCTCGGCCCACAAGGATATCCTAGACTAAGTATGCGCATACCCACACCCCTCGTGGTCCATAGAGACATTGAGCATCAACCACCAATCACAATATCCAAGAATCCAACATCGAAAGGAAGTCATGTCACAACTCAAAATTTGATAAATAAATATCAAAGCATTCTTCGATTCTTTCATAAAGAATTTCACAAATTATTTTCAAACAACCATTCCAATCGAAATCGAAATATAACTCATTTCAAACAACAAAAATGGCAAGTAATAGCTCGATCCCGTTTTATGCAACAAGATATGCTTTTTATCAACTCATGGATTATATAATCCACCATGTTTCTCAAAATATGAGTTTAAAATACAAAGAAGAAATAGTGTCACTCACCGGGAAAAGTCAAAAATCAATTACGACGCTCACTCGGACCACGCACTCGGATCCCTAACAATTAACGGAAAAACAATATCAAAAGGCCGAGTAAAAAGGGATATTCTTACAACGACTCGCCTATACTAGGCCTATTAGTCGATAAACGACACCTATGTGCCACGAAAGCTCACAATTTAGCGGAAACCCATTATTTTCAGCTAGGCGCGGTCATGCGCCAACTTCGTCACGCCATAACTCCCTCCACAAATTTCCGTTTCAAGCCATCTTACAGTCTTTAGAAAGCTCTTTTAACGTACAACAACAACCCCAACTCAGCCACCCCAAAACAGTACCGAAAACAACAAAAAAACAAGCTCGAAGATACTGTTCGCTACAGTACCCGAATGCGTCCCCAACTTCAAAATTCCGTTCCGGACAAACCGCAAGCTCAAATCACGATCCGTAAGATGCTATAGCTTCACAACGTCCCAAAGTACCATTTCTATAAAAATATACAGCTCAACGACTCAAAAATCAGGCTTCGCCACACAAATATCCAAGAAATCCGAATTTCGAGCCCTAATTGCGGCGATTGCTTGAAGTAAGTGATTAAAAGCTTCAATTCCTTACCGGCGTTGCAAAACACACTTGAGTCGGCTTGATGAAGCGTTCAGACAACGAGCGCCCCGAAATTTTTCCCTTTTTCCCTTTTTCCTTTCTCTTCTTTGTCTCTTCTCCCCTGTTTCGCGTTTTCCCCTGTTCTTTTCGTTTCTGCCCGTACTCTTCTCTCTCTCCCTCACTCTCTTTTTAAAACCCAGCCGAAGGTTCCACAGTTCTCTTTAGCTTCCCTTTTTGACTTTTCAAACTCTTTCTTTTCCTTTTCTTTTATTTTCTTTTCTTGTTTTTAAAGGCCATATATTACAATTGCAATCCATCCAGAGAGACAGAGTATGTCAGAAATCCCCATTGCCTGTCGATATTTGCAGATCACATGCACACGGTAACAATCAAATGTTTCGCCTCTTTCAACCCCTTAGATACAATACTCGGGACACAAGTTGAACTTAAAGAATAATGAGAACCAAAAATGAGGCGACGACCCTAGCTGAGACCGTGGGTGAATAACTAAATAAAGAGGAGTTCATTAATTATCTAGGCTCAAGGATGCATGAGAAAAAGAAAGACTTACACCTCTGCGTCCAACTAGATCTGCTAACTTTCCGCTCATTATGGCACCTAATATTGCTCCAACCGTCATAATTGAGCCAAAAACAGAGTACTGCATGAACAAAAAGGCTCCATACATAAGCATGAGATTAAGTCAAAAAACAAGAAAATAGAAATGCCCAAGAGTTTTAGACTACAACTAATAAGCACATAAAATGAACAGCTGCTTTACTGAGGCAGAGCCCTAGAATTACATGTTCAAAAGACCATACAGCAAATTTTAAGAATTATGAAAATACTTATTTCTGAACAATATGGTCCAAATTAAAGAGCCAGTAATATGCACTAGGAAATATCATTTAAGAGTCATAAACCTTGGTGTCTGTACCACTTTTTTATTTTTTATTTTGGTCGTCGGTCTCTGTACCACTTGGTTACCGGTGTTTTCAAATCACCCTTTGAAATGATAACATGTGCTTAAATTGCATGGTCCACCAGACAAAAGGAATTGCTCATCCTTCAACCCCTATAACATGTGCTTAAGTATCACAGATTCAATGAGTCAGTGTAAATATGAGAATTCCACCGGATGGATTTACTGATATTAAGTCTATAAGGTGATCTATTAAAGGTGAAAGTACCCTCTTACTAACTGGGGTTTTGACCGGTAAAAAATGTCATGGAGCTGCAAAATTCAGCAAAGAGATACAAAATTATATAGATAGAAAAAATCTACGTGTCTATCCTACGAATCTCTTCCCAGCGGTGTCCACAATTAGATTTCCCATTGATTTGAGACTCAACATATCCCCACAATATCCACCATGTTTGCATACCTCAGCCAGAGAGAGACCTAAGTCATCCATGATTCCAGATTCAGCAGGTGACGAATATCCTATCTGCAATTATGACAAAGCAGAAACTACCGTCATTCAACTGATTTAACATATATATAAACATCTGGTCCTGCAACATTGGTCAGAACCAGCCAATTGACATATGAACATGGCCATTTCTTATGCCTTTTGTTATAAGTAAAGCAATCAAAACACATGCCCTTACAGTTGACTGCTACTATCAACATGACACTTGTAAAAGCATTCAAAGCAATGTCTAGACAACTCCTTATTCATTTCTGAAATTAGACGAAAGCTCTTTTAGAATTGGGCATGAAAAGGATCAATAATCCCCAAGTCACAACTCAAAGATGCTCCAAATGTTTTATCAAAAGGTCTGTCTTGCATTCTGCTAACAGGGACAAATCAAAAAATAACATGCAATCACTTGAAAAAACGCATCCCAATAATAACAGGATTAACCACATGGCCAGTGTCAATTTGCATCATGCTTTGCTAAATGTAACAGCAAGATACTTTCTGAGGCATTGGAAATGAGTGAAGCAGAATTCTTGTCGCATATCATCATTCATTACCCTGTTTATTTCCAAGGAATCGAGTACACAATAAACATTTTGCCTTCCAACGATATGCACACTATCTAAAGCTCAGTCCCCACATGAACACTCATGATTTCAAAGGTCAGTGCATCCAGGAAATTCAGTGATCCAAGCACAAACCACCCCACCACAATGAAACAAAGATATCATCTGTAGATTGGTCTCTAAGTGTTAAGAGCGTCACTCACAGCTGCCCCAAACTCCAAGGAACCGCACACGGCCACCAGAGTGCTAAGCAGCAACACCCCCGTGGCGGAGCCGCCGCTTGCTGCCGCCCCCGCCCGATGAAGCTGCCGTCAAGAGCCCCTGCTCTGCACCTTCTTGTCTGTCCATGTCTCTGTTTTCCCAAAAATGCAGAGGACCCGTGAGGATCATTTAGTTTTGTCAGCGAAGTAAAGTTAGTTACCAACGACCCGCGAGTGCAACTGCTGGTCAACGCGTTCTAAAACTGACAATACTCTTGAAAATGCATCGCACCTCCTACGTAGGTCGTGGCAGGCTTGAAGAGCCGATGAACTGGTCGGTTACAGACCCACGAGTTGCCTTTGAACGGTGCTTACACGCTCGTGGGTCAGTCAGGGGTGTTCGGCTGTGACGTCTTTTGTCCTTGTTTGAGGATGCTGATGAGATTTACTATGGTTGTGTCGAAAATGAAGGAATGAACTTGAGTTGCGACGCGATGAGAATATTGATGCTTTGACAGACCACAGTCATGGCCGCCATGGATGAGAAAGATGTATGGATCAATGGCGATGTAACAGCACAGCAGGACCCAAAAATGCTCTCCGACAGGTCTCCCTGTTACTTGGAGAAGAAAAATGACAAATGTCTACTGTTCTAAAATTTTCCAAATTCTAAATCCCATCCCGAAGATGCAA
Organism: Eucalyptus curtisii; assembly: GCA_017140595.1. Taxonomy (NCBI): domain Eukaryota; kingdom Viridiplantae; phylum Streptophyta; class Magnoliopsida; order Myrtales; family Myrtaceae; genus Eucalyptus; species Eucalyptus curtisii. Next base: position 21,461,792 of record CM029495.1, read on the forward strand.
TCGAGTTTTAAAACTTTCAAAAAAAAATATAATCAAATTTTAACTTATTATGAAAGTGCAATCGAATATAAAATTAATGAGTTGATTGGACCGATTTGATAAATTTTAGAACTTAATTGTATTTTTTGAAAGCTTTAATACTGAATTGTATTTTCTTAATAAATTTTAAGATGTTTATATATAATATATATATTTTTTTTAAAGTTTTAAGAGCTTTGATGCACTTATCGATATTTTATTATAAGATGTAAAGCATTACTATGCAATATATTAAGTAAGACTTTTTGGTGTTTGATATAAAATAAGAGTCTTATTTCGAATTAAAAAAAAAAAAAAAAAAAAACAAAGCAAAAGGAACTCAAAATTATGACTTTGCCCTTGTCTTTAATTTTTCAGCTCAGTTCACTCCATCTTGTGGAATTCCCTTATAATTAAATAGGTTCTATAAATTGCATCTATTCATATGGGTACCTAACTAATTTGAGCTCGATGCATGGAGCCCCTAAACCCTATAAATCTCGCGAGATCCTCGTCTCGATATGTATGAATCCGGTTCATATAAGCTGGTTCATCTAAATTTGCTACATAAATTAGGGTCAATATCTTGACAAAAAAAAAAAAGTTAGCATCGAAAGAAGGGGGAAAAAAAGTGACGTCACCTCATTTTTCACTCTCTATTATCTCGTTACCCCCTAGCAAATCGACTCAAATGAAATTAGATTTGTGGGAAACTACTAAAAAGATTTTGGACAAAAGATAATCTATTACAAATTGATTCGCCCATACTATATACATGCTTATAACGGGAATCAACTTTCAACAATCCACAAGATAGCTTTCCTTTTGAGTAGAGGCATTTAAGTAATGCATGGTTTTATATTTGAAGGTTAATCTTAATTTTAATGAACTTAGACTTCAGAAAACTTGTAGGGAAATATATTTCTACTTTTTATAAGATCTCATTCATGTCCCTAATTCACATCTAACCCTTTATTTTTCAAATCACGACGCCAACTCATTATACTGTTTGCCCAACACCTATTGCTGTCGAATCAACGATCGTGAAAAGTTCAAAAGAAATAAACTCATGGTTCAACATGTTATATTAATCGAAAGTGCAGCTTTGCCTCTATTAAAACAACAAATACATTTTCTGACCAAAATAAGAAAAGGAAAAGAAAAAACAAAACGTTTTGTTTGTTTTTTTTTGGTAACCCAGGGAACCCCGCACGGCCGGCAGCCGGAGGGTAAACCTTGGGGTGACACGTAAGCGGGAAGACCCACCACCCTCGGCGTCATACTTAAGTCCCCAAGCGACCGTGAGGGGATTCGAACTCCTCCCCTTGCGTTAGGGGGAGAGAGCCCAAACCATCGCGGCCACCAAGGCGGTGGTAACAAAACATTTTGTTTACAGATACATAATTCAAGAAAAGAACAGTAAACGTACTCTATAGGTTGAGCTTCTAAACTGTGTCATTTGCCTTCTATGCCATCAAACTGAACTCCCGGGACCACATACAAATGTTGAGCAAATATTCCCTAAGTGGTTTTGATAATTGACAAAACTTAGAGACGTTGATTTTGATAACAAGTATATTCGGGTGAAAGGTCTGATGGGATATGATCAGACGATATCAATTAAACCAAGAGTCGTGGTTTATTTTCCCTTCCTTATATATTCTATCAAATGGCTAAGAATGAGTCAAATACTCGTGCAATGACTAGTGACGATTTGTTGGATTTTTAATCATATTAATAAGGAGTTCCAAAAGTAAAGTCTTCCTATAACCATGGAACAACTTATTTGAGGTGAAACATTTTTTCCAATCTAAAGCACTCGACTTTTGAAAACCTGAACTGTTATATGGGTGGCAGAACATATGGGAAACTTCACCCTTGGCGATCCTGAAGCAATCAAATCCAAGCCAACGGGTAGATTAGTTGGACAATCCTCTTGGAGATATGTCCAATAGACAGCTAGGCTTAGGAGGATTATAAGAGGAGGTCTCGAAGCTAAAGGGTTTATCTTTCGTGTTCACGAGGATTGAAGTTTTTATTTTCAAAATCCGAAGAGTGTTTTGTGATCTTTTACATTCGTCTCTATGAACAACCTTGCAAAACCTTTTAGAGGCCGAAAGTGTGTGAGAAGTTGTTCACATAAACTTAAGTGTCATTAGGTTAGATCTTGTAACCCTTGATTGGTTCTTATTAATAGATTCTAGCCAATAAGCTATAGCGTTAGAGAGTAAAAGCTGAACCACTATATGTGTAATTCTATCCTTACTCTTTTTATTTATTGTAATAGTATTGTACACCGATAAAATCTAACCATTTCCGCACAATCATCTATTCACTCCCTCTAGGTGATAGTTTTAGCCATAACAACAAATGCATGTACGTGTACAATGGGACGGCTTCATTGTTGTGTAGATGTATTGACGTTCAAAGCACAGTGATATTATTCCCATCAAATGTCGAGTTGATGCCAAATCGTAGTGATTGAGGTTACACAAGGCACAAGAGCAGGCTTGCGATACGAGCATCAACCCCGAGGGGATAAAAATATTGCAGTACAAGTAGGTTGTTCATGTCTCCCCTGAGATCCAGGAGAAATCGACAACGAGAGTGGTTAACGTAAGCTAAAGAGCCATTTTCGAATGTACTCAAGCGAAATGGACTCTGATTATTAGATCTCGAGACCAAGTTGACAGTTCCACCGTCACATCGTCTCATCGACCTCCTACATGATAACCATGGAAACAAGATCGTGCCGAATGTACTTTCTCCTCTTGGCCCAGACATGTCGAGAAACTGGGTACTGCATAATTGGCGACGCATCTGCAAGAGAAATTCCGGCGTTACTTTCCTACTTAAAATGGATTCATGGTGGCCTGTATTTCTTCCAGTGTACGCCCTTTAGTTTCCGGCACCAACTTTGCTACAAATAGAACAGTGAATCCGCATATGCTCGAGAATATGAAGAACGTTCCTGAAATAAAAGAAGACAGGTCAGTGAACATTTGTTGTGGATATAATGTGTACAAGCATGAGAGATAATATGCGTGTACAATGCGCATAAAACAAGTTTTGTACAACAAAGTTGCAGACTGACTCATTTTCTTATTTACTTCTCTTTAGAGATAATTACTTTACACGTCATGGGTTGTGATGTCTTTCACTTCGCGAATTGTGCGAAGTGTTGAACATTTTGATGCAGCACATCATTTTACAACATGATGAAGAAGTGAATGCAAGATTATTTATCATGAGCTAGAAAAATACCACGGAAAATCTAAACCAAGATCATTGGACAAGGCAGTGTCTCTCCAAGATTGGAGCATAGAATATCTATTGTCAAAAGTTAAGCAATGTGTGTGTGTGTGTGTGTGTGAGAGAGAGAGAGAGAGAGAGAGAGGGAGAGAGAGAGAGAGAAAGTTTACCCGCTGAATTCCAATCCATCATGAAGTTGAAGGCATATGAGATAATCCAAGAACCTAACCAGCTCACCACCGTCACGAGGCTACCAGCCGAACCTTTCATGTTTATAGGAAATATCTAACAGCAAAAGACATTTCTCAGTCAAGATATTACTTGCCGCTGTTCCTTTTTATTTCCCGGTAGTAACAACTTGATGCAGATGTAAACGAAGCTACCTCCGACATTATAACCCACGGAATTCCTCCCATGCCTAGAGAGAATGATCCTGTATAAACCTGTAGGGAAGTCAAAGCCGTAATTACTCTGTTGCTTCACAACCGAAATCTGTGCTGGATGTAACTTGAAACATACAATTTGCTACAAGACTCAGGTAAGTCTAAAGCATCCAATTTCACGAGTAATATTAAAATGTTAGCACCCCGTGATAAATATATCAAGCATAGTTAAGCTGCAGTACCAGCACACCGACAAGAGCCAGGATCGGAGTGAAAGCCTTCCACACTTGAAGGTTCTAACATAAAGACAGATAAAATTCATGAGCCAAACTGCACATGGATTGATAAAAAGCTAAATCCCAGAGAATATGATGCTCATCCCTGAAAAGAATACCTGGAAGTAGAATGATAATCCTGTCATCAAGCAACCGAGGCATGTTCCTGCTGCCGAAACCTGTCAAAGTTGATCAACCTCATGATCAACACTTCGACTTGACGAAATGGTAGAGTAAAAGGCGCTTCAGTGCTTACCAACAAAAGTGGCCTTCGGCCAGATCTATCCATCAAGAGCACACCCAGTGCCGTCATTGGAATCTGCACACATGAAATTAATCTCCGCCCTCTAAAAGGAAAAGAAATTGCCAAGTCAACGGCCAAAACAGGACTGAGAGAAGCAAGAGGGAGGAACCTGAACGACAACCATCGCTATAGTCCCGACACTACCAGAGAAGCCTATCAATGGACCATAATCGGTGAATAAACAAATCCATTTCTTGCTTTTGTTTGTCAAATCAAAGATAGCTTTACAAAATAAAAATTAGATGTTACCAGCTGATATGAATATGAAGCTAGCATAGAAAGCAATTCCATTCACCCCTCCAAATTGCTGCAGTACCATTAACCCTACTCCAACCTACATCTCAAAGTTACTATCAATTTTCACACTCGTCCCTCTGAAAATAGTGGAGCTGCAAGATTTAAACGAACGTAGAATACCGACAATAAGCGAGTAGGCATATTTCCTCTGAAACAAATCTAATATCCTGGCTTCTGAAAGCCGTTGAAGGGTTTCTGTGTATTCCTGCAAAATAGTACAACCCACATCAGCATCTATTACCTGCAAGGAAAAATGTATAAGGATTCCATGCCAGAGAGCTGTTTAACAAGAAAGTAAAAGAGCTACCCAAATCTCAGCTGCTTCCTGAGAGATATCGGCATTCTTCCCCCTCAAGCGAAGCAAGGCAGCTTCACACTCTTTACTCCGACCTGTCTTTGCCTGAACAACATCAATGTGTTAAATTTTGATTTTTTGGGACACTTTAATTGCGGTGTTGAATTCATCTCCTTAATCATTGACAAATGTGAAAAGTTCATTTTTTTTTTCTGTGGGTCTTCTAGAAGGAAGGCCATTGAAGAGAAAATCTTTCAAAACGACTCACCAGCCATCGAGGAGATTCCGGAATGAAAGCCAGACTGATGACCTGTACAAGACATGGAATAATGCCTGAAATGAAATCAATAGCAAATTGTAACACTAATCGGATGAGATTAATACAGCATCACCAAGTTACAAACTCACCTATGAGAGCCAATGCTCGCCAAGAAACGAATGCTCCGATAAGGTAAGTGATTGACACACCACAACAGATCATTAACTGTTGAAATTGAGATGGTCACGGATGAGTTAGGTACAGGAGCGATAAGAGTGAAAAGATGTAGTTATATTTATAAGTGATTTTGCATTACCTGATGTACTGTTGTAAATCCTCCACGAAGGTCTTTCGGTGTAATTTCTGCTATATATACAGGGACCTGTTTAATCAAGTGAGAGAGATTAACAATTACAATAAGAAAGGAAGTTCTGATGAATTTTAACTTTCAAAACAGTTACCACGTATGAGAGGAGCCCCATTCCACATCCTACCAGCCACCTCCCAACATCAAGCCACAAAGAAATCTTTCAAGAATAATTGAGCAAATTAGTATAAAGTCATAAGAAAAACGAAAATGCACTTGCTTTTTTAAGATGATTTTTGGCATGGGAGATGCAATCTCTACTTAGTAATTGGCATTAAAACATCAGTAGGTTCCCTAATTATCATGAAGCAAATTCAAAAATGAAAAATGGTACTCACCCGCAAACTTCATTTTCTCGGTGCAGGCATTTGAACTTATGATAAGCAAAGCACATCCACAATATTTTAACAAAAAAAAGGTTCAAATGTGCAACATGTACAATTTGCAGGCAAACTGATGTGCTTTTTGCATAAAAGCTGATTAGATGAGGTAAATTTCAAAGATAGAGAGCTCAAAAGTAAGTGAATCTGAGTATACTTGAAATGGAAATAAGATGAACGAACCTTAGATAATGCTATAGCTATCCAACCTGTTATGCATAATATTTCTGAAAGTCCCATTGTCTGCTTCACCAAAACTAAAAAGTTGAGGGAAACTGATATTTCGCAGAAAAAGACGATGTCATACGACAAAACCATATGGGACAGGGGAGCTACTTACACCTCTTCGACCTATGTAATCTGCGATTCTCCCGCTGATTGCTGCTCCCATCATAGCTCCAATTGTCAATATTGAGCCAAAAAGCGAGTACTGCAGAGTGACGGCCAGAGAGAAATATATATTCAGAAGACAATGCAGATTGCGGACACCAAATCTTTGAACCGAAACATATTTTCTCATATCACAATTTTGTTAATTAAGTTGAAAAGCATTTTCCCACATAAATCAATTTCGATTCCTCCGACCTTCTGAGTTGTCTACCTAATGATGAAATTTATACGCTAGATGACCACCGTGGCGTAGATACCCCAAATTGTAAAATGTGGGGCATGAACAATAACATAATGCAAGGCAGGTATCCAACCATTAGATGTGCATTTATTTGCACGTGATATAATTGTAAAATGAATGGCAATTGCTTTTACTAGAAGAAGAACAAAGACAAGTGATGAACAAAGCGCTGCAACGTCCTACTACCTCTGCAGAAGTGAGGCCCAAATCATCCATGATTCCAGACTGAGCAGGTGATGAGTATCCCACCTTCAATCAGAATCAAAAGCATCAGTTCTTGTGAACCAAGTGATCTAATTGTGAATCACACTCAAACAGTGTCTCCAAGTTCTCCCAAATCCTAGTGAATAAAAAATTATGTAAGTGTAATTCGAATTGTCAAATCTCAGATTGTCCTTCCTCATGTCAGTTTGGTAACATAGACAGATCCCTCTCGTGGATCGTGCAAGACTATCCTTTTCTCCCCTGAATTAACATGTAAAGCTTAAGCAAAATGCAACACGACTTTGACTTACATCACAAAAATTCTATGATAAAGCCATATCGATCAAAACCATCGTGTGGTAAACAACTTATATTATATAAACCGCCAAAACCATATTTGGAATACACATGGTACAACAAAATCTGAACGAAGAGCTTGCAATGATAAACCCGAGAAGGCAGCCATATGATCAAGAACTCAAACTAAACAAGTCAGACCCAGGTAATAAAAAGATTGCTTTTGCAAATACTCACGGCAGAACCGAACACATATGAACCGCAGACAGCGACCAAAGTGGTGAGAACAAGAACAGGCGTGGCTGAAGAAGAAGATGAAGAAGAAGAACCACCATCCCCTTCATCAGGACCGATGATGGTTCTCTTCACAAGCAGAGGAGTTCTTGATGGCTCTGCTGCTTTTGACTCTGAACTCTCTCTGTTCATTCTGTTCTTCCTTTCTTGAAAGACCAAGAACTGGAGTGATGAGACTGAAGGCGAGGGTGGCCACTGAAATCTCTCGGAGAAGAGAGAGAGTATGTGGAGCGGAGTAATGAAGACACGGACAAAAGAGTGAGGACTTCCTGCGAAACCGGGCCAAGTGACTCAAGGCCATTGCGAGGTGGGAAGCCTGTCGTGCAAGCAGTTTGTCGTTTTCATGTCTGCTCTGATGTCAGCGCCGACGAATTCTTTTATAGGACATTGTCCACCTAGACCACATGATCATAAACGTACTAATCGTGTGATTTTTATTATTTTTGAGTAATTTTATACTGATGAGTAACGATGTGCATGACATACAAATATCGTCAAATAATTAAAAGGATATACAATGTTATCCATAATTTCTTGAAATTTACATAATGTTTGCTTCTTTCACAAATTTTGGAAGGAAAATTGAAAAGTAAAAGTCAATAGTAGAAGTTTTCCAAACAAGTTTGATTTGGCATGGACTACAGACTTTTGAGAAATTACACAAGAGATATGGTATTGTTGCCTCTATTCCATTTTCAATCTTTTTAACTTTATTTGGTGAGAAATGTGGCCACTCAAGTAATCTTCAATCACCATGTCAAAATTGAATTGGTACTACCATGAGAATGGAGAATGCTAGGAAAATGGGCACTATTAGTGTCATAATTTTCGTATAATGCTCACTTAAATATCTTAACTTTTTATTTTATTTTATTATTAAGTGCTATAACGTCACTCAAGTGATTGCCTTTACTTTTTTTTTTTTTGCGCTCACTTGAGTACCATAATTATTTTTTTCAATTAATTGAGTGTCATATAATTTTTCAATCAATTATTTCAATGTAAAAAATTCTTGAAAATGTTGACCACTAGTACCATGCCATGTCCAATTTCCAGCACTTGTGTAAATGTTTTAAAAAAGTTTTGATACTCAAATGATCAATTAAAATTTAGGTAATTCTAGTGAGTGTCGTACGAAAATTTTGGCACTTGTGATGTATTTGTCCCGAAAATGCCGCATAATATTTATGATGCTTTGGTATTCACATCAACTATAATTTTGTGATAAGATTTACTTTTATTTTTATACGATTAAGTTGAATTCTTTATGGCTTCCTCCTTTATTTATTGAAGGGCAGCTTTATGATTCCCTCGAGTCTAGTACGAACTGGAGTTTGACAAAGAGTTTAAGAACTTTGGTTTGTGGTTAAAGAACGCATAAGGACAGGGACTCTACAAAACTCTACTGACTAAATCAATAAGGTGTTAATTTAGATGATAACAAATTCCACTTCTCTTTTGTGGTCTTGGGTTTAAGCCTTATTGGGAGGGAGCGTACTTTATGAGTAAAATCCTGAATGCATTATGCCAATATGGGAGAGTGCGTGGTTCGGACCGGCTAAGAAGGTGGACTTGTCCAGATCAGTCAAAGTTGGCCGGCACCATCTGACCGTTAAATATAAATAAAAACTTGACTAGTGCTCTGTAAAAATCATCACCCAGCAAAAGGACAAGAATTCACAATGCTTTTGCACTTCCACTTCACGTTGCAGCTCACTCTTTGCAACGATCAGGAACAAAATGTTGATCCCACAATGGTCTTTTGACATCCCAGCAGACATAATACTAATAGAAGATCCGTGAAATTAAGTCACCGCAGAAAAATGAGCAAGCGATGCTTGCAGTTCTTCCAGGGCTCGCCCTTTGGTCTCCGGCACTAACTTCACAGTAAACAGGATCGCTAAACCACAAATGCCAGCGAATATGAAAAATGTTCCTGGAAAAAGCACAGCCAAGATGCCAAAAAAAATGACTATCAGATAATGCTCCTAATATATCCAAGCGCACAGTCACATGCGCTTAAGCTCCAAAATACTGAGATCATACTGTGTAAAGGAAGTCAACAGAGACAGCAAGCATACCAGATGCGCTCCATTCAAACATGAAGTTGAAACTGTAGCTCACAATCCAGGAACAGGACCAGTGGGTAAAGATCACCATGCTTCCTGCTCTCCCTCTTACATTTACTGGGAATATCTACGTAAGGTGGAATCACAGCAGTCACTGGCCTTTGATTTTAGTCTTAGTCATCATAAAATTCAATAAAAGTTATTATGGATTCTCACCTCAGACATTAGAACCCATGGCAGTCCTTGCATGCCGACTGACAGAGATATAAAATATGCCTGATTGCATTACTATTCTATCAGCAACTTCAGCAAAACTCACCACACAGTTATAGACTAGCTTCGCTAAGCTCTGGTATAATGATTTACCAATATAGCTAGGAAAACCAAAATTGGAGTGACGTCCTTGAATTTGTGCAGATCCTGTAGACAAGGGGCAAGGACATGAAAGAACAAAAAGCAGGTCAAATTCTTAAAGAACCCCAAGTGTGCTAGTGGTTGATTTAGTTATAGTATAGCTAACCTGCATGTAAAATGAGAATCCTAGGATTAAACAGCTTAAGCACATTCCAGCAGAAGAAACCTGCAAATCGAGAACAACCTCAAGCTCAAGCTCAATTTCAGCTTTCTGATGACTGATTCTTTTAGGAACCAAAAAAGAATGAGTTTCTTTTCCTAACCATCAAAAGCGGTCGCCGTCCAGCTTTATCAGTCAAGAATACAGTAATTGCAAGTGCTGGCATCTACAAATCAAGTCAAACTATTTGTAAAAGCAACATGCAGAAGTCAAATTTCATGACAATATTCCATAATTGAGTATCTAAAAAACTCTCCTGAAGACAGAAAAACGGCTTACAGTGACAATAGCCACACTCCTGATGCCAATGCTAGTTGAAAAATCTGTCATGGAGAAATTTTGTCGTAATTATTTCCTCACACTTCCTGAAGTAGTAGAGAAGCATTTTATTTTACCAGCCGATTCAAAAATGGTGCTTGCATAGTACGAGAAAGCGCTAGCTCCACCAAACTGCTGAAGCAGCATCAGTCCAAGTCCTATCTAAGATTTAGAATGATTCGAAAATGAAGTCCTCACTAGACAGCATGGCATATAGATGTGTGCATAAATGTTTATATGTAGTTGAAGAGAAGCTCACTGTGAGTGCATGAGCATATCTTTGTTGAAACACATCTAGAAATCTTGAGTGAGATTGCCTTTCAAAGGTTTCTGTGTAGACCTGTGGGATTCATAGAAGCTGAGAATGTGAAGTCCTAGAATTCATCGGTCTTTGAGGGGAAAAAATCAGCTTTTCCTTAGAAAATTGTGAAGGGAATGAGAATTTTACTCTGATGTCGGCCGCTTCCTGGGAAATATCAGTGCTTTTGCCTCTGAGTCTCTGTAAGGCAGCTTCAAACTCCTGTTTTCGACCCACTTTTGCCTGTAAAATCATTCACATAAGATTGCATAGTTCTTGGAAGCTTAGTAGTACAAGTTTAAATTTAATTTTCTCACATATCAAATTGTCACTTGTACACAACTAATGGAAAATCCTGAAGGAACTTACCAACCATCTAGGAGACTCTGGTATGAAGTATAAACTGAAAATTTGTATTACGCCAGGAATTCCACCTGAAAAATAAAATGCAAGAGGCGACCTTTTATTTTATTTTCTCAACTCTTTTTTTCAGGAATAACTGTAAATAGAGAGTCCCAGACAATACCAATCAAAGCCAAGGCGCGCCAGGAAACAATAGTTCCAACAAAGTATGTCATTGAAAAGCCACAGGCTTGCACGAACTGCAACTCAAGAAGAATAGACCAAAAGGTGATGTATTTGCAACATAAAGCAAGATCATAATTTCCATTTTATTCTTACCGAATTGAATGAAGCAAATGCTCCCCGAATGTTTTTAGGTGTTATTTCTGCGATGTATACATGTACCTGATGGGAGAAGAGAGGTGATGATCATTGTGGTTCCCATAAGTGTACCAGAAAGTCCAAAGTGCATATTACCACATAGCCTGTGATTCCAATGCCAAATCCTATTAATGCTCTTCCAGCATCCAGCCACCAAGCATTCTGCAAGTGTACGGTCAAGAGAATGAAAAATATTGCAGCCAGTTAAATTCTGATGGAACTTCTCCAAGACTAGCAAGTAGTTCTGCTTGCGTTCTGCCTACCAGACTGCGGAGGATTTGGACCCACAAGATGGTAAAGGGAAGAACTAGAATTGGGTGTGGAAATGTGATGTGACCTCTAGAATCAAATTATTTGGTTGCTTCTTCATAACAGTACTGCCACAAGGCATCTGCTTGTTCAAAGAGCATGAATGAGTGTGTCCCTTATGTGATACTCAAGGCAAGACTATAATTCATTTGCTAAGAGATTTTCCATTTTTGCTCAGAAACTTTGGGATGACATTGGACTTCCTCCTTCTATGGTTGGAAGCTACAAAAATCCTTAAGGGAGTGGATTAGGGATGTGACAACTAAAACTTGGTACCTTAGGGCTAGGTTCTGTTGTTGTGCTTTCTCATAATAGGATTGTGGGTTCTTTGCATATAGGAATGCTGTTGCCTTTTCAATCACTATTCTAAACTAACTAACTTGGTATCTTTTTGTTTAGATAAAGCAGGGAACATCTGCTACATTTACAAAGATTGAACAATGCTGAAAGAAGTCCAGATCAGGATCAGAATGGGAAATTTCAGAAGCTGGCTCAAATTGAATTTTGATGGAGTGGTGGTGGAGAGTACAGGAGTTGCTGGAGTTGGGGGCATAATAACCGAAGATCAAGGAGAATGGGTGAAGGGCTATACCCATTGTTTGGGAAAGACTTCTGCATTTGCTGTGGAAGTGTGGGCTATCAAGGGGGAAAAACTATTGCTTTAGATTCAAATATAATGTGTCTAGAGATTGAATCTGATGCCAGTCATCTGATATATGCCTCGCAAAATACTAGTGTTGACATCCATAACTTGAACTCAATTTTGAATGAATGCAGGTACATGTTAGGTGAATTGCAGCAAGTGAGGATTAAGCATGAAATCAGGGAACCAAATCAGTGTGCAGACAAGCTAGCAAAGATGGGATCAATGGCATCTTACGATATATTTACTTTCAATTGTATTCCTTCTGAATGAGAAACTTTGGTTGTATCGGATAAGCAAAGAGCAATATGCTCGGAGACTCAGACTAGAAGTTCGCCTTGATTTGTACTTTTGCATTTGGAGTATTTATATAAGTATGTTTCCACTGAAAAAAAAAAAAAAAAAGCACCCATTGAAAGTGATGGCAAGAAACTTAAAATTTGTAATATGTCTAGCCAACTTAAACATTCTTCCATAGTAATATGAGAACATGATCATGTAAACGAACAACAGATGGAAATCAATATCTTCCCTGACCACACCGAACTGGAAGTTACCAGTAAATTCTCTTTAGAGCATTTCCTATTCCATTCGCTAAGTTCAAATTTCGCATGTGCTGGCCATTTATGAGGAGAACTTGATGAGGCGAGAGAAAGGGAAGGAACCTTGGTAAGTGCTATAGAAAGCCATCCAGCTGTGCAAAGTATTTGAGAGAGCCACATTGTCTGCATCACAAGATACAACAAGAGCAATTTGGTCCTACGCAATTGTGAAATTTTAGAAAGTCTATAGCTCATGAAGTACTTACATGCTTTCGACCAATAATATCTGTAATAGTTCCATTCAGTAAAGATGCTGTTAGTCCTCCAATTGTCAGCATCGAACCAAAAAGTGAATACTGCAGCAAGCATAATAGGGGAATGATTGATACAGAGAACCTGAACCATAACTGACCACTTATCTGTCAGCAGTTCTTAATACAAAATATGTTTTTAGCGCTTGTCAATTAAGATAAGGGTTAAATGCTATATTATATGTTGAGGAACAATGTATGTAGAAAATCAGGATTATAATTGGAAGATTAGAGTTTAGATGATAGTTAAATCAATTAAAACTGTGCAGCAATCATCCCATCCTGATCCTATTCCAGCAATTAGCTGAATACGTCAGACCCATTCAACGGATTCTTCATTTGTGAGGAGTAAGGTAGACTAACCGCCCCTACAGAAAGTCCCAGATCTTCCTTTATGCCCGACATAGCTGGTGACGAATAACCCACCTGCGCAGTAAATTGCTCGCCATTGTCAAGGTGCCTTTGTGACTGCGAGTAACCTCGTGAGGAAAAACAGCCTCAATTGAGGCAGCACAATATGGTCAGCCCAAACACTGGCTCCTAATTTCATGCTTTCTTTTCTCTCTTTCCCTTTTCTCCTGATAATGCAACGGAGCTTAAATACGTGATTACTTCCCCAGTGGTTGTAACAGTCCCAGTCTTATGCGAACAGGTTATTACAAGAACACAAAAAACCTATTAACAATTCCAGCGGAAGCTATTTTTTCAGGGACAGGCCCTATGACGCAGAACCTGCTAACCAAGTTAATTGTATCTTCTTGAGGCTACTAGATATTCATGAATTGGAAAGAACTGGTGAGTATGACCTGTCCTTAAACTGTAGTCCAACAGAAAGCATCTTGGTGACGATGAACAGAAGAAACATCACAGAGCAAACAAAGACTCCATAAAGACAAAGTGGATGGCTCATAAATTGCTTTGGAATGCATAGCGTGGTTGGTGCAGCACCAATACTTACAGCGCAGCCAGTTGTAAGAGCCCCGCAAACAGCGACCAGTGTGCTAAAAACGAGAAGAGCTGTGACAGAAGAATCACTGGAAGATGCGGAGTCGCCGTGATTGCCACAATTAGAGACTTCTTCTTTGAGAAGCACAGAGCTTGTTGAGAGCCCATCTTCTTCTTGGCTCTCACTCTCCATGTCTCCTTATTTCTGATGAGCAAGAATTGCAAGGAATGGAGGTGACAAGAACTAATCTTCTATGCATATAAAGGAATCAAACCAATGGACTTTCGGGTGTGTGAAACTATGGCGGAGACTCACCAGAAAGTTTCTGGTTCAAGGCCATATGATTACTGCACGTTCCACTTATTAGTTTTTAAAGTTTTCCCTATTAAATTATATCTCAAATTTAAATAGGAACTCGACCCGATTGCATGAGAAAAAGATTTAAATAATTTTTTTTGAATGACATATATAGAGAGACTAACTTATATTTATATATATGTACATTCAAATCTTCCGTGGACTTACCTACACGTGACGTATGAGTCTTAAGGTGTGAATGATAATTCTTTTGTTTCAAAAATTAATTTTTCTATTTTTATTTTATGGATAAATTTTTAAGTAAAAATACATGTTTAATAATGATATAAAATTTCCGTTTCCGGAATATGAATTTGTTCGATAGTAACACAAAATTCCTTGCTCTCGAGTGGCGACAGGAGATAGCCGATAGGTGGGTGATCAGAAAGTGGACGACGGGTGACCGATGGTGAGTGGTGGGGACTGGTGGCGACTGACAGGCAGTGATAATAGTGAGCGATAATAAAATATTTTTATTTTTACTTTTACTAGAAATTAAAAAAAAGTAAAAAAAATATTTTATTTTATACCAAACTTATTTTTAGAGTAAAAAAATTATTTTATAAATAGAAAAATTAAATTATGTTATTAAACAGATTTATATTTTAAACATGTTTTTAGGAATAGAAAAATAAAAAAAATAGAGAAAAAATGATTATCATGCACACTTAAAATGGTTGAAAATAAAATGAAATAAAAGTAAGGGTTTTACTTCTGTTGGATTTCCTTTCCTGTTGGAGGCAAATGGTGGTTTGCTTTAAATTCTAATAAATTTTTTTCATTTATTTCTCTAATAATTTCATGTTAATTTAATTGTAAAATCTTGTCCATTTCCACGTCACTTTCACTGCACGTTCTCAGTTGGATCACGTGAATGATTGCATCTCATGATTCTAAAATCTGCAGTAGTCGTGGCCGCGATTAATTTATGGATTTGTTTCTCTTTGAAAATTGAACCGTACCAAACCTGCTACCCTATATTGGAAAGAAATAGAAGATTAATTTATGTTCCAGTGGGTATAAATAAATAGGACAAGTTCACTGATTGAGTTGAAATTCATTTAAAACCATCTCTTTCGTTTGGGTGGCAGCAACTCAACGCCAGTTTTGAACCGCTACTAGCCAGGGCGGAGGTTCGATTCTCATCTCAGAACTTGAGCAGCAAATAACTGTTAGGATCGATTTCAAAAATCTGATGGCGAGGAAAAGCAAAACGACGCTTTTGGGGCTGATCTTATAGCACAATCTTGACGATCCATGCAAGAAATTACAGATTGATTGTTCGCGTTTAGCAACGAACAACTACTTCAGTGTAATTCATAACAGCATCAGTAAAAATGAGTTGACTGGTGACCTGTTTATCTAGCAATACATATGTAAGTTATCGACGAAATTTACTAATATCTCTAGCTAATCAGAAAATTACCACTTCCATTTGACTTGCACTAGTGGCTACCAAATTTCTGCGATTTACAATACGGTATGTGTAATCTATCGTCGTTTATGGAAGGTATTACTATGAAACTTCTCCTTTTTTTTTTTCTTTCCTCCCCGTTTCACGTTGCATTAACACTTAGCAAGAAAGAGCCTCCTGTCAGCCTTCCTATCACTGCTGCTTGTGTTTGGCCATATCGGACCAACCGAATCAGAAGCCGCCTGAGTCGAATCAGACTGGCTGGTTTGGTTCGGTTCTTAAGAGTTTGGTTCGGTTCTTAAGAGTATCGGTCCGGTTCCCGGTTCCATAAAAATGGAATCGGTGATTTTTAGTCGGGTTCCCGGTTCCAAGGGGGAATCGGACTGGTACTTTTTTTTGTCAAATATTTAATTTCTTAAAAATAGTAATAAACCCTAAAATAATAACAACTCTAGTATTTTTTTTTAAAATTTTTTAAATTGTTTTTGCTAAGTAGTTGGTTTTAGTGGACCAAATCGACCCGGTTCTCAGTTTCAAAAATTGGGAACCGATCCTTCCGATTCAATTCCCAATTTCTAAGTAGGACTAGATCTGAAATCAATCACCTTTAGTTCCAAACAACTCAAATTCCAACAACTTGCGACTCATAATCATCAAGAAAATGGGCAAGTGAGCTTGTAGTTCTTCCAATGCTCGCGCCCCTTGGTCTTCAGCACTACCTTCATGGTGAATAAGAATCTACATCACCATTGTACTTGAAGTGACAGTGAGAAGCACTTGGATATAATAGGGAAGTATGACGTAACCAAAATCGATATCACCAAAAGCTTGATATAAGCATAAGTCTAATATCACCTAGAAGCTGGATATAACAGGGGATTGCTGATAAAAGTGGAGGAACTACACTACCGTAAACAACCTTATCACAAAATTTGAGGATAATATCTCTAAGACAAATTATTTCTTCTTATTATATGATAGCTAGTCATCTAGTATAGCTTCCTAATATAGAAGAAAGTGTTACTTATCAATCTCGAAGATTATCTACATGGAAATACCAATTATGCGCGATGTCTGGGTTGATTAACAATCATTCCAAAGACAATATACTCATAGACAAGCTACTTTGTTTTTGGAAACCAAAAATATGCTTGTATGGGCGACCAAATCTATGGGAACTCAAGATTGATTGACTCCAACTGCTACATTGATCTACTAGATAATTGTTTGACGATCTACTTGGAGATTGATCCTCGTGAAGATTGTACAGTGAGAAGATTGGATGCTGCGGAGTGTTAAAGGAGATCAACAAGACGCCAAAAAGAGTATACAAGAGATTCAAAGTGCGAAAAATCAAATTTAAGAGAAAGCTTTACCTTCCTACTTTGTCTTTTTGAGCATACTAAAATTGTAAGCTCTTGAGAAACGTTGACAATATTATAATTTGTGCTTAGTGGTGCAACAGTGAGATCAAACTTAAAAAAGAAGCACTTGGGTATAAGTTGCACATTCTATTGTAATTACTCATAGACTACTAGTGGAATCCAGTCGGTAGGTGATTAGTTTGGGAAAGTGGATATAGGCTTACACTAAGCCAAATTACTATAAAGTTATGAGTGCATCATTCTCTATCTCTCTAATTATATTCATCATTACATGATAGAAGCACATTGCACACTTGATAAAACCTGTTCCGTGCGTATCAAACTTACTGCTCATATTCGATATTACGCTTATATTAAACTTGACCTCTTTAATTCCCCAATATTTTTTCAAGTTTCTTAAAATCACTTATTTAAGTGACAGACAAAATTGAATTTACTAAAATCTAGTTAAGCAGAAAATTACCCATTTCATTTGACTTGTGCTAGTGGCTACCAAATTTATGTTGTACTATCAGTACGGAATTATAGAGATTTAGTTGCTTAAACTTGAAATTACCCCATAAACAATTCGGTCTGTGGAATCTAACGTCATTAATGGAATGTCCTACTACGGAACTTCTGTCAATGCTGCTTGTGTTTGGCTCTCACAACAATTCAAGTTTTAACAACCTGCGGCTCATAGTCATCAAAGAAAATGGGCAAGTGATGCTTGCAGTTCTTCCAATGCTCGTCCCTTGGTCTCCGGCACTAGCTTCATGGTGAATAAGAACGTGAGACCGCATATGCACGCGAATATGAAAAATGTCCCTGAAAGGAGCACAAGCCAGATTAAGCATAGATACTGAATATATCACACACACACACAGAGGAGAGAGAGAGAGAGAGAGAACCGGGTGCGCTCCATTCAAACATGAAGTTGAAAGTGTAAGTCACAATCCAGGAACAGGACCAATTCACAAATGTCACCAGGCTCCCGGCTGACCCTTTAATGTGTATAGGGAATATCTACAGAGAACATATCACTGAGAATGGTCTTGTGATATGAAAGATTGCCGAGTGCAAATTTAGACTGAAGCCAAGTACCTCAGACATGATAACCCATGGTAACCCTCCCATGCCAAGCGAGTAGCCTACGCAATACCCCTAAACGAAATAGTCGTCTGTCAGCAAACTTCAAGAGAACGAGTCATTGCATAATGGTTTAAGATGAAAAGAGACAAGGAAAAAAGACACTCCTTTAGAAACTTACGATTATTGCTACATACGTCAGAATTGGGGTCACTGCCTTCCAATGATTAAGTTCCTGGTTCAACAATAGAAAAAATAGCCGGAAAATATAAGGTCACTTCAAAACATCAAAAACCGCAAATAGGAATAGTTATCGTTCACAAACCTGAATGACGAATGACAATCCTAGAAGAATGCAACTTGACGACATTACGGCTGAAGAAATCTGCAAATAAAAGTTGGGTTCAGGCTCAGTATCTCGAAAAGTGATCTCGTTAAGGCGATTATAGAAAATTTGTCATTTTCCTAACCATCAGAAGTGGTCGTCTTCCGGCTTTATCAGTCAAGATTACACTAACAGCAGTTGCTGGGATCTGCAAAACAACTGTAGAATTTCTAGAGCATACGATGAAAAAACAAAATTTATCTTTCCCCATAATTCTGGATGTCTAGTACCTCGATAATTGCTATGCTTCTGGTACCAAAGCTACTTGAGATGCCTGCCAAGATAGAAAAAAAAAAGATAAAAGATGACCGAGCCTTCATTACTTGTAATTTACTAATGTATTTAGTGTTTGATATTACCAGCTGATTCAAATATGGAGCTTGTATAGTAGGCAAATGCATTGCTCCCACTAAATTGTTGAAGCATCATCAGCCCCACTGCTATCTGACAGTTATAAGATTAGGAAAAGAATCGCAAGCAACTTGAATAATTTGGAGGGCATTCTCACCATAAGTGGACGAGCATATCGTCTTTGGAACAAATCAAGAATTCTAGACTGGGACTGCCGTTCAAAGGTCTCTGTGTAGTCCTATAAGAATAAGTGAAATGAGAGCACATCATTGCCAAAATATCAGATGCTTCCAATTATAAGAAAGACATGCCAAATTGAGGTATTACTCTGATATCGGCTGCTTCCTGAGTAATATTGACACCTTTGCCTCTGAGTCTCTGTAATGTGACTTCAAAATCCTCCTCTCGGTGGACTCTTACCTGCAAGTGACTATGTGCTAGGAATCTTCCTTACAAAAAAAGTCATCCATTTCTATAATTCTATACAATTAGCAAGTTCTTACTAGGGTAATCAACACCAATTGGATTGCTTTCCATAGCTACCATTAAAATGCTAATTCTATGCCTCAACTCCACTAACAACTTTCCAGCCATCTAGGAGACTCTGGAACAAAGAACAAACCCGCAATTTGTATGACAGAAGGAATAACACCTGAAGATGAAATCACCAAGAATGATCCTCCGATATTTTCCCAACTTATTCACCGCTTAACATAAAAGAAGGGAACAGAGAGACTACTGATCAGAGCCAAGATGCGCCAGGAAATGATGGTTCCAAGAAAGTAAATCAAGGAAAAGCCACAGCATAACATGAACTGCAACAGAGGCCAAGTGTGTCGGTAAGCAAATGAATTCTCTCGACTCAAATTCAATTTCTACGTTGTCCAAACTTTTGGACCTGATTCAATGTCGTGAATGCTCCCCGGACACTTCTAGGTGTTATCTCTGCAATGTACACAGGTACCTGTTTGGAAACAAAGAAAATAATCAACAGCATGTTGGCAAGTGTCAACTTCTATAAAATTTATTAGGACAATAAGTCCGAATCTTCCTGCATATACCACATAACATGTAATCCCAATGCCAAGCCCATTTAGCAGTCTCCCAATATCCAGCCACCAAGCATTCTGCAGATTCAATGGATATACCATTAAGTGCTTACGCTCTATCTCACTGACTAAACCATGACTTGATCATTCACAAAAGTAAGATGTTGTAAAAATATTCCTTGCATCTTAGCTGGAAGAAAATCAATTGCATGAACGTGATCCCTTAACCAGCTAGGCAGATAGTTTGAAGTGCAAAATTTTACAATTGCAGTGAAAAATCACAAAAAAATCCTACAGGACTGATATCTGAATGAACTCATCCATATGATAAGCATGAAAGATGGAAAATGCAATTTAAATTATTAAGCCTGTTTTTCTAGTCATCAGCATGAAGAAAAATTCTGAAGACGTGAGAGGAAGGGCAGGAACCTTGGCATATGCTATAGAAAGCCATCCTGCAGCGCAAAATATTTGAGAAAGCCACATTGCCTGCGTCGAAAAGATATGAGCCTCCCCTGAGATCTGATGGGTTTTTCATCGAGCTTTCAAGAATAAAACGGAGAGGTAGAGGATCACTTACTCGTCTACGCCCAATCAAATCTGTTACCATTCCATTTACCAGAGCTGCTATTAGGCCTCCAACAGTTAATATTGAACCGAAAAGCGAGTACTGCAACACAAAAAAGGGGGAGAATATGAATCCAAGTTGTGTTCCACTTTCCATTTCTCTGTTTGGTGTCACTGATACAGAAGTCACTTTCAGGTAGTCTACTAAATCTCGTGCGTTTTATTTTAATCCAACAAATCTCATTTCACAGTTTATTGATGGAAAATTTATAGCGGCTGATAGATGAACAATCCTAGAAATATAGCATGGATGCTTGATAGGACTTGCCGCTGCTGTGGAGAGGCCTAAATCCTCCATTATGCCTGACTCGGCTGGTGAAGAAAAACCATCCTGCATTTCAAAAACATGCCATCAGTTAATGGTACCTTGTACTTGGCGGCTACTAATCTTGTCAAGAAATGCAGCAAAAAGCACAATTGTCGAGAAAATTCTACCATGGATGCAAAATAAAGAGGCAGACCAAAAGTCCAAATCCAAATGGCATCTTTCTCACAAATGTGATTGAAGTAATAATAAAGATCATTTGACATCTTTTTTGCATCACTGGAGTGATCCTGAATCAGCTACATGCTTTATTGTGGTTTGAGCTGATATTATTATATGAAAACACGGTAACAAGTATCAGATTCTCTGACACAGCCTATCCTCCTTCGTCCCCGATTATGAGAGGAAAATATTACAAAGTAGTTGTCGGAACAAATTATTACATTCTAAAATAATCAAGTCACCTAATATGGTATCAGCCAAGTGACCAAGAACATGACATTCAGGTGCTTCTGGAAAATAATTTACCAACTTTTAGGCACCAAGAACAGTAGTAGACACACTTTCAACCGGAGTTGCAGACACAGATCTTGGTTGCTTCATCTTACTTCCATCAAGGACAAAATAAAAACCCAGATTTTTCATGAAAACACAATGTTGACCAATAATATAAGAAAACAGAAAAACTTTGACCAAGTAATCTGCTTCTTTCCTCTATCTTTTCCCAACAAAATATTTCAGTAAAGCTTGAAAGAAATCATGACACTGCCTCCTTAGCAATCATCAGGTACAGATCTTGGTTGCTTCATCTTACTTCCACCAAGGACAAAATAAAAACCCAGATTTTTCATGAAAACACAATGTTGACCAATAATATAAGAAAACAGAAAAACTTTGACCAAGTAATCTGCTTCTTTCCTCTTATCTTTTCCCAACAAAATATTTCAGTAAAGCTTGAAAGAAATCATGACACTACCTCCTTAGCAATCATCAGGTACACCAGAAAAAGCACCCCGATTGCCAAATACACCTCCAATTCAATACAGATGTGGGAGAAAATGAGAATCAAGAATCAATAAAAGAACATAGAGCTGGTTTATCGGTGATGAATCTAACAGATGATACAGTACTCACAGCACACCCAGTGACGAAAGAGCCGCTAACGGCAATGAGAGTGCTAAAAACGACAAGTGGCGTGACTGCAGGATCACTTGAAGACATGAAGGAGCTGCCATGACTGCTAAGGGCAGAGGCTTCTTGGGGAAGCAGAGGGCCTGTTTGCAATCCATCTTCTCCTAACCTTTCTCTCTCCAAATCTTTCATTTAAAAGCTCTTCGTGGTAAGTCTTCAAGGAACGAAAATCGGCAAGAACGAGTCGTGAATGAGTGTGAGAATTGAGTGAGATAGTGGTGAGTTAGTGAGGCAGAGATAGAGAGCTCCAAATAACGGACTCCGTTGCATGATAAGTTTTCTTCACTCTAAAGCTTCCTCGTTATTTTATGTCCGTTTTCCAAGTTTTTTTTTTGTCCTTTTGATTTATCACGTGGGTAGTTGCTCAGAATTGTAGTAGTTGCAGCGGCTATTCATTCATTTCTGGTCGATGGAAAGTACACCAAACTGCTAGGCTACTTATCCGAAATATCTTGGAGTACAATTTGACATGAGAGACAGCATGGAGGGATACTCTTAAAGAGTTTGGAATGAAAATCTTAGATGACAAGCATTGTGGGATACTTTAATACTTCCTCTCACATGCAAAACAAACTGATAGCACATAGAATTGACAATGACAAATAGGAACCCTCTCTTGCCTTCGTCGTCGGCCATCAATTCCTCAATGCTGATGAAAAGCCGCAATCGTGAGTTTGTTGCCATTCGGAAACTTTGGGCCATATGACAATCGCGATTTCGACCTTCTAGTCGAGCTGCGAAATATAAGTCTAGGTCGTAATCTAGTTCTAAAACCCGGAATGGATCTAGAACTCTTCTTCAGAGTGTGTTTATTCAAATTAAAGCATTTTCCGTGAATTAGTTTTCTGAACTTTCAGGTGTTTGGCTCGCTGTAAGTAATTGGTCAACGGAAAATCATTTACGGTCAAAGAAAATAGGCATGCTAGAAGTTAGGAAAACGAATTTAATGTAGAATGCACAATTCCCAGTATTTTCACTTAAATAACATAACTATATAGGTGTGAGAGATTATAAGATGGTAGCCATATAGCTTCCTATGCTTGATAGGACTCCCTGCTACCGTAGGAAGCCCTGAATCCTCGATTATGCCCAACTCAGCGGGTGATGAATAACCAGAATGCATTATAGAAATCGGCCAGTAGTTATGTTAACTTCTTCTTTGGGGGAAAGTAACCTCTTGAGAAACTACAGCCTAAACATAGCAGTTGTTTAGGAGATCACAAAAAACAGAAGATTGCGTGGCCTGAAAAATGGTTTTCCAGAAGCATCTCTTCTCAAAAATGCAATTCCAAGTAGTGAAGTGTGCAAAAAGACAAGCATTGATGGAGCGATTTTCTTCTCCTTCGTTCTCTAATGAAACGCTCACGCGAATTCGGAATTAAACTCATGGATCTTGTTATTCTATTGAATTTAGGTACATGAATGATTAATTAATCTTTGATTAGTTTCTCATGGCTCAAATTGAATTCGAAGATCTGGTCTATCGTTTTTAGTTTGAATTGGATTGTCAGTTGATTTTGAACAAAATTCGAGTTTTAATTCCAATTGATAGTGGCAATCAATGCATGTACTCCATAATCCTTAATACTCACGTGTTTTATCATTAAATTGAGGTCGAAATAATATTTAATTTGGTGGGCAATCCAAATAGTCCGAGTTCGACAAGTGGAAGTTGCCGCTAGCGAAAATATGACTTTATTGCATGACTTTCATAAACATTAAGATTTCCGATCTAATTTCTCAATCATAAAAATTATCATATTTTTTGAAGTGCAAGACATTTTCTTAAATAAATAAATAAATAAACTGAGAAGAGTGAAATTTAAGTTGTGCCGTTAATATTGTATTTTGTTGTGGAGACTTGCTTGTTTAGGAGTGCACGTGAAAACCATTCTATTCCCGAGAAAAAAATTATTTGTTTCCTAGAAAGTTTCTAAGTAGAGATGCATTTACTAACGATACAAAATTTCCATTCTGGAAACATAAATTCATTTGATACGAGTTTGATGGGCAACTGATGATGATAATAGGTAATGAAAAGAATTAGTTTTTTTTTCTATTCTAGAAATAGAAAAGTGGAATATTTATACTTCTCATTTCTATTCCAAACATATTTATGAGCTAAAAATTTATCCCGAAAATTGGAAAAATAAAATTATGTATTTTCTATTCTTACTTTGTTCGCGGGAATCCAAAAGTAGAAAGACAAATAAATATAATGATTATCATATACATCCTAAATATTTAAAGTTAATTAAGATGAGAGAGAAATTGGAGAAGAGGCTGTGACTACTTTCAAGATCTCACCTATGACCGAAGACTGCGTCGTCAGTCTACATAACATTTGTTTTTCCGCTTTCCTTCGAGCTTTAAGCATTTAAGTTTCAATGGCGATATTCACGTTAGCCTTCATCATTTCCGCGATAGCAAACTCCAAGCGCTTCTTCCTTGCTGAAGCGGAGGGAAACGCTGTCCTCGCGGACTCAACTATTGTAATATATTAACGTGGAAGCTAATTAGGATTTTGCAAGTTAATGTAAAATCATCGAGAAAATAAACGAGGAACAATAAATAGCATCGAAGATTTACGTGAAACGGTTTGAATATCGGTACTTGTATTCATGATGAGAGCCAATAGTAAATAATTTACTAATAATAAGAGAATCAAAATTATAACCACTCGCATGGCTTTGAGTGTTTTTCAAAATATTTATAAATAAATAACTCTTTTGTATATAAAACTCGCGGCACGAATTGCCGGATATTTTAGGCTCCACCCGCGACAAAGCAAAAGATAAAAGAACTCGAACTTAGCGGCTCGACTCCTCTCCGAAGGAGTCCCCCCATGGACAAGCTAGGAAAGTGCAGTCGCTGAAGGAGCCCGTCATTTAATCATTCACTGTGCGGCCGCATATAGGAAGGATAAAGGCAAGGGCAAACCTAGGGTTTTCTTGTCTTTTCATTTTTTTTTCTAATTCCCTTGGCCCCACTTGCCTTTCTTTCTTTCTTTCTATTTTGCACGGCCACAAGGTGAAAACAAATGGTGCCCCTTCAGCTCATTTTACAGAAAATATCATATTTTCAAAAAATATTTTCTAAAAAAGTTATTTTCCAAAAAAATAATTATATTTTTCGATGTTCAACTAAAATCGAAATTTGAGTGGAAAATATTTTTCATTGTTCGTTATCTAAATTGATTTTTTTTGGGAAAAATTACCAAAAAAATTAATTTTAATATTTTTAATTGACCAAAAAAACTAGTTTATATATATTTTTAAAAAAATGAATTTTTAATTATTTTTACTTTTAAAAAATCGAATTTTTATTATTTTAAATTTTAAAATTTTCTTTCTTTTTCTTTTTTCCTTTTTCTTTTCCTTCCTCATCCATCCTTTTTCTTCCTCCTCCTTCATCTACTGCCATATGCCTCACGATGGCAGGCTGCCCAACGGCCAACCAAGACGCGATCGCCAAATCTTACATGCTTGAGCTTCGCCTAAGCCAGCGAGCTCGAGACTCGGCCGATCCAAGTAAGCTGCGAGCCTCACCTAGCTCATCGAGCTCGGGTGAGGCGAAGCCTCGCCACAGGTTGACGAGGCTTGAGCTGGCTCGAGGCCGGTTGTTGACCATCACCGTGGCCAACGACCGGCCAAGGTCAAGGAAGAAGATGAAAAGGAAAGAAAGAAAAGAAAAAGGAAAAAAAAAATTAAAAACTCAATTTTAAAAAAATTGAAAAAAGAAAAAAGAAAAAGAAAGCATAAAAATAAAATGAAAATGTGTTTGATGAAAAGAAGCAATGTGGAAGAAGCTATGGAAAGTGTTTTCCACTTTTGAAGGTTGTTTTTTCCAATAATGAAAAACATTTTCCTTGATTAGTTCATTTTCCGTGAAACAAATGCCGAAAAATTTGGAAAACGTTTTCCTAAAAGTTATTTTCCATAAAACGAACGGAGCCTTAGTGGCTCAAGAACTTCTCCATCTTCTTTGTCCGATTAAAACTTAGATATTTATGTAATTGGGTTGGGCCATATAAACGACTCAAATCCAAGACATAAATTTAATAATTCTCTATTTTGACTCGATTTTTGAAGCCAAGTTGTAGTGTTCATCATTCATGTTGCTCTCCTAGCGCCCTAATGGACACCAACTCTCTATCTATGTTAATTATACTCAATTAAAGCTAGATCTTCGCAAAAGGAATAGGCTTAACCATCATGTCTATTGGATACTCCGTTGTCACTAGCTTCTTCACAACAACCTTATCCTTCGCCAAGACATCTTGGATAAAATGGTACTTGATGTTGATATATTTCATTTGCTCATGATAAATCTGAGTGTATGCTAGATATTTCGCACCTCGGTTATTAGAGGGTATATCAACACATTTATGCTTCAACCCAAAGTCCAAGAGCAAACCTAAAAGTTAGTATTATGTACTCTGCCTCAATCGAAGACAATGCAATATGGTCTTGTAAAGACGCCTTCCAACTCGCTGCACCCCCTACTAGCATAAACTCATACTCTACTAAAAACCTACATTCATCCAAGTCACTACGTGATCCGAATCCACATAACCAATGGACTCATTGTCATCGTTGTCCCTCTGGTACACTATACCAATCTATTCTTCTCCTAAAAAATCTAAGGATTCATTTCACATCTTCCTAATGAGTTTTACTAGCGCTTCATGTAACAACTAAATGCTTTCATAACTTATAAAATATCAAGCCTAGTGCATACCATGATAGACATAATATTACCTAGTGCACTAGCATAGGGAACACAGGATACATTGGGATTTGTTTTGAAAAACATGAACACATGCATAGGTTAAATGAATCAAAAAATCAATTCATAGCGAAAACAAAATCACCCATACCCATATCTTTAAAATATTATTCGTGCATTTCAATATGAAGCACATAGAAATGAAAAGGAGAGCTAATCGCATTAACCTTGTACCGTGCCAAAGCAATTTGGTTTTGAACTTTCTCAGATCCAGACCACAAATGTTTGATCTTCTTGTGGTATTGGTTCTGATGTTCTTCAAATCCATACCACAGACATCTTATCTCCTCATAGCGTACCTAATGTATTCTGGTTCTGATATTCTTCAATTCTAACTTCACAAATGTCAAACATTTAGTTCAACACACCACCAACAGCTCGTTGAATGGTAAAAATAAGGATTAATACCCTGAAAAATCACAAACTGGTACACATGTGACAAATTTACCCCAAAACTATTTTTTTGACTATGAAAAACCCTAAACTAGTACATATGTGACAAATTTATCTCGACTGATCATAAAAAACTCTAAATTGGTACATTTATGACAAATTTACTCTAAGCTAATTTATTCGACCACAAAAAACCCCAAACTGGTAAATTTGTAACAAATATACCATCCGCTAAATTGGATTAATACCACAAAAAAATCACAAAAATTGTAAACTGTGACAAACGGAACATAAAATCCCAAATTTGTATACCGGTCAACTGTCATGTATCATTTAACTTAATAATTTGACAGTAAAATTTAACGAAAACTAACAGAGGGTAAATTTATCACAAGTGTACCAGTTTGGGGTAAATTTATCAAAGGTATACCAGTTTGGGGTTTTTGGTGGTCAAGAAAATGGTTTTGGGTAAATTTGTCACAGCTGTACCAGTTTGGGATTTTTCAGGGTATTAACCCTTTATTTTTCTAATAATTTCGCATTGATTTAATTAGAAAATCATGTCAGTCTTCGCATTAGTATCACATGTTCTTTGCTGGATCACATGAATGATTGCTTCTAATGATTCCAAAATCTGCAGTAGTTGCGGCTACTGCAACTCATTTATGGATTTGTATTTCTTTGAAAATTGAACTGAATCAAACCTGCTACGCATCCGGCATATGTATTGGAACGACTTAGAAGATTGATTGTTACCTATGTCTCAGTGTGTGTAAATATCCGTAAACAAATAGGACAAGTTCAATGATTGAGTTGAAATCATCAGCTAAAACAATCTCTCCGTTTGGGTGGTAGCAATTTAACACTACTTTCTGAACCACTAGGCCTTCGCTTTAGTGGCAACTGCGCATCTCTCTTGATGTGCGAGAGCCAGGTCGGGGTTCGATTCTCATATAAGAATTCGAGAAGAAAACAACTGTTAGAATTGAAGCACCATGACACATAAGGGCTGATCCTATAGCACAATTTACAAGAAATTTCAGACTGATTGTCCATGTTCAGTAACGAACATGTACTTTAGTGTAATTTATAACTGCAGTAGTAAAAATGAGGTGACTGGTGACCTGTTTATCTAGTAATGTACAAGTAAGTTACAGACAAAATTGAATTTAGTAATGTCTAGTTGATCAGAAAATTACCACTTTCATTTGACTTGTACTGGTGGCTACCAAATTTCTGTTTTACGATCAGTATGCAGTTAAGCAAATTTAGGTGCTTAAACTTGAAATTATTGATATACAGTTCAGTCCGTGAAATCTACCGTCGTTAATGGAATGTATTACCATGGAATTTCTCCGTTTTCTTTCCTCCCCGTTTCGCATTAATACTTTGCAACAATTAGCCTCCTTTCAGCCTTAATATCAGTGCTGCTTGTTGTTCGGCTCATACTATTTCAAATTTTAGGAACCTGCGGCTAATAACCATCAAAGAAAATGGGTAAGTGATGCTTGCAGTTCTTCCAACGCTCGCCCCTTGGTCTCCGGGACTACCTTCAGGGTGAATAAGACTGTGAGACCGCACATGCACGCGAATATGAAAAATGTCCCTGAAAGTAGAACAATCCAGATTGAGCACAGACGCTGAATGCATCACAGACAGGAGAGAGAGAGAGAGAGTACCAGGTGCGCTCCATTCGAACATGAAGTTGAAAGTGTAAGTGACAATCCAGGAACAGGACCCATTCACAAATGTCACCAGGCTCCCGGCTGACCCTTTAATGTTTACAGGGAAAATCTACAGAGAACATATTCACTGAGAATTGTCTTGTCATAAAGATTCCCCAGTGCAAATTTAGACTGAAGTCATGTACCTCAGACATGATAACCCATGGTAACCCCCCCATGCCAAGTGAGTAAGCTATGGAATACGCCTAAACAAAATAGTCATCTGTCAGCAAACTTCATCTGAACGAGCCACTGAGCAATGGCTTAAGATGAAAAGAGATGAGGAAAAAAGGCACTGTTATAGAGACTTACAGTTATTGCTACATACGCCAAATTAGGGGTCACTGCCTTCCAATGATTAAGGTCCTGGTTCAGCAACAGAAAAAAATAGAAGGAAAGAATAAGGTCCCTTAAAAACATCGAGAGCCATGAGTGGGAATAGTTGTTGTTCATGAAACCTGAATGAAGAATGACAACCCTAGAAGAATGCAACTTAAGGACATTCCAGCCGACGAAATCTGCAAATAAAAGTTGGGTTTGGGCTCAGTATCTCGAAAAGTGGTCTCATTAAGGCGATTATAGAAAATTTGTCATTTTTGCTAACCATCAGAAGTGGTCGTCTTCCAGCTTTATCAATCAAGATTACACTAAGAGCAGTCGCTGGGATCTGCAAAACATGTGTAGAATCTTTAGAAAATATGATGAAATAACAAATTCTTGTTTCACCGCAATTCTAGATGGCTTGTACCTGGACAATTGCTATGCTTCTGGAACCAAAGGTACTTGAGAAGCCTGCCAAGATAAAAGATAAAGATGACCAAGCCTTTATTATTCATAAGTTACTAATGTATTTAGTGTTTGATTTTACCAGCTGATTCAAATATGGAGCTTGTATAGAAGGCAAATGCATTACTCCCACCGAATTGTTGAAGCGTCATCAACCCGACTGCTATCTAACAGTTACAAGATTAGGAAAAGAATTTGCAAACAACTTAAATAATTTGGTGGGCATTCTCACCATAAGTGGACGAGCATATCGTCTTTGGAACAAATCAAGAATTCTAGACTGGGACTGCTGTTCAAAAGTCTCTGTGTAGTCCTATAAGAAAAATTGAAATGAGAGCACATCATTGCCAAAATATCAGACGCTTTCCAATTATAAGAAAGACATGCCAGATTGAGGTATTACTCTGATATTGGCTGCTTCCTGAGTAATATTGACACTTTTGCCTCTAAGTCTCTGTAATGTGACTTCAAACTCCTCCTCTTGGTGGAGTCTTACCTGCAAGTGACTATGTGCTAGTAATCTTTCGTACAACAAAAATGCATGGTTTTGGCTTCATCATCCAGTTCTATGATTTTACACAATTAGCCAGTTCTTATAAGGGTAATCAACGCCAATTGGCTTGTTTCCAGAGGTGCCATTAAAATGTTAATTCTATGCCTCAACTCCGCTAACAACTTACCAACCATCTAGGAGACTCTGGAACAAAGAACAAACCCACAATTTGTATGACACAGGGAATTACACCTGAAGATGAAATCACCAAGAATGACCCTCTGATATTTTCCCAACTTATTCACCGCATAACATAAAGGAAGGGAGCAGAGAGACTACTGATCAGAGCCAAGATGCGCCAGGAGACAATGGTTCCAAGGAAGTAAATCAATGAAAAGCCACAGCATAACATGAACTGCAGCAGAGGTCAAGTGTGTGTCGGTGAGCAACTGAATTGTCTCGACTCAAATTCAATTTCTACGTTGTCCAAATTTTTTGACCTGATTGAGTGTTGTGAATGCTCCCCGAACACTTGTTGGTGTTATCTCTGCAATGTACACAGGTACCTGTGTGGAAACAAAGATAATAATCAACAGAGCATTGGCAGCTTCAACTTCTAAAATTTATTAGGACAATAAGTCCGAAGCTTCCTGCATATACCACGTAACATATAATCCCAACGCCAAGCCCGTTTAGCAGTCTCCCAATATCCAGCCACCAAGCATTCTGTAGATTCAACAGACATACCATTAAGTGCACGCTCTATCTCACTGCCTAAACCATGACTTGATCATTCACAAAAATAGGATGCCGTCTGTCTTAGCTGGAAGAAAATCAATTGCACGAGTGTGATCCCTTAATCAGCTAGGTAGATAGTTTGAAGTGCAAAGTTCCACAATTGCAGTGAAAAATCACAAAAAACATCCTACAGGACTGATATCTAAATAAACTCATCCATAAGATAAGCATGAAAGGTGGAAAATACAATTTAAATTATTAAGCCTGTTTATCGAGTCATCGACAATGAAGAAAACTTCTGAAGAGGCAAGAGGAAGGGTAGGAACCTTGGCATATGCTATAGAAAGCCATCCGGCAGCGCAAAATATTTGAGAAAGCCACATAGCCTGCATCAAAAAGATATGAGCCTCCCCTAATATCTATTGGGCTTTTCATTGAGCTTTCAAGAATGGAAGGGAGAGGTAGAGGCTCATTTACTCGTCTACGCCCAATCAAATCTGTTACCCTTCCATTTACCAGAGCTGCTATGAGGCCTCCAACTGTTAATAGTGAACTGAAAAGCGAATACTGCAACATAAAAAAGGGGAAGAATATGAATACAAGATGGGTTCCACTTTCCATTTCTCCGTTTGGTGTCACTGATACAGGTGTCACTTTCAGTTAGTCTAGTAAGTCTCGTGCGTTTTATTTCACTCCAACAAATCTTATTTGACAGTACATTGATGGAAACCAATTAGTAGAGCGGCTGATAGATGAACAATCCTAGAAATATAGCATGGATGCTTGATAGGACTTGCCTCTGCTGTGGAGAGGCCTAAATCGTCCATTATGTCGGACTCGGCTGGTGAAGAATAACCGCACTACATTGCAAAAACATGCCGCCAGTTAAAGTTAACTTCTACTTGGCAGCTACTAATCTTCTCAAGAAATGGAGCAAAAAGTATAATTGATGAGAAAATTCTGCCACGGATGTATAATAAAGAGGCAGGCCAGAGGTCAGTTTCCAGATGGCATCTTTCTCACAAATGCGATTGAAGTAATTCATAAAGATTATTTGTCATCTTGTTTGCATAAATGAGTTTCGTGTCTGCTACTTGAGTGATCCTGAACCAGCTATGTGCTTTATTGTGGTTCAAGCTGATATTATTATATGAAGACACGGCAACTAGTATCGGACTGTTCGACACATCCTCTCCTCCTTTATCCCGGGTTGTGAGAGGAAAATATTACAGAGTAATCGTTGGAACAAATTATTACATTCTAAGATAATACAGGCCATCTTATATCTTGGTATCAGCTAAGTGATCAAGAACATGACAGACAGGTGCTTCTGGAAAATAATTTGCCAACTTTTGGGCACCAAAAATAGTAGCAGACACATATTCGACCAGAGTTGCAGACAGATCTTGGTGGCTTCATCTTACTAACACCAAGGGTAAAATAAAAACCCAAATTTTTCTTGAAAACACAATGTTGACCAATAATATAAGAGAATAGAAAAACTTTGACCAAGTTATGTGCTTCTTTACTCCTTTCTTTTCCCAACAAAAAATTTTAGTAGAGCCTGAAAGAAATCATGACACTGCCTCCTTAGCAATCATCAGGTACACCGGAAAAAGCACCCTGATTGCTAAACTCACCTCCAATTTAATACAGATGTGGGAGAAAATGAGAATCAGGAATCAATAAAAGAAAATAGAGCTGGTTTTTTGGTGATGAATCTGACAGTTGATACAGTACTCACAGCACACCCAAAAACGAAAGAGCCGCTAACAGCGATGAGAGTGCTAAAAACGATAAGTGGCGTGACTGCAGGATCACTTGAAGACATGAAGGAGCTGCCATGACTGCCGAGGGCAGAGGCTTCTTGGGCAAGCAGAGGACCCGGCAATCCATCTTCATCTAACCTTTCTCTCTCCAAATCTTTCATTTAAAATCTCTTCGGGAAAAGTCCTCAAGGAATGAAAATCGGCAAGAACGAGTCGTGAGTGAGTGTGAGATTGAGTGAGATGGTGGTGAGTTAGAGGCAGAGATGGAGAGTTCAAAGTAAAGGACTCTGTTGCATGAGAAGGTTTCTTCACTCCAAAGCTTCCTTATTATTTTATGTTCGCTTTCCTAGTTTTTTGCTCTTTTGAGTGATCATGCGATAGTTGCTCAAATTTGTAGTGGTTACAGCGGCAATTCACTCATTTCTGGTCGATAGAAACTACACCAAACCGCTAGTGCTACCTATCCAAAATATTTTAAAGAATGATTAGAGACGAGAGATAGCACGGAGGGATACTCTTAAAGATTTTGAAATAAAAAACTTAGACAACAAGCATGGTGGGATACTTTAATACTTCCTCTCACATGCGACTTTCACCGTAAATTGCACAATTTCCAGTATCTTCCTTTGAATAACAGAACCATGCAGGATTGTATGCTCGATAGGACTCAACGCGGCCGTAGAGAGTAATCCTCAACTGTGCCGAGGTCGGTGGGTGATTAATAATCAGCTGGCATTGTAGAGATACGCCACCAGTTATGGTAACTTCTACTTGGTAGACAATTACCTCATTAGAAGCTCCAGCCTAACTAGAGCAGTTGCCTAGGAGATCACCAAAATAAGAGATTACGTCACCAGAAAGTGTTTTTGTCAGAAGTAATTTCTTTTTTCCCCAAAATGCAATTACAAATTACAAGTAGTGAAAAGTGAGAATTTTACGTCTCTTTGCCAAATTGAGTTTCCATGGCAAGCATAATTGATCCTAGAGGAGCAGCTTGAGTCTTTTCATATTGTCTGAATCATGACATCCTTATTCTTAAACAATCCAGGTCAACCTACTCTGTGGGGTCTATTAACCCATGTGATTCACGACATCACACGAATGAAAAAAAAAATGAAAGTTTAATCAATCACACAAGCAAAGACGCAAACATTGACGGAGCACTTTGTTTCTTCCTTGTTCTTTCTCTACTAAAACATTCTTTTGAATTCGAAATTAAATTCATGGATCTTGTTACTCTATTGACTTTCGGTACATGAATGATTAAGATAAGTGCACTAGAAGTCTGAAAATTTATCATGTACGTGCAATTAAATTCTAAAATTTTCAAAAAGTGAAATCAACGGAAGAATTTAATTGGACCAATTTGACAAGTTTTGGAACTTCATTGCATTTTTTGAAAATTTATGGATTCAATGGCACTTCATGATAAGTTTTAGAACTCAATAGTATTTTTTGAAAATTTTAGAACTCAATTGCACTTTCGTAAGAAGTTTTGGGACTTCTAATACACTTATCTCAATGATTAATTAATCTTTGATTAGCCTTTCATGGTTCAAATTGAAATCGAAGATCCTGGCTTAGGGTTTTTAATTCAAATTGAATTTTCAATTGATTTTGAATCACATCTGAGTTTCAATTCCAATCCATCCATATACTCCATGATCGAAAAGAATTTCTTGCTTATCAATATAAGTATGGTCCAAATGATACTTAATTTTATAAGAAATCCAAATAGTCTGAATACTGACAAGTGGACGCTACGCTCGCGAAATTATGACTTTATTGTGTAAGTTTCAATGCATTTTAAGTCTTGATTTTCGCCTTTCAAATGTTTCTAAGGCTCAATTGCATTTCACACAAAATCGTAAGGATTTTTGGTCAAATTTTCTCGATTGTAAAAAATTTCATATCTTTTGCGAGTGCAACAGCTCGACATTTTCTTAAATACATAATGAAAACAAAAGGCTGAGAGAGTGAAATTTAAGGTTGTGCCGTTAATATCGTAGGTTGTCGTGAGGATTTGCTTGCTCTTATAAGTGTTCAAAGTCAATGGAGAGAGAGTCTTGGGCTGAGGGCCCACGAGATATTATGCTTTGCTTTGGACATTAAGTCTTGCGGTTTTGTTGTTCTTCGGGGCAGCCCATACTACCCCAAGAAAACGCGTATATACAATTAGAGGGCCCATTGTCTTATAAGGCAGCCCATAACTCCTTCCCTAAGCGATGTGGGACAAGAGAGAGAGGGACCCCTTCCTTGCGCATGTCCGGGGACCGAGGCGCGGACGCACCGCCATCCCTCCTCCCCGTGCACCGCTGCTCGGGCCGTCACACGTCTATTCTCGTAAGTCTCCATCATTTCCATGGCAGCAAACTCCGAGCACTTGCTTGCCGGAGCGGGGCACTCGGAAGCGCTCTCCTGGCCGACTAAACACTTGAGGCTTTGACGGGACACGAACCCGACAGCCGGTTTGGGAGGACCGGCCTTCCAAACTTTCTGTCTTAACTTGGGAGCATGCATATTTCAGAACTGGATCCGGCGTTGGATATTCTCAATAATCTGAGCATTGTGGGAAATGTATTATAAAGATATGCATATGAAATATTTCCTCATGATGATATTTATGTGTTCGCATTGAGGAGTTGCGTTATTTGATTTATGCTTGCCGTCAATCCACGCGAGGTGATTTTATGAGATATGTATACATGCGTAGTTTGATTCTTATTTTGGGACTTAATCATGGTCGACGTGGTTTCCAGGTAATCACAGCCATAGCCGACATGGTTTTTGGGGTCTTGTCACCGGGCGAAGCGTGACTGGAGGGTTCATGACATTAGCAATTGTGTTTTAGCTTATGTTGATTACTATTGACTTGTGTCAGTATATATATATATATTTATGCCGCATTGTGTTTGGACTACTTGCTTGATGTGAATGCAAATATTTCTTAAAATTGCATTATAGAGGTGGTATTAGCTACTTGCTGGACTATGGTTTTGCTAACCCCCTATTTACCTTGTACAGATTTCGAGGATAACGACTAGTGATTGTTATACATTGCAATTGAGAGTATGCAGGTACTTTTTATTTTTTATTTTTTTGGGTCTATCCTATCTCGAACTCTCCTCTCTTTATGGGACTTTTACTTTATCTCTTTGCAAAGTGCGGAATCAAACCTATGCGGGGATTGTTTGTGAAGATGAGTTTTGTTAATTTTTTAGAACAATGTTAGGAACTTGGAAATTGTTTTGTTAGTGAATTTTGCCTCTTAAATATTCATGATAGTGATTATAATTGGCCTGCGTTAGTTCCATTCCCTTATTAGCTCACCCCTCTATCTCGATAATGAAGAAAAAAATGGTTAGAAATCATCTTAAATTAAAAGTGGGATCCGCAAAGATTAGTGTAATCAAATCCAATGTGACAAAGAATGCTAGGAGCTAATAAAGGTTGGAACTACAAGGGGTCTTATGATTTGCAATAAGAGTTATATTTAAGAACCATTGTAATATTAAGTTGAATTGTCTTAGGGCTTTGCCCTTTATTTATTAAAGGGTGGTAGTGTCATTTCCCTTCAACCATAGTACGGAATGGGGCGGAATAGCAACCTTATATAGCTTTGGTCTGCAAAACTCCATAGGAAGATTTCATATAAGGTGTTGACAGATGACAAATGATTCTTGGTTTAAACCTTGTTGGGAGCACATTTCATGTGTAAATCCGGAATAGACCAGGGGATGTGAGCGAGTACGTGATTAGGTTAGCCCGGGAAGGTAGATTTGTCCAGGTCGGCGAAACCTGGCCTGGACGCCATCTAACAATTAAATGGAAATATAAACTTGACTAGTAGCGCAGTAAAACCAATCACTCAGCAAAAGGAAAAGGAGATCACATTGTTTTTGCTCTTCCATTTCATGTTGGCATTCATTGTTTGCAAATAGGAACAAAATGTTGATCCTACAAAAGTCTTTCGACATCCCAATATGCGCAATTACAATGTTGTTAGGACTTATAGAAAATCACATTACTTTAACTCTCTGCAGAAATATGGACTAGCGATGCTTGCACTTCTTCGAGGGCTTGCCCTT
This sequence comes from Eucalyptus curtisii, assembly GCA_017140595.1. NCBI lineage: Eukaryota > Viridiplantae > Streptophyta > Magnoliopsida > Myrtales > Myrtaceae > Eucalyptus > Eucalyptus curtisii. The sequence goes on from CM029495.1 coordinate 21,498,652, forward strand.
TGGTCTCCGGCACTAACTTCGCAGTAAACAGGATCGCTAAACCACAAATGCCTGCGAATATGAAGAATGTTCCTGGAAAAAGCATAGTCCAGATGCAAACGACTATCAGATAATGCATCAAATTTATCCAAGCGCAGTCACACTCGCTTATGCTCCAACTTCTGAGATCATACTACATAAACGAAGTCGACAAAGATATAGAGCAGACCAGGCGCGCTCCATTCGAACATGAAGTTGAAAGTGTAGCTCATGATCCAGGAAGAGGACCAGTAGGCGAACGTCACCATGCTTCCTGCTTTCACTCTTACATTTACTGGGAATATCTTCATAATATGGAATCAAAAGCAACCAATGGTCTATTGCTTTTAGTATTAATCATCATAAAATTCAATTAAAAGTTTAGGAATCACACCTTGAATATTAGAACCCATGGCAGTCCCGCCATGCCGACTGAGAGAAATACAAAATATGCCTGGTTGCATTATTGGTCGATCAGCGACTTCAGGAAACTCAGCATGCAGTTATAGACTAGGATTCACTAAGCTCTGGTGTAATGATTTACCAATATAGCTAGGAAAACCAAAATTGGAGTGACATCCTTGCAATTGTGCAGATCCTGTAGAGAAGGGGTAACAAAATGAAAGAACAAAAGCGAGTCGAATTCATCAAGAACCCGAAGGGTATTAGTAGCAGATTTACCCGCATGTAAAATGACAATCCTAGTATTAAACAGCTTAAGCACATTCCAGCAGTAGAAACCTACAAATCGAGATCAAGCTCAATTTCAACTTTCAGGTGATTGATTCCTTTTCAAACCAAAAAACAGAGTTTCTTTTCTTTTCCTGAGCAACAGAAGTGGTCGTCGTCCAGTTTTATCAGTCAAGATAACGGTAATTGCAAATGCTGGAATCTACAAAACATGTCAAACTATTTGGAAAAGCAACGTGGGGAATTCATATTTTAGGATAATGTTTCATACTTGAGTGTCTAGGAAATTCTCCCAAAGACAGAGAAACAGCTTACCACAACAATAGCCACGCTCCTGGTGCCAATGCTACTTGGAAAAATCTGTCATGGACGAAAGTTTGTTGTGATTATTTCTTCGCACTTCCTGAAGTAGTAAGGAAGCCTTTACCAGCTGATTAAAAAATGGAGCTTGCATGGTACGAGAAAGCACCAGCTCCACCAAATTGTTGAAGCATCATTAGTCCAAGTCCTATCTAAGCTTTGTAATGATTGTAAAACGTAAGTCCTCACTAGACAGCATTGCATATAGGTGGGCAAATAAATGCTTAAATGTAGTTGAAGGAAAGCTCACTAAGAGTGAACGAGCATATCTTCATTGAAACACATCTAGAAATCTTGAGCGAGATTGCCTTTCAAAGGTTTCTGTGTAGACCTGTGAGATTAATACAAGAGAATGTGAGGCCCTATAACTCATCAGTCCTTGAGAGGAAAATCAGCTTTTCCCTAGAGGATTGTGAGAAATTGAGAATTTACTGTGATGTCAGCTGCTTCCTGGGAAATATCAGCTCTTTTGCCTCTGAGTCTCTGTAAGGCAGCTTCGAAATTCTGTTCTCAACCCACTTTTACCTGTAAATTCATTCCCATAGTGCATAGCTCTTGAAAGCATTGCAGTCCAAATTTAATTTTCTCACGTATCAGAGTGCCACTTGTACAAAACTAGTGCAAAACCCTGAAGGAATTCACCAGCCATCTAGGAGACCCTGGTATGAAGTATAAACTGAAAATTTGTATTACAACAGGAATTCCACCTGAAAAACAAAATGCAAAAGGCAGCCCTTTTCTTTTATTTTCTCAACTTTTTTATCGGGAATACCTGTTAATAGGGGATCCCAGACACCTCCGTTCAGAGCCAAGGCGTGCCAGGAAACAATGGTTCCAACAAAGTATGTCAATGAAAGGCCACAGGCTTGCATGGACTGCATTTCAAGAAAAATAGACCAAAAGGTGATGTATTGGCAGCATAAAGCAAGCAAATAATGTTCTGAGTTTATTCTTACCTGATTGAATGAAGCAAATACTCCCCGAACATTTTTAGGTGTTATTTCTGTGATGTATACAGGTACCTGATGGGCAAAAGAGAGGTGATGATCATCTACGTTCACATAAGTGTACAAGGAAGTCCAAAGTGCGTATTACCACATAGCTTGAGACCCCAACGCCAAATCCTATTAATGCTCTTCCGGCATCCAGCCACCATGCATTCTGCCAGGTGACATGTAGTGTACAGTTAAGTGATAATTAATAATATTGCACCCGGTTAAATTCTCATGGAACTCCAACACTAACGAGTAGTGCTGCCAGCATTCTGCCTACCAAATTGTGCTGGATTTGTACGGTCAAACCTTCTGTGGACTAATTGTCTACATAAGACTTCCCTTTTCGGCCGTACAAGAGAAAGCGCGCGGGTCAGGAAGTGGTTAGAGAAAAGGAAATGAGATAAAAGCTAGGCTTTTGCTTCTTTTGGGTTTCCTTTCCTGTAGGAGCCAAACAGAGGGTTCTTTTAGTAGCAAGCTGCCGCACTAAAAGAATCGAATTATGTAAATTTCTGGTGAAATTTTCTCATTTATTTTTCTGATAATTTCGCATTGAGTTAATTACAAATCATGACTGTTTTCGCGTTAATATCACAACATGTTCTTTGCTGGATCACAAGAATGATTGCTTCTAATGATTCCAAAATCTGCAGTAGTTGTAGCCGCAAATCATTTACGGATTTGTTGCTCTTTGAAAATCAAACTAAATCAAACCTGCTAGCAGTCCGGCATATATTGGAAAGAAATAGAAGATTGATTGTTACTTATGTCTTAGTGTGTGCAAATATTCTTAAACAAATAGGACAAGTTCAATGATTGAGTTGAAATCATCAGCTAAAACAATCTCTCCGTTTCGGTGGTAGCAATTTAACACTACTCTTGAACCACTACACCTTCGCTGTTGTGGCAACTGCACATCTCTCTTGTTGTGCGAGAGCCAAGTTGGGGTTTCGATTCTCATATCAGAATTTGAGAAGAAAACAACTGTTAGGATTGAAGCAACATGACACCTGAGGGCTGATTCTATAGCACAGTATACAAGAAATTATAGACTGATTGTCCGTGGTCAGTAACGAACAGGTACTTTAGTGTAGTTTATAACAGCAGTTGTAAAAATAAGGTGACTGGTGATCTGTTATCTAGTAATGTATAAGTAAGTTACCGACAAAATTGAATTTACTAATATCAGGTTGATCACAAAATTACCACTTTCATTTGACTTGCACTAGTGGCAACCAAATTTCTGCTGTATTATCGGTACACAGTAAGACGAAGTTAGGTGCTTAAACTTGAAATTACCAGTATACAATTCAATCTGCGTAATCTAGCGTCGTTAATGGAATGTATTACTATGAAACATCTCATTTTTCTTTCCTCCCCGTTTCACATTGCATTAGCACTTTGCAACAGCCTCCTGTGGGCCTTCCTATTACTGCTACTTGTGTTCGGCTCATACCAATTCAAATTCCAACAAACTGCGGCTGATAATCATCAAAGAAAATGGGCAAGTGATGCTTGCAGTTCTTCCAATGCTCGCCCCCTGGTCTCTGGCACTACCTTCATGGTGAATAAGACTGTGAGACCGCACATGCACGTGAACATGAAAAATGTCCCTGAAAGTAGCACAATTCAGATTAAGCCTGGATACTGAATATATTACACTCACACAGGAGAAGAAGAAGAAGAAGAAGAAGAAGAGAGAGAGAGAGAGAGAGAGAGAGAGAGAGAGAGAGAGAGAGAGAGAGAACCGGGTGCGCTCCATTCAAACATGAAGTTGAAAGTGTAAGTCACAATCCAGGAACAGGACCAATTTGCAAATGTCACCAGACTCCCGGCTGACCTTTTAATGTTCACAGGGAATATCTACAGAGAACATATTCACTGAGAATGGTCTTGAGATAGAGATTGCCAAGTGCAAATTTAGACTGAAGCCATGTACCTCAGACATGATAACCCATGGCAATGCAGCCATGCCAATTGAGTAAGCTATGCAATACACCTAAATGAAATAGTTATGTGTCAGCAAACTTCATCAGAACAAGTCATTGAGCAACGGTTCAAGATGAAAAGAGACAAGGAAAAAAGGCACTCTTATAGAGACGTACAATTATTGCTACATATGCCAAAATTGGGGTCACTGCTTTCCAATGATTAAGGTCCTGGTTCAGCAACCAAAAAAAAAAAAAAAAAATAGAAGGAAAAAATAAGGTCACTTAAAAACATGGAGAACCGCGAGTAGGAATAGTTATTGTTCGCAAAACCTGAATGAAGAAGGACAATCCTAGAAGAAAGCAACTTAAGGACATTCCAGCTGAAGAAATCTGCAAATAAAAGTTGGGTTCGGGCTCAGTATCTCGAAAAGTGGCCCTTGTTAGTCGATCATATCAAATGTATCTCTTTCCCTAACCATCAGAAATGGTCGTCTTCCAGCTTTATCAATCAAGATTACACTAAGAGCGGTTGCTGGGATCTGCAGAATAAGTGTAGAATCTTTAGAATATACAATGAAATAACAAAATCCGTCTTTCACCGCAATTCTAAATGTCTAGTACCTGGATAATAGCTATGCTTCTGGTACCAAAGCTACCTGAGAAGCCTGCCAAAATAAAACATTAAGATGACCAAGCCTTCATTATTCATCAAGCTACTAATGTATTTATTTTTTGATTTTTACCAGCTGATTCAAATATGGAGCCTGCATAGGACGAAAATGCACTACTCCCACCAAATTGTTGAAGCATCATCAGCCCAACTGCTATCTAACACTTTGACAAGATTAGGAAAAGAATCGCAAGAAACTTGAATAATTAGGAGGGCATTCTAACCATAAGTGGATGTGCATATCGTCTTTGGAAGAGATCCAGAATTCTAGACTGAGACTGCCGTTCAAAGGTCTCTGTGTAGTCCTATAAGAAAAAGTGAAATGAGAGCACATCATTGCCAAAATATCAGATGCTTCCAAATTATAAGATGCTTCCAAATTATAAGAAAGACATGCGAGATTGAGATATTACTCTGATATCGGCTGCTTCCTGAGTTATATTGACATCTTTGCCTCTGAGTCTCTGTAATGTGACTTCAAACTCCTCTTGGTGGACTAATACCTGCAAGTGACTTATCTGCTTGTATTCTTTCTTGCGACAAAAAATGCAGGATCTTGGCTTCGATATCCAGTTCTATAATTCTACACAACTAGCAAATTCTTACAAGGGTGGTCAACACCAGTTGGATTATGTTTCAGAGTTTAATTGCCATTGACATATTAGTACCTATGCCTCAACTCCACAGACAACTTACCAGCCATCTAGGAGACTCTGGAACAAAGAACAAACCCAAAATTTGTATGACACAGGGAATGCCACCTGAAGACGAACTCACTAATAATGACCCTATGATATTTTCCCAACTTATTCACCACATAACATAAAAAATGGGAGAAGAGAGTCTACTGATCAGAGCCAAGATGTGCCAGGAGACAATGGTCCCAAGAAAGTAAATCAATGAAAAGCCACAGCATAACATGAACTGCAACAGAAGCCAATTGTGTGTTGGTGAGCAAATGAATTGTCTCGACTCATTCAATTTCTACATTGTCCAAACTTTTTGACCTGATTGAATGCTGTGAATGCTCCCCGGACGCTTGTAGGTGTTATTTCTGCAATGTACACTGGTACCTGTTTGGAAACCAAGATAATGATCAACAGCACATTGGCACGTCAACTTCTAAAATTTATTAGGACATTTAGTCCGAATCTTCCTGCATATACCACATAACATATAGTCCCATAGCCAAGCCCGTTTAGCAGTCTCCCTATATCCAGCCACCAAGCATTCTGCAGATTCAATGGATATACCATTAGGTTCTTACTCTCTTTCTCACAGCCTTAACCATTATTTGATCATTCACAAAAACAGGATGTCGTAAAAAACTTCCTTGCATCTTAGCTGGAAAAAATTTATTAAGTAAACGGTGATCCCTTATTCAGCTAGGCAGATAGTTTGAAGTGTAAAATTTCACAAATGCAGTGAAAAATCACAAAAACAACCTGCAGGACTGGCATCTGAATGAATTCATCCATATGATGAGCGTGAAAGGTGGAAAATGCATTTAAAATTATTAAGCATTTTTATTGAATCATCAACGACCAAGAAAGATTCCTGAAGAGGCAAGAGGAAGGGCAGGAACCTCGGCATATGCTATAGAAAGCCATCCCACGGCAAAAAACATTTGAGAAAGCCACATTGCCTGCATAAAAAAGAGACGAGAATCCCCATAATATCTGTCGGGTTCTTCATTGAGCTTTTGAGAATGAAAGGGAGGGGTAGAGGATCACTTACTCGTCTACGCCCAATCAAATCTGTTACCCTCCCATTTACCAGAGCTGCTATTAGGCCTCCAACTATTAACATTGAACTGAAAAGCGAATACTGTAACACAAAAAATTGGGAGAATGTGAATACGAGTTTTGATCCACTCTCCATTTCTCCGTTTAGTATCACTAAAACAGATGTCACTTTCAGTTAGTCTACTAAATCTCGTGCGTTCAACAAATCTTATTTGACGGTATATTGATGGAAATCAATTAGTATAGCGGCTGCTAGATGAACAATCCTATAAATATCGCATAAATGCCTGAGAGGACTTGCCATTGCTGTGGAGAGGCCTAAATCCTCCATTATGCCTGACTCAGCTGGTGAAGAATAACCACTCTGCATTGCAAAAACATGCCACCAATTACTGGTACGGTCTACTTGGTGGCTGCTAATCATGTCAAGAAATGCAGCGAAAAGCACAATTGCCGAGAAAATTCCGCCACGGATGAAAAAAAAATAGTCAGGCCAACAGTCAGTTTCAAAGGGCATCTTTCTCACAAATGTGATTGAAGTAATTAACGAACACCATTTGACATCTTTTTGGCATAAAGTGATCCTGAATCAGCTAATTGGGTTATCATGGTTTGAGTCGATATTATTATATGAAAGCACGGTAACAAGTATCAGTCTGTTTGACACACCTCCTCTGTCCCGGGTTGTGAGAAGAAAATGTTACAAAGCAGTCGTTGGAACATATTATTACAGTCTAATAATCCTGGTCGTCTAACGTGTTGGTATCAGCCAAGTGATCAAGAACATGACATACAGGTGCTTCTGAAAAATAATTAACCAACTATTAGGCACCAAAAACAGTAGTAGACACACACATTCAGACCGAGTAGCCCACACAGATCTGGGTTGCTTCATCTTACTTACACCAAGGCCAAAATGAAAACCCAGATTTTTCTTCAAAATACAATGTTGGCCAATGATATAAGAAAACAGAGAACTTTTGACCAAGCTATGTGCTACTTTCCTCTTATCATTTCCTAACAAAAAATTTCAGTGGACTTGAGAGACCGTGACATTGCCTAGTTGGCAATCATCAGAATCATTTTTGAAAAAAAAAAAAAAAAAAAAAAGCACTCCGATTGCAAAAGTCAGCTCCAATTCTATACAGATGTGGGAAATTATGAGAAAAAAAGTATTTAGAGCCGGTTTCTTGGTGATGAATCTAAAAGTTGATACAGTACTCACAGCACACCCAGCAATGAAAGAGCCGCTAACGGCGACGAGAGTGCTTAAAATGACAAGTGGCGTGACTGCAGGATCACTGGAAGACATGATGGAGCTGCCATGACTGCCTTGGGCAGAGACTTCCTTGAGAAGCAGAGGACCTGTTGGCAATCCATCTTCTCCTAACGTTTCCCTCTCCAAATCTTTCATTTAAAAGCTCTTTGTGGTAAGTCTTCAAGTAATGAAAATTGGCAAGAACGAGTCGTGACTCAACGTGAGAATTGACTGAGATGGTGGTGAGTCAGAGAGGGAGAGATAGACAGCTCTAAATAACGGACTCTGTTGCATGAGAAGGTTTCTTCGCTCTTTATGTCCGTTTTCCAAGATTTTTTGTTCTTTGATTGATCATTTGAGTAGTTGCTCAAATTTATGGTAGTTATAGCGGCAATCCATTCATTTCTGGTCGATGGGAGCTACACCAAACTGCTAGTGCTACCTATCCCACAATATTTTGGGGTATTATTTGAGATAAGACGTAGCACAAAGGAGGGATACTCTTCATGTTTGGTTGTCTCGATTTTTAATCAAGGTAGAACTTGATGGGATATGAAATTCAGAGATTTTGTTAAATCCTATCAACTATTTGGTAAATCACAATAATAAAATTGAATATATTCACATCATATCATGTACATTATTTAGCATAAACAACATAATAAATGTAAAAGTTCACAAATGCAAATCGTAAGAATCTCTCACAATACTCTTGCCTACTTTATTTTTATTTTCCTTTTCTTTTTATTTTTCCTCTTGTTTTTATTTATTTTCCTTTTTATTTCTTTTTTCCCTTCCATACTATTAAATAGTAAATTGTACTAATATACCTAAAATACATAATAATATAAATTTATATCAAATTTATATTAAAATAGAATTAAATTCGATATTATTTTTTGTTATTTTGAATTTCTTATACTAGAATTCAAATATTATTTACATAGAAATATAATTTTAATTTTATTAATTTAAGAAATTTATTATTCGAGAAAAATAACTTTTCTATTATAAATATTAAATATCATTTCACCTTTATCGCACCTCTCATATGGAATAATTTTATCCGAGCAATGCCCCTCTTATATCCGACTTCATCATATTTTAAGTAGGCACCAAATGCAGGATAAGATAAATTTTATCATATCATAAATTTTATCCAAACATCGCTTAAAGAATTCTTTAACATGAGAAGGGGAAAACATTATCCTAAAAAGTGATTTTCAACAAAGTATTTTCTTTTAGATGAAGTAAGGAAAATGAACTTACTGTAGAATGCACAGTTCCCGGTATTTTCCCTTGAGTAACATAACTATATAGGCCTAAGATATTATAAGATGGGAGCCTTGTAGCTTCTTATGCTTAATAGGACTAGGAAGCCTCGAATCCTCCGTTATGGCCGACTCAGCGGGTGATGAATAACCAAAATGCATTGCAGAAATAGGCCAATGGTTATGGTAATTTCTTCTTGGAGGAGGGTAACCTCATGAGAAACTGCAAGCTAAACACGGTAGTTGCTTAGGAGATCACCCAAAAAAACAAAAAACAAAAAGATTGCTCGGCCTGAAAATTGGTTTTTCAGAAGCATCTCTTCTCAAAAGTGCAATTCCAAGTAGTGAAATGTGCAAAAAGACAAGCATTGACGGAGCGATTTGTTTCTTCCTCGTTCTTTCTCTGATGAAATGCTCACTCGAATTCGAAATTAAACTCATGGATATTGTTACCTTATTGAATTTCAGTACATGAATGATATTGTTGCCATACACTCAATTATCGCTAAAATGGACCTGTTTTATCAGTTAATTGTGGTCGAAATAATACTTAATTTGATGAAAAATCCAAATAATCCAAGTTCAGACGGGTGTAAGTGAAATTCAAGATTTCCGATATAATTTTTTTCTATCATAAAATTTATCATATATTTTGCAAGTGAAAGATATTTTCTTAATAAATAAATTACTGAGAAAAGTGAAATTTAAGTTGTGCCGTTAATATTAAATTTCATTTTTCCACTTTTTTTCGAGCTTTGAGCATTTAAAGTTTGGGAAAATTCTAAATAAGAACCCGAAGTGAATCTATTTTCTCAAATAAGGACCCAAAGTGAACTTTGTTTCATATAAGGACCCGTAGTGGACCAATTGTTTCAAATAGGGACTCGAAGTGAATTTTGTGTTAAATAAAGACCCGAAGTGATCAAGTTAATCTCTATTGAGAAACTTAGCTCGCCGGCAGACATTTTCTAGGGTTTAAAATATGGGCAATTTTGTCAGAAATTTGTGATAGGAAAAAAAGGGAAAATTCTAAATTAATTAAGTTTAGATTATTCATTTAAATGTTTACGTTTTCTTCTTTCTTCTCCCTCGCTGCTCCTCGACCAAATCGATGCCCGGTCATCGTCGCGACTCGATTCTCGTCACTCCTCGCCTGGCTCAAACAGTGGAGAATTTGGGTCTCTGCAAACAAAGAAAGAAGCATCTGTTTTTCTTCTTGTTTTTGAATTCGTGCCTCAACCGGCGGAGAATTTGGATCTTTGACTTTGTGGAGGATGGATACAAGGAATAGGGAGAACTTCGGTCTTTGACTTTGCAGAGGATGGGTACAAGGAACGGGGAGACCGTAGAAAACCTAGGGTTTTTTTTGTTTTTGTTTTAGGATTTGTTAATTTTCCCTATATTTTTTTGAGACAAAATTGCCCAAACTCTTGTCGTCGAAAATGTCACATGCTTGATAGCCATCGAATATTTGGCTGACCAGAAAGCTCAGGTTCTTATTTGAAATTGATTCAACCACTTCGGGTCCTTATTTGAAACAATGGGTCTACTTTAGGTTTTTGTCTAACACAAAATTCATTTCGGGTCCTTATTTGAGAAAATTGGTCAACTTTAAATCCTTATTTGGAATTTTCCCTTTAAGTTTCGATGGCGATATTCAAGTAAGTCTCCATCATTTCAGTGGCAGCGAACTCCAAGCGCTTTCTCGCCTAAGCGAAGCACTTGGAAATGCTCTTCTTGCCGACAACTAGAATATTGCAATTTAAGTTAACGCAAATTACCAACTAAATAAAGAATAAACAATAAATAGCATAAAAATTTAAGTAATTATCTGAATGTCAATACCTACATATACATGAAGTGCTGATAATATAATCTACAAATAATCAAAGAATCAAAATTATAATCGATTCAAATGTTTCTCATATCTAAAATATAACTCACAGCATAAATTACCAGGTAGATTAGGCTCGAGGAGTTCGCTGCGCAGCCGCCCCATTTCCCCTCGTTGTACCCTTTGAAGAAGTCCCTCTCTGTGGCTATTATTCACTTCTCACTTGCAGCTGGACTTCAAGAGAAAACAAGGACAACCTAGGCTGACAACCTAGGCTAGTGCTGTCGCTGAAGGAGACCCCCGTTTCATTATTCACCGTGCGGCTACATATAGGAAGGCTGTAGCCACAAGCCAGCCTAGGGGTTCCTTGTCTGTCTCTTTGAATTCACTTGGCCCCACTTGCCTTTCTTATTTTCGCACGGCCACAATGTGAAAACCAGTGTGCCCTTCTTTTTTTTTTTTTAAGTGGCTAAGAACTCGTCCTTCTCCCTGTGCGATTAAAACTTAAAGATATTTATCTAAACGATTTTGTAATACAGCTCAAACTTGATACATAAATTTAATATTCCTTCACTTGACTTGACGTTTGAAGCCGAGTCGGATAGCTCATCATGTATGCTGCTCTCCAAGTGCCCCAACGGGCGCTAACTCTCTATAGACCTTCGATTGTGCTCAACCAAAACTTCAGCTTCGTCGCAAGAACATGCTTAATCATCACGTAAGGCGGATTCCCCTTTGTCGCTAACTTCTTCATAAGAACACTTATCTATTCGCTAAAAGATATCTTGGATGAAATGGTACTGAATGTCTCGAATAAAACGATATCTGATATCAATATGTTCCGTTCGCTCACGATACACCGGATTATATGTCAGATATATCGCACTTTGATTATCAAACCCAAAGTCCGAGAAGAAACATTTTAGTCATATTGTCCCCTTTGCCATAAAGGTCAATGCCTTGTATGGGTGTGCGAAGGAACTAAGTGATGTAGCTAGCAAGTACCACGTAGAGGAGAGTGAGTAGGCGATTATATAAAATCTTGACAAATTAAACTGAAATAGAAATAATCATGATCAAAGTTTGAACGAGGTTTGGATTTCAAAATAAGGTTCATAATTAGTTGTGTAGTAGAACAAACTTTAAAAGCACTTTGCAACTGTGCAATATACTATAACGGTAAACAACAAGAGTTTAGGGATAAGAAAAATTGCATACAAGGTTTATAATGGCTCAGCTTAAATTAAGCCAATATCCAATATCTCATGTTGACAGCTTATTAATTGGATTCCACTATATGATTAATAAGAGATTACAATATTGAGTAATAACACTTAGTGATAAATCACACGATCTCACTCATTTGCTCTTTTTGTGCCTCTCTCACAGTCACAACATTGAAGCTCACAAGAGAAAGTGTATCGTTGAAGTTTGCTCAGATTTTGGAATCATAGATTCTAGACCTCATCTCTATTTTCTCCTTAGCACTTTGGTCTTATTAAATACCTCTCCACTTCCAAACGAGCCATTAGACAATCTCCAAAGAATCATCTTCTAATCTACCCGTTGGACAAATCTATATCAAGAAAATGGAGTGGCTATTGAGTAACAAAAGCTAAATCTCCACTTGATTCTAGTCGCCCATACAACCAAAGTCTTGGTTTCCAAGAGTAGAGTTTCTCTGTATAGAAGGAACTTGTCTCGAGATTGATTTGCCAATTGAATAAGATTGAGTCAATCAAATCTTTCCAAGTGTAAAATCCAAAACATATCTTTAGCCGTTATTCATTCTGGAATGGTATCATTAAAAACCCATCACCTTCTAGAATTGCTACATTCTGAAATTGCTTCATTGTGAACTTGTCACATTATGTCTGAACTTGCATCAGGATGGGAATGAGAGTAATTCTTTTGATCTTTGTCTTCTGTATAAAGTATACAATTAAGTCTACTCCATCTGAAATAGACTTTACAAATTGTGCTTGAATTTGAGCTAGATCAAGATAACTTCATTCCAAGATTATGTTCCTAGATCAACACGCTTCAAGACAATTATTAGACTTGCTAAAGCTCATGAACAATTTTGTTAGCTTCAAAATCTATTAGGAGCTTTTTCAACACTAGGAAATGCCAGACCCACTAGAAATTGGACCAAACCAGCAGTTCCCATGGGATTAGGACGATTCTTGATTTCAGGCGTGAAACTGCCCACTCGTCCACCTAGACTGAATCGATATATATATTCTTTAAAAAAATTACTTAATTATTTTATAGTTTTTTTACCAACATATATTTCTAGTTATTGGACATTATTGACTAATTTTGTCTCTTGAGTTTGTGATAGGATTAACCCCCTACTTTTTGTTTATTCTAATAAATCATTTTCTTGCTTTCTCAGCCAAGATATAAAATACAAAGAAAGAATGAGAGGACCAATTAGAGATGTCCAAAAATATTGCGGCGCTTTGTCATCATAATATTGAATTAAGAGCCAATGGCTTGTTTTAATAGTATAATTAGGTCTCTCCTTATCCATCTCTACGATTAAATTAGGTTGACGATGAAAAAATGGATCAAGTAGTTAATTTTTTTTAACTTTTGTGGAGGTTAAGACTTCTAACGTAAAGTTTAATTCTCCACATGTTCCTGGTGTCGGGAAACTCTAGGAGGACCGTACCATGACCTTTGAAAATTTTAAATTCCTAACTAATGAGCATTGTCTATTTGTTCAACCCTTTAGTAATCAATCCTTATCAAAATTCATGACTTGCAATTCAACCTGAATTTGAACAAGCTTCAGTGTTCTACATAGAAACTAGGTTCATTATGATATTGATTAATAAATGCAATTAGATAGGCCCGATTCCATAAACTCACTCGAAGATCAGACAAGACTGGCAATCTAGTTCCTAGGTTAATCCATGGAACCAATAGACGGTTACTGATTCCAATTTTTCTAACCTATCCTTAGTAGACGGTTCCCAGTTCCAAGGTGAGAATTGTCCACTCGGACTATGCTTACCCCCAGTGCCATATACTCTGCCTCAATCAAAGACAATGCAGCATGGTCTCCTTCTAACATAACGTAAACACATACCCTACTAAAAACTTGCATTAATTCAAGTCACCAATTTGAATCCATATGACCAGTCGTCTACCATTTTTGTCCCTTCGAAATATTATACTAATGTATGTTGTCCCCTTCAAATATTTTATCCACTTCACAACTTTCCAATGAGTTTTACGGAGACACATCTTGTAACGGCTAACTATAATATTAGGCGTAGTGCATACCATATCATACATAATACTACTCACTACACTAGAATAGAGAACATAGGACATATGCTCCTCCTCATCCTCGGTTTGCGGTGATAACTTATTTAGAAGTCTAAAGTCTTCACTAAAGATGTACTCACAAATTTCACTAACTTCATCTTAAAACATGTCATAATCTTCTCAATATATTTCTTTTAAGATAGATGTAAAACCATTGTAGTCCTACCATGCAAAATCTTCACACCCAATATTTTCTTTGCAGCACATAAATCTTTCATCTCAAACTTAGTACTCAATTGTCTCTTCAAAACATCAATATCAAACATATTATTAGCTGCTATTAACATATCATCAACATATAATAACAAATAAATCAAATACCCATCCTCCAATTTACCGTAAAGAAACACCTTTTTGACATCTAGCTGCTCCAGCTCAAGATCCTGTGCAACAATTAAATAAAGTAAGATACAAATAGAAGTTGTCTTGTCACAAAAGCGAACACCTCATTGTAGTTAATGCCCTCCCGTTATATATACCCCTTCGCAATAAGTCTCATCGTATATCTCACTACCTCGATATCAAGAATGCCCTCTTTCCATTTGTAAACCCGCTTGCTTCCAACAATCTTCTTGCTTCTGAGTACGTTGATCAACTCCTATGTTTGATTGCGATGTTGTGATTCCATCTCTTGGGTCATAACCCCTAGCCACTGCGACAACTTTCAACTAGCATTGCCTCAAAGTAAAACGAAGGCTCATTTGTCTCCATCTCGTCACCTACAGTAAATGCATAAGTAATATATGTATAATCATAATACAATGGTAGTTTATTTGACTTCTCTGTCTACTAGTGACTATAATGTGCTGTGATTGTATTGGTGGTTGTTCGATATCACCAATTTCAAGAACTACAGACTCGTCTGCAGTTTCTACCTATGCTACCTTTGAGATCTTCGGAGTCTCCACCTAAAACTCTACCTCACTATTGACCCCATGATCTATCTATTCTGCTGATTATGCTGCAAGACTCCTTTATTGAAGCATTGTAGTTTCATCGAAGATCACGACTCTACTAATTAAAAAATCAAGTGATCTAGGATCAATGCGCCACAGTCGGTAGCCTTTCAACCCATGTACATAACCCTGAATTATACTTTTTTAGCCTCAGCTCAAGCTTACCATCACTCACATAAATATACTCGTAATCTAGAGTAATCAATAGGTTTACTCGACCATACTTCCTGAGGATTTTTCCACACAGAAGCAAATGATGGCGATTGATTAACCAGGTAAAATGCCTTGTTTAGTGCTTTGGCCCATAATTCCTTGCCTAGTCCTATATGCGAAAGCATGTATTGAGCTCGCTTAAGTGAAAATCTATTTTTCCGTTCTATTATGACATTCTACTATGGTTTCCTGGGTATGTGCTCATAATCCCTTCTCTTTCACAGAACTCGGTAAAATCTTTACCACATAACTCTATACCATTATCAGTTCTAGAGCTCTTGATTTATGCATCTAATTATTTCTTAATCAATGCCTTAAATTTCTTAAATTGATTGAACACATCGAATTTGTGCTTCAGAAAGTATGTACATACCTTCCTCGAATAGTCATCGATAAATGTTAGCATATATTGGACATCTCCTTTCGAAAGAATCGGAGATGGGCCCTAGACGTTTGAATGAATGTCCTCAACTGGTTGCTTGGTCAAATGAATAGCTATAGTAAATTTAATCCGACAATGTTTCCCAAAAATGCAGTGCTTACATAAGACTAACTTCTCTGTCTTCTTACCCTTCAACAACCCCTGCCCCACCTAACATCGTCATACTTACCCAACTCATGCACCCTAACCACATATGCCATAATTGAGTCAAGTAAGAGACTGATTTACTTGATGAAACTGCAGCAACTTTGGTCATGGTATATTCCAGTAGATAATGGAGAGTATTAACCTTCTTCCCTTTTATTACTATTACAACAGTTCGAGATATCTCTAATACTCCACCTTCAACGGTGTGCTTACACCCAATGTCATTAAGTGTCCTCGAAAAAACAAGATTCTTTTTGAGCTCTAGCACATGTCTCACAGTTGTCAGTGTGTGCACCACCCCCATTGTGCATTTGCATTCAAACTATTTATATCCCAACAGCCTTGTAGGCTACATTATTCCCCAATAGAACTCTACTACAATCTATAGTCTAGTAAGTAGTAAATTAGTTCCTATGAGGCGTCATATGATAAGAACACATCAATTATAGCATCCATTTGTCGCTTGACTAACCAATAGTCACACAAAAAATAGCCTATGCATCACGAGTGCTCACCTCAACAATGTTCATCACACTACTTGTGGCATTCTGCCTATGCCCTTAGTTTCTCCACTTTGCACAATCTCTTCTGACATGCTCATTCTCGTGATAATCAAAGCACCTCATGCGTCCCTTAAACTTTCTATGGCGTGACTTCAACCTATTTTTACCTTTACTGCAATTGGACCCCCGATGTTGATATTTACCTCGAATCACTAGTCCTTCGCACTAAATCTTGCACTAGACTGTCATCTCGCAACTTTCTCTACCACTTCTTAGAGAACATGGCGGATATTACTACTTTCAAAATAATCGTAGTGTGCCCCTGTAGTAATGAATAAATAAAGTGCTCACATGACTTTGGTTAAGAAGCTAACAACATCATGCCCTGCTCTTCATCATGAGTTCGTTAAACTAATTTAGGTGGGATTTGATAGACGTGCCTTTAGTATATTTTTAAATTGAAACATCATGTTCAATATGTACAAGCAATTGTTCAAACCCTTGTTACATAAAGTACTTGAGATTTTGCCAACAACGTTGCGGTGTCCTTCTCTTGGACTACCTCTATTAACACCTCATCTAATAGGTTCAACGGGATTATATTCCTTGCCTTCCTCATTAGCCTTTTCGTCATTTTTCATTGTTTAAGGCAACTTACCATTGCTTTTCAATGCTTCGCCAAACTTTGAATTATTAATAGCGCCTTAATCTTAATGCTCCATAATCCAAAGTTGTTCCTTTCGTTAAATTTTTCAACTTCTACTTTCGCTTCAGACATAATTGCAATAAAAAAATTCAGATGATAATCAGACAAGCTAAAGCCCCAAATCAAAATCTAGAAAATCCTATCTTCAAGTTTCAATATCAATTTTTTAATATATTAATGCATAAGTTAACTGAGATCTTGTAAAATAAGTCAATGCGAAATTATTAAAAAAAATAAACAAGAAATAATAAAAATCACCAAATATTTATATGGTTCGGTCCGAATGTCAGTACTTATATCTATAAAAAGAGTTAACAGTAAATAATTCACTTATAATCAAATAATTAAAATTATAATAGCTCGTATGCTTGAATAATTACACACCTAAATTATACCTAAATCTAGAATATTTATAAATAAATAACTCATTTGGATACAAATTCATAGCACGATTACCAGGTATTTTTAGTTCTGCCCACGACCCAGCAAAAGATAGAAAAACTCAACTCACGGCTGAGGAGTTCACTGTACAGCAGCTCCGTTTCCCTTCGTTGTGCCTGCGGCTTCCTTCAACAAAGCCACTAGCGGCTACACTTCTCTCCGACGGCGTCCCGTCCCATTGTGCGACTTCTATTCACTTCTCGTTGAAGGAGCCCACCTGCGGCCGGACTTGAAGAGAAAACAATGACAACCTAGGCTAGTGCCTCGCTGGAGGAGCCCACCATTTAATCTGTCACCGTGCCGCTACATATAGGAAGGTTATAGCCAAAGGCAAACCTAGGGTTTTCTTGTCTCTTTCTTTCGTTTCACTTGGCTCCACTTGCCTTTCTTTGTTTGTTTGCACGGCCACAAGATGAAAACAAGGGTGCCACTTCTCAAAGTGGCTAAAGAACTTCTCGTTCTTCTTTGGGCGGATTAGCACGCAGATATTTATTCAACCGAATCGGGTTTCGTAAATGGCTTAAACTCGAGACATAAATTTAATATTAACACTCTCGGGTTTGACAGGATGCGAACCCGATGGCCGTTTTGAGAGAACTGACACTCCAAACTTTGTCTTAACTAGGGATAAATATATTCGACGCCATTTTTTAACCTGTTTTTTTAGTTTTGTGATTGAAACTCGTTACGCCTTCGAAGTACGTGGCATGCTGTTTCCGTAGACGCCTAGATCACCCCATTTGGTCTTGTATCGAGAGAGAACAAACGTTGCAAGATTGGCGTCAAGTCTGGCCCGAAACTGGGTATAAAAATAGAGGTTTTTAGGACATGATATTTAGAAACTGGATCAGGCGTTGGGTATTCTTAATAATTTTAGTGCTGTGGAGATGTATTATAAAGATATGCATATGAAATATTTCATCATGGAGATATTTATGTGCTAATATTGAGGAATTGCATTATTTGATTTATGCTCATCATTGTGAGATGATTGTATGAGATAAGACATGAGATATGTATACGTGCGTAGTCCAATCTTGTCTTGGGGCTTTATCACGGCCAACCTAATTTTCGAGGTTATCATAGCTAGTGTGATTTCCGGGGTATAACCATAACCAATATGATTTTTGAGACTTGTCACCCAGCGAAATGTGATTGTAGGGTTCATGACATTGGCAATTGAGCTTCAGCTTATGCGGACCACTATTGATTTATGTTGGTATATATATGGATATTTATGCAGCATTGCATTATTAGACACTTGTTTGATTCGAATGCAACTATTTCTTAAAATTGCATTATACAAGTGGTATTAGCTACTTGCTAAACTATGGTTTTGCTCACTGCCTATTTACCTTCTCCAGATTTCGTGGCTAACAGTTTGTGATTGTTACATTGCAAATGAGAGCATGCGGGGACTTTTTTTTTTTTTTTTAGGTCCGAGTATGCTGGGAATTTTTATTTTTTTTTTTGGATCTATCCTATCTTTAACTCCTCTCTTTTTTAACTCTGCCTCTGCACAATCAGTATGCAGTTATACAAATTTAGGTGCTTAAAATTGAAATTATCGATGTACAATTTGGTCTGTGTAATTTATTGTCATTATTGGAATGCATTACTATGGACCTTCTCCTTTTCCTTTCCTCCCCGTTTCACATGGCATTAATACTTCGCAACAAATAGCCTCCTGTCAGCCTTCCTATCGATGCTGCTTATGTTCAGCTCATACCAATTCTAATTCCAACAACCTGCGGCTGATAATCATCAAAGAAAATGGGCAAGTGATGCTTGCAGTTCTTCCAATGCTCGCCCCTTGGTCTCCGGCACTACCTTCATGGTGAATAAGACTGTAAGACCGCATATGCACGCGAATATGAAAAATGTCCCTGAAAGTAGAACAATCCACGTTAAGCATACACAAACAAACAGGAGAGAGGGCGGGGGAGGGGGGAGGAGGGGGAGAGAGAGAAAGAGAGAGAGAGAGTACCGGGTGCACTCCATTCGAACATGAAGTTAAAAGTGTAAGTCACAATCCAGGCACAGGACCAATTCACAAACGTCACCAGGCTCCCGGCTGATCCTTTAATGTTTACTGGGAATATCTACAGAGAACTAATTCACTGAGAATTGTCTTGTGATAAAGATTACCTAGTGCAAATTTAGACTGAAGCCATGTACCTCAGACATGATAACCCATGGTAATCCCCCCATGCCAAGTGAGTAAGCTATGGAATACGCCTAAACGAAATAGTCATCTGTCAGCAACCTTCGTCTGAACGAGCCATTGAGCAATGGTTTAAGATGAAAAGAGACGAGGAAAAAAGGCACTATTATAGAGACTTACAGTTATTGCTACATACACCAAAATTGGGGTCACTGCCTTCCAATGATTAAGGTCCTGGTCCAGTAACAGAAAAAATAGGAGGAAACAATAAGGTCGCTTAAAAACATCGAGAACCTTGAGTAGGAATAGTTGTTGTTCATGAAACCTGAATGAAGAATGACAATCCTAGAAGAATGCAACTTAAGGACATTCCCGCTGAAGAAATCTGCCGATAAAAAGTTTGGTTCAGGCTCAATATCTCAAAAAGTGGTCTCGTTAAGGCGATTATAGAAAATTTATCATGGTCCTAACCATCAGAAGTGGTCGTCTTCCGGCTTTATCAGTCAATATTACACTAAGAGCTGTTGCTGGGATCTGCAAAACACGTGTAGAATCTTTAAAAAATGTGATGAAATAACAAAATTCGTGTTTCACTGCAATTCTTGATGTCTTGTACCTGGATAATTGCTATGCTTCTGGTACCAAAGGTACTTGAGAAGCCTGCCAAGATAAAAGATAAAGATGACCATGCCTTCATTATTCATAAGTTACTAAATGTATTTAGTGTTTGATTTTACCAGCTGATTCAAATATGGAGCCTGTATAGGAGGCAAATGCGTTACTCCCACCAAATTGTTGAAGCATCATCAGCCCGAGTGCTATCTGTCAGTTACAAGATTAGGAAAAGAATCGCAAGCAACTTGAATAATTTGGAGGGCATTCTCACCATAAGTGGACGAGCATATCGTCTTTGGAACAAATGCAGAATTCCAGACTGGGACTGCCGTTCGAAGGTCTCTGTGTAGTCCTATAAGAAAAAGTGAAATGAGAGCACAACATTGCCAAAATATCAGATGCTTCCAAATTATAAGAAACAAATGCCAGATTGAGGTATTACTCTGATATCGGCTGCTTCCTGAGTAATATTGACACCTTTGCCTCTGAGTCTCTGTAATGTGACTTCAAACCCCTCCTCTTGGTGGACTCTTACCTGCAAGTGACTATGTGCTAGTAATCTTCCTTACAACAAAAATGCATGGTTTTGGCTTTGTCATCCAGTTCTATGATTTTACACAATCAGCCAGTTCTTACAAGGGTAATCAACAGTACACCAATTGGATTGTTTTCCAGAGCTGCCATTAAAATGTTAATTCTATGCCTTAACTCCATTAACAACTTACCAGCCATCTAGGAGACTCTGGAACAAAGAACAAACCCACAATTTGTATGACACAGGGAATAACACCTGAAGATGAAATCACCAAGAATGACCCTCCGATATTTTCCCAACTTATTCGCCACATAACATAAAAGAAGGGAGCAGAAAGACTACTGATTAGAGCCAAGATGCGCCAGGAGACAATGGTTCCCAGAAAGTATATCAACGAAAAGCCACAGCATAACATGAACTGTAACAGAGGCCAAGTGTGTGTCAGTGAGCAACTGAATTGTCTCAACTCACATTCAATTTCTACATTGTCCAAACTTTTTGACCTGATTGAAGGTCGTGAATGCTCCCCGGACAGTTCTGGGTGTTATCTCTGCAATGTACACAGGTACCTGTTTGGAAACAAAGAAAATAATCAACAGCACATTGGCCACATGAACTTCTAGAAATTTTTTAGGACAATAAGTCCGAATCTTCCTGCATATACCGCGTAGCATATAATACCAATGCCAAGCCCGTTTAGCAATCTCCCAATATCCAGCCACCAAGCATTCTGCAGATTCAATGGATATATCATTAAGTGCTTATGCTCTATCTCACTGCCTAAATCATGGCTTGATCATTCACCAAAATCTGATGTCACAAAAATTTTCCTTGTGTCTTAGCTGGAAGAAAATCAATTGCATGAACATGATCCCTTAACCAGCTAGGCAGATATTTTGAAGTGCAAAGTTCCACAATAATAATAATAAATCATAAATAAAATAATCCTACAGGATTGGTATCTGAACGAACTCATCAAGTCATCAATGATGAAGAAAAAAATTCTGAAACACGAGAGGAAGGGTAGGTACCTTGGCACATGCTATAGAAAGCCATCCCGCAGCGCAAACTATTTGAGAAATCCACATTGCCTGCATCAAAAAGATATGAGCCTCACTGAAGATCTGTTGGGCTTTTCAATGAGCTTTTAAGGATAAGAGGGAGAGGTAGAGGTTCACTTACTCGTCTACGCCCAATCAAATCTGTTATCCTCCCATTGACCAGAGCTGCCATGAGGCCTCCAACTGTTAATATTGAACTAAAAGCGAATACTGCAACATAAAATTGGGGAGAATATGAATACAAGATGTGTTCCACTTTCCATTTCTCCGTTTGGTGTCACTGATACAGATGTCACTTCCAGTTAGTCTACTAAGTCTTGTGCGTTTTATTTCACTACAACAAATCTCATTTGACAGTATATTGATGGAAATAAATTAGTATAGCAGCCGATAGATGAACAATCCTAGAAATATAAGCATGAATGCTTAATAGGACTTGCCTCTGCTGTGGAGAGGCCTAAATCCTCCATTATGCCTGACTCAGCTGGTGAAGAATAACCGCTCTGCATTGCAAGAACACGCCACCAGTTAATGGTACCTTCTACTTGGCAGCTACAAATCTTGTCAAGAAATGCAGCGAAAAGCACATTTCTGGAAAATAATCTACTTGGTATCAGCCAAGTGATCAAGAACACAACATACAGGTGCTCCTGGAAAATAATTTACCAACTTTTAGGCTCCCTTTATTTCATTAAAAATGAATGATTTAGATAATATTTTTTTTAAAATGATAATTTATATTACTTGAGATAATCAGTCAACAAAAAATATTTTCATTATCAACAATAACTCAAGTCTAAACATTTTTATGGACGATAAAAATATATTTCGTTTATTCAATTTTGTAAGTGATACAAGCAATCATTTTTAATGAAATTTTTTTTTAAATCATTCATTTTTCATTAAATAAACACAATTTGAGGCACCACGGTAGCAAACACATTTCAACCGGAGTCGCAGACGCAGATCTTAGTTGCTGCATCTTACTTACACCAAGGGTAACACAGAAACTCACATTTTACATAAAAACACAATGTTGACCAAAAATACAAGAGAACAGAAAAACTTTGACCAGGTTATGTGCTTCTTTCCTCTTATCTTTTCCTAACAAAATATTTCGGTTGAACTTGAAAGAAATCAACACACCACCCCACTTGGCGATCATCTGGTACACTCAAAAAAAGGGGTCCTGATTCACGTCTAATTCAATACAGATGTGGGAAAAATAGAGCATCAAGAATCAATAAAAGAAAATAGAGCTGCTGTCTTGGTGATGAATCTAAAAGATGATACAGTACTCACGGCACACCCAGTAACGAAAGAGCCGCTAACGGCGACGAGAGTGCTAAATATGACAAGAGGCGTGACTGCAGGATCACTTGAAGACGTGATGGAGCTGCCATGACTGCCATGGGCGGAGACTTCTTCGGGAAGCAGAGCACTTGTTGGCGATCCATCTTCTCCTAGCCTTCCTCTCTCCATATCTTTTGTTTAAAAGCTCTTCGACTTTTCAAGACATCAAAATTGGCAAGAATGAGTCGTGAGTAAATGTGAGAATTGAGTGCGAAGAGAGGCAGAGATATAGAGTTCAAAGTAAAGGACTCTGTTGCATTAGAAGGTTTCTTCACTCCAAAGCTTCCTCGTTATTTTATGTTCGCTTTCTAAGTTTGTTTTTTTAGTGATCATGCGAGTAGTTGCTCAAATCTGTAGTAGTTACAGCGGCGATTCACTCATTTATGGTCAATAGAAACTACACCAAACTGCTAGTGCTACCTATCCAAAGAAAATTTGGAGCATAACTAGAGACGAGATAGCACATAGGGTACTGTTAAAGAGTTTGAAATAAAAAACTTAGATAACAAGCATGCTGGGATACTTTATTACTTCCTCCCACATGCGAATTTCACCGCAAATTGCACAATTCCCAGTATTTTCCCTTGAATAACAGAGCTATATAGGTCTGAGAGATTATAAGATGGTAGCCATGTAACATCGTATGCTCGATAGGACTCAATGCTGCTGTAGAGGGCGAATCCTCCATTATGCCCGGCTTGGCGGGTGATGAATAATCAGACGGCATTATACAGATGCGCCACCAGTTATGGTAACTTCTACTTGGTGGAGAATTACCTCATTAGAAGCTCCAGCCCAAATAGAGCAGTTGCCCAGGAGATCATCAAAAATAAGAGATTACGTCACTAGAAAGTGTTTTTGTCGTAAGTAATTTTTTTTCTCCAAAATGCAATTAAAAGTAGTGAAAAGTCAGAATTTAACATCTCTTTGCCAAACTGAGTTTCCATGGCACACATAATTGATCCTAGAGGAGCAACTTGAGTCTTTTTATATTGTCTGAATCATGACATCCTTATTCTTAAACAATCCAGGTCAACTTACTCCTTGGGGCCTATTAACCCATGTGATCCCCGACATCACGCGAATGAAAAAAAAAAAAAAAAATGAAAGTTTGATCAATCACACGAGCAAAGAGGCAAACATTGACGGAGCACTCCGTTTCTTCCTTGTTCTTTCTCTAGCGAAACATTCTTTCGAATTCAAAATTAAACTCATGAATCTTGTTACTCTATTGAATTTCAGTACATGAATGATTAAGATAAGCGTACTAGAAGTCCTAAAATTTATCACGAAAGTGCACTTGAATTCTAAAATTTTCAAAAAATGGTATCGACGGAATGACTCAATTGAACTAATTTGATAAGTTTTGGGACTTAATTGCACTCTTTGAAAATTTATGAATTGCACTTTGTGATAAGTTTTAGGATTTAATACACCTTTTGAAAATTTTATGACTCTATTGTACTTTCGTAATAAGTTTTGGGACTTCTAATGCACTTATCCTAATAATTAATTAATCTTTGATTAGCCTTCCATTATTCAAATTGAAATCAAAGATCCTGTCTTTGGTTTTCTAGTTTTAATTGAATTTTCAATTGACTTTGAGTCAAATTTGGGTTTTAATTCCAATTGATAGTCACAATCAATCCATATACTCCATGATCGATAAAATTTGCCTGTTTTATCCATTTTAAGTATGGTCCAAATGATACTTAATTTGGTGAGAAATCAAAATAGTTCAAGTTCTGACATAAGTTTCAATACGCTTGAGACTTGATTTTCACCTTTAAAATTTTTAAGGCTCGATTGCATTTTACACAAAATCGTAAGGATTTCTAGTCTAATTTTCTCAAACACAAAAAATTTCATATCGTTTGCGAGTGCGACAGCTCAACATTTTCTTAAACATATAATGAAAACAAAAGGCTGAGAGGAGTGAAATTTAAGGTTGTGCCGCTAATATCGTAGGTTGTCGTGAGGACTTGCTTGCTCTTTTAAGTGTTCAAAGTCAATCGGGAGAGAGACAAACCGCAAGACAGGAGAGGAAGATCGAAGAAGGGGCTGGGAGTGTCACACCCCAAAACTACAAAAAATAGGGATGACACGGCCGTCCTTCCACACGAAGGACGCAGCCTCAAACACAACCAATAACCTAATATCAACTTATATATATATCAAATCATATATACATATCAAATAGACCAACAGATTGATTGTAACATCAGAGTTTCTATAATCCACCAAAAAAAAGTATACAATTAGAACTCAGACAATCCAACCACTAGCAAGGAAAGTGCACCATTTCCTTTGGCCATACCCAAAATAAAACTCCTCAAAAGTTTCCCACCGACGGCGCACTCGCTCTATTTGCCGCTAACCGAGGAACTTGAAAGATTAAAGGAGGAGTGGAATGAGCAACAACAGCTCAGTGAGTAGTACATATTTTCTAAGCAGATCGAACAACCACTATGCATGTATACAAAGCAATACCAAACTTCATAATGCCAACTCAATATATAAAATACATATCAAATCATAAAAGAGTTATTTTGATATCATCAAAGCTTTATACTATTATGGAAAACTCATTTAAATCACCATCAAAAGTCAAGTATCAATGATCAAGTCCATTGAATAATCTCTCCATCAAATATCACATATCAATGATCCATCCATTGATTAATCTATTGCTCAATATTCCACCATGGTCACGACACAACGCCTTGTGACAAGGCGACCAAGCTTTTCCCCTTGGCAAGGTCTCCACCTACAAAGCCGATGGCTGGGCCCAGAAGGATATCCTAAACCTGGTATGCATACCCCAGACAGTCATATTGAGCATAAATAACCATACTCCAATACCAGAAATCCAATCAGAAATCAATATCTTAAACCAAACAAATAACATTTGTAGCATAGCCCATCATCCATTTCATATCAATTTCTCAAATCATTATAAACATTTCCATAAATCAATCGCAAAGCAATGCCATAAATATATATATATATATATATATATATATATATATATATTCAAACATTCATAATCAACCAAAGAGTAGTAAATGCTCGATCTGGCTTTTATGCAATAAAAATGCTCTCCTCAATTCAATGTATATACATATATACTTCAAGACATGAATTTTTCAAAACCAAAGAAGATATGGTACCACTCACATCGTCGTCTACGACCAAACGACGAATGATACTCGTATCGTCGAACTCAAGGCCCTATCAAATAATCGAGGAATAATGTTAAAATCTAATAAAACTCTTATCTTAACTACGAAATTACTAACTTATGCCTTAACTCTAACAAAAGGACTTCTACGTGCTAACAAATCGCAAAACTAAAGCAATTGTTTTAGCCAATCGCAACACGGAATTTAAGCGAAAAACTTGATCACGCCTTAACTTCCTCCTCCGAACCCCGATCCAAACAAATTTATAGTCAATAGAGAGCCCTTGACACATATTACAAGAATCCCAACTTCACCGTCCCAAAATCAAGCCGAAAGGAGACAAAATACAAGCCCAAAGCTGCTGGACGCATACTGTTCACTGCACGCGGGAAACTTTGAAATTTTGTTTCGGACAAACCACAAGCTCAAATCACGATCCGTAAAATCTCATGGCTCCACAACACACTAAATTATCATTCCAATGAAAATACACGGCTCAACGACTCCAAAATCGGACTTCGCCACTTGATTTTCCAACAATTCCGAATTTGAGCCCTAAACTCATAAATAACTTCAATTGGACGAACGAGGGGCCTAATCTCTTACCGGGTGCTGCGTTATGGAGTAGAGTCGGTTTGGCGAGGCATCCGTGGCGTGCACGTGCCAAAACCCCTTTCCTTTCTTCCCCTTTCTCTTCTTCTTCTTCTTCTTTTCTTTTCTTTCTAGTGTCCGAACGTGGGCTTTCCTTCCTTTTTATCTCTTCCCTTTTCATTTTGTTTTCTTTTTCTTTCTTTATTTTCTTCTCTCTCTCTCTCTCTCTCTCTCTCTCTTCTCTTTTCCCTCTCTCCCGAAAACTTCGATTCCTCTCTCTCTCCTGTAGCTTCTACCTTTTTCTTTTTCTCTGACCGGGTCAAAACCCATATTTTACAGGGACTGCTTCCAAACGCTCGCCTGCGACCGGAGAACTGCGTCGCCGGTCTACGTAACATTCGTCTTTTCCACTTTGCCTCGAGCTTCAAGCATATCGGTGGCGATATTCTCCTAAGTCTCCCTCATTTCCGTGGCGGCGAACTCTGAGCGCTTCCTGGCCGAAGCGGGGCACGTGGCAGCACTCTCCCGACTGACTCAACACTCTCGCCCTTGACAGGACGCGAACCCGACTGCCGGTTTGGGAGGACCGACCTTCCGAACTTTCTGTCCTAACTCGGGAGCGTGTATATTCGGCGCGATTTCTCAACCTCTTTGATCAGTTTTGCGGTTGGAACTGGTTACGCCTTCGAAGTATGCGGCGTGCTCTTTCCGTAGACGCCTAGATCGCCCAATTTGGTCTTGTATCGAGAGAGAACGAACGTTGCAAGTTTGGCGTCAAGCCTGGCCCGAAACTGGATATGAAAATGTCTCATCATGGTGATATTTGTGTGCTTAGTATTGAGAATTTGCCCTACTTGATTTATGCTCGTCATCAATCTACGTGAGATGATTTTATGAAGGGCATAATCATAGCGACGTGGTTTTCGGGGTCTTGTCACCTGGTAAAGTGCGACTGTAACACCATTTTTTTTTTCTATCCTATCTCTAACTCTCATTTTTCTTTCTCAGACTTTTTCTTTACTTCTTTGCAAAGCGTGAAATTAAACCTATGCCGGGATTGTTTGGGAAGATGAGGATTGTTAATTTTTTTTTATAACAATGTCAGGAACTTTGAAATTGTTTTGGTAGTGCATTTTGCCTTTTAGATATTCATGATATTGATTATAATTTTGCCATAAGATTTATATTTAAAAACTATTGTACTATTAAGTTGAATTGTTTAAGAGCTTCATCCTTTGATGCATGGGTGTCATTTTCCTTCCTCGAACCATAGTACGGAGTCTACGGACTGGGGTGTTACAGCGACTTTGTGCAACTTTGGTCTGCAGAACTCCAGAGGAAGATTTCATACGAGGTTAACTTTGGGAGCATACTTCATGTGTAATATCCAGAATACATAAGGGGACGTGGCCGAGTATGTGATTAGGTTCGCCCGGGAAGGTGGATTTGTCCAGGTCGGCGAAACCTGGCCCGGACATTATCCGACAGTTAAATAGAAATAAAGCTTGACTAGTAGTAGCTCGGTAAAATCAATCATTCAGCAAATGGAAAAGGAGATCACAATGCTTTTGCTCTTCCTTTTACTTGTTGGCATTCACAGTTTGCAATCAGGAACAAAATGTTGATACTACAGAAGTCTTTTGACATCCCAATAGGCGCAATTGCAATGTTGTTAAGACTTACAGGAGATCGCATTACTTTAACTCACTGCAGAAATATGAACAAGCGATGCTTGCACTTCTTCCAGTGCTTGCCCTTTGGTCTCTGGCACTAACTTCACGGTAAACAGGATCGCTAAACCGCAAATGCCCGTGAATATGAAAAATGTTCCTGCCAAAAGCAAAGTCCAGATGCAAAACGACAATCAGATAATGCATCTAATTTATCATGGTGCAGTCACATGCGCTTAAGTTCCAAATTCTCAGTATCATACTACATAAACGAAGTCAACAGAGACAGAGAGCAGACCGGCCGCGCTCCATTCAAACATGAAGTTGAAAGTGTAGCTCATGATCCAGGAACAGGACCAGTGGGCAAACGACACAATGCTTCCTGCTCTCCCTCTTACATTTACTGGGAATATCTTCATAATGTGGAATCAAAAGCAATCAATCGTCTATTGCTTTTAGTATTGGTCATCATAAAATTCAACTAAAAAATTTAGAAATCACACCTCGGACATTAAAACCCATGGCAGTCCCGACATGCCGACTGAGAGAAATACAAAATATGCCTGGTTGCATTATTGGTCGATCAGCAACTTCAGCGAAACTCACCACACAGTTAAAGACTAGGATTCACTAAGCTCTGGTGTAATGATTTACCAATACAGCCAGGAAAACCAAAATTGGAGTGGCATCCTTGCAGTTTTGCAGATCCTGTAGAGAAGGGATAACAAAATGAAAGAACAAAAAGTGAGTCGAAGTCATCAAGAACCCCAAGGGTAGTAGTAGCAGATTTACCTGCAAGTAAAATGACAATCCTAGTATTAAACAGCTCAAGCACATTCCAGCAGTAGAAACCTGCAAATCGAGATCAAGCTCAATTTCAACTTTGAGGTGATTGATTCCTTTTCAAACCCCCAAAAAAAAAAGGTGAGTTTCTTTTCCTGACCATCAAAAGCGGCCGTCGTCCAGCTTTATCAGTCAAGATTACAGTAATTGCAAAAGCTGGAATCTACAAAACATATCAAACTATTTGTAAAAGCAACGCAGGGAATTCATATTTCAGGATAATATTTCATAGTTGAGTATCTAGGAAATTCTCGCAAAGACAGAAAAACGGCTGACCACAACAATAGCCACGCTCCTGATGCCAATGCTACTTGAAAAATCTGTCATGGACAAAAGTTTGTTGTGATTATCTCTTCACACTTCCTGAAGTAGTGGAGAAGCGTTTACCAGCTGATTCAAAAATGGAGCTTGCATAGTACGAGAAAGCACTGGCTCCACCAAACTGTTGAAGCATCATCAGTCCAAGTCCAATCTAAGCTTTGAAATGATTGGAAAATGTAAGTCCTCACTAGACAGCATTGCATATAGATGTGCGAATAAATGTTTAGATGTAGTTGAAGGAGAGCTCACTGTGAGTGAACGAGCATATCTTCTTTGAAACACATCTAGAAATCTTGAGTGAGATTGCCCTTCAAATGTTTCTGTGTAGACCTGTGAGATTCATAGAAGTTGAGAATATGAGGCCCTAGAACTCATCTTTCCCTGAGGGGAAATATCAGCTTTTCCCTAGAGGACTGTGAAGGGATTGAGAATTTACCATGATGTCAGCTGCTTCCTGGGAAATATCAGCACTTTTGCCTCTGAGTCTCTGTAAGGCAGCTTCAAACTCCTGTTCTCGACCCACTTTTACCTGTAAATTTATTCACATAATACGTAGCTCTTGAAAGCATTGCGGTACAACTTTAAATTTAATCTCCTCACGTATCAGATTTCCATTTGTACAAAACTAGTGCAAAACCCTGAAGGAACTCACCAACCATCTAGGAGACTCTGGTATGAAGTATAAACTGAAAATTTGTATTACGCAAGGAATTCCACCTGAAGCAAAAGGCGACCTTTTTCTTTTATTTTCTCAATTTTTTTATCAGGAATAATTGTTAATAGAGAATCTCAGACACTACCGATCAGAGCCAAGGTGCGCCAGGAAACAATAGTTCCAACAAAGTATGCCAATGAAAAGCCACAGGCGCTCATGCACTGCATCACAAGAAAAATAGGCTAAAAGGTGATGTATTGGCAGTATAAAGCAAGCAAATAATGTTCCAAGTTTATTCTTACGTGACTGAATGAAGCAAATGCTCCCCGAACATTTCTAGGTGTTATTTCTGCGATGTATACAGGTACCTGATTGGCAAAAGAGAGGTGATGATCATCTAGGTTCACATAAGTGTACCAGGAAGTCCAAAGTGCACATTACCACATAGCTTGTGACCCCAACGCCAAATCCTATTAATGCTCTTCCGGCGTCCAACCACCAAACATTCTGCAAGGCAACATGTAGTGTACAATTAAGTGATGGTGAAAAATGTTGCAGCCGGTCAAATTCTGATGGAACTTCTCCGACCCTGGCAAGTGCTGCCTGCATTCTGCCTACCAGATTGCAATGAATTTATACCCAAGAGACAGCAATGAGAGAACTGTAATTGGGCGCTGAAATCTGATGTAACCCCAAAGCATCAAATTTTTTATTTGGTTGGTTCTTCATAACAGTATTGCCACAAGGCATCTGCTTGCACACAAAGGCAGTAATGTGAAAGATGTGTGTCCCTTATGTGTTACTCAAGGTGGAGACAATAATTTATTTGCTAAGAGATTGTCCTTTCGCTCAAACATTATGGGATGAAATTGGAATGACCTCTTTCTATGGTTGGGAACTACAATAAGTCCTTAAGAGATTGGATTACAGATATAAGAACTAAAATTTGGTACAATAGGCCTAGTATCTCTTAGAGTACTGTTTTCTTAATTGTATTCCGAAGTCTTTGGATATATAGGAGTGCTGTTGCTTTCAATCATAATTCTAAACTAACTCACTTGGCCTCTTTTGTTTAGATAAAGCAGGGCACATCTGCTGCAGAAAAGGCAAATCCTCATGATACACTAAATCCAATATTGATAGAGTGAATAAATCTTTCATTTCTTGAAAGTTCTCGTGATTCAAAATGGTGGTGTAATGTGTATCCCCTCTTGTTCCAGTCATAAAACAAATGAAACAAATCAAAAATTCATATTTTTGTTCAAGAATGAAATCTTATGGGAACTATCCATGTTCAGTTCATCTTTCAGAACCATATCACTTCCAGGATTTGATGAAATAAGATAAATTGAGACAGTATTTTGTAAATACATAATTATCTTGAATATGTTAACAATTTCTGTATTTTCCAATTGCCTAGAAGGGACAAAAGAAACATCTTGTTTTTCCTTCAACAATATCTGATCTCTAACGGACCTTTCAGGAGAATTTGAATTCAACTGAAGTTCTGACCATCTGTTAGAGTAAAAAGAAAGAATGGATCTTCTCGGATTCCCAACAAATTCTATGATTTCTTCCGGAAGCATATGATTCTTCATCTCCTTCTCAGTTCTGTGAAAGAAGTTCAGACCAGGATCGAAATGGGAAATTCCACAAGCTGACTGGTTCAAATTGAATTCTCACGGAGCAGCGGAGTGTACAGGAGTTGCTGAAATTGGTGGCATAACAAGGGATGATGAAGGGAAATCGGTGAAGGGCTGTACTTGTTGTTTAGGAATAGATGTGACATGTCTAGAGATTGAATCTGATGCCAGTAAAGTGAAACATGCTTCGCAAAATACTAGTATTGACATCCCTAACTTGAAGTCAATTTTGAATGAATGCGGGCACGTTTTAGCTGACTATGCAGCTGGTGAGAATTAAGCATGCATTCAGGGAAGCAAATCGTTGTGCGGACATGCTTGCAAAGATGGGATTGATGGCATCCTATGGTACATTTACCTTCAAATGTATTCCTTCTGAATTAGAAACACAAGTTGTATTGGATAAGCACAGAGCTTTATCCTTGGTGACTCAGACTGGGCGTGGGCCTTGATCTGCACTTTCTTATTTGGAGTATTTATACAAGTATGTTTTAAAAAAAATGGCACATGCGAAAGGGCCGTAAAGAAACTTCAAATTTTTCTTATCACTAACCAAATAGACATACTTCTACAACATACGAGAACACAATCATGTAACCGAACGACAGACATGGAAATCATTATCTTCCCTGACCATACAGAACTCGGGAAGTTACCAGCAAATTCTCTTCAAGGCATTTCCTATTCCATTTGCTATAAGTGAAATACAATACACGTGTTTGGACATCTATGAGGAGGATTTGGAGAGGCAAGATAAAGGGAAGGAACCTTGGTGAGTGCTATAGAAAGCCATCCAGCTGTGCAAACTACTTGAGAAAGCCACATTGTCTGCATCACAAGATACAACAATAGCAATTTTCTTGCTCCAGTGCAATTGTGATATTTTAGAAAGTTAATAGCTCATGGAATACTTACACGCTTTCGACCAAGCACATCTGTCATGGTTCCATTTATTAAAGCTCCGACTAGTCCTCCAATTGTCAGCATCGAACCAAAAAGTGAATACTGCAGCATAAGAAAGATAGGGAAAAGATTTGCACAGAGAACCTGAACTGACACTGACTGCACTTATCCCTCAACGGTCCTCAGTACAAGATATGCTTTTAAAACTTATCGATCAAGATACAGGATCAATGTTATAAGGTATGTTCAAGAACAAAAAATAAAAAAAAAAATCGGATAACAATTAGAAGATTAGAATATAGATGATAGTTAACTCAAGTAAAACTCTGCAGCAATCATGCCATCCTGATCCCATTTCGGCAATAGCTACATACATCCAACCCGACAGATTCTTCATTCATGAGGAGGAAAGTAGACTTACTGCCGCTACCGAAAGTCCCAGATCTTCCATTATACCTGACATAGCTGGTGATGAATAACCCACCTGCGCAGTAAATTGCTTGCCATTGTCAAGGTGCCTTTGTAACTGCTAGTAACCTTGCAAGGAAATACAGCCTAAATTGAGGCAGCACAATATGGTCAGAGAGATTGTGGAGTCAAATGGAGAGGCAGCCCAAACAACGGCTCCTAATTTCATGCTTTCTTTTCCTTGTTCCCTTTTTTTCCCGATACTTCCCCAATAGTTGTAATAGTCCCAATCCCACGCGAACAGGTTATTGCAAGAGCACCAAATTCCCAATTAGTATAACTGTGAATGGTTTTCTTTTTCTGGGGATAGGCCATAATGATGAAGAACAAGCTAAACAAGTTGTATTTATCTTCTTGCCAAGAGATATTCATGAATTGGAAAGAACCTATTAATATGACCTGTACTTTTACTGTAGTCCAACAGAAAGCATCTTTGTGACGTTGAACAGATGAAACATAACAGAGGAAAACAAAGACTTCATAAAGACAAGTGATGGCTCATAAATTGCTATTGGAATGCATTGCATGGTTGGTGCAGCACACTCACAGCGCATCCTGTCACAAAAGACCCGCAAACAGCGACCAGTGTGCTAAATCCGAGAAGAACCGTAACAGAAGAATCACTGGAAGACATAGAGTCACCGTGACCGCCACAATTTGAGACTTCTTTGAGAAGCAGAGAGCCTGTTGAGAGCCCATCCTCTTCTAGACTCTCTCTCACCATGTCTCTCTAATTTTTCATGAATAAGAATTGCCCGAATTGAAGGAGACAAGAATGAATCTTCGATGGATGTAAAGGGAGCAAAGAAATGGACCATTGGGTGTGTGAAATTATGATAGAGACTTTGCATCAGAAAGTTTTGTAGTCAAATCAATAGACTTTTGAGCGTGTAATAGTATGACTTGAAGCCAAAAAAATAGACTTCTGGGCGTGTAATAGTATGACGGAGACATTGCATCAGGAATTTTCTGGCTTATGGCCTCATGGTTAGAAAGATTGTGGAGTCGAATGGAGAGGCAGCCCAAACAACGGCTCCTAATTCATGCTTTCTTTTCCTTGTTCCCTTTTTCTCCTGAAACTTCCCCAGTAGTTGTAATAGTCCCAATCCCACGCGAACAGGTTATTGCAAGAGCACCAAATTCCCAATTAATATAACTGTGAATGGTTTTCTTTTTCCGGGGATAGGCCATAATGATGAAGAACAAGCTAAACAAGTTGTATTTATCTTCTTGCCAAGAGATATTCATGAATTGGAAAGAACCTATTAATATGACCTGTACTTTTACTGTATAACAGAAAGCATCTTTGTGACGTTGAACAGATGAAACATAACAGAGAAAAACAAAGACTTCATAAAGACAAGTGATGGCTCATAAATTGCTATTGGACTGCATTGCATGGTTGGTGCAGCACACTCACAGCGCATCCTGTCACAAAAGACCCGCAAACAGCGACCAGTGTGCTAAATCCAAGAAGAACCGTAACAGAAGAATCACTGGAAGATATAGAGTCGCCGTGACTGCCACAATTTGAGACTCCTTTGAGAAGCAGAGAGCCTGTTGAGAGCCCATCCTCTTCTAGACTCTCTCTCACAATGTCTCTCTAATTTTTCATGAATAAGAATTGCCAGAATTGAAGGAGACAAGAATGAATCTTCGATGGATGTAAAGGAATCAAAGAAATGGACTATTGGGTGTGTGAAATTATGATAGACTTGGCATCAGAAAGTTTTGTAGTCAAATAAATAGACTTTTGAGCGTGTAATAGTATGACTTAAAGCCAAAGAAATAGACTTCTGGGCGTGTAATAGTATGACGGAGACACTGCATCAGGAATTTTCTGGCTTATGGCCTTAGGTTATTGAATGTTCCATTTATAAGTTTGTTCTTTGCTGAAAAACATGAATGATTACTTTGAATTATTTCCAAATACTAGTCGCAATATGTTCATGGATTTGTCTCTCTAGGATATTGAACTGAATCAACCTGCTACTTGTTCGGAAGATTTGTAAAGAATAGCAGATTCATTGTTACTTTTGTCCTAGTGTGTGTATAACTGTCAATAAAAAGATAGGACAATCATCGGTCAAAACAATCCCTTCGTCTGAGTGACAGCAATTTAAGACTACTTTTGAACCACTACGCCTTTGGCTACTGGTTACTGGGCATCTCTCTTGATGTGTGAGAGCCAGGTCGCAGGTTCGATTCTCATCTCAGAATTCGGGAAAAGGGGGAAAAAGAAACAAAGCAAAACGAGTATATCAGTACTTACAGCTATAAACATCTAGAAGAGAACTACTGTTAGGATTGATTGTAAAAATCTATTCACGTGTAAAAGCAACATGACATTTCAGGAGCATTTCTATAGCACAATTTTGATGATCCATATAAGAAGTTACAGACTGATTGTCCATGGTCAGTAAAAATATATATATTTATAACGGTAACTTATAAAAGCATTGGTAAAAATGAGGCGGCTGGTGTAACTGTTTACCTAATAATGTATCAGTAAGGTACTGACCAAAAAAAAAAAATTTACTAACATCTAGTTAATCGAAAATTACCACTTTCATTCGACTTGTACTAATGTCTGCCAATTTTTTGCTGTATTATTGGTATGCAGTTATTCAAATAGAATTAAAATTGAGATTTACAATATACAATTCCGTCTGTGTAATTTACCGACATTAATGACATGTACTATAGTGGAACTTCTCTCTCTCTCTTTTATTTCCTCTCCGTTTCACATTTTATTAATTCTGTCAATGCTGCCTGTTTTTGGCTCATACCAAATCATTGAAGAAAATTAGCAAGTGATGCTTGCAGTTCTTCTAATGCTCGCCCCTTGGTCTCTGGCACTAAATTAGACCTTAGAGAGAGAGAGAGAGAGAGAGAGAGAGTACCGGGTGCGCTCCATTCGAACATGAAGTTGAAAGTGTAGGTCACAATCTAAGAACAAGACCAGTTGATGAATGTCACCAGGCTTCCGGTCGACCCTTTAATGTTTATAGGGAATATCTACAAAGAACATATTGTCACGCCCTGATCCTCCGGGCACACACAGTTCTTCTAATGCTCGCCCCTTGGTCTCTAGCACTACCTCAGAAGAGAGAGAGAGAGAGAGAGAGAGAGAGAGAGAGAGAGAGAGAGAGAGAGAGAGAGAGAGCACCGGGTGCGCTCCATTCGAACATGAAGTTGAAAGTTTAGGTCACAATCCAAGAACAAGACTAGTTGATGAATGTCACTAGGCTTTCGGTCGACCCTTTAATGTTTACAAGGAATATCTACAGAGAACATATTGTCACGCCCTAATCCTCCGAGCGCGTGCCCATCCCTTTGTGGTCAATTAAGTAGTTACGTCGCATGACGCATCGCCGACCCATTCATTTTAATACACATGTAGAAGTAGATAAATAATCCCCAGACAACAATTCAATGAGATAGGAAAGTAGGGTCATAATTTTTAAAACCAACAACAGCACACTTATATATACATCATAATAAGTCATAAACAACCAAGTCGATATATATATATATATATATATATATATATATATATATATATATAAATCTTCTTTTAAAAATTCAAGCTGGTTCTCTTTGTCTTTTATAAGGCAATTTATTTCTGAAATGGAATACTCTTGTAAAATATTAAGACTTCTTTTTTGTGGTTTTGTTATGAAATTGAAGGTGATTTTTTTGTTTAAAGCATGAGTTTCTATACCTGCATGGAGATAGCGAGGTTACAGCCACTCCATTTAGGCTTCCAGACAAAGGAGACTCTCTATACACCCACAAAGTTATTGAACAAAACAATTAGAATTCAAAAGGATAGAAGAAAATCTTTTGAAACCTAAAGTTGTAGAAAAAATTGCTTCCTTACAAAAATACATAGAGAAAACCATATGCTCTACCTTACCCAATGCCTTTTGGGAAAGAAAAAG
Organism: Eucalyptus curtisii; assembly: GCA_017140595.1. Taxonomy (NCBI): domain Eukaryota; kingdom Viridiplantae; phylum Streptophyta; class Magnoliopsida; order Myrtales; family Myrtaceae; genus Eucalyptus; species Eucalyptus curtisii. Next base: position 21,536,116 of record CM029495.1, read on the forward strand.
CATATTGTAGACCTACCTTATGAACATGATTTTTCTGAAAACAAAATTCCTACCAAAGCTCGCCCAACACAAATGAACCAAGAATTTTAAAAATTTGTCAAGAAGAAATACAAGATCTTTTAAATAAAAAACTCATAAGAAAAAGTCAATCACCTTGGAGTTGTTCTGCTTTCTATGTCAATAAAAATACTAAACTAGAAAGAGGAGTTCCTAGATTAGTTATTAATTATAAACCTCTTAATACAGCCCTTAGATAGATAAGATACCCTATACCTAATAAAAAAGATTTACTAAACAGACTTTGTAGATATATATATATATATAACGTGAGGGTTTTCAATAACTACGAATCTTTGTCCTCCTCTTCATCTTCATCCTCGTCCCAATTGGTGCCTGCAGCTGAATACACACGGGATTCAGGTTCTGACAAGTCTGGGTCCCGGTCCACCACTGAACCACCTGGAGGATCAGTAGTACCGTTTCCAAGGGCTACCTCCAACACATAAAAAGGGATCTCGAACTCCGGTATGAGCTCTTCTCTCTAGCCATTTCGCTCCTGTTGATACCATGCTCTGTATTGATGGAGCACCTTTTTGGGTAGACTCGCATCAACCCAGACTATGGATTTCACCAACTCGTACACCCATCCCCTAGGGTCTTCATGAAGCGGGATGAAGCACTTCTATTCTGTCACCTTCTTAGGCTGGCCAAAATGCTCGGGAGGAGCTCATCTATGGGCCTGAAAATGTTATCCCACAACGGGGTGAGACGACGTCTCAGCAAGTTCAACCCCCTAATACCCGATTAAGAAGAAAATACGCTCTGAGGGCTGCCTAATCACAAGCACGAGTCAGAAGACTTACCTTTGCCTCGGTTCCTTCCTACAAGTCAATACAAGTCAAATAACCATCCAATCATTTCAACCAATCAAATCGAATCATCAATCAATCGACTCAATCGATTCCATATCATCAAGACCATTCATCGGTCATCTCAACCAATACTATCTATAAAATCCGACCCTATCTAGTGTTGCTCACTCTAAGCTAATAAATAGATAATATAGCTCACTCTAAGCTGATAAATAGTATATTACTCGCTCTAAGCTGATATATCGAGCTCCCCGCAGGCTGATATAGTATACTAATAATGCTCACCAGAAGCTGCTAGGTATACTGCTCGCTCTAAGCTAACATATTAAGGCCCGTAAGCTTATATAGTATACTGATATACTGCTTACTCTAAGCTGATGTATCAACTCGCAAGCTGATATAGTATACCATCCTGATTATCTATCAATTTCACCATTTTTATCATTCCCGATAAAAATAATCGTGTGTGGGTACATTGTCGACCTTAGTCAAAATACAATATTTTCACCTTTGAAAATCCCACTAATTTCAATAGTCCACAAATTCATTTTTGGCGTTATAAATCGACGTCCGGTAATTTTTCAATTAATTACTGAAATTAAATAAATAGATCACACCATTGCAATCAGCATGAAATTCTGGTGACTGACTATCCCAGTCTAATTTCCGGAAAATAAATAAATAAATAAATAAATACGGAAATTAATTATTAAATGCAAATAAATAGGACTTCGGTCCGTAAAGCCTAATTAAAAGCTGAGATGGGCTCGGAAAATTTCCGAACCACTCTAGATAAATACTAGAGCTTATATAGGCTCTAATTACACTACTCTAACCACCTAACATGCATTAATGATAAACTAATTCACTAATCTGTTCTAACTAACCACCTAAACCAAGCTTAGTATAAACTAATCAACCCCTAAGGTCATTAACTTACTAAGCAGGGATTAGTGAGTTAAACTCACTTATTTAACGCTCCGCTCGAATCAAAACGACGGCGAGGCGGAGAGGGTCGAGAAACTCCAAAGCGAGGATGCCTTTCGGGATCGGGAATGCCACAAAAACGGGCCAAACAGTGGCTGTGATACCCACTACTGTTCGGTGTTGTGGCTGGGCCGAGAAGGCTGCTCCAGGGCCGGTTGAGGCTGAAACAGGCGGCGAGGCTGGTCACGAGTCCAAGCAGGGCTAGACGGCGGCTGAACGGCGGCCAAAGAACTTCAGGTGACCTCGATGGCACTGGAAGATGCTCGGACGGCATGGGACAGCAGCAAGCTAGGCGCAGATGCGAGCAAACAGCACTGGCGGACGTGCAAGCTTAGGCGGTGCAGGCGGTGGCTCCAAGCTTCGGTGGGTGTGTGACGGTGGAGGGGCCGTGAGCTCGGTCGATTCTCTGCAAGGTTGGAGTTCTTTAGAGCTGGAATGGAGGAGAAGGTGGCGTCAACGAGCAAAAGGAGAGAGGAAGGAAAGGAGAGGGGGACCAACTTGCCTTAGAGGGGGCCACCAAAGCCTTCTTCTCATCCCTTTGTTTCCTAGGTGTGTCCCACCAAGCAAGGCCGGCTTGCACAGCCATTTTCAGACCAAAAACTCCCTTCTAGAAGCCTTGAATTGGTCCAAATGTCATGGGTGATGGGGGCTTACGAATTTGCATTGGAATTGGCTTAAATTAGATTCAATTGCCTCTTGAATTAAATCTATTTGGCCCTAAAAAATTCAACCATCATATCGTCGATCAAATTGACATTTTTCCTCGCTAATAGAACTTATTTGTATCCCAATTTTGCGATAAAAAACGGTCCTCGGAATTTTCCGGTCGAAAACGGCCCTATATCAACTTTTTTCGGCCAAAATCTCGGTTTACACAAAAATCTTTAGAGACTGAATCAGCATTTCTAAAATGACTTGTAACATGATAGAACTTTCAATTTTTGAAATCGGATTCAAATTCGCGGTTAATTTCAATCCGGCGCGATTTTAGCGTGACCTAGGCTACTAGGTAGCGTTCAGAAATTTTTAGTGCAAATGACCCGTGGTTGATTTTCTTCAAGCCACAATGAACCTCTTCGACACATCGCCGACTCTCGGTTATCGTGAAAATATCGAGGTTTCAAATACAGAAACAGGGTACCAAAGCGATAGAAAAATAAGTCTAGTGCCAGTCAATGAGAATTTTGTAATTTAGTGGAATCACCCACAATTAGCCACAAATCTCTGTCGAACCGACTTATCTCTAATCTCTAATCGACTTTTAACTGTCCCGTTATGATCTCTGCAGATAAGCACGGTCTAGTAGCCGATTCTTGATCGAATTCTCAAGTCTAATGCATTAAAATCCCTTAGTGACTTCCCTAGATAGTCTAGTTATCTTAGGAGTGATCAGCTTTGAGAATAACACTATAGGCGCATCGATGAAAGGCCTAATTAATTTAATTGAAAAACAGAATTGAAAATTCAGGATGTCACATATTCACTGAGATTGGTCTTGAGATAGAGACTGTAGAGTGCAAACTTAAAAACTGAAGGCATGTAGCTTGGACATGATAACCCACGGTAATCCTGCAATGCCCAGTGAGTAAGCTATGGAATACACCTAAATGAACTAGTCGTCTGTCAGCAAACTTCTTCAACGAGTTATTGAGCAACGGTTCAGGATGAAAGAGATGAGGAAGAAAGGCACTCTTATAGAGACTTACAATAACTGCTACATACACCAAAATTGGGGTCACGGCCTTCCAATTTATGTTCCTGTTTCAGCAAGAGGAAAAATAGTGGGAGAAAATAAGGTCACTTCAAAACATCAAGAAACAGGAGTAGGCGTAGTAATTGTTCACGAAACCTGCATGAAGAATGACAATGCTAGAAGAATGCAACAAAAGGACGTTCCAGCTGAAGAAATCTGCAAATAAAAGTTGGGTTCAGGCTCGGTATCTTGAAAAGTGGTCTCCTTAAGGGGAGTATAGCAAATTTATCAATTTCCTAACCATCATAAGTGGTCGTCTTCTGGCTTTATCGGTCAAGATTACACTCAGAGCAGTCGCTGGGATCTGTGAAACATGTCGAGAATCTTTAGAAAATGCGATGAGGCAAGCAAATTCCTCTTTCACTGCAATTCTACATAGCCCAATACCTGCACAACAGCCATGCTTCTGGTACCAAAGCTGCTTGAGAAGCCTGCCAAGATAACAGATTAAGATGACCCACAATGGGGCCTCAAGCGCTAATTTGTGGCACCTGAACTAAGCTTTCATTATTCATTCATTACTAATGTATTTATCTGTTGATTTTTACCAGCGGATTCAAATATGGAGCCTGCGTAGTAGGCAAATGCATTACTCCCAGCAAATTGTTGAAGCACCATCAACCCAACTGCTATCTATTGCTTCGACAAGATTAGGAATATAAGAAAAGGGTACGAAAATTGCAAGCAATTTGAACAATTTTGAGGGCCGTCTCACTATAAGTGGACGAGCATAACGTCTTTGGAACAGATCCAAAATTCTAGACTGAGACTGCTGTTCAAAGGTCTCTGTATAGTCCTATAAGACAAGTGAAATGAGAAACCTCAGTAGCGAAAATCAGATGCTTCCGAATTATCTGAAAGACAAGCGAGATTGAGATATTACTCTAATATCGGCTGCTTCCTGAGTAATATTGACACTTTTGCCTCTGAGTCTCTGTAATGTGACTTCAAACTCCTTCTCTCGGTGGACTTTTACCTATAAATGACTTTCTGCTATTCTTACAATGAAAAGTTTATAATCTTGGCTTCGTCATCTAATTCTATGATTCTACACAACTAGCATATACTTAGAATGGCGATCTGTACCACTTGGATTGTGTGTCAAAGTAGATTGCCACTGAAGTGTTAATGCCTTTGCCTCTACTCCACTAACAACTTACTAGCCATCTAGGAGACTCTGGAACAAATTTGTATGACACGGGGAATGCAACCTGAAGATGAAATCCCCAAGAATGACTTTTTGATATTTTCCAACTCCTTCGCCACATAACATAAAAATAGGGAACTGAGACACTACCGATCAGAGCCAAGATGCGTTAGGAGACAATGGTTCCAAGAAAGTAAATCAAGGAAAAGCCACAGCATATCATGAACTGCAACAGAAGCCAACTCTGTGTTAATAGGCAAATGAATTGTCTCAACTCAATTTTAATTTCCACGTTGTCCAAACTTTTTGACCTAATTGAATGCCGTAAATGCTCCCTGGACATTTGTAGGTGTTATCTCAGCAATGTACACAGGTACCTGTTTGGAAACAAAGATAATGATTAACAGTACGTTGGCATTTCAGCTTCTATAAGTTTATCAGGACAGTAAGTCCGGAATCTTCCTGCATATACCACATAATATATGATCCCAATGCCAAGCCCGCTTAGCAGTCTTCCAATATCCAGCCACCAAGCATTCTGCAGAGTAGATAGAATGTACCATTAAGTGCTTACGCTCTATCTCACAGCCTAAACCATGACCTGATCATTCACAAAAATAGGATGATGTGAAAATTTTCCTCGCATCTTAGCAGGAAGAGAATTAATTGTATCTTTTTTTTCTGGACGGCGATCCCCTAACCAGCTGGACAGATAGTTTGAAGTGCAAATATCACAAATGCAGTGAATTACAAAAATGTCCTACAGGACCAATATCTGAATGAACTTATCCATATGGTAAGCGCAAAGGCGGAAAATGCGATTTATATTATTAAACCTGTTTATTGAGTCATCGAAGGCGAAGAAAAATTCTGAAGTGGCGAGAGGAAGGGCAGGAACCTTGGCAAATGCTATAGAAAGCCATCCTGCAGCACCAAATATTTGAGAAAGCCACATTGCCTGCATCAAAAGATATATCTTTTAAGATTCCTGTAAGATCCGTAGTTCATTGAGATTTTGAGAATGAAAGGGAGAGGATTTCTTACTCGTTTACGCCCACTCAAATCCGTTATCCTCCCATTTACCAGAGATGCTATTAGGCCTCCCACTGTTATTAATGAACCGAAAAGGGAATACGGTAACACAAAAGAATTGGGGAGGATGTCAATACGACTTGTGATCCATTTCCCATTTATCCATTTGGCGTCACTGATAGAGATGTCATTTTTAGCTAGTCCACTATGGCTCGTGTGTTTTATTTTACTCCAACAAATCTTGTTTTAGAACCCAATTTGTATAGTGGCTAATAGATGAACAACTCTAGAAATATATAACGAAAGCTTGGTAGGACTTGCCGCTGCTGTGGAGAGGCCCAAATCCTCCATTATGCCAGACTCGTCTGGTGAAGAATAACCGGTCTGCATTGTAAAAAATGCCGCCAGTTAATGGTACCTTCTACTTGATAATACTAAACTTGTCGTGAAATGCAGCGAGCAACACATTTGCCAAGCAAATTCTGCAAAGGATGCAAACTAAAGATGCAGGCTAAAAGTTGAGGTTGGGACACCTGGAATGCCAAAACTTGGCAGGGAGGGACACTTAAATGCCAAAACTTCGGAAATATATAGTTAAGTGCCAGTTTCGGAGTAAAGTGGATCACTTAAATGTCACTATGGCCAAAGTCCGGCCAAATTACTGACGTGGCAATTTTCCGGCGAGTTGAGTGCAAAACGTCGTTTTGCACGCTGACATGGCGAAAAAATGCAAAAACGACGTCGTTTTGTGTCTGTTTGTGTAAATAATTAATATAAAAATTAATTAAATTAAATTTAAACTTAATTTTATTTAAAATATTCTAAAAAATAAAAAACTTAAAATTGAAATTAAAAAAAAAAAGGGGAAGGGGGGCAAGGGGGCGGGCGAGGGCTGAGCCCCCGCCGCCACCGCCTCTCCGCTTCTGCCAGGAAGGGCCGGCAACGAAGGGGGGAGGGTCGGCTGGGGTCGCCGGCCCCGGCGAACGGCGACGAGGGCCAGGAGCCCTCACCCCAGATCCGGGCGAGGGCTTGCAGGCCCTCGCCGCCTCCCGTCGTCGCCGGGAAGGGCCGACGACGATGGGGAGAGCATCGGCCGAGGTTGCCGGGCCCGGCCGGGGCCCGCGACGGTGGGGGAGCATCGGCCGAGATCGTTGGGCCACGGCCGGTGCCGACGACACTAGCCGACCAAGCGCAAGGGCTCGCAAGCCCTCACCGCCAATCGGCCACCCTAGGCGACCCTTCCCCCTCCATCGCCGGCCCTTCCGGCGGCGGGGGAGGCGGCGGCGACGAGGGCTTAGCTCTCAACCGCCCCTTCGACCCCCTCTTTTTTTTTTTTTTTAAATTTTTTTTTTCAGAGCCAAAACGACGTCATTTTTGCATTTTCTCGCCACGTTAGGGTGCAAAACGACACCGTTTTGCACCCAACTCGTCGGAAAATTGCCACGTTAGCAATTTGGCCGGATTTTGGCCGGAGTGGCACTTAAGTGTACATTTCCGAAGTTTTGGTACTAAAGTGTCCCTCCATGCCAAGTTTTGGCACTTAGACTGTTCTTCAGCCCCTAAAAGTTAGTTTTTGAATGGCATTTTTCTCAAAATTTTGATTGAAGTAATTAATGAAGATCATTTGACTTCTTTTTTCCGTATAAGAGTTTCATGCCGTGCACTCGAGTGATCCTAATCAGCTACTTGCTTTATCGTTTTTAATTGTTTGATTATCACATAATTAATTAATATATTGATCTCTTAATTATTCAAAATTGAAACATGTTTCTTTATAGAATTTATATATATATTTATAGAAAACTACCATCAACAAATTATTGCATATTGTGCCATACACATGATGTAAATGTACAGTAAAAGTGAAACCAATCAATTTTTGATTTGATTATTGCAACCAACAATGATGTGGAGATAGTCGTTGGGAAGTTCACTTTCTTAACCCTGATGTGTGATCGACTTTCCTCATATGCGAGGGGTAAACTTGGAAGAAGCATATCATTTCTGAAAAAATCAAAATGTTTTTTCGAATCATTTATTTCTCACGAAATAAGTAAAATCTAAGTTAATATCGCCGAATTTATGGTATTTAGAATAATGGGTTATATATGTATGATAACAGAATTTGTCTGTGAACTTATTATTTATTTATAACTGCACAATTTATCTATAAACGGTTCCTAATTAAGGGGCAAAAATTAAGGAAATGTAGGGACAATAGCTTCTCTTGCAGTTTTCTTTCAGAAACTCTCGAAGGGGCAAATTTGAAAAATATAGCAAAACTTAAGGTACGGTAGTAGGCCGTCAAACAGTGAGCGGAGGACGTGACTCCACATCACATATAGCATAAATCCGTCCCTATCACAAAATCTTAAGCAAATCAAAGTATCATGAAAACAACCACCCCCCCCCCTGGGGGCGCCCGGGCAATTGTCACGTTCAACACGGTCCTACCGCTATATAAGTCAATGCCCGATCCAACCCCACCTCCCTCCCTCTCTCTCTCTCAGGCCAACAGAAAACAGAGACCCACTCCCGTCCCATCACCTTTTCCTGAGTTTTATGGCACGGCTAAAGAAGAAGATAAGAATATGAAAAGGAAAGGAAAGAAATTAGAGCTATTTCATCCACCAAAAAAAAACGTCTAAATTAGGCATTATCTCAAATAAGGACATAAAGTGGCTGATTTAGTCTTAAATAATAGCTTAAGCGAGTACATACATTTCACATGCCACTTTTCCAGGGACATTCTCATCCCAAACAGGTTTTTTTTTTTTCTTTAATTTCTATGTTCATCTTCTTTCTCCTCTTTATTCGTCCGGCCATCGTCCTAGTTCACTTTCTTCTTTGTCAACCTTTCCTCCATCATTCGCATGAGCTAGTCGATGACGATGGCTTGAGCTTGGATGGTGGCTAGCGGCAAGCAGCTCGAGGACGTGCCAACATTGGCAACTCCAAAATCAGGCAGCAAGGATTCAAAACTAGGTAGCGTCAAGAAGCGCAACGGCGTCCTTTCTTTAGCTTATGCCCCATATTTATACAGAGGCGGTTCTTCTTTTCAATTCGAGTGAGATCTTGAAAATTCAAACTCCATCTGAACAAATCAGTTTTACTCCTGTTATGAAAGCAGACGATCGAACAATAAAATAGACAAAACAAAAAAATAAATCGAACAACAAATCTTCGTGATTTGGTTATACTGATTTACGTCCAGATAAAGAGCAATAATTGTTGGGAATGTCGGATCCCCAAAAAACCGGATTTGACACTAAATCGAACCCTAAAACGAATGCGGAAGACAAGCCCGGGAAAAACATGTATCACCGATCCTAAAGCACACCACGGAATCGAGCGTACCTTGTTAGCCACAGATTAAACACCAACGCCGATAAGAGGAAGAGAAAACCGATCTGTTCGATCCGATGACGTCGATTGGCCTTGAAGGGAAGACGGCGTCGCCTTAAGCGCTTGTTTTTCTTTTGGAGGGAGAGAGGGAGAGGAAACGTACGTTCGTTATGCCAACCGGTGTATTCCTCCCTCTCTCTTTCTCCTTTTATATACGTTCCCTCAAAAATGGAAACGTACTCCTTCATCCATGGGCCCTAATCTTGTGGGCCGGGCTTTTAGGCCCAACATGGGCGGACGGGCCTTAAGCCCATCACATAAAACCATCAATAATGAATTTCATTATAGATAAAGTGATACAATGAAAATCATAACCACACTCAAACACTTTTAGTAATTCCCAAGCCCTAATTACCTATAATAATTCATGCAACGTTTAGCCCCACAAATTCTTTATGAAATAATCTCTCGATCCCACAAATGAATTATACATAATTTCTTACTATACCAATTAAATTATTGATGTAGTTTCACGGAGAAAAATCTACACCAAGCGCTTGGTTGAAAACCGCACTTCAAGACCTCTTAACGTCAATCACGACCATCGAACCAACGCATGAGACGAGGAAATATAATAATCTTCTAGACCTTGGCCGACTTAAACAAGGAAAGATATCGATGATTAATTTGTACATACATTTCCACCGCCTCAAGGAGTCCAAATTGAATGTGTCAAGGGCGGTTGACTTCAGTGTAATTCTTGACCCCGCCAATTATATATAACACACACACAAAAAAAAAAAAAAAAAAAAATCCTTCTGCAATTTGGACTTGGAACACTGAATCGGAAATTTTAATTTCCATAACACACAATTGGATGTTCACAGTATTACGACTTCCGCACTTTCCTTTAATCAATTGGGCTTCCTTATGATTTATCTCAAATCAAATTTCGTCGGGCTCGCACTCAAGACATATTATAACAACTCCTTGCACACTTTTATCCTTTATGTTCAAAATCCCCTCCTCTTATCTCTTATCTTTCTTTCTTTCTTTCTATATTTTTTTTTTTAATTTGCCGAATGTGTCTACTTCGAAATCCACGTTGGCCGGATTTGGTGTTCTCTTTGGTGTTCTATCCAAATCTTGCAAATAACCGAATGGAATTCAAGATTTTAGCGGGGATACAAAACCAGGCAGTGGCAAAGACGAGCCCTCCCTCCAATGGTGGTAGCGATGATCGGCGAATGGCGGCGAAGGCCTGAGTGGCTTCCACAACGAAAAAAGCGGCTGTTCTTGGTGTGTGCAGCTTAAACCGTCTCCTAGGGCCCGATTCCAGCGGCAAAGAATGGTCATTTGTAATTGGGGAGAACTTGATGTCAATGAATGACGATTGTAACAGAATTGGAGATTGCAGTTAGTTTTTCCAAATGTCTTGTTTTGTTGACATCATGAAGTCACCCATCAACCTGTTGTCCTTGTGATCAGCCATGGGCCATTGCCGCAAGTGAGGAGAGAGAATGCAACAACATCCATCCAACAATGGATAAACGAGCCGTCGTCGATGATGTTTGTTGGAAGATATGATTTTGTAATCTCTATTGATAGAAAATCAAATATACTTTAGGATAGGAAAAGATAGGCAAATATTGAATTTCCTTTATTATTTCTTTTCATTGTAATTAAATACAGAATTACATGTACAAAATCAATCAATGAAAACAGAAGACAATTGCTTCTTCACTCCTGTTCTTTTCCGAGCATCTTCGTCTTCTTTTTCTGACATGGTATCAGAGCCCTTCCGGTTCTGAACTGATTTGCTTCCGCTTCCGATTGCCTCATACATCAACCTCAAATTTCAGAAAAGTATTGCCAAAGGAATCAAAATTTTGATTGCTGAAGAAACCGTACCCGCAAAAGAGGAGAGGAATCAATTTTCTATCAACATGTCAACACTACCAGATCTTACCTCCACTCCTGTCGATGAATCTGCATCAGATGCTTCGACACGAGCTTTGGGAGACCAAGATCCAGGTGCTATAGTCCATGTATCGAACAGCAACAACGAGATCCGGGCCAACCTCCGCACGTGCCATGGCAACAACGAGCTCAGGCAATTACGGGGCAACCATTTGCAGGTCACCCTTACCAATGGATGCCATATCCATGGTATCCCGAGCCTATCCCCAACACATCATTGCCTAGCTACCACAAGAACACGCGGGCCGAAGCGGGTTCACCAACCAAGAATGGGGCAAACCCTAGCATCAGCCCGGGGCAGATGGGCGGATCAACTGTACCAGGTCAGGGAACCAATTCCAATTTCTGGATTCCAAAATGCGGATTATGGATTCGGCCTCGGGGGTTCGGGTCGGGGAACAAATCCCTACCCGACTCCTACACCGGGTTTCTTCCCATATCAGTTTCTCACCACCAGTGGCCGGCTGGAACCTGGCGACCCATTGTATACAACAAACGGCAACGGCCCTGAACTGAAGATTATAAGTCAGCAATTAATGGGTGCAGACAATTATTCAAGTTGGTCGCGCGAATTCCGACGGGCACTTATAACAAAAGACAAGGAAGTTTTCATCGACGGATCGTTCCGATTCCGACCGACGAGAGAATGGCACGACTGCGGAGGAGATGCAGCCAATTGGTAAGAACCTGGATTGGAAACGCATCGCGCCCGAGGTCGCGGCCGGGCTTCCCCCGACGGAGGATCCGAAAAAAATGTGGGAAAACATAAAAGAAATGTATGGAAAACTCGACCAAGTGAAAAATTTTTTATCTAACACAGCAAATTTCAGATCTGAAATAGGGGAACATGAGCATCGCAACAGTATACAACAAGCTCTCGGGTTTGTGGAATGAGTTGGAGGCAGCCGAGGAAAAATTTGACTGGCCCGACCATATCCAACAACAATACAAGCAGATGCGAGAGAGGGAGAAAGCAACAAGATTCCTTCTCATTCTCAACGAGACATACCTCCGCCATTCCGATCTCATATCCTTACCATGGAGCCTCGCGAGTCTCGGCCGGATCTATCAGCTCGCCATACAGGAGGAGAGCCAACAAAGATCGGCAGACAACAGCAAAGGGGGAGACGGAATTGCTCTGGCCGCGAAGAGCCATTTCCGCTCATCGCAGAGAGGCTCGGGAAGGAGAGAGGCGGATCTAGGGTTACTCTTCAGCGAAAACCCTAGATCCCTTTTAAAGAGAGGCGCGGACAGTGGAGATCAATTCCACTATCAATTGGACGGGTCGCGATCATTCCAGGGGGCGACAGGATCGGACGGCTCGCATGGGATCATCTCTTCCACATCCGACGGCTCACGTTCCCTTTTTTTAAATTCATCCGACGGCTCCCAAAGCAGCTACTTGATCCGATCGGACGGCCTACGATCGCCCGGAACCAATGGGCTGGATGGTTCGCACGGCCCATTTCTTGGAGGATCTGATGGCTCATATGTGCCTATTTCGGCCCAAGTTTTTCAATCCAACACTAGGCCCAATTCAAATGCGAAAAATAATGGGCCAAAAGGAAGAGGTAAGATGTATTGTGATTATTGTAAGCGCCCACATCATATAATTGAGACTTGCTGGAAATTGCATGGAAAGCCGGAGAAAAAGAAAAGGGGAAATTTTCCTCGCTTTTTCAGGTATCGGCTCAAAGCAAATGGGAAAATCAATTACCCATGAACAATATCATGAGCTGATTGAAACCTTGAAGAAATTGGACCCTTCGGATAAAGGAGGCAGCTTCACAGGTACATCCTATTGTTTGATGAACTCAATTTCAAAAGATGCATGGATTATTGATTCAGGTGCTAGTGATCACATAGTTCGTGATAGGAATTTACTTTCAGACATTACAAAATTATTTTTTCCTATATCAGTACAGCTTCCAAATGGAAATACCACCAAAGTTACAATGACTGGGACTGTAAAGCTTAGTTCCCTTGTCACTATTAAAAACGTGCTTTACGTACCCGATTTCCATTTCAATTTGATCTCGGTTGCCCGAGCCTGTGAAGAAAATTCATGTCACATTCTTTTCCATTCTGATAAATGTTTCTTTCAGGCCCTTTCGACTGGCAAACTGATGGGCTTGGGTAGAGTCAGCCATGGATTATATTTTTGGTTGGATTTTCCACATTCCTTTAAATTATCTCCATGTTGAATTCAATAAATCTTTATGTAATGCTACTGCCAATGGCATTAATTTCCTTAATCATAAACGTTTGGGCCATAGTGCATTATTTCATTATCCTAAATGTCCCATTTGTCCCATGGCTAAGCAAACACGTGCTCCTTTCCAGAATAGCACTTCTCGAACAAAAGACATTTTTTCTCTTATTCATGCTGATGTTTGGGGGCCCTATCATACTCTAAATCATGATGGCTCTAGGTTCTTTCTCACAATTGTGGATGACTACTCTCGTGCCACATGGATTTTCCTCATGCAATCCAAAAATCAGGTCTTTTCTCATTTAAAGACATTCCTTTCCTTATCCAAAACTCAATTTCAGAAACCAATCTGTAGGATACGTACTGATAATGGAAAAGAATTTTTTAATGCTGAATGTATTTCCTTGTTCACTATAAATGGGATATTGCATGAGAGCTCTTGTGTTTACACACCTCAGCAGAATGGAGTTGTTGAGAGAAAACATCGCCATCTTTTAGAAGTGGCACGTGCGCTCAAATTTCAAGCCTCTATTCCCGAAAAATTTTGGGGAGATTGCGTGATTACTGCAGCATACCTGATCAATCGCATGCCATCACGCATTTTAAAGGGAAAGACACCTTTTGAGTTATTATATGGGAGAAAGCCGAATTTATCTCATCTCAGAGTCTTTGGGTGTTTATGCTATGTCACTACAGTGGGCCATAGAGATAAGATGGCGCCACGAGCTACCCAATGCATTTTCATGGGATATCCAACTTTGCAAAAGGGATATAGGCTTTATGAACCTTCTACAGGAAATTTCTTTATCAGCAGGGATGTTGTATTTCATGAAGATGTTTTTCCTTTTTCATTACCATATCTATCTGAAGAAGAGAAGTCAAATCGTCAATTCTTGTTGGAAGATGATTCATCAACTGGAGGAACGTTTATCATTCCTACTCCTCCAAGAGAAGTTGATACCTTGCCTACAACACCTCTTGTGAATCATGCTGAAGATTCCATTGAGCAGTCATATGTAGAAGGATCGCTGCATGAAGAATCAACATAGTTGGAGGATACTTCAGGAACAACAACTACTGAAGAATTATCCGCCACACCACAAGTGTCTCAGAGGCGTTCTCATCGAATCACTCGACCACCAACTTGGACGAAAGATTATATATGCGGTTCTTCAAAATCATCGTGTACTCGATACCCCATCTCTTCTTATGTCTCCTTTGATAGATTGTCACCAGAACATCTATGTTGCATAAACCGTATTTTTGAAGATCAAGAACCTTCTAGTTATAATGAAGCGAAAGATGATCCTCGTTGGCAAAAGGCCATGGAATCTGAATTACATACATTGATAGACAATCACTGCCTAATAACCGCAAACCCATTGGATGTAAATGGGTATATAAGATAAAATACAGAGCAGATGGTTCTGTGGAAAGATACAAAGCCCGTTTGGTGGCAAAAGGGTTCACCCAGCGAGAAGGTTTTGACTATCACGAAACTTTTTCTCCTGTAGCCAAGGATGTCATGGTTCGTACTTTTTTGTCTATTGCTGCTTTTCGTGACTGGTCATTACACCAAATGGATGTCCATAATGCCTTCTTACATGGTGATCTGGATGAAGAAATATATATGGAGCTTCCACCAGGATTACGGAGACAGGGGGAGTCGAAGGTATGTCGTCTCCGCAAATCTCTTTATGACTTGAAACAAGCGTCCCGAAAATGGTACGCTAAATTTACCAATGCACTCTTGATTGCTGGGTTCAAGCAATCCAAGTATGACTATGCCTTATTCACCTGGACAAAAGGTATGTCATCTATTTACTTGATGATCTATGTTGATGATATCCTTATCATGGGGAATGATGATTCTGCTGTAAAAAGACTTAAAGAGTATATGCATTCGACTTTTCATATCAAAGACTTAGGGTCGCCTAAGTATTTTCTTAGGATTGAAATAGCTCGCTCAGATCAGGGCATCTCATTAAGTCAGTGGAAATTTGTGATGGAAATAATATTAGAAGCAGGATTATCAGGTTGTAGACCATCAGTCATTCCTATTGAGCAAAATGCTAAACTGACTTCGATTGGCTATGATACTAGAGTATCCTCTCCTTCTGATGATCCTCTGTTGCAAGATCCCTCAGGATATCAGAGACTAGTAGGAAAACTGATATATCTCACCATGACTAGGCCAGATATTTGTTATGCAATACAAACTCTTAGTTAGTTTATGCACAGTCCGAAGCAGTCTCACATGAATGCAGCCCTGAAGATTGTGAGATACTTGAAGACCTGTTCAGGTTTGGGAATACTTCTTTCCCGACAATGCAACATGGAAATGATAGCCTATTGTGATGCAGATTATGCCACGTTCCCTATGAGTAGGAGGTCTATTACTGGTTTCTGCATTAAATTTGGGGAATCACTACTCTCATGGAAGACAAAGAAACAGTCTACTGTATCTTTATCATCAGCTGAAGCTGAATACCGATCTATGGCCAAGATCGTATGTGAAATAGTCTCGGTTAAGGGGTCTACTGGATCTCGAGCCCCCGTTAAAGGGCCAACCTTACTCTTATGTGATAATGATTCGGCACTCAAGCTTGCAGCAAATCCCGTACTACATGAGAGGACGAAGCATATAGAAGTTGATTGTCATTTTACTCGGGAAAAGATTCAAGAAGGAATTGTCGAGACAAGAGGAATCAGGACTTCGGAATAGCCTGCTGATATATTTACTAAACCTCTTTGTCAAAGACAACATACATATCTTCTGCACAAGCTAGGCGTCTTAGACATATACAAACCACCAGCTTGAGGGGGAGTGTTGGAAGATATGATTTTGTAATCTCTATTGATAGGAAATCAAATATACTTTAGGATAGGAAAAGATAGGCAAATATTGATTTTCCTTTATTATTTCTTTTCATTGTAATTAAATACAGAATTACATGTACAGAATCAATCAATGAAAACAGAAGACAATTGCTTCTTCACTCTTGTTCTTTTCCGAGCATCTTCGTCTTCTTTTTCTGACAATGTCAGTGTAAAGGCTCAACAGTGACTTCATGATGTCGAGTGAGATCAAGCACCGGAAGTGGTTCTATGCATGTGCGGAAGGAGGAACAACAACGAGGAAGATGAAAGATAAAAAAACGAAAACAAAAAAGAAAGAAAACAAAAAAAACTTAAAAATGCCCTCATCATGCCTTTGGAAAGTAGCATGTGAAATGCACGTGCTTGCTTAGACTCTATATGAGATTAAGTAGCCACTTTATATCATTGTTTAATATAGGATTCACTTGGAACCCTGTTTTCAGAAAATATTTCACTTCAGACCCTTAGTTGAAATTCGCTCCTCCTTTTACGGTTGGAAACACAATGATCCTACCAATTCAGATCCCATCAAAGTAAAAATCATTGCTGAAAATGGACAAGTGATGCTTGCAATTCTTCCAATTCTCGCCCCTTGGTCTCTGGCACTATCTTCACAGTGAATAAGATAGTTAAACCACAAATGCATGCAAAGATAAAGAAGGTTCCTGAAAGCAGCATGGTCAAGACATAGATCAATTACCAGGTGCACTCCATTCAAACATGAAGTTAAAACTGTAGCTGACAATCCAAGAACAGGACCAATTGGAGAAGGTCAACAAGCTTCCAGCCAACCCTTTAACATTTACTAGGAATACCTATCGAAAAGATGTCCACCAGTACGACTTCTAATCCTATATATGGTCTTGAAGTAGAGACCATAGAGTGCAATGTTAGACAGAAGGTATCTACTTACCTCGGACATTATGACCCACGGTAACACCGCCATGCCAAGTGAGTAAGCTACGAAATACACCTGATTGCAATAATTATCTGTCAACAACTTCAGTACAACTAGTCCTGGAAAGATGGTTGAGGACTTAGAAGCAGCGATATTATAATGAAGGTTTCTCTGGTCAAAGTGTGCTCTCCATTGTATTATTGCCTGGTAAGGTAGGATTGAGCAGCAACTCGATAGGACCTCAACCATAAGAGATAGCCATATACGAGTTGAAAAACAAGAAAGCAAGAAAATATTTGTTACACAGACTTACCATAATGCATACATACACCAAAATGGGAGTGACTTATGTCTAGTACTATAGGTCTTGGTTTCACATGAAGGTATTATAAATAAATAAATAAATAATCAGTCCATTTCATGAGATCAAGAAGAATGGGTAGGCTTAGTGACTGTTCATGCCTGCATGAAGAACGAGAATCCTAAACCAAAGCAACTCAAGGCCATTCCAGCTGAAGAAATCTGCAAATGGATGTCAGATTTGGTAATGCTTATGAACAACTTACTTTAGGAGAATGCATCGATATGTATTGGTTTCCTCACCATTAAAAGCGGTCTTCTTCCAACTTTATTAGTCAAAATTACACTAAGAGCTGTTGCAGGGATCTGCAAAACAGGTAAGAAAATCTTGAAAATGTGATAAATAAAATTCCTCTTCTAGCTTAGTTCTCCATAGTGTATTACCTGGACAATAGCCATACTTCGGCTACCTGCTTGAAAAATCTGTCAGGACAATTAGTAGATATTACCAAGTCTTTGTTCTTTATGATTAACTAACGAATTTATAGTGCGATTTTTCAACCTCTTTGATTAGTTTTGTGGTTGGAACTGGTTACGCCTTCGAAGTATGCGGCGTGCTCTTTCCGTAGACGCCAAGATCACCCAATTTGGTCTTGTATAGAGAGAGAACGAACGTTGCAAGTTTGGCGTCAAGCCTGGCCCGAAACTGGATATGAAGATGTCTCATCATGGTGATATTTGTGTGCTTTAGTATTGAGAATTTGTCTTACTTGATTTATGCTTGTCGTCAATCTACGTGAGATGATTTTATGAAGGGCATAATCATAGCCGACGTGGTTTTCGAGGTGGCAGGTTTTCGGGGTCTTGTCACCTGGCAAAGTGCGACTGTAACACCATTTTTTTTTTTCTATCCTATCTCCAACTCTCATTTCTCTTTCTCACACATTTCCTTTACTTTTTTGCAAAGCGCGAAATTAAACCTATGCGGGGATTGTTTGCGAAGATGAGGACTGTTAATTTTTTTTAATAACAATGTCAGGAACTTTAAAATTGTTTTGGTAGTGCATTTCGCCTTTTAGATATTCATGATATTGATTATAATTTTACAATAAGATTTATATTTAAAAACTATTGTACTATTAAGTTGAATTGTTTAAGGCATGTTTGTTTGTGTTCTTTTTTTTTCTCTCTGAAATACAATTTCTATTCTTTTGTTTCGGGGAACAAAAAACGAACAGAAACGCGTTTGTTTACGCTTTTGTTGAAAATCTATTTTTTTGTTCTCGGAAATAGAAACAATAAACAAGAAAAACTTGTTTCTTGTTCCCGGGAACACTTTTTGAAGAAACAAAAGAACAAAAACACAAAACTTATTTCTTTTTTTCTCCTTTTCTTCTTCTTTTTTCTTTTCCTTTTTTCTTTGGCATTTCACCGGCCTCGGCCATGGTCAGCGACCGGCCAAAGAGAAAAAGAAAAAGGAAAAAGGAAAAATAAAATAAAAATATCAAAAAAATTAAAAGAAACGAAAAAATTATACAAGTTTACCAAAAGCTTTTCTATTCTTTTTCTATTCCAGGAACAAAAATTTTGTGCAGTTACCAAACGCATTCTTCTATTCAAAAATTGTTCTCCGGAACATAAATAGTTTTTTCTATTTCTGTTCTTTGAAATAATTTTTGAACAGAAACGTTACCAAACCCACCCTTAAAAACTTCATCCTTTTATGCATGGGTGTCATTTCTCCGTCCTTGAACCATAGTACGGAGTCTACGGTCTGGGGTTTCACAAAGACTTTATGCGACTTTGGTCTGCAGAACTCTAGAGGAAGATTTCATACGAGGTTAACTTTGGGAGCATACTTCATGTGTAATATCCAAAATACATCGGGGGACGTGGCCGAGGATGTGATTAGGTTCGCCCGGGAAGGTGGATTTGTCCAGGTCGGCGAAACCTGGCCCGGACACTATCCGACAGTTAAATAGAAATAAAAGCTTGACTAGTAGTAGCTCGGTAAAATCAATCACTCGGCAAAAGGAAAAGGAGATCACAATGCTTTTGCTCTTCCTATCACACGTTGGCATTCACAGTTTGCAATCGGGAACAAAATGTTGATACTACAGAAGTCTTTTCACATCCCAATAGGCGCAATTGCAATGTTGTTAAGACTTACAGGAGATCGCATTACTTTAACTCACTGCAGAAATATGAACAAGCGATGCTTGCACTTCTTCCAGTGTTTGCCCTTTGGTCTCTGGCACTAACTTCACAGTAAACAGGATCGCTAAACCGCAAATGCCTGTAAATATGAAAAATGTTCCTGCCAGAAGCAAAGTCCAGATGCAAAACGAAAATCAGATAATGCATCTGATTTACCAAGGTGCAGTCACATGCGCTTATGCTCCAAATTCTCAGTATCATACTACATAAACGAAGTCAACAGAGACAGAGAGCAGACCGGCCGCGCTCCATTCAAACATGAAGTTGAAAGTGTAGCTCGTGATCCAGGAACAGGACCAGTGGGCGAACGTCACAATGCTTCCTGCTCTCCCTCTTACATTTACTGGAAATATCTTCATAATGTGGAATAAAAAGCAATCAATGGTCTATTGCTTTTAGTATTAATCATCATAAAATTCAATTAAAAAATTTAGAAATCACACCTCGGACATTAGAACCCATGGCAGTCCCGACATGCCGACACAGAGAAATACAAAATATGCCTGGTTGCATTATTGGCCGATCAGCAACTTCAGCGAAACTCACAACACAGTTATAGACTAGGATTCACTAAGTTCTGGTGTGATGATTTACCAATATAGCCAGGAAAACCAAAATTGGAGTGACATCCTTGAAATTGTGCAGATCCTGTAGAGAAAGGATAACAAAATGAAAGAACAAAAAGCGAGTCGAAGTCATCAAGAACCCCAAGGATAGTAGTAGCAGATTTACCTGCATGTAAAATGACAATCCTAGTATTAAACAGCTCAAGCACATTCCAGCAGTAGAAACCTGCAAATCGAGATCAAGCTCAATTTCAACTTTGAGGTGATTGATTCCTTTTCGAACCCAAAAAAAGAGCGAGTTTCTTTTCCTGACCATCAAAAGTGGTCGTCGTCCAGCCTTATCAGTCAAGATTACAGTAATTGCAAATGCTGGAATCTACAAAACATGTCAAACTATTTGGAAAAGCAACGTGGGGAATTCATATTTCAGGATAATATTTCATAGTTGAGTATCTAGGAAATTCTCGCAAAGACAGAAAAACAGCTGACCATGATAATAGCCACGCTCCTGGTGCCAATGCTACTTGAAAAATCTGTCATGGACAAAAGTTTGTTGTGATTATCCCTTCACACTTCCTGAAGTAGTAGAGAAGCCTTTACCAGCTGATTCAAAAATGGAGCTTGCATAGTACGAGAAAGCACTGGCTCCACCCAACTGTTGAAGCATCATCAGTCCAAGTCCAATCTAAGCTTTGAAATGATTGGAAAATGTAAGTCCTCACTAGACAGCATTGCATATAGATGTGCAAAAAAATGTTTATATGTAGTTGAAGGAGAGCTCACTGTGAGTGAACGAGCATATCTTCTTTGAAACAAATCTAGAAATCTTGAGTGAGATTGCCTTTCAAAGGTTTCTGTGTAGACCTGTGAGATTCATAGAAGTTGAGAATGCGAGGCCCCAGAACTCATCATTCCCTGAGGGGAAATATCAGCTTTTCCCTAGAGGACTGTGAAGGGATTGAGAATTTACCATGATGTCAGCTGCTTCCTGGGAAATATCAGCACTTTTGCCTCTGAGTCTCTGTAAGGCAGCTTCAAACTCCTGTTCTCGACCCACTTTTACCTGTAAATTCATTCACATAATATGTAGCTCTTGAAAGCATTGCGGTACAACTTTAAATTTGATTTCCTCACGTATCAGATTGCCACTTGTACAAAACTAGTGCAAAACCCTGAAGGAACTCACCAACCATCTAGGAGACTCTGGTATGAAGTATAAACTGAAAATTTGTATCACACAAGGAATTCCACCTGAAAAACAAAATACAAAAGGCAACCTTTTTCTTTTACTTTTATTTTCTCAATTTTTTATCCGGAATAATTGTTAATAGAGAATCTCAGTCACTACCGATCAGAGCCAAGGTGCGCCAGGAAACAACAGTTCCGACAAAGTATGTCAATGAAAAGCCACAGGCGCTCATGCACTGCATCTCAAGAAAAATAGGCTAAAAGGTGATGTATTGGCAGTATAAAGCAAGCAAATGATGGTCCAGATTTATTCTTACTTGACTAAATGAAGCAAATGCTCCCCGAACATTTTTAGGTGTTATTTCTGCGATGTATACAGGTACCTGATTGGCAAAAGAGAGGTGATGATCATCTAGGTTCACATAAGTGTACCAGGAAGTCCAAAGTGCGTATTACCACATAGCTTGTGACCCCAACGCCAAATCCTATTAATGCTCTTCCGGCGTCCAGCCACCAAGCATTCTGCAAGGTGAAATGTAGTGTACAATTAAGTGATGGTGAAAAATGTCGCAGCCGGTCAAATTCTGATGGAACTTCTCCGACCCTGGTGAGTGCTGCCTGCATTCTGCCTACCAGATTGCGATGAATTTAGACCCAAGAGACGGCAATGAGAGAACTGTAATTGGGCGCTGAAATCTGATGTAACCCCAAAGCATCAAATTTTTTATTTGGTTGGTTCTTCATAACAGTATTGCCACAAGGCATCTGGTTGCTCACAAAGGCAGGAATGTGCAAGATGTGTGTCCCTTATGTGTTACTAAAGGTGGAGACAATATTTTATTTGCTAAGATATTGTCCTTTCGCTGAGAAATTATGGGATGAAATTGGAATGACCTCTTTCTATGGTTGGGAACTACAATAAGTCCTTAAGAGATTGGATTACAGATATACGAACTAAAATTTGGTACAATAGGCCTAGTATCTCTTAGAGTACTGTTTTCTTAATTGTATTCTGAAGTCTTTGGATATATAGGAATGCTGTTGCTTTCAATCATAATTCTAAACTAACTCACTTGGCCTCTTTTGTTTAGATAAAGCAGGGCACATCTGCCGCAGAAAAGGCAAATCCCTCGTGATACACTAGATACAATATTGATGGAGTGAATAAATCTTTCATTTCTTGAAAGTTCTCGTGATTTGATATGGTGGTGTAATGTGTATCCCCTCTTGTTCCAGTCATAAAACAACTGAAACAAATCAAAAATTCATATTTTTGTTCAAGAATGAAATCTTATGGGAACTGTCCATATTCAGTTCATCTTTCAGAACCATATCACATCCAGGATTTGATGAAATAAGATAAATTGAGACAGTATTTTGTAAATACATAATTATCTTGAATATGTTAACAATTTCTGTATTTTCCAATTGCCTAGAAGGGACAAAAGAAACATCTTGTTTTTCCTTCAAGAATATCTGATCTCCAACGGACCTTTCAGGAGAATTTGAATTCAACTGAAGTTCTGACCATCTGTTAGAGTAAAAAGAAAGAATGGGTCTTCTCGGATTCCCAACAAATTCTATTATTTCTTCCGGAAGCATATGATTCTTCATCTCCTTCTCAGTTCCGTGAAAGAAGTCCAGACCAGGATCGAAGTGGGAAATTCCACAAGCTGACTGGTTCAAATTGAATTCTGACGGAGCAGTGGAGTGTACAGGAGTTGCTGAAATTGGTGGCATAACAAGGGATGATGAAGGGAAAACGGTGAAGGGCTGTACTTGTTGTTTAGGAATAGACGTGACATGTCTAGAGATTGAATCTGATGCCAGTAAAGCGAAACATGCTTCACAAAATACTAGTATTGACATCCCTAACTTGAAGTCAATTTTGAATGAATGCGGGCACATTTTAGCTGAATATGCAGCTGGTGAGAATTAAGCATGCGTTCAGGGAAGCAAATTGTTGTGCGGATATGCTAGCAAAGATGGGATTGATGGCATCCTACGGTACATTTACCTTCAAATGTATTCCTTCTGAATTAGAAACTCAAGTTGTGTTGGATAAGAACAGAGCTTTATCCTTGGTGACTCAGACTGGGCGTTGGCCTTGATCTGCACTTTCTTATTTGGACTATTTATACAAGTATGTTTTAAAAAAATGGCACCTGTGAAAGGGCCGTAAAGAAACTTCAAAATTTTCTTATCACTAACCAAATAGACATACTTCTACAACATACGAGAACACAATCATGTAACCGAACAACAGACGTGGAAATCATTATCTTCCCTGACCATACAGAACTCGGGAAGTTACCACTAAATTCTCTTTAAGGCATTTCCTATTCCATTTGCTATAAGTGAAATACAATACACGTGTTTGGACATCTATGAGGAGGATTTGGAGAGGCAAGATAAAGGAAAGGAACCTTGGTGAGTGCTATAGAAAGCCATCCAGCTGTGCAAACTACTTGAGAAAGCCACATTGTCTGCATCACAAGATACAACAATAGCAATTTTCTTGCTCCAGTGCAATTGTGATATTTTAGAAAGTTAATAGCTCATGGAATACTTACGCGCTTTCGACCAAGCACATCTGTCATGGTTCCATTTATTGAAGCTCCGACTAGTCCTCCAATTGTCAGCATCGAACCAAAAAGTGAATACTGCAGCATAAGAAAGATAGGGAAAAGATTTGCACAGAGAACCTGAACTGACACTGACTGCACTTTTCCCTCAACGGTCCTTAGTACAAGGTATGCTTTTAAAGCTTATCGATTAAGATACAGGATCAACGTTTTAGGAACAAAATAAGAAAAAAAAATTAGGATAACAATTAGAAGATTAGAATATAGATGATAGTTAAATCAAGTAAAACTTTGCAGCAATCATGCCATCCTGGTCCCATTTCAGCAATAAGCTACATACGTCCAACCCAACAGATTCTTCATTCATGAGAAGGAAAGTAGACTTACTGCGGCTACCGAAAGTCCCAGATCTTCCATTATACCTGACATAGCTGGTGATGAATAACCCACCTGCACAGTAATTGATTGCCATTGTCAAGGTGCCTTTGTGACTGCGAGTAACCTTGCAAGGAAATACAGCCTAAATTGAGGTAGCACAATATGGTCAGAAAGATTGTGGAGTCAAATGGAGAGGCAGTCCAAACACCGGCTCCTAATTTCATGCTTTCTTTTCCTTATTCCCTTTTTTTTCCTGATACTTTCCCAATAGTTGTAATAGTCCCAATCCCACGCGAACAGGTTATTGCAAGAGCACCAAATTCCAAATTAATAAAACTGCGAATGGTTTCCTTTTTCCAGGGATAGGCCATATGATGAAGAAGAAGCTAAACAAGCTGTATTTATCTTCTTGCCAAGAGATATTCATGAATTGGAAAGAACCTACTTTTACTGTAGTCCAACAGAAAGCATCTTTGTGACGTTGAACAGATGAAACATAACAGAGAATACAAAGACTTCATAAAGACAAGTGATTGCTCATAAATTGCTCTTGGAATGCATTGCATGGTTGGTGCAGCACACTCACAGAGCATCCTGTCACAAATGACCCGCAAACAGCGACCAGTGTGCTAAATCCGAGAAGAACCGTAACAGAAGAATCACTGGAAGATATAGAGTCGCCGTGACTGCCACAATTTGAGACTCCTCTGAGAAGCAGAGAGCCTGTTGAGAGCCCATCCTCTTCTAGACTCTCTCTCACCATGTCTCTCTATTTTTTCATGAATAAGAATTGCCAGAATTGAAGGAGACAAGAATGAATCTTCGATGGATATAAAGGAATCAAAGAAATGGACTATGGGGTGTGTAATGGTATGACTTAATGCCAAAGAAATAGACTTTTGGGCTTGTAATAGTATGACGGAGACATTGCATCAGGAGTTTTCTGGATTACGGCCTCATGGTCATTGAACGTTCCATTTATAAGTTTGTTCTTTGCTGAAAAACATGAATGATTACCTTGGGTTATTTCCAAATACTAGTCGCAATATGTTTATGGATTTGTCTCTCTAGGATATTGAACTGAATCAACCTGCTACGTGTAGCAGATTCGTCGTTACTTTTGTCCTAGTGTGTGTATAACTGTTAATAAAAATATAGGAAAATCATCGGTCAAAACAATCCCTTCGTCTGAGTGACAGCAATTTGAGACTACTTTTCAACCACTACGCCTTTGGCTACTGGCTACTGGGCATCTCCCTTGATGTGTGAGAGCCAGGTCGCAGGTTCGATTCTCATCTCAGAATTCGGGAAAAGGGGCAATTTCAGGGGCAATTCTATAGCACAATTTTGATGATCCATATAAGAAGTTACAGACTGATTGTCGATGGTCAGGAAAAAATATATATTTATAACGGTAACTTATAAAAGCATTGGTAAAAATGAGGCGGCCGGTGTAACTGTTTACCTAATAATGTATCAGTAAGTTACCAACAAAAAAATAAATTTACTAATATCTAGTTATTCGAAAATTACCACTTTCAGTCAACTTGTACTAATGTCTGCCAATCTTTTATGTATTATTGGTATGCAATTATTCAAATAGAATTAAGATTGAGATTTACGATATACAATTTGGTCGGTGTAATTTACCGACATGAATGACATGTACTACAATGGAACTTCTCTCTCCTTTTTATTTCCTCCCCGTTTCACATTTTATAAATTCTTTGCAACAAAAAGCCTTCTATCAGTCTTGCTGTCAGTGCTGCCTGTGTTTGGCTCATACCAAATCATTGAAGAAAATTAGCATCAGTTCTTCTAATGCTCACCCCTTAGGGTGCGTTTGTTTGTGTTTCTGTTTAAAAATTGTTTCGGAGAACAGAAATAGAAAAAACTATTTCTCGTATACGGGGAACAATTTTTTACCAGAAAAATGCGTTTGGTAAACTTATTCCGGGAATAAAAAAAGAGTAGAAACATGTTTGATAAATTTGTGTTTTTTTTTTGTTTCTTTTAATTTTTTAATATTTTTTTCCTTTTTTCTTTCTTTTTTTTTTTTTCTTTTTTTCTTCTTTTGGCCGGTCGTCGGCCTCGACCATGGCCGGCGGCCTCGCCCGGCCACGGCAATGCTCGCCGGCCCCGGCGAGGCTCGGCCTTGCCTTGGCTGGGCGAGCTTGGCCTCCCTGGATCTGGGCAAGTCCAAGCTCGCCGAGCCTCGCCCCTCGCCAGGGGCCAGCGACGCTCCGGTAAGGTCGCCGGCCCTCGACGGCGTCGCCGGCCCTCGACGGCCGGTCGCCAGTCATGGCCAAGGCCGGCGACCGGCCAAAGAAAAAAGAAGAAGAAAAGAAAGAAGAGAGAAACATTTCTCAAAATTGTTCCGAAACAATAAATAAGTTTTTTTTTTGTTTCTTGATTTTGTTCCAAATTTGTTCCCGGGAACAAAAAAACAGATTTGAAACAAAAACGCAAACAAACGCGTTTCTGTTCTTTTTTAGTTCTCGGGAACAAAAAAACAGAATTTTTGTTCATAAACAGAAAAAAAGAATACAAACAAACACACCCTTAGTCTCTGGTACTACCTTAGCGATGAATAAGACTGTGAGACCGCAAATGCATGCAAATATCAAAAATGTCCCTGAAAGTAACACAATCCAGATTAAGCATAAACACAATATATATATATATATATATATATATATATATATATATAGAGAGAGAGAGAGAGAGAGAGAGAGAGAGAGAGAGAGAGAGAGAGAGAGAGAGAGAGAACCAGGTGCGCTCCATTCGAACATGAGGTTGACAGTGTAGGTCACAATCCAAGAATAGAACCAGTTGATGAATGTCACCAGGCTTCCGGCCGACCCTTTAATGTTTATAGGGAATATCTACATAGAACATATTCACTGAGATTGGTCTTGAGATAGAGACTGCAGAGTGCAAACTTAAAAACTGAAGGCATGTACCTCGGACATGATAACCCAAGGTAATCCTGCAATGCCCAGTGAGTAAGCTATGGAATACACCTAAATGAAATAGTCGTCTGTCAGCAAACTTCTTCAATGAGTTATTGAGCAACGGTTCGGGATGAAAGAGATGAGGAAGAAAGGCACTCTTATAGAGACTTACAATAACTGCTACATACACCAAAATTGGGGTCACGGCCTTCCAATGATTATGTTCCTGTTTCAGCAACAGGAAAAATAGTGGGAGAAAATAAGGTCACTTCAAAACATCAAGAAACAGGAGTAGCATAGTAATTGTTCACGAAACCTGCATGAAGAACTAGACCACCGCCTGCGGTGGCCTAGCTGGATAAGAGCCCCCATGACATCTACCCATGATGGAGGGGTTCAAATCCCACAGGACGCACGGGATCTTAAGCGCGACGTCGGGGTGGTGGGTCCTCCGCTAGCGTCGCTCCAGGGTTTACCCGCCGGCTGCTGGCTGTACGGGGTTCCCTGGGTATCAAAAAAAAAAAAAAGAATGACGATGCTAGAAGAATGCAACGAAAGGACATTCCAGCTGAAGAAATCTGCAAATAAAACCCACGGTATTTTATTTTTATGTTTTCCTTTTTCTTTTTTTATTTTCTAAAAAATCTAGTTTTTAATTTCTTTTCTTTTCTTTCTTTCCTTTTCATCTTCTTCATTGGCCTTAGCCAGGCTGGCTATGGGCCAATTCGAGCCTCGCCCCACTCCATTGCCTGACCAGTTCGAAGTGTGTGATATCAATCTAATTCGCCCTTTTCATTGATGAACCAATAGTCCGATTGGGTCAATCTTAGATATTAAATCCTACCCTTTTTTTGTCGGCACAAAAATTATTCCAAGCAAGACTTAAGCGCTGCTCACATAGACTATAGCTCTTCAAATAAGAAAATAAATCAATGATCCATCCTTTAATTATTTTTTTAACTGTTTTTTTTGTAAAGAAAAAGAAAATTATTTTCTTAATTGTTTGGTTATCACATAATCAATTAATATAGTGATCACTTAATTACTCAAAATTGAGTCATGTTTCTTTATAAATTAATACACACACACACACATATATAGAAAACTACCATCGACAAATTATTGCATATTGTGCAATATGCATGATGTAAATGTACAGTAAAAGTGAAACCAATCGATTTTTGGTTTGATTACTGCAACCAACAATGGTGTGGAGATAGCCGTTGGGAAGTTCACCTTTTTAACCCTGACGTGTTATCGACTATCCTAATATGTGAGGGATAAACTTGGAAGAAGTAGATCATCTCTGAAAAAACCAAAACGTTTTTTCAAATTATTTATTTCCTACGAAATAAGCAGAATCTAAGTTAATATCGTAGAATTTATGGTATTTAGAATAATGGATTATGTATGTATGAAAACAGAATTTGTCTGTGAACTAATTATTTATTGATAACTGCACAATTTGTCTATAAACGGTTCCTAATTAAGGTGAAAAAATTAAGGAAATTTAGGGACAATAGCTTCTCTTGCAGCTTTCTTTCGGAAACTCTCGAAGGGGCAAATTTGAAAAATATAGCAAAACTTAAGGTACGGTAGAGTGAATGGGGGACGTGACTCCACATCACAAATAACATAAATCCATCCCTATCACAAAATCTTAAGCAAATCAAAGTATCATGAAAAAGGATTTTTTTCCCCCCTAAATGTCACGTTCAACATGGTCCTACCGCTACATAAGTCAATACCCGATCCAACCGCCCCTCCCTCTCTCTCTCATGCCAAAAGAAAAAGGACACCCACTCCCGTCGCATCACCTTTTCCCGAGTTTTATGGGCCAAGGCTAATGAAGAAGTTGAAAAGGAAAGGAAAAAAATTAAAATAAAAAATGATTTAAATATAATTAAATAAAAAATTTATGGAAACAAAGACTTCATAAAGACAAGTGATGGCTCATAAATTGCTATTGGAATGCAATGCATGGTTGGTGCAGCACACTCACAGCGCATCCTGTCACAAAAGACCCGCAAAACAGCGACCAGTATGCTAAATCCGAGAAGAACCGTAACAGAATAATCACTGGAAGACATAGAGTCGCCGTGACTGCCACAATTTGAGACTTCTTTGAGAAGCAGAGAGCCTGTTGAGAGCTCATCCTCCTCTAGACTCTCCCTCACCATGTCTCTCTACTTTTTCATGAATAAGAGTTGCCAGAATTGAAGGAGACAAGAATGAATCTTCATAGATTTTAAGGAATCAAAGAAATTGGGCATGCGATGTTATGATAGGGACTTCACACCAGAAAGTTTTGTCGTCAAATAAATGGACTTTTGAGCCTGTAATGGTATGACTTAAAGCCAAAGAAATAGACTTCTGAGCGTGCAATAGTTTGACGGAGACTTTGCATCCGGAATTTTCTGGCTTAAGGCCTCATGGTTATTGAATGTTCCGATTATAAGTTTGTTCTTTGCTGAAAAACATAATGATTGCTTTGGATTATTTCCAAATACTAGTCGCAATATGT
Source organism: Eucalyptus curtisii (assembly GCA_017140595.1). NCBI lineage: Eukaryota > Viridiplantae > Streptophyta > Magnoliopsida > Myrtales > Myrtaceae > Eucalyptus > Eucalyptus curtisii. Next base: position 21,565,934 of record CM029495.1, read on the forward strand.
TTATGGATTTGTCTCTCTAGGATATTGAACTGAATCAACCTGCTACATGTTCGGAAAATTGTAGAGAATAGCAGATTCATCGTTACTATTGTCCTAGTGTGTGTATACTGTTTATAAAAAGATAGGACAATCATCGGTCAAAACAATCCCTTCGTCTGAGTGACAACAATATAAGACTACTTTTGAACCACTACGCCTTCAGCTAGTGGCTACTGGGCATCTCTCTTGATGTGTGAGAGCCAGGTCGCAAGTTCGATTCTCATCTCAGAATTCGGGAAAAGGGGGAAAAAGAAACAAGGCAAAACGAGTATATCAGTACTTATAGCTATAAACATCTAGAAGAGAACTACTGTTAGGATTGATTGTAAAAATCTATTGATGTGTAAAAGCAACATGACATTTCAGGGGCAATTCTATGGCACAGTTTTGATGATCCATATAAGAAGTTACAGACTGATTGTCCATGGTCAGTAAAAAAATATATATTTATAACGGTAACTTATAAAAGCATTGGTAAAAATGAGGCGGCTGGTGTAACTGTCTACCTAATAATGTATCAGTATGTTACCAACGAAAAAATAAATTTACTAATATCTAGTTAATCGAAAATTACCACTTTCATTCGACTTGTGCTAATGTCTGCCAATTTTTTGCTATATTATTGGTATGCAGTTATTCAAATAGAATTAAAATTGAGATTTACGATATACAATTTGGTTTGTGTAATTTACCGACATTAATGACATGTACTACAATAGAACTTCTCTCTCCTTTTTATTTCCTCCCCGTTTCACATTTTATTAATTCTTTGAGACAAAAAGCCTTCTGTCAGTCTTGTTGTCAGTACTGCCTATGTTTGGCTCCAAATCATTGAAGAAAATTAGCAAGTGATGCTTGCAGTTCTTCTAATGCTCGCCCCTTGGTCTCTGGCACTACCTTCGCGATGAATAAGACTGTGAGACCGCAAATGCATGCGAATATAAAAAATGTCCCTGAAAGTAACACAGTCCAGATTAAGCATAAACACAATATATATATATATATATATATATATATATATATATATAGAGAGAGAGAGAGTACCGGGGGCGCTCCATTCGAACATGAAGTTGAAAGTGTAGGTCACAATCCAAGAACAGGACCAGTTGATGAATGTCACCAGGCTTCCAGCTGACCCTTTAATGTTTACAGGGAATATCTACATAGAACATATTCACTGAGATTGGTCTTGAGATAAAGACTGCAGAGTGCAAACTTAAAACCTGAAGGCATGTACCTCGGACATGATAACCCACGGTAATCCTGCAATGCCCAGTGAGTAAGCTATGGAATACACCTAAATGAAATAGTCGTCTGTCAGCAAACTTCTTCAACGAGTTATTGAGCAACGGTTCGGGATGAAAGAAATGAGGAAGAAAGGCACTCTTATAGAGACTTACAATAACTGCTACATACACCAAAATTGGGGTCACGGCCTTCCAATGATTATGTTCCTGTTTCAGCAACAGGAAAAATAGTGGGAGAAAATAAGCTCACTTCAAAACATCAAGAAACAGGAGTAGGCATAGTAATTGTTCACGAAACCTGCATGAAGAATGACAATACTAGAAGAATGCAACAAAAGGACATTCCAGCTGAAGAAATCTGCAAATAAAAGTTGGGTTCAGGCTCAGTATCTTGAAAAGTGGTCTCCTTAAGGGGAGTATACCAAATTTATCAGTTTCCTCACCATCATAAGTGGTCGTCTTCCGGCTTTATCGGTCAAGATTACACTCAGAGCAGTCGCTGGGATCTGTGAAACAAGTCGAGACTCTTTAGAAAATGCGATGAGGCAAGCAAATTTGTCTTTCACTGCAATTCTACATAGCCCAGTACCTGGACAACAGCCATGCTTCTGGTACCAAAGCTGCTTGAGAAGCCTGCCAAGATAACAGATTAAGATGACCCACAATGGGGCTTCAAGCGCTAATTTGTGGCACCTGAACTAAGCTTTCATTATTCATTCATTACTAATGTATTTATCTGTTGATTTTTACCAGCGGATTCAAATATGGAGCCTGCGTAGTAGGCAAATGCATTACTCCCAGCAAATTGTTGAAGCACCATCAGCCCAACTGCTATCTATTGCTTCAACAAGATTAGGAATATAAGAAAAGGGTATGAAAATTGCAAGCAATTTGAACAATTTTGAGGGCCTTCTCACTATAAGTGGACGAGCATAGCGTCTTTGGAACAGATCCAGAATTCTAGACTGAGACTGCTGTTCAAAGGTCTCTATATAGTCCTATAAGACAAGTGAAATGAGAAACCTCAGTAGCAAAAATCAGATGCTTCCGAATTATCTGAAAGACAAGCGAGATTGAGATATTACTATAATATCGGCTGCTTCCTGAGTAATATTGACACTTTTGCCTCTAAGTCTCTGTAATGTGACTTCAAACTCCTTCTCTCGGTGGACTTTTACCTGTAAATGACTTTCTGCTGTTCTTACAATGAAAAGTTCATAATCTTGGCTTTGTCGTCGAGTTCTATGATTCTACACAACTAGCATATACTTAGAACGGCAATCTGCACCACTTGGATTGTGTGTCAAAGTGGATTGCCACTGAAATGTTAATGCCTATGCCTCTACTCCACTAACAACTTACCAGCCATCTAGGAGACTCTGGAACAAAGAACAAACCCAAAATTTGTATGACACAGGGAATGCAACCTGAAGATGAAATCACCAAGAATGACTTTTTGATATTTTCCAACTCATTTTCCACATAACATAAAAAGAGGGAACTGAGACACTACCGATCAGAGCCAAGATGCGCCAGGAGACAATGGTTCCAAGAAAGTAAATCAAGGAAAAGCCACAGCATATCATGAACTGCAACAGAAGCCAACTCTGTATTAATAAGCAAATGAATTGTCTCAACTCAATTTCAATTTCCACGCTGTCCAAACTTTTTGACCTGATTGAATGCCGTAAATGCTCCCCGGACATTTGTAGGTGTTATCTCAGCAATGTACACAGGTACCTGTTTGGAAACAAAGATAATGATTAACAGTACGCTGGCATTTCGACTTCTATAAATTTATCAGGACAGTAAGTCCAGAATCTTCCTGTATATACCACATAACATATGATCCCAATGCCAAGCCCGCTTAGCAGTCTTCCAATATCCAGCCACCAAGCATTCTGCAGAGTAGATAGAATGTACCATTAAGTGCTTACGCTCTATCTCACAGCCTAAACCATGACCTGATCATTCACAAAAATAGGATGATGTAAATATTTTCCTCGCGTCTTAGCAGGTAGAGAATCAATTGTATCTTTTTTTTCTGGACGGCGATGCCCTAACCAGCTGGACAGATAGTTTGAAGTGCAAATATCACAAATGCAGTGAAAAATTACAGGTAGAGAATCAATTGTATCTTTTTTTTCTGGACGGCAATTCCCTAACCAGCTGGGCAGATATTTTGAAGTGCAAATATCACAAATGCAGTGAAAAATTACAAAATGTCCTACAGGACCAATCTCTGAATGAACTTATCCATATGGTAAGCGCAAAGGTGAAAAATGCGATTTATATTATTAAGCCAGTTTATTGAGTCATCGAAGGTGAAGAAAAATTTTGCAGTGGCGAGAGGAAGGGCAGGAACCTTGGCAAATGCTATAGAAAGCCATCCTGCAGCACCAAATATTTGAGAAAGCCACATTGCCTGCATCAAAAGATATATCTTTTAAGATTACTGTAAGATCTGTAGTTCATTGAGATTTTGAGAATGAAAGGGAGAGGATTACTTACTTTTTTACGCCCAATCAAATCCGTTATCCTCCCATTTACCAGAGATGCTATTAGGCCTCCCACTGTTATTAATGAACCGAAAAGGGAATACTGTAACACAAAAGAATTGGGGAGGATGTCAATACGACTTGTGATCCATTTCCCATTTATCCGTTTGGCGTCACTGATAGAGATGTCATTTTTAGCTAGTCCACTAAGGCTCGTGTGTTTTATTTTACTCCAACAAATCTTGTTTTAGAACCCAATTTGTATAGCGGCTAATAGATGAACAACTCTAGAAATATAGTACGAAAGCTTGGTAGTACTTGCCGCTGCTGTGGAGAGGCCCAAATCCTCCACTATGCCAGACTCGGCTGGTGAAGAGTAACCGGTCTGCATTGTAAAAAATGCCGCCAGTTAATGGTACCTTCTACTTGATAATACTAAACTTGTCGTGAAATGCAGCGAGCAACACATTTGCCAAGCAAATTCTGCAAAGAATGCAAACTAAAGATGCAAGCTAAAAGTTAGTTTTTGAATGGCATTTTTCTCAAAATTGTGATTGAAGTAATTAATGAAGATCATTTGACTTCTTTTTTGCATATATGAGTTTCATGCCCTGCACTCGAGTGATCCTAATCAGCTACTTGCTTTATCGTGGTTCGAGTTGAAATTCTTACATGAAAACATGGAAACAAGCATCAGACTCCCGGGTAGTGAGTGGGAAAATGTTACAAAGGAGTTGTCGGAACAAATTGTCAGATTCTTAAATAACCCAGGTCAACCTAATGTGGTATCAGCCTAGTGATTAAGAACATAGTACACAGATGCCTCTGGAAAAGAATTTACTTATGCTTTCAGGCACCTAAAGCAGAAGTAGACACGCATGTAGCCTGACTTGTAGGCACAGATCTTGGATGCTTTATCCATACACCAAAGGCCAAACTGACGACCCTGACTTTTCTTCTAAAAACACAATGTTGACCAATCATGCAAGAAAACAGACCAAGTAATCTGCTTCTTTCCTCTTATCTATTCCTAACAGAAAATTTTCAGTAGACCTCCGTAAGAAATTGTCACACTGTCTACTTGGCAATCATCAGAATCGTCACAGAAGGCACCAAGACTGCAAAATTCACATCTGATTCAATAGAGATGCGGGCAAGGGGAGGTGAAAATAAATAACCTTCAAAAGAAAATAGAGCTGGCTTCTTGATGGTGAATCTTAAAACTTGATACAATACTCACAGTACACCCGGTCATGAAAGACCCGCCAACGGCAATGAAAGTGCTAAAAACGACGAGCGGCGTGACTGCAGGGTCACTCGAATGCCCGACGGGCTGCCATGGCTGCCATGGACAGAGACTTCCTTGGGAAGCAGAGCACTCGTGGGCAGTCCATCTTCTTCTATGCTCTCTCTCTCCATATCTCGTCGTTCGAAAGCTCTTCGTCGTGAGTTTCCAAGAAATGAGAATTTGGCGAGAATGAGTCGCGAGTGATTGCGGGGAATCGAGTGAGATGGTTTGGTGAGTCAAGAGGGGCAGCGGCAGGGGAGCTCAGAGCAATGGACTGTCCGTTGCATGAGTAGGTTTCTTCCCTCCAAAGACTCCTCACTATTTTATGATCTTTTTCCAAGTTCTTTATTCTTTGATTGTATCACGTGTGCAGCATTCTCAAACCCGGAGTAGCTATAGCGTATAGCGGCAATCCATTCATCTTTGGTCGATGTGAACTTCACCAACCCGGTGGTGCCACCCACCCCCGGCTATTTTGGAGAATTGTTAAGAGGTGAGAGATGGCATGGAGGGATTGGTTTGATTAAAAAAATGGATGCCGAAGATTTGAAAAGAGGGGGCCAACGGAGAATACTCTAACACCTCCTCTGACGTGCAAACCAGGCCGATAGCCTGTTGAAATTGACAGATAGAGAAAACTGTACGCGGTAGGGCGGAGCCTCTGTTCTGAATCCAAGACGGATGTAGTACTCATTTTTTAGGGACCGAACTTAACGGTTGATGATATTTTCTCTTACATGTTAATAATCTATAAGGCTCCATTAATTTTACGGAAAATGAACTAATAAAAAATTATATTTTCCATTATCAGAAAAAAATTATCTTCAAAAGTGAGGAAAATGTCTTCCATTCCATGACTTCTTCCACCATACTTTATTTCACCAAACACATTTTCATTTTATTTTAATGTTTTCTTTTTTCTTTTTTAAAAAATCAAGTTTTTAATTTTTTTTTTTCTTTTGGTCTTTCTTTCTTTCATTTTCATCTTCTTCCTTGGCCTTGGCCGGCTATGGACCAATTCGAGCCTCGCCCCACTCCATCACCTAACCTGTTCTTTTTTTTTTTTTGATCGAAACCCACACCTTAAACTAATTCGTTCCCACCCCAACCCCCCTGAGAAGGTAATGATTCGAACCCCCCACCTCCCCCTTCTATGTTGGAAGGGTGGCACCAACCGCCTAACCTATTCAAAGTGTGTGAATCGATCTAATTTGCCCTTCTCATTAATGAACTAATAGTCCAATCAAGTCAATCTTAGATATTAAATCCCACCCTTTTTTCTTTGGCACAAAAATTATTCCAAGCAAGATTTAAGCACTGCTCGCATAGACATGAACTCTTCAAATAAGAAAATAAAGCAATGATCCATTCTTTAATTCTTTTTTAAATTGTTTGATTATCACATAATCAATTAATATAGTGATCACTTAATTACTCAAAATTGAGTCATGTTTCTTTATAAATTAATACATACATATATATATATATATATATATATATATATAGAGAAAACTACCATTGACAAATTATTGCATATTGTGCAATATGCATGATGTAAATGTACAGTAAAAGTGAAATCAATAGATTTTTGGTTTGATTATTGCAACCAACAATGGTGTGGAGATAGCCATTGGGAAGTTCACCTTTTTAACCCTAACATGTGATCGACTTTCCTAATATGTGAGGGATAAACTTAGAAGAAGTAGATCATCTCTGAAAAAAATCAAAATGTTTTTTCAAATCATTTATTTCTTACGAAATAAGTAGAATCTAAGTTAATATCATCGAATTTATGGTATTTAGAATAATGGATTATGTATGTATGATAACAGAATTTGTCTGTGAACTAATTATTTATTGATAACTGCACAATTTGTCTATAAACGGTTCCTAATTAAGGGACAAAAATTAAGGAAATGCAGGGACAATAGCTTCTCTTGCAGCTTTCTTTCGAAACTCTCGAAGGGGCAAATTTGAAAAATATTGCAAAACTTAAGGTACGGTAGTAGGCCGTCAAACAGTGAGTGGGGGACGTGACTCCACATCACATATAGCATAAATCCGTCCCTATCACAAAAGCTTGAGCAAATCAAAGTATCATGAAAAATGATTTTTTTCTTTTTCCCCTAAATGTGACGTCCAACATGGTCCTACCGCTACATAAGTCAATACCCGATCCGATCCAACCCCCTCTCCCTCTCTCTCTCTCTCACTCCAAAAGAAAATAGAGACCCACTCCCGTCCCATCACTTTCTCCTGAGTTTTGTGGGCGAGGCCAACGAAGAAGATAAAAAGATAAAGAAGAAAAGAAAGGAAAGAAATTAAAATTAAAAAATATTTTTAAGATACTTAAATAAAAAAATTATGGAAAATGAGTATGGACATAAAAAGATATTCCTTACCGAACGGCGGAAAATATTTTTTAGTTCATCTTTAAATTTCAACCAAACATCAGAAAAATATGATTATTTTCCTAAAATTTGATTTCTTAAAAAATATTTTTTGAAAATATCATATTATCCGCAAAACGAATGGAGCTAGTCTTCATTTATTTCATTAAAAATGAATGATTTAAAAAATATTCTTATAAAAATGATTGCTCGAAAAAATATTTTCATTATCTACTAATTGTCAATGATGAAAACATTTTTCACAAACTAATTACTTAATGCTATACAAACGATCATCTCTAAAAAAACCAAAACGTTTTTTCGAATCATTTATTTCCTTTGAAATAAGCGAAATCTAAGTTAATATTGTCAAATTTACGGTATTTAGAATAATGGGTCTATGAACTAATTATTTCTTGATAACTGCACAATTTGCCTAAAAACGGTTCCTAATTAAGGGGCAAAAATTAAGGAAATGTAGGGACAATAGCTTCTCTTGCAGCTTTCTTTTGGAAACTCTCGAAGGAGCAAATTTGAAAAATATAGCAAAACTTAAGGTACGGTAGTAGGCTGCCAAACAGTTGCATTTAAGATGGATCCGTCCGTATCACAAAAGCTTAAGTAAATCAAAGTATCATGAAAAAGGACGTCCCGTCCCCCCTAAATGTCACGTCCAGCACGGTCCTACCGCTACATAAATCGAATAGACCCGACATGGCGGTGCGGGGGGACTTAATCATTCAATATCCACATTCAAATTTGGATTTAATCGCACGTTTGAAACTCAACTGCATTCCATTGAAACTTTGTTTCCTATTCACATGTCGTGATTTGGAATTGATGAAATGGAAGTATAATTCGTTTATAACATGCTTAATCAGAAACAAGTAATGGGCGAACTCGACTAAGTCTTAAAGCCTTAATTTTTTGTACATCAATCATCATACCAATATGCCAGTATCCAACAAAGTTGACCTGAGCATGGTGAAATCAATCGCTGTAAAAGGTCAAACAAATTGCAAGGAAATCTCTCTTTTCTTTCCCCCATTTTGCTATTGTATATTTTTGCCGCAATCAGGCACAAAAAAGTCAATCTTACAAAAAGGCTCTCAGAAGCCTATTCAATTCCCTTTCAGAAAAAAATTCAAATAAGAGTATGAATTAGAGCTATTTCATCAACAACAACAACCAAAAAAAAAAATTCAGAGTAGACATTATCTTAAATAACGGCGTAAAGTGCCTAATTTAATCTTAAATAAGGGCTTAAGCGAGCACATGCATTTCACATGCCACCTTTTCAGGGGCATTCTCATCCCTAACAGGTTTTTTTCTTTTTCTTTCTTTAATTTCTATGTTCATCTTCTTCCTCCTCTTTATTCGTCCGGCCAACGTCCTAGTTCACTTTCTTCTTTGTCGAACGCAACCTTTTCTTCATCATTCGCATGAGCTAATCGATAACGATGGCTTGAGCTTGGACGGTGGCTAGCGGCAAGCACCTCGAGGACGTGCCAACATTGGCAACTCCAAAATCAGGCAGCGGGAATATAAAACTAGGGAGCGTCAAGGAGCGCGTTTTTTTTTTTTTTTTTTTTTTTTTTTTTTTTGGTCGAAAGTGCATCTTCTTTTCATTTACTTAGATAAGTTCGGGGCAATTACATCAGTAACATCAGCGCTTAGTAAATCAATTAAGCCTATCGGGGGGTAGATTACCCAGTTTCGAGGGAGGTAATGCTGTCGTTGGGCCCTTGCAATCCAGTCGGCGGGCCTATTGGCATCTCTGCTACAGTGGGCCAAAGTCAGGCCTGGAAATCTTTTCCTTTTCTCTCGGATCCAGTCCACCAACCTTGCAACTTCCCAGTTCGGTTTTGTCTCTTCCTGAACAGCTTGCACGAGCGATAGGGAGTCAGAATGTACTTGAAGAGCTTGGATCGAGCTGTTAGAAAGGAAATCTAAGGTTTCCATGAGAGCTATGGCTTCCGCTTGTTCAATTGAGGAGGCTGTTATCATCTTCGCGAAACCATCCACCAGGCAGCCCGAGAGTCACGGCAGATGCAGGCGATGGCTCTCCTGTGCTCGGTTCCTCCTCTATTTTCTCCAAGAATTGGTGCTGTTCGGTTCGATCTGGTCACCGTGTCTCCATGTTCCTCCAGATCTGGTAAGTCTCCTGCAATCCCGACAGAGGAGGCTCCAAAGACATTCCTGTTCTCGGTCTCTACGGAGTCTTCTTCGAGTGCTTGGGTTATGCGATTTTGACCCGCCACTCTTGTTTCATCCAGATCTGCTTCTCTTTCTGAGGCTCCGTTCGAAGACCCTACCCAGCCTTCCTCAGTAGCTAGTCTTGTGCGATTCTGGTTCTCTTCTCTGGCATCTTCCGATTCTAGATCTTCAATTTCATCCCCAACAAAAGAAGTGTCGAGAGTACCCCTATTCTCAGCCACAGCTCAATCATCTCTGTTCCCGGCCACTTGGTTCCTCTCTAGGTCTGGTATTTCGACTCCATCCGCAACAAAGGAAGCGTCTATATTTATGCTCAGAGTGTTTAGTGGCGGTGGTTTCCATCTCTGCGTGTCAGTAATGTTGTTTTTTGCTGCAGCTTGCTTACTGTTACAGCTCGTATAGTTCTCATGTAGTGCTATTGTTGTGGATAGGGTCTGATGTGGAGACGGGGGATGATGCTTGAAAACAAATCGGTTCCTTGTCAATGTAGCAGCTCCCTCTCTTTTGTGGGCTTTTATCTCCCATAAGTTGTAATGCTAACTGCTGTGTGGATGAATTAGTTTCCTTTTGAGTTGTCTGTTCAGCATTGTTCTGTCCCCATGTAATATCTAAATGCTGATCCTGCTGCTGGTTATCTAATTCGGAATGCATAGGAGTTTTGGGCACACTCTCTGTTTCTTCAAGGATTGGCTCTTGTTTGCCGTAGAAAATTTTCCCGTACGGGCTTAATTCATGCACATCCGCTCAGAGCCAATTCCCAAATCTTCCCGGTAAGTCATCCGGCAGTCCTGACTTTTCATATGGAATATCCCTACATACAGTAGCATAATGCCCTATTCTTCCACATGAGTAACAATAATGTGGTAGTCGCTCATATTTGAACTCTACCCATAATTTCTTCCTTTCTAAATTCACAAGAACTCCCGTCTTTAACGGATTCTCCAGATTCAGCATCACCTTTGCTTTTCCAATTTTGTAATGACTATTGCCTCTTGCTTCTAATTTCACCTCAATGACTTCCCCCAATTTAGAAGCTATGTCCCGGATGACTTCGTTAGTGACTCTCCCAAATGGTAGGCCATAGAGATTGACCCAAAATGCACAGTGGGTAAACTCATAACAAATTTCAGGGGTATCAGGGTCACATTCTTGTAGTACTAGTAAGTTACTAGAGAAACACCATGGCCCGGTATCTAGCACCCTCTGTTTATCTTCTTTCGATTGGAAAGCAAATGAGAAATATCCTGGTCTGAGCTGAGTACATGTAACCTTGTCGACTCTCCATACCTGTGTCACAGTATTCACGAAAGCTGTGAAATTCACATTTGGTCTAGAGTACAGCTTCCCAAACACTGTTTTCCGGCATTCAATCAATTTTTCTTCTGAGATAGCACTTTTTATATCGACAACATCATTTTCAGACCATAACTCACCTAAGCTTTTACACAGGGCAGCTAGACGCCGTTCTTCCTCAAGCTGACCTTCCATCTTTTGTCACCTGGATTTGATTGAAGGGAGCTCCGAATGGGGATGGCGACAATGGGTTGGGGAAAACGATGTGGGGTATTATCAACTTACCCAGGAGGATGAGATGAATATTAGGGTTTTTATGGGGTGAATGTTCAGTCGGTGTTTAGGGTTTGGGTATCTCAAGGTGGATTCGGATACAGGGGGAATCGACTGTTGCAGCCGACTGGATGAAAATATGATGTTGTGATGGTTTCGATGGGGTAGAGGATTGAAGAGAGAGTTAGGGTTTGGCAACAAAGAAGAGAAATCTGACCTTGAAGATGGGAAAGACTACCCTGCTGGTAGAGGAGGCTTCGCCATTCCGCATCTCATGGAGGGGAAGTTAGGGTTTGGCAACAGAGAAGACAAATCTTTCCTTGAAGATGGGAAAGACTACCTAGCTCGTAGAGGAGGACTCTTCAGCGTCAAGGAGCATGACGGCCTCCTTTCGTTAGCTTATGCCCCAATTTATACAGAGGAGGTTCTTCTTTTCAATTCGAGTGAGATCTTGAAAATTCAAACTCCATCTGAACAAATCAGTTTGACTCCTGTTATGAAAGCAAACGATCGAACAATAAAATAGACAAGACAAGAAAATAAATTGAACAACAGATCTACATTATTCGGTTATACTAATTTACGTCCCGATAGAGAGCAATAATGAATTTCACTATAGATCAAGTGATACAATGAAAATCATAACCACACTCAAGTTACTCAAATACTTTTAGTATTTCCCAAGCCCTAATTACACTTAATAACTCATGCAACGTTTAGCCTCACAAATTCATTACGAAATAATCTCTCAATCCCACAAATAAATTATACATAATTTCTTATTATAAGAAGTTAATCGACTTCAACAATAAAATTATTAATGTAATTTTTCACCGAGAAAAATCTACACCAAGCGCTTGGTTGAAAACCGCACTTCAAGACCTCTTAACGTCAATCACGACCATCGAACCAACGCCTGAGCCGAGGAAATATAATAATCCTCTAAACCTTGGCCGACTTAAACAAGGAAAGATATCGATGATTATTTTGTACCGCCTCAACCTCAAGGAGTCCAAATTGAATGTATCGAAGGCGGTTGACTTCGGTGTAATTCTTGACCCCGCCAATTACATATAACACAAAGACAAAAATTCTTCTGCAAATTGGACTTGTAACACTGAATCGGAAGTCTTAATTTCCATAACACACAATTGGATGTTCACAATATTACAACTTCCACAGTTTCCTTTAATCAATTGGGCTTCCTTATAATTTATCTCAAATCAGATTTCGTCGGCCTCACACTCAAGACATATTATTACAACTCCTTGCACATTTTTATCCTTCATGTTCAAAATTCCATCCTCTTATCTCTCATCTTTCTTTCTATTTTTTATTTTTTTAATTTGCCGAATGTGTCTACTTCGGAATCCACTTGGCCGGGTTTGGTGTTCTCTTCGGTGTTCTATCCAAATCTTGCAAATAACCGAATGGAATTCAAGGTTTTAGCGGGGATACAAAACCAGGCAGTGGCAAAGACAAGCCCTGCAATGGTGGTAGCGATGATCGGCGAATGGCGGCGAAGGCCTGAGTGGCTTCCACAACGAAAAAAGCGGCTGTTCTTGGTGTGGTGCAGCTTAAACCGTCTCCGAGGGCCCGATTCCAGCGGCAAAGAATGATCATTTGTAATCGGGGAGAACTTGATGTCAATGAATGACGATTGTAACATAATTTAGTTCAATTGAATAGGAGATTGCAGTTAGTTTTTCCGATTGTCTTGTTTCGTTGACATCATGAAGTCACCCATGAACCTGTTGTCCTTGTGATCGGCCATGGGCCATTACCGCAAGTGAGGAGAGAGAATGGCAACAACATCCATCCAACGATGGATAAACGAGCCGTCGTCGATGATGTCAGTGTAAAGGCTTAACAGGGAGTTCATGATGTCGAGTGAGATCAAGCACCGGAAGTGGTTATATGCATGTGCGGAAGGAGGAACAACAACGAGGAAGATGAAAGAGAAAAAAACTCAAAGAAAAAAAGAAAGAAAGAAAAAAAAAAAAACTTAAAAATGCCCTCATCATGCCTTTGGAAAGTAGCATGTGAAATGCACATGCTTGCTTAGACTATATTTGAGATTAAGTAGCACTTTATACCATTGTTTAATACAGGATTTACTTGGCACCCTTTTTTAAGAAAAATATTTCACTTCAGATCCTCATTTAAAATTCTCTCCTCCGTTTATGGTTGGAAACACAATGATTTTACCAGTTCAGATCCCAGCAAAGTACAAATCATTGCCGAAAATGGGCAAGTGATGCTTGCAATTCTTCCAATTCTCGCCCCTTGGTCTCTGGCACTATCTCCGCAGTGAATAAGATAGTTAAACCACAAATGCATGCGAAGATAAAGAAGGTTCCTGAAAGCAGCATAGTCAAGACATAGATCTATTAGTACATACAACAGACATAAGAACTCATGCAGTTCCTACATATAGACTCTAGAGAAGCATACCTGGTGAAAGCTACAGAACAAGAATGAAAAGACAAAAAAAAAAAAAAAAAAAAAAAGGAGGAGGATTAATTACCGGGTGCACTCCATTCAAACATGAAGTTAAAACTGTAGCTGACGATCCAAGAACAGGACCAATTGGAGAAGGTCAACAGGCTTCCAGCCGACCCTTTAACATTTACTGGGAATACCTATCGAAAAGATGTCCACCAGTATGACTTCTAATCCTATATATGGTCTTGAAGTAGAGACCATAGAGTGCAAAGTTAGACAGAAGGTATCGACTTACCTCGGACATTATGACCCACGGTAACCCCGCCATGCCAAGTGAGTAAGCTACGGAATACGCCTAATTGCAATAATTATCTGTCAGCAACTTCGGTACAACTAGTCTTGGAAAGACGGTTGAGGACTTAGAACTAGTGATATTATAATGAAGGTTTCTTTGGTCGAAGTGTGCTCTCCAATGTATTATTGCCTGGTAAAGTAGGATTGAGCAGCAACTCGATATGACCTCAACCATAAGAGATAGCCATATACAAGTTGAAAAACAAGAAAGCAGGAAAATATTTGTTACACAGACTTACCATAATGCATACGTACACCAAAATGGGAGTGACTTCCGTCCAGTACTGCAGGTCCTGGTTTCACATAAAGGTATTATAAATAAATGAATAAAAAATCAGTCCATTTCATGAGATGAAGAAGAATGGGTAGGCTTAGTCATTGTTCATACCTGCATCAAGAACGAGAATCCTAAACCAAAGCAACTCAAGCACATTCCAGCTGAAGAAATCTACAAATGGATGTCAGATTTGGTAATGCTTATGAGCAACTTACTTTAGGAGAATGCATCGATATGTATTGGTTTCCTCACCATTAAAAGTGATCTTCTTCCAGCTTTATCCGTCAAAATTACACTAAGAGCTGTTGCAGGGATCTGCAAAATAGGTGAGAAAATCTTGAATATGTGATAAATAAAATTCCTCTTCTAGCTTAATTGTCCAGAGTCTATTACCTGGACAATAGCCATGCTTCGGCTACCAAAGCTACTTGAAAAGCCTGTCAGGACAATTAGTAAAGATTACAAAGTCTTTGATCTTTATGATTAACTAACGAATTTATAGCGTGATTTTTACCAGCTGATTCAAATATAGAGCTTGCATAGAAGACAAATGTACTCGACCCTCCAAATTGTTGAAGGATCATCAATCCAACTCCAATCTAAATTTTGAAAAAAATTAGGAAATAGGAAGAAAAAACGGTGCAAAAAATGGCAAGCAATTTGAATATTTTGGAGACAAGGCTTACTATGAGGGAATGAGCATATCTTCTTTGAAACAGATCGAAAATTCTAGACTGGGAATCCCGTTCAAAGGTTTCTGTATAGTCCTGCAATACAATATGAACCGAAACATTAAAAAGTTAAAGGAAAAGGGAAAACTTTCTCCAATTGATATATGAAATGGAGAAATTACTCTGATATCTATTGCTTCTTGGGAAATGTCAACACTTTTGCCGCGGAGTCTCTGCAATGTCGCTTCAAACTCCTTTTCTTCACCGACTTTTACCTGTCAGTCAATAACTACACTAATCATCTTCCTTGCAATGGAAAATGCAGAGTCCTCACTCTAATATTCCTACAACATTAACTTCATTTCATCTTATGATTTCAGATTTATAGATAATTAGTGAACTCTCACAAAAACTGATCACGCGAATTGTCTTGACATGGAAATTGCAATGCCTATACCTCCGGTCATTCTCAACTTACCACTAAACTTCAATTTCAGCCATGAGTAAACTTTTTCTTTGGTAAAATATTGACTTCATTACCACTCTTCCCACTATCAGTCTACGATTTTTAACAAAGTAATGTGTTTGCGCACGAGAATGTTAAAAATTATTTCCATGCCTTGCGATCAAAATACTCCACATGGCATGCAGCATGCTACTTACAGAGGCATTAGACAATCAAGTTCCATGGCATGCAGCATGCTCATGAGGAGCCACGTAATATGGTGATTTATGTCGTTCTTATCTGAAACTTCAATTTCGAATGTGGTCATCACTTTGCTCTATGTAGCTTCACGGTGTTATGTCCAAATGGCATTCAATGGTGACGATTTCATGGTTGAGTAACCATCACATTATGGAACTTGGATAATTGGGGAGATCACATTACAGAGGCAAAACGAAAAAAAAAAAAAAGCCTTCTGTCAGACACGTGTCCGTGCGTGTCCGAGCATGTCAGACACGTGTCAGAATGTCCAACACAACATAGAAGCTCCTAGAACGTGTCCGTGCTTCATAGGCTAAACACTGCATGAGTTAATCGGTATAATTGGAGCTTGGGAAATACTAAGAGCATTTAAATGAGTCGAGTGTAATTATAATCTTCATTATATCGCTTAATCTATAGTGGAATTCGTTAGTGCTCGCCCCATGGATGTAAATCACTACGACCAAACCATGTAAGTATGGTGTCCGATCTATTTTCTTGTTCTATCGATTTTATTATTTGATCGCTTACTTTTCGCAATACAAGCAAAAAGACAAACATTGATCGAGCAATTTGTTTCGTCCTCTTTCTTTCTCTAACGAAACATTCACTCGAATTGGAAAGAACCTGTAACAGAAATGCAAGAAAGGAAAGCAGAAAACGGAAATTGGAAAACAGAGCCGGGTTCTTAGTGATCGAACTGCATGCAGGCAATTCACGAAAAGCTCGATGCAATGCTACTCACAGCACACCCAGAGACAAAAGACCCGCAAAGGGCAACGAGCGTGCTAAGAACGACGAGAGGCGTGACCGAGGGATCACTTGAAGACGAGGAGCTGCCACGGTTGCCATCGCCAGAGACGTCTTTGAGAAGCAGAGAGATTGTCGGCAACCCATCTTCTTCTGGGCTCTCCCTCCCCATGTGTCCTTTTCACAGTAAAGCTCTCGAGGAGAACAAGATTTGCCAAAAAAATGGAGGAGGCAAGAGTCAGATGTGCATGACGTGAAGGCCAGTGGGTTGATGTGTGCGCGCGCGCGCAAGAGAGAGAAAGAGAGGTAGATATGGAATTCAAAGAAATGGACTTTCGGATGGATGCATAGGAAATTTATCGGCCAATAGCCGCATACGATCATCTAACTTTGCATTATTTATGTCCTTAATTCTTTGAGAGAGAGAGAGAGAGAGAGGTAGATATGGAATTCAAAGAAATGGACTTTCGGACGGACGCATAGGAAATTTATCGGCTAATAGCCGCATACGATCATCTAACTTTGCATTATTTCTGTCCTTAATTCTTTGCTTGAGCATGTGGTTCGATTCGCTTTTTGCTGTACTTATTTCTAGACTTGACTTAACGCTCCATTTGTTTAGTAAAAATGTGACATTTTTGGAAAATGTTTTCCAAAAAGCCAATTTCCAAAAAAAAAAAAAATCTTATTTTTCAATGCTCGACTGAAATTTGAAAATAAACTAGAAAACATTTTTTGCCATTTTGTATGAAAAATTCGATTTGATTTTTCTCTATGCACTTCTTTTAATATTTTATTTTTTCGTTTTATTTTTTTAAAGAATCGAATTTTTAATTTTTCATATTTTAATTTTCTTTCTACTTTTTTTCTTTTTATTTTTTATTTTTTTTTTTTTTTCCACTTCTTCTTCTTTGGCCGGTCGCCACATGAAAGAAAAAGAGAAAAAACAATAACAATAACAATTAAAAATTCAATTTAAAAAAAATAAAAAAGAAAGAAGAGAGGCTAGTTGGGTATGAGATAAGAGAGAGCAAGTAAAGAAAATGTTTTCCCCTACTAGAAAAGCGAAAAATATTTCCCCTATTTTAAAAGATTTTTTTTCTATTGATGGAAAATATTTTCCCTGACCAGTTCATTTTCCGTAAAACAAACATCGGAAAATCCAAAAAACATTTTCCTAAAAGTTATTTTCCACAAAACGAACAAAGTCTAGGTATCCTGTCATTTGGGAATAACAAACATAGATTAACTCCCCTCCACATATCTCCAAGTGGCCTGTCAACCTCAGATTTGGGGGGCCGAGCAGGAGATTCAAGGCTCGAGTTCCAATCAAGTCTCGGCGACTTCACTACTCATCCTCATCGAATATAATGATATAGTATGCGAATATGTAGATTTTGTTGGGGTGTGGTTCATATATCCTATCAATAATATGACACCAGGCAGGGTTCCGGGGCACCTCGGGCGGTGTTATAGAAGGCAGCTCCCCGTGAAACTAGAGAGCTTTTATAATTTAAACCCATTTTTATTGATATTTTGAGTTTGAGCCAATAAATAGCTATTTAGTATATATAGTATATCTATCTTATAAGTAAGAGCTGTAATAGATACGTGAGAGGTACTACTTATAGTAAAATACTTTGTTAGATATAACTCTAATATAAGGGTAAATAGGGATAAATCGTGTGTCTTGATTTCTCTTTCTCATCTTTATTCTATATTTCGTTGTGTTTCTCGATATTTACTTTTTATTTTATTGTGTTTGTGTGCTTAATCTTACCAAATTTATTGGTAGGCGAAAACTTGTTTTTCTAATGGCATCTTTCTCGCTAATGTGATTGAGGCGAAAACTTGTTTTTCTAATGGCATCTTTCTCGCTAATGTGATTGAGTTAGTTAATGTAGATCATTGGGCTCTCTCTCTCTCTCTCTCTCTCTCTCTCTCTCTCTCTCTCTCTCTCTCTCTGTTTTTTTTTAGGCATACCTCAGTCTAATGCCGTGCACTTGACTGATCCTGAGTCAGCCACGTGGTACCTTACATGAAAACCTACAACAAGTGTCAGACCCTCCAACCCATCATCTCCTCCTTTATCCCGAGTTGTGAGTGGGAAAATGTTACAAAGTAGTTGTCGGAACAAATTATTACGTTCTTAAATAATCCAGGTCAATCTAATGCCTTGGTGATGGGTTATTTAATTGAGATGATGGGCCTAGGTAGGCCCGTCCACCCATGTTGGGCCTAAAAGCCTGGCCTGCAAGATAAGGGCCCATGAAGGAATGGCTACGATGTGAAAGGTTGTGTTGTTTAGATACGAGGGGTTGTGTCTTATGGGGGAACGTTACACGTTGAAGAGTTACGTCTGTTGGAGAAGACGTAAGAGAGAGAAAAGGAAAAGGGAATGTACCCCTTCAACGTACGTACGTGAAGACCCCCTTTTTGCTAAGATGTTTCACTCTCTCTCTCTCTCCCTCAAAAAGAAGAAAACAGAAAAAGAATAGTACGTTCTTTTTTCCTCCCCCTAATAGCAACAGCACGCTCTACGGTAGAACGTGATCATGATTCTTCCTCAAACTTCAACGTTGGTATTTAATCTGTGGATAATAAGGTACGTTCGATTCTGTGGTGTGTCTTTGATCGATGATACATGTTATTCTTGGGCTCGTCTTCCGCATTCGTTTAGGGGTTTGATTATGTATCAAATCCGTTTTAGGGAATTCCCAACATTGGTATCAGAGCCATCGTTCATGTTTCCCGACCCCTTTTTCATGTTTATGAATTAGTTTTTATTGAATTTTCGTTAAACCTCGCTGTCAGCCGATCGAGGACGGATAATCTAGACACCCGTACACTGTTCACCCCGTTTTTTGATTTTCTGTAAGTTGAAATTCGTTTCTGAAAGTGTAGGATCGAAGCTCTCGTCAATATGAGAAAAACGAGTGGCGGATCGCCGCCGGGGGCCGCCGGATGCGCCGCCACGCTCGGCCGGAATGAACGAGGATCATCGGCCGTGCAACGCATGCGCCGATTCGGTCCCCCGCAGGCACGTGCGTCGCACGTGCCATTTCGGCCGAAGGCGCGTGCCACGCACGCACGGGGTGCTGGCGTGTGCCACGCGCGCGCCGGATGACGTCATCGTGACGTCAGCCAGGCACGCGCGTGGCACGTGCCGGTCGATTCGTCCGACCGGTCCGACCCGACCGCCCGTTGACTCCGACCTGATTGACCGTTGACTTCAACCGTTGACCAAAAAAAAAAGAATCTGTTTTCTTTTTTCCCAATTAAGTCAATGTGGATTATATGTAATCCCTTATTTGTTCTGCATTTGTTGCAAGAATAATGGCTCCCCTTAAGTTGCACACACCTATTCGCGCAATTACCAATGAACAAAAGGAAATGCTTTCTAAGTTGATAGCCGAGCTAATTGATTATCGATGGGAGAGTGGAGACTTAATTGATCATGTTCTTGAAGTCAACGGGAAAATACAAAAGGTCATATGGAATGGTCGTCCGATGCCACAATTAGAGATGGTGCGATTCTTCATGAACACTCTACCACCGATATGGCAATGAGTGTTGAATCGCCTATGGGAAGTCAACAAAGCTACTTCGTATAGGAGACTTGTGATGGCTTTTATAGATGAATATTACCGGATTGTTACAAAAGAAAAGATCAAGAAATTGAACAAAAAATTATCTTTCCCAGTTCATATATTGACTTGGGTTTAGATGTTTTGACTAGTCTTTATTTAGTATGCTTTATGGACATCTTATGTAAATGTTTTATACCTTGTTGTTGTTGGTGTAGCAACTGATATGTTAGTTGTATTATGTGAAAGCATTATTATTATATCATTATTGAATGTTAAATATTATTTGCTTCTGTTATTATTAATGTTGTGGGTAGTTCTTAGAAATTTTTTTGTAATTTCAAAGAATTTATTTTGCATAGAATATTATATTAATAATAATTCTAAGTTAGGATTTTGGATGATGATTGGAAACATAGTGACATTTTGATTCTGAAACCTAACTTGAAATTATTCATTAATATGATGGGTTTGTGCAAAATGGATGCATAAATGATAAGCATTAATAATTCATGCATATATGTCTGATGTGTTCAAATCAATGGCTTCAGCCACAAAAAGCATAGTCGTTGAGTTGAACAAAGGTGAGAAGCTCAATGGCGATAACTATGAAATATGACACATGAAAATCCAATATATGCTGGAAGAGCAAGAGGCACTAGAAGCTCTTAACCTGACCATGGAAGAACCTGAAGAAGGAAACACTGCACAACATAAGAGAGATAAGGATACATTTGCTGCGTGGAAAAGAAAGAACTCTCTTGCTCGCATTACGTTACTGAGTAGCATGAAAAATGATGTCATGCGAGAGTTCGGGCGTTTTGAGGATGCCAAAGAAATGTGGGAAGCATTGGCAGCAAGATTTGATCATACTTCGGTGACCAGATTGAGGCAGCTCGACTCTTATAAGAAGCCTCATGGTCAGACCATGAAGCAACACCTTAGAAAGATGTCAAACATGATCAATGAGCTGAAGGATGCTGGCCATGTCCTGATTGATAAGCAGCAAGTGCAAGTAGTGATTCGTTCCTTGCCTCAGAGTTGGGAGCATATGAAGGTGCACCTAACCCATAATGAGAATATCAAAACCTTTAAGGATGCAATGCGTCATCTTGAGCTGGAAGAGGACCGCCTCTTGGCGGCTGAGTCGGAAACTGAAATTTATCATGCTGGTTCCAGCTCACATGGAGCTTCGAGCTCCAAGCGCAAACGTCCTAACTGGTTTGATAAAAGGAAAAGCAATGGAGCAAGTTCTTCAGGGAAGAAACCAAAGGTTGACCAACATGAAAGAGGAAAGCGTCCTCGAATGAAGAAGCTGACAAGGGTGAAGTGTTACAATTGTGACAAGAAGGGTCACTATGCTTGCGATTGTCGCGAGCCAAAGAAAGTACACACTCCTTGTACTATTGAGAACTTTGCTTATATGTCAAGTTATGTATTCTTAACTGAGTCTAATCCTTTGTGGACTGTAGATTCAGGAGCGACAGACCACTTAGCGAAGTATAGAGAATTCTTCATGGAATTCTGACAAGTACCAACGGGAACTAAGTGGATCTATGTAGGAAACAACTCAAGAGCCGAAGTAAAAGGAATTGGCATCTGTCAATTGAACATGCGTGGTGGACGCACTTTGTTCCTACATGATGTATTGTATGCTCCGGAGATTCGTCGGAATTTAGTATTTGTTTTAATGTTGGTTAAGCTTGGTTTTAATATGAACTTCCATAATAGTGGTGTTGATTTGTATTTAGATACAAACTACTATGGTTGTGGTTATTTTCTAGATGGTTTTATTGTATTAAATGTTGATTATAGTAATGCCAATGTTTGTTATTCCTTTTTCACATCTTCTAATTCATATGATAATGATGTGAGTGTGTGGCATGCTAGACTTGGTCATATTGGCCAACAACGTATGAATAGGCTAGCCAAAGAGGGCTTGTTGGGCAATATTGAAAAAGTCGATTTGCCTATATGTGAGCATTGCCTAATAGGGAAAACGATAAGGAAACCATTTGGAAAAGGTAAAAGAGCTGAATTTCCTTTGCAATTAATCCATTCTGACGTCTGTGGTCCGATGAATGTGAGAGGAAGGCATGGGGATGTTTATTTCATCACATTTATAGATGATTATACTCGATTCGAATATATCTATTTGATTTCACATAAATCTGAAACATTGAGTTGTTTCAAAAGGTTTATGAATTTGGTAGAAAATCAATTAGACAAGAAAATAAAAGTGTTAAGATCCGATCAAGGTTGAGAATATTTGTCTGATGAGTTCAGAAAATTATGTGATGAAAAAGGAATAGAAAGACAGTTGTCTATTCCATATACTCATCAACAAAATGGTGTTGCGGAGAGAAGGAACAGAACCCTACTGGAAATGGTTAGGTTCATGATGACACATGCTAACTTACCTATCACTTTTTGGAGTGATGCGTTATTAACTACTGCCTATATACTTAACTGGGTGCCTTCCAAATCAGTTACTTCCACTTCATATGAGTTATGGACAGGTAGAAAACCGGACTTAACTTTTCTTAAGCCATGGGGTTGTGCCGCCTATACTCATGAGACCTCTCACAAGTTTGGGAAATTAGGTCCTAGAGGAAAGAAGAGTATTTTCATAAGATACTCTAAACACTCAAAAGGGTATGTGTTCATAGGTGAGCAGGAAAGTGGAAGTATAACTGAATTCGAATCACAAGATGTAACATTCTTGGAGAATGAATTTCCTGAGAAGGGCGAAATAGGTGATGATGATTCCCTATTTGAAACCTTGGATCAAGATAATGAACTTAGTGGTGTTCGTCCAAGTGAGAGTAACATGAG
The DNA here is from genome assembly GCA_017140595.1 of Eucalyptus curtisii. Lineage (NCBI taxonomy): Eukaryota > Viridiplantae > Streptophyta > Magnoliopsida > Myrtales > Myrtaceae > Eucalyptus > Eucalyptus curtisii. Next base: position 21,588,804 of record CM029495.1, read on the forward strand.
AAGTGATGAATTTAATTCAACTCACTCTCAATTACAACCACATGATGAGATGATATCGTCATTATCTAATCCGAGTGGGAGCATGATGGGAAATGATGTACAAAGTGTACAATCTCCCATACGGCGAATAAGTCGCAAAAGTATTCCCCGACAACGCTTTAACATTGAAGGGGAAACTTCTATGGTAGCTTCACGAGATGAAGATGAGCCAAGAAATATTAATGAGGCTCTAAATTGCCCTAGTAAGGAAAAATGGATGCATGCAATGGAAGAGGAGATGGAGTCAATGAAGTCAAACCATGTTTGGGAACTAGTTGATCTTCCAAAAGGATGCAAAGCCATTGGGAACAAGTGGGTTCTCAAAATAAAGCGTAAAGCTTATGGCTCGATAGAAAGACATAAAGCTCGCCTTGTAGCGAAGGGATATAATCAACAGGAATGAATTGATTATGAAGAAACATTTTCTCCTGTAGTGAGATTTACCTCGATTCGCATTATTCTGGTAATAGTGGCAAGTATGAATCTTGAGTTACATCAAATAGATGTAAAGACTGCTTTTCTCAATGGAGAATTAGATGAAGAAATATATATGGAACAACCTGCTGGTTTAATTATGAAAGACCAAGAAGAAAATGTATGTCGACTTTTGAGATCGATATATGGCCTTAAGCAGTCGTCAAGACAGTGGTATATACGTTTTCATAATGCCATAATAGCATATGCTTTTACAATGATTGATGAGGATAATTGTGTATATATCAAAAGATCTAAAGATCAATTTGTGATCATATCATTATATGTTAATGATATACTAATTGCCGGAAGCAATTTGGAGTTTGTTAATATTGTCAAGAGTTGGTTATCTTCCAACTTTGAGATGAAAGAGATGGGTGAGGCTGCGTACATTCTTGGTGTTAAGATTTCAAGAGATCATTTGAAGAGGTTATTATCTCTTTCGCAAGAAACATATATAAATAAGGTTCTTGAACGATTTCGTATGCAAGATTGTAAACCCATATATACTCCTATTGCAAAAGGTGAAGGATTGAGCCATAGACTGTGTCCAAGGATTCCACAAGAGAATGAACAAATGAAACATGTTCCTTATGCTAGTGCTGTTGGGAGCTTGATGTACGCTATGATGTGTACAAGACCTGACATATATTTTGCAGTTGGAATGGTGAGTAGATACCAATCCAATCCAGGTCAAGCACATTGGAAAGCCGTTAAAAGAATACTGAGATATCTAAAGGGGACTGCTGATTACAAGCTGAATTACCAAGGAAAGGATCTGCAACTTGAAGGCTATTCAGATGCTGATTGGGGAGGAGATTTAGATGAAATGAAATCTACCTCTGGATTTGCTTTCTTACTGAATAATGGCGCCATATCATGGAGCAGTAAGAAGCAAACGTGTATAGCCTTGTCCACGATGGAAGCTGAGTTCGTGGCATTATCAGCAGCAGTACAAGAAAGAGTTTATCTTAAGAGATTTTTGGATTATTTAGGTGTTATTAGGAATGCTGCAAATCCATTATTGGTTAACTGTGATAGCCAAGCAGCTATAGCGTACACCAAAGATCTAAAATATCATGACAAGACCAAATATATAGATACCAAGTATAATTTTGTTAAGGATATGGTTGCACGAAAGGATGTGAACTTACATTACATATCTACGCATAGAATGGTAGCATATCCTATGACAAAGCCAATACCTAGAGATGTGTTTTGTGGTCATGTAAAAATCTCTAGGGCTGCGTAGAAGCTGATGTACTGAATATTGTAATTTCCCTGAAATGTTCACATATAATGAATTTGCGTGTTGTCATTATTAATGCCTATAAATATTTGTTTGACGTTTATGCATCTTAATGCTTTGTGCATTATATATTAAGTTGAGAAAGTATGTCGGACAGATAAAAGATTAGCCCACTCACACGGGTAATCGCCTCTATTTACTATGTGATAAATAGAGATGAGATAGTTTTTAAGCTTATTATCTAAGTGATAATCGAGAGCTCAAGCTTAAAATAAATATGTTGCCTTAACTAAGTGTTGAGATGAGGACATAATATTTACTATGTCCGAAAGTCAAATAACCTACATATTTTACTTTACCTGTCTATGATGCCAGATGTGAGTTCTGATGAATTCTGTGAATGAGTAGATATATGAACTCAAGTTAGACATTAGGTATGTCTGAACTATCATCTGTACGGTCTTGAAGGTGTAGACATACGCTCCATGAGAAATGAGTTAATACCGTAATACGTATTTCATACTACGTATGCATGAGACGACCAATAAAAGTGGCAAAAGTTTGATCTCAACTTTTATGTCGTGTGAGACTCTTGAGAAAAAGAGTTCCTCAATTTAGTGCCCTCATGACTCTTGCTTATTCTCAAGGTTTCTATTCAGTGTTTGATATCTTAGGATGTTGCCAATGATCATGAATTGATTTGATCTAATGGGACATTTCTAGAAAAGCAAGTTGAACTGAAATTGAGAGTTTGAAGAAAAGAGGAAGATCGAATTTGGAGAATCACATTCTAGTTTTGTATTCACTAGTTGACCAATTATGACTGTCTTTAGGATAATCATAATTGTGAATACAATATATCATTGTTTTAAAAAAGAGATCAAGAGAGATATAAATGTGATCGATCGATCTAGGGTACTGCATACTAAATCTACTCAGAGTGTGATGCTCATTATGAGCTACTGTATATTCCTAACAGATGTATGGCAACGAGCTCTCAAGGTATTCTGGTTGCACAAATTATTCACCGGTATGAATGTTGCAGAGAGGTAAAGAGGATCATGTTCAGCTCACCATGTGCGAATGGGAGATAATGGGTTATTTAATTGAGATGATGGGCCTAGGTAGGCCCGTCCGCCCATGTTGGGCCTAAAAGCCCGGCCCGCAAGATAAGAGCCCATGGAGGAACGGCTGCGATGTTAAAGGTTGCGTTGTTTAGAAACGAGGGGTTGTGTCTTTTGGGGGAACGTTACACGTTGAAGAGTTACGTCTGTTGGAGACGACGTAAGAGAGAGAAAAGGAAAAGGGAATGTACCCCTTCAACGTACGTACGTGAAGACCCCATTTTTGCTAAGACGTTTCACTCTCTCTCTCTCCCTCAAAAAGAAGAAAACATAAAAGAACCATACGTTCTTTTTTCCTCCACCCTAATAGCAACAGCACGCTCTATGGTAGAACGAGATCAGGATTCTTCCTCAAACTTCAACGTTGGTGTTTAATCTGTGGATAATAAGGTACGCTCAATTCTGTGGTGTGTCTTTGATGGTGATACATGTTATTCTTGGGCTCGTCTTCCGCATTCGTTTAGGGGTTCGATTGTGTATCGAATCCGTTTTAGGGAATCCCGTTATTCCCAACACTTGGGATCCGCCCAGTGATCAAGAACAGGATATACAGGTGCTTCTTAAAATTATTCAGCACAAGAGGTTGAGATTAGAAGAGTGCGAACAATATCTAAGATGGGTCAATGTTTATGCTCTACTCTACCTTTTTATTGAGAAATTCTTGGACAAAAATTATGAATGGCAATACCGTTTTGAGAAATAATTCGAAGATATTCTATGTCACTATATTCCATGACATTATCAAAATAGATGATCTTGATGTTTTGAGAAAACTGTGTTTTGATCATGGCAATAAAATCACAATAAATACAAGCCAATTCAAATCAATGCTACATCAGATAGAGCCACTTATAATGAGAATGATCATCTAAAAAAAAATACAAAGTAGCAAGACACTCCCATAGTGGGAGTTGGAGATGGCCCCAAATGTCAAAATGAATTAAATCAAAAGGAACATGAGAGATAAATTCAGTAAGATGAAAAGGTGAAATGTGATGATTTCCCAACTTACATGGTAAACAATCAAAATGCTTATTGTCAACAAAGCTTAGATGACCAGTAGAAATCAAATAACCAATCTAGGAAAAAAATAAGATGGCCTAAACGAGAATGTCAAGTTTTAGAGGATACCATGGCAGCACAGCCACTAAGAGCATTTAAAATCTTAAGATAAGCTCGAATAGTCGTCCCAATTTACGGCTTGTCCCAATTTCTATATGGCTAACTAACAGCTGTGAGTTATCAGCTATATGACTAGTAGGTGTTTGTGAAAGTAGGGACTTTGACTTAAACAAATTGATGTTCAAAGTCATGTGAAATTGATGTTCAAAGTCATGTGATTGTAATGGGCAAAATCAAAAAACCATGAATCAGGAGTATCCGGAGTACCTAGAGTCACAAACAGAGTAGAAGTGCTTGGGACATAGGAGCTAGAAGTACCAAATTCTCGAAGAATGTCATAAAGATCGTCTAAAGATAAAGTAACAGATGAGCTGCTAACCCTCAATAGTAATAGCAATAATGATTAAGCGTGTAGCTGGACCTTTGTATCAGAATTGGTTATTTGTCCCTATAGGTTGCCTAGGCGGTCATCAATAGCAAATGGATGCAAGATGATCAGTTCAATGACAATATGTGCAATATGGTGTTCATGATGAAGAAGAGGCAGGGGTGGTAAGCACCGCACCTATAGGAGTAGACAAAATAGGGCGGGGCGGGGCGCCTTCAAAGTAGCAAGTCGAATCTCTTTAGTCGATGATTTTGAAACAACTACCTCAAGAGGAGGTGACGAATCTCAGTGTTGAAGTGAAGCTCGTATAGGTTCAACTCATCATCAAGTGACATTAGAAATTGCATAACAGGCATTCGATCACAATATTAAGCGAACTTGTGAGCATCGACAACTTTCCATTGTGGATTAGAGTAAGCCAGTTGATCCCGAATAGACTGCATATAGGACAAAAAATTGTTAATAGACTAACTTGTCTCTTGAGGCATGCAATGCAAATTTTTTATAGCTAATACTGGTGAGCAATATTCGAGGTGAAATATTAGCTGGAAAGCAAATCCCATGCCTCTTTTTCTGTATTGAGGCGACCAAAGTGAAGCCTGATAAAAGGAATTGAAGTATTTCAAAACCATGTTAAAATCTGTAAAAATCTAATGTTTCTTATCGTCCCACCCCTCCAAATGCTCAATAAGTTTTCTCCAATTTCTTCAGCATTCCTCGTAAGTGCGCAAATTTCACCAGTAACATAATGCCAAAATTTGCATCCTCTCAAAAAACTTGACATTTCTTCAGCCTATAAAAGATAATTCTATCCATTCAAGATAGTTTGAATGGGTAATGGCACGTCCATTTTATTAAATTAAATGTACTAATTTATATAATAAGTACCAAGAAACCAGTACTGGAAATGAAAATATGGAGATAATAATGCCAAAGATGAAATCAGCACATTGAAATACCTCGGAAACCGATCGCTCAACTTTGGGTCAACGATCAACAGTCAACAGTCAACTGTTAGTGGTGAGAGGCAGACGACGTGGCGGATCACGCAGCAGGTGACAACAGGATGACTTAATAGTGACATAAGCAATACACGGCCGGACTTCTAATCATGTGAAATGCATGTGAGCGTGTGGATCTCACGTGCAGGCTCCTTGGTGACAAGGTTTGGCTAGTTGGATTCGTTAAGAGTGATGTCGAATCTGTTTGTGGTCTTGTATTGTAAAAATAACCAGCTCAATGTGTCTAAAATTGACTTACAATTGACGGATTCATTGAGTCTGAGACTACGGCACGTGGCAGTGCGTGTGTTGACATCCGGTGACGAGTATGGTGATAGCGGGAGTTTTTCGAGACAAGCAGCGAAAGAGCCTTTAGCAACAACTGGAGTTGCAGGCTTGATGGAAAAACGAGAGCCACACGGCCTATACAGCTGACATCAAGATTATCGTGGTGGAGCAATGCGGCCTATGCAGTTGGCGTTGCAAGGCAAAGTCGACTCCGCCTATGAAGTTGGCATTGCAAAGCAAAGTTGATTACACTTATCAAGGAAAGAGGTTTTGATACCAAGTCAAGAATGATGCGGAAGAGATGAATTTGAAGAATTTTCTGTGCATTTCAAAATATTTAATAATAAGAAGCATAATAGCCTATTTATAGATTTTACAAGATGACAATACACGATAACAAAATATTAAACATCAATTACAGTGAATCACAAAAATATTCATAATATTAAAAAATTTCCATAAATCACAAATAATTTAAAAATGTCTAACAAGAAAGATTCTTGATAAACACCGTAATGAAACGACTAACTGTTGGATATTTCAGTAGTTTTGAAATATTTATTAGAAATTATGATCGTCATGAAAGTCATCATTTTTGTAACGGCTTTTTCAACGGTCATATAACGGTTTTCTAATGGTTGTATAACGGTCGTCTAACGACTTTATAACTTTTGATTTATTACTTCATAAACTCTTCATCATTTTATAACGGTCATCTTTTTAATTACCAATTGATTTATGATGTCTCCTAACGGCTCTCTCTTTTCCTTGTTTAAATATAAATTAAACTTTGAACCACAATCTGAGTAGATACAATATGTTCTCACATCTTTCCTTTTCTTTTTGCTGGGTTATACACAAAAGTTGTTCCGTTACCTTCTAATATTCAGTACGGAGTATAGAGGAAGGTCTGTTGTATCTTGGGAGGATAGCCGATGAAGCCTTACGCACCGAGTTTCATACTCCGAGGGGCGGAATTATCCTTAAGGACACTGTTTGCACGCCTCAGATATTTCTTTTTTACTTTATGATCTTTTGTAATGTATTTCTAATAATTATTATTTTTTTATGTATTCTAATATTTTTTCCAACAATTTTAAGGATAATTGCCTTATAGCTTTCAAAATTGGAATTGTTGGTGCTTCCACCAACCTTGGAATTGAACAAGGATTTGGAGATGGTGAAGGACAAGTATCACATATTCGTGGGTGGTTTGTCATGGGACAGTATCAAGCATTAACACAAAATAGCTTTTGGTCGTTTTGGTAAGGTTATTGAGTTTCAAGTAAAGTCGTTTTTTGGAAACTCTAAATTAATGCTTGAAGGGCATAATTGCCATTTTGGAGCGCTGTTTCCACATTTTGAGGAATCATCATCACACAGGTCGAGATCCTTTCATTCTAATATTTGAAATTTGGCGTCATGAGCTTGTGTGTGCTCTTTCGATTTGATTTGATCTCGTTAGACATATTCCATGAATGTGTGCTCTTATACTTTTACAAAAGATGCTTACAGATTTTCAAAATTACCTATGTAGAAAATCTTTAAAAATGGCATAGTGATTCTGTGTGGCTACTTAAAAAGAAATAGAAAAGGAAAACCATAAAAGAAATTGAAAGAAATTGGGCTAATATTTCTTTTATATATTTCTTTTTATTTTGGGGCTTCAATACCTATACTTGTTTTTCCAATAGAAAGTCGGACATGTGTATATGTTTTCTCTCTCAAGTTCGTGATTCTTTTAATAATCATTCATTTAGGATTGGAAATTGGGGCGCTCCTCTATTACTCAAAATAGTTTCCATTTGTCCTTAATTCTTTCTATTCTCCTGCTAAAATTTGTTTAATGTACATTCATGAAGGCAGTTTATAATTGTTTTTATCTACTATTTAATTTGTCTTTGGTTCCATCTCTACAGAATCTTATCAAGCTTGCCCGTGTTGGACCATGTTATATATAATTGTTTTTAGCGAAACAATGGATGCTGTCATGTGGGATTTCTGTGTTTTACCACTAAAATTACGCTCTTTTTACCTTATATTATTGTGCTTATAGATTTTGAAAATAGGTGTCATTGGACTTTGGAACAAAATTCTTCACTATTCCTCACAGTGTTGTCCCGTCATTCTTGGGAATATGCTAGAGTGCATACAATCATTAGTGGGTTGGTGATGTCCATGCCAATATGCTCAAGTAAGTGTAGACACAAACATGTGTTGGTATTTGGTGGCATGTCTTTATTCATGCTTGCTTGGGAGGCAACTTGGGCCTCTATCTATGTATATGCTCATACATGTGTTGGTATTTGTTGCATGACAATGTGTATGTTTGATAAATACATGAAGATATGCTAATTCTCTTGTCCACGCACATATAGAACTTCTCTAGCATTAGAATGGTGGCAGATTCTTGCCTTCTTGACGACGTGGAATTATGCTTGATAGAAGGGGAATAGAGACCCAATTTAGTTAGCACAAGTTGAGAGAATATTTGGGCGACAACTATTCAATTGACTAATGGTACACCCAAATGTTTGCCATTAATTACTTTTCAGGCTAAATTAGCGTAATCGACAATTTAGTGAGTATGTTTTTTTGCATCCTGCCTTTTGTGATATTTTTATATTTCACATTTCAATCATTTAAATGTTGTTTAAAGAGTTAAAGTCTGCTTTGAGTTTTACATGTGTAAAACATTGTTGGCATTATATTTATGACTACTAAAGTTTTAGTCCAAACATTTTTCTTGTCAAAATTGTCGCAATTTTATTCCTGAATTTATTAGATTCACACTTATGTTTGAGACAACCAAAGAAGTTTATATTTTATAATAGCCACAAATTTATGGGTTAAAGATTATAATGTCTCTTTTGCAATGATCGAATTTTTCACGCATAACTTTTGATAGAATTATTAAATAGTATTTTATTGCATAATTAAATTGATTACATGTTTTGTATTGAGTATACATTGTTGAGACATTTTTGGTGATTCATATATAACCTCATAGGAAGTCTTACAGTTATTTTTTGAATTATTAATTCATTTTGGATTTCTGCTAACCTTTGAGTTTTGGTTAACATTTTTAGAGCAACATGTACTATTGACAGCAGTAATGATGTTAAAAAAAAAAATTCTTTGTAAGAATATTTACTTTGCCAATTTATGTTGAATGTCCATTCATGCATGATGATAATTAGAGACTTGATTGGCTATTGCATTGGGAATGAGAATCTCCTTTAGTTGATTGATGTGGAGATGAAATTTATTTTTTTGCATCCATAGCCAACATAGATCTATATTGAATAAGATTAATATCTTTTGTGAAATATTTTGTTAAAGGGTGACTATTGTCAAGTTTATTATAGTGGATTTTCCACTGTATTATAAGGATACAGTGATGTTAACTGGATCTTGGATTCATATGAGATAAAATCCACTAACACATATGTGTTCACCCGGTGGAAGTGCTTGACATAAAAGCAATCAAATGAAATCGTGGGTGAAATGACAATCCTGCTAAACCAAAAGTCGACTTGGTTGAAGTAGATGATTTGATGAAGTAATTGCTATAGTCATTCCCATGCCAATATTGTGGCTAATCAAAATTATGGGTGGTAGACTTAAGTGCTACCAGGCATATATGTGCAAACAAAATGCCTTATCCTCCTAAGCTCCAATGGGTGAAGGAGAAGAAAATACTTACTATTCTTTGGTAAATTGTGAACTATTCAAGTTCTTGAGACAAAGAGAAATTTTTTGTCAAACTCATGAGGCTAAGTAGTTGAGAGACTTTTAGCAAATATTCCTTTGGGAAAATGACACATTTTATGTTTATACATCATGATTGCCAAGAGGCAATAGCCATGCAAAGATATGGTAAAAATTGACACATCCGATTGAGGGATGACATGGTAAAGCAACTGCTTAATGATGGAATTATGTCCATTAATTATATGAAGTCAAAAATTGGATTTTGGCCAATCCTTTGACTATACATCAAGGGGAATTGGACAAGCCAATTGAAGAAAATCAACAGTGATTGTAACCCAACCTATGTGATTGGTGATCCCATGAATTAGGTTCATATGGGTAATAACAAGTCATTTGTTGATCTAGTGCACTATTAAAAATTATTGTCCATCCTAAGGTGAAAATAGTGCAAAATTGCAAAGGAAAAAGAGGTTGAGCTAAGCTCTTAATGAAATTCCATAGCCATTATTGGTGGTGTATTAAACTGCAGAATACACTTGATGGAATCACCTATATAAGTGTGGAGTGAGGCCGCTCCTATGAGAATTTTTGGCGAAAATCTCTAAAGCACTTATGAATAAACCAAGCACGCGCATGGCCTATTAGCGCAAAACCGCGTTGAACAACAAAGTTTGTGGGAGTGTAATGTGATTTATGAAAATTATAATTCACAAAAAGAAATTTTTGGTTCATAGAAGTTTCAAACTTCACCAATGATTTCGTGAATTATATTTCATTCTTTCTAGGGTTGGTTCATAGCCTAACAAGCACCAATTCCGATGCATTACTCTCCAATAACCCAGCATTATTTTATTTTTCTTGTCAAAACTTTCTGAAATATGTGGGGGATTGTTGGATATTTCAGTAGTTTTGAAATATTTATTAGAAATTATGATCGTCATGAAAGTCATCATTTTTGTAACGGCTTTTTCAACGGTCATATAACGGTTTTCTAATGGTTGTATAACGGTCGTCTAACGGCTTTATAACTTTTGATTTATTACTTCATAAACTCTTCATCATTTTATAATGGTCATCTTTTTAATTACCAATTGATTTATGATGTCTCCTAACGGCTCTCTCTTTTCCTTGTTTAAATATAAATTAAACTTTGAACCACAATCTAAGTAGATACAATATGTTCTCACATCTTTCCTTTTCTTTTTGCTGGGTTATACACAAAAGTTGTTCCGTTACCTTCTAATATTCAGTGCGGAGTATAGAGGAATGTCTGTTGTATCTTGGGAGGATAGTCGCTGAAGCCTTACGCACCGAGTTTCGTACTCCGAGGGGCGGAATTATCCTTAAAAACAGTTGTCGCGACCTCTTTTTTTTCCGTCCGGGGGGAAAAGGAAGAATGGTTTAGGGGTATTTGCCTAAAGAGGGGGACCAATGGCCCTAGACTAGGCGCGGGCTCTCTCAAGCCCATACCTCGCGCGACGTTGGATTTTAGTTTTTTAGTTCTTAACAACCTATGTATTTCTAGGAGTCGCCACTAGCCTATTGGGGTCGGCTAGAAACCAATCAAGACACGGGAGTGTTGTCTCAATTCCTACGCAACCAGAGATTTCTAGGAACTGGGACTTGTTTACGCCAATGTTTCTATTAGTGCCCTTGCGGTACCACTAACTTGGAAGGTTTTAATCTAAATGGCCACACAATCTTGATTACCAATTATAATCTTTATGAAACTGCTAAGTGTCCAAGCAAATGTTTTTGTAGGTTTTTTTTTTAATGTCTAGACTAACCCTAACATAATTTGGAAGAGAAATTTACACTCAAATTAATGAAAAGCGGTGCGCAAGTAAATATCCAAGAAATTGAAATGACTTGAAAGTAATGCGGAAAAGAAAGACCCGATACAAGTCGGGTAAATAATATTACATGGCCTTGTTATCACTCCCCGGGACATGACCCCCGCGAGCGAAATGGAAATTTAAATATGCATGAAATTACTCTAGATGCATGAAATTACTCTAGATAATTTTAATCTATGCAAAATGGATTATTTACAAAAATGATCATAAAATACCAAAATAGCATTAAATTAGGAAAATGACCTTTTAAAATTAGGAAAATTTCATAGATGCCATTTTTGCCTTAATTTGATACCATCTATCACTTTTATATTTTTTTGAAATTTTTGGATTTTTTGGATTTTTGGATTTTTTTTTTTTTTAAAATAAAAATAATAATTTCCTAAACCGATATATGTTAACATTAAACAACACAGCACATGAATATCACAATAACGAGCTCAAATCGACCGTTTCAAGATCGAAACTTGGTTTGTGCATTTCGTCGAACACTTGGCGTGCATCAAATCACCTCAAACCAACTTCCTCGAGCCATGTTTGCGGCCTTCAATCTCAACTCATGAGCAATCTTATGTGGAACTAAAACATCAAGGTTATACTACCACATGCAAGGAGTAAGATCAGATAAAAATCATAGCTTAAAACACACGAAAACCAAGCTGAAATCGTCATCAAATATGCGGGTTTGAACTGACTTTGCAAATCTGGGTTTGAACCCTAGTCAATCAAACAGGTTGAATGCCCATATTCAAACCCCGACACTTATCACACACAAGATCTAAGGGAAACACTACTTAATCCAAGTGAAAGTAGGTAATATGAGCTTTCAAATGAAACAAATATCATAGAGAATGATCAACCGAACACATCAAAACAACCTCTCCAAAAAGTACACATGCAAAACTCTTGAAGAGATTTCAACACTAGAGCCTGAAAATCAGTTTCTTGGACTAGTTTTCCTCTTGATTTTTCACTAATAAAACATGTTCAAACTCGAACAAAAATACATCTAGGATACTTACCTTGCTTCCTAGTTTCTTTTTCAGGTGATTCTTGGCCAAGAAAGCCGAGAAATTATCCTCGGGAGCCAGTGGAAGTTGGATTCTTCAACTGGAAAACGAGATCTGCAAAGAAAGAGCTGATAACGAAGGTTTTCGTTAGCCTCCAAAATCAAGCTTCAAAACTTCTTTTGTTGGCCAAATTAAAACAAACCCAAACTATATGTATTCTAGTTTGGCTTGCAAGTAATGGATTTCCTCTTTTATCTCTCAAATTTCTCAAAAAAGCTCGCTTTCCCTCACTCGTGACCAACCAAGCTCAACACCTAGAAAAAAATTTCGGACTTTCTTGACCCGCCAGGAGGGTATTTTTCGGGGGGCTTTAGGAGACCTTCCCGAACTCCATTTTGGACGTGCGACCTATGGATGGAAATATCATTGAGTGAAGTTTAACTCTCTAGTTGAAGGGTTTGGCTAATTTTGGTCGTAGGTGTGTGAAAATCTCCTATTTCTCTCTCCAGGTCGATCTGGAATTTCTGGGTTTCTTTTTTCTGGAGTTGCTTCTGAGGGTGTCTTTGGGGAACGATCCCGAGCTCTCCCCTCTCTCTATCGTCTCTTTCCTCTCATGCCTTGAAATAAATTGCTTCAGTGATCTTATCCCCTGAATTAATGGATTTTTGGTGGGTCTTTTGTCCACCTACCAAGCCTGTCAATAGGGCTACTTCAACAACTTTCTGACTTAGCCAGATTTTCAATTTCTGCAGATGTTGAGTGTCCGGATTTGGTGCGATTTTCCTGTGCCTTCAGCAGCTTATCCGTTGCCAACTTTCGTCCACTTGCACTACTATGTATGGTCTTCCATCACGTGCAAAGATAAGGCTGGATAGGCGGCTGAGTGGGATATGGTGGGGCCACCAATATGCCTACTTAGCAGCTCCGAATTAAGACAACCTTGGGCTGGGTTTTGGTAGCTGGCTTGGGTGCTTTAGTCCATCAATTTGGCTACGGTTTTTTATCAATTAGCAAGCTCATGTATAGTAGTTTAAGGTCTCGACTAGATTTTGCAATTGTGCCCACCCAATTTTGCAAGAAAGTCCCTCAAAATTAGCCATTTTCTTATCCGAAAATACCCAATTCAAGGCAAATTTGGTCTTTTTGGCTCGATTTAATTGATTCGACTTGGCCCAAATTCAATTTCAACTTAATTGGTGACCAGGATGATGATTTACAGGCTCGGGAGCAAATTTTGCAAAATTTGCGAATTGGTCCCTCAACTTTTGGAAATTGCATTTTGGCCCCAACTTGTCATTTGAATTCCAATTTGACCTCCTGGGCTTGGCTAGTCACATTTAGATCATTGGCCCTGACCTTTTTTCTTTTCTTTTTTTTAATATTTTTTTTATATATTTTTAATTATTTTTTAAGTAAAAACATCTTCCATTTAAAACACTATATTAAATGCCTTGAAATATTTTTGTGGAAAAACAAGTTCCCATTTCTTGGAAGTGATTTTTGGGCAAAAATTTAGGTGTCAACAACAGTGTTTGCACGCCTCAGACATTTCTTTTTATTTTCTAATCTTTTGTAATGTATTTCTAATAATTATTATTATTTTATGTATTCTAATACTTTTTCCAACACTAACTACCTGATGAAATAGCTCGTGGATGTGGTCAAACCAATGATTGTCAACACCTTCCATGAAATCATCCATTGGCAGGGAGCGTTGAGCCATTCAATTCAAATGTAGGCAAATCCTACTAATCCGGTGCCTTCTAGGTATGTTCCTGCTTAAATTACTTTTCGTGCTGTTGGACAAATTATAACGCCTCCACCACCTACTAGGATTCAACGCATGTAAAGGAGATGAGAGATGGCATGGAGGGATAATTTTTGAAAAACCGATAGCAAAATTTTAAAAAGGCAAGGTAGCGGAGAATACTGTAGTACCTCAACTAACATGCAAACTAGGCTCGTAGCATGTGGAATTGACAATGGAAAACCTATCGAATCCATGACGGATGTGGAACTTTTTTTCGTAGGCCAAACCTAACAATTAATTATATGTTTTCATAAATTTTAAAGATGCGTTTGTTTCACGAAAAACTTAGTGATAGAGGAAAATGCTTTATTGGAAAGCATTTTCTAATAATACAATCAATCTTCCTTTGTTTAGTGATATATAATCGAAAATGTTTTTTGATGTTTGGATCTCATTGAAAAATGATTTCAACCTCATAATTTTATTTTAGGCAAAAAAAAAAAATCAACTTTTTAATAATTTATTTTTATTTTATTTTATTTTTTAAAAACGATTTTTAAATTATTTTTCTTTTTTGTCTTTTTTTCTTTTTTTAAAAAATTTAAATTTTTAATATTTTTTTCTCTTTTCTTTCCTTTTCTTTTTTCCTCTTCCTCCGTCGCAATTAGCTAGCGATTACCACAGTGAGCTTAAGGCTCATTTGGCGATGGCCATAAGCAAGCCATGAGCTCACCGGCCCTCGGTGAAGACCAAGCTCACTTAGATCTGGCAAGCCCGGAGCTCACTAGAATCGACCAAGCTACAGCTCGCCTGGATCTGGCAACCCTCATGCTTGACAGCCTCGATTAGCACAAGCTCGCTTGGACCAGCCAAGCCTCCAGCTCGTCGGCCCACATCATGGTTGGTCGCCAAGCCACAGAGCCAGCAAAAGGAAGAAGGAGAAAGGAAAAGAAAAAATAACAAAAATAAATTTGAATTTTAAAAATAAAAATAATTAAAAAGTCTATTTTTATAAGAATAAACATTTTATCAACAATAGGAAAACATTTTGGAAAACGTTTTTCGGTTCTTTCAAAGAGAAAATCATTTTCTTGAATTTAAGTTTCAATAGGAAAACCTTTTTCTAGTTGATTAGGAAAATATTTTCGATTGACTCATTTTCCTAAGCAAACCGAATGCTGGAAAATGAGAAAAATATTTTCCTCGACAAGTTCCATTTTTTTCACGAGAAATGCATAATTTGAAAAATATTTTCCTAAAGATGATCACTCAAATCATTTACAAAAATAAATAATAAAAAAATATTATCCATAAAAATATTTAAAATATAATTTGTTTTCAATAATGAAAGTATTTTTTTATCAACTAATTATTCCAAGCAATGCAAACAATAATTCTTAAAAAATTGTTTTCTAAATCATTTATTTCTCATCAAACAAACAGAGCCTAATATTGTCAAAGTTGTGGTATCTAAAATAATGGGTTACGTATGTATGATAACAGAATTTTTTTGTGAACTAATTATTTCTTGATAAATATATAATTGTCTATAAACGGTTCGCAATTAGTGGGGCAAAAATTAAGGAAATGTGGGAATAAATAGCTTCTCTTGTAGCTTTCTTTTTGAAACTCTTGTGGGGGCAAATTAAAAAAACATTGCAAAATTTAGGCTCCGTTTTATTCGTGGAAAATAAATAATTTGGAAAATATTTTCCAAAAAATGATCATTATATCATTTACAAAAATAAACGAGTGATAAATATTTTCATCGTCCACAAAAATATTTAGACATGAATTATTATCTATTATGAAAATATTTTTCATCAATTAATTATTTTAAGCAATATAAATAAAAATAATAATTTTTTAAAAAATAATTTTTCAAATCATTTATTTTCAAAGCGAAACGATTGGAGTTTTTTTAAGGTTCAATAGTGGGCCATCAAACAACAACGGCATGGATCTGTCCCTATCACAAAAGTTTATGCAAATCAGAGTACCATGAAAAAAGATGTTATTTCTAGTTGTCACTTCTAACATGGTCCTACCGCTACAAATCGAATAGACCCAAGTTGGCGGTACAGGAGGGACTCAATCATTCGATTCCGGGATCAAAACTCAGACTTAATTGCCCATGCAGAACTCGACCGCCCTTCGCCAGAACTTTTATTTCCCACCTCACGTATCGTAAATTGGAATTGATGAAATGGAAGTGTGACTCGTATATAACATGCGGAAATCCGTAACAAGTAATCGGCGAAGTTGACTGAAGTTTTAAAGCCTTAATTGTTTGCACATCAATCGTCATTGGTAATGGCAATTTGCCAGTATCCAACAAAATTGACCTGAGCGTGGTGAAATCAAGCAATGTAAAAGGTTCAACAAATTGCAAGGAAATCTCTTTTATTTCCCCCCCTTTTGATATTGCAAATGTTTGCCGCAATCAGACACAAAAAAGTCAATCCTACAAAAAGACTCTCGGCAGCCTGACGCAATGCCTTATATGGCTGGCAGCACAATAATCCTACCAACTCAGATCTCAGCTAAGTACAAATCATTCCTGAAAATGGGCAAGTGATGCTTGCAATTCTTCCAGTGCTCGGCCCTTGGTCTCGGGCACTAGCTTCGCAGTAAATAAGATAGTTAAACTGCAAATGCACGCGAAGATCAAAAAGGTTCCTGAAAGTAGGATTGTCAAGACAGATTTGTTAGTACGTATGGCCGACGTAAGAACCCATGCAGTTCACGTATTCAGGCTCCAAAGAAGCATTGCCAGTGAATACTATAGAGCAAGAATGGAAAAAAAGAGGACTAATTACCGGGTGCGCTCCATTCAAACATGAAGTTAAAAGTGTAGCTGACGATCCAAGAACAGGACGAATTGGAGAAGGTAACCAGGCTTCCGGCCGACCCTTTAACATTCACTGGGAATACCTATCGAGAATATGTCCACCGGTATAAATAGGCTTTTAACCCTATATATGGTCTTAATATAGAGAGACTATAGAGTGCAATGTTAGAGAGAACGTATCTATTTACCTCGGACATGATGACATATGGTAACCCTGCCATGCCAAGTGAGAAAGCTACGGAGTACACCTGATTGCAATAATCATCTGTCAGCAACTTCAACACAACTAGTCCTGGAAAGACGGTTGAGGACTTAGAAGCAGCAATTTTATAACGAAGGTTTCTTTGTCAAAGTGTGCTCTCCTTCAATGTATTATTGCCTGGAGAAGTAGGATTGAGCTGCAACTCGATATGCCCTCAACCATAAGAGATAGCCGTGTAAGGGTTGAAAAACAAGAAAGCAGAAAAATTATGTGTTACACAGACTTACCATAATGGATACATACACCAAAATGGGAGTGACTTCTGTCCAGTACTGCTGGTCCTGGTTTCACATGAAGATATTCAACGAAAAAGAAAAAAATCAGGCTACTTTAAGATATTAAGAAGAATGAGTAAGCTTGATAGCGTTCAAATACCTGCATGAAGAATGATAATGCCAGAACAAAGCAACTCAAGCTCATTCCAGCTGAAGAAATCTACAAATGAAAGTCAGATTTGGTAAGCTTACGAGCAACTTACTTTAGGAGAATGCATCGATATGTATTGGCTTCTTCACCATTAAAAGTGGTCTTCTTCCAGCTTTATCCGTCAAAATTACACTAAGAGCTGTTGCCGGGATCTGCAAAACAGGTGAGAAAATCTTGAAAATGTGAAAAATAAAATTCCTCTTCCAGCTTAATTCTCCAGAGTTTATTACCTGGACTATAGCCATGCTTCGGCTACCAAAGCTGCTTGAAAAGCCTGTCAAGATAGTTAGTAGAGATTACCAAGTCTTTGTTCTTTATGATTAACTAAACTCACGAATTTATAGCATGATTTTTACCAGCTGATTCGAAAATAGAGCTCGCGTAGTAGACAAATGTACTCGCCCCTCCAAATTGTTGAAGCATCATCAATCCAACTCCTATCTAAGTTTTGAAAAAAATTAGGAAATAGGAAGAAAAAATGGGGCAAAAAATGGCAAGCAATTTGAATATTTTGGAGGCAAGGCTTACTATGAGGGAATGAGCGTATCTTCGTTGAAACAAATCGAGAATTCTAGACTGGGAAGACCATTCGAAGGTTTCTGTATATTCCTATAAGACAATTGAATTGAAACATTAAAAAGTAGAAGATAAAGGGAAAACTTTCTCCTAGTGATATGCAAAATGGAGAAATTACTCTGATATCCGTTGCTTCTTGGGAAATGTCAACACCTTTGCCACGGAGTCTCTGCAATGTGGCTTCGAACTCCTTTTCTTGACCCACTTTTACCTGTCAGTAAAAAACTACACTAATCATCTTCCTTGCAATGGAAATTCCCGAGTCCTCACTCCAATATCCCTACAACATTAACTTCATTTAATTTTATGATTTCAGATTTTTAGATAATTAGTGAACTCTTACAAAATCAGATCATGCGAATTGTCTCGACATGGAAATTGTAATGCCTATGCCTCTGGTCATTCTCAGTTCACCACTAGACTTAAATTTCAGTCATGAGTAAAATTATTCTTTCATAAAATATTGACTTCATTACCACTCTTCCCATTTTCAGTCTATAATTTCCAACAAAGTAATGTGTTTGTGCATGAGTATGTTCAAAATGATTTCCATGCCTTGCGAGACATCAAGGTGGGCTACAAAATACTCTGCATGGCATGCAGCATGCTACTTGTGCTATTTAGACAGCCCCTAATTATCCAAGTTCCATTACGTCATGGTTACTCAACCATGAAATCGTCACCATTGAACGCCAAATCTGGACATAACACCAATGAAATCGTCACCATCGAATGAAGCTACATAGAGCAAAGTGATGGCCACAATCGAAATTGAAGTTTCAGATAAGAACGACACAAATCACCTATTACGTGGCTCCTCTTGAGTACTTGGTACACCCCATAAACAACTTACCAGCCATCTGGGCGACTCCGGGATAAAGAATAAACCGAAAATTTGAAGTACGCAGGGGATACAACCTGAAAACAAAATCACGCACAGTGACCTTATCATGTTTCCCAAGATAAATCTAACAAAACAAAGTAGAAGAGAACTGAGACAGTACCTATCAAAGACAGGATACGCCAGGAAACAACAGTTCCAAGAAAGAAAATGAACGAAATGCCACAGCATACCAAGAACTGCAACCAGATTCAGCAAAGGTTGATAGGCAATGCATCGAGTTGACACCATTAACATTTTACAGGGGCCCAAAATTTTCACCTGATATAAAGCGGTGAATGCTCCCCGGACACTTTTGGGTGTTATTTCAGCAATGTACACAGGTACCTGTTTGACAACAATATTATGACCAACATCTTCTAGAAATTAATTAGGGTAAGATATTCGAATGTTTGTGTCTTTACCACGTAACATACAATCCCAATGCCAAGTCCATTTAACAGTCTTCCAATATCGAGCCACCAAGCATTCTGCAAGGAAAGATGAAATAAACCATTAACTGCTTCTCAGCCTTTTTGGAGAATAGATAACTCAGAAACGTAGAATATGATTGAGTTTTGTGGACAGGTCATTGACAATCTATGAAGCAAAATTCTGAAGCGGAAAATAGACAGAGCACAAACCTTCGCAAATGCTATAGAAAGCCATCCTGCAGTGCAAAATATTTGTGAAATCCCCATTGTCTGCATCACATTGCATCAATTAAAAATTCTGAAAGATTTTTTCAGGTTCTTCGTTGAACATAAATGATTTTCATATTCACGAATAGCTGGAAAAGGCTAGAGAATGACTTACACGTCTGCGACCTATCATATCTGTCAACCGCCCATTTACCAAAGCTGCTATTAACCCCCCTATTGTTAATATAGAACCAAAAAGCGAATACTGCAATACGAGAAGGCGTGAATATTAATATTTGAGAACCCGGATCGTGACTGAAAAATTCCTAATTCCAACAGCATCATAGATAAAGAAGTCATTATTAGCTAGCTCTTTAGGTCATGAGATTTTTGGCATCAACCATCGTTTTAGGGAAAGGTTCAAATGAAATCGTAATGACAATATCAGTGGTTCTGCACTGAATCTACTGAACAAGGAATTGACTGGCCATGTTTCATCATACTTCCTAGCAATGCACGGAGGACATCTAATATTCCGGTTCCTCACAGAAAATTTTATTGTAAGACGCACAATTCCCAGTATTTTCCCTTGAATAACAGAACTATACAGGGCTGAGAGCTAATAAAATGGTAGCCAGGTGGTGTGTATGCTTGATAGGACTCACCGCTGCCGTAGAGAGCCCCAAGTCCTCCATTATGCCCGACTCGGTGGGTGATGAATAACCAGACTGCATTATAGAAATACGTCGCTAGTTATGGTAACCTCTACTTGGTGGAGAGTAATCCCATGAGTAACTACAGACTGAACAGAGCAATCGCCTGGAAGATCAAATTACAAAGGGAAAACAAAGAAAACATAAAAGATTACATTACCCAAAAATTGGTTTTTCAGAAGTATCTTTTCTCAAAAATGCAATCCAAGTAGTGATTTGTGATAATTTCATGTCTCTTTGCCAAACTGAGTTTCCATAACAAAAGTAATTGATCATGCAGGAGCAACTTCAGTTATGACATTTTTATTCTTAAACAATCCAGGTCAACCTTGTATCTTGGGTCAATTAAGTCATGTGATCCCACAACATGCCAGCGGGAGCTTCTGCAATATTATAAACTAATTTCCACCCCTCAAAAAAAAAGAATGAAAAAGCAATCAGACATTCAACAAGAGTTGCAGTTATAGATCTTGCTTGCTTGCTTGCTTGTTGCAGCATCATACGAATGCCAAAACAAGAACCACCATCTTGAATGAAAATGAAAGTTTGACCAATCACACAAGAAAAAAGACAGACATTAATCGAGCAATTTGTCTCTTCCACTTTCTTTCTCTAACAAAACATTCACTCGAATTTGAAAGAACCTGTGACAGAAATGCAAAAAAGGAAAAAAAAAAAAAAAAAAGGGGGAAGGTGCGGGGAAGGTGGGGTGGTGAAGGAAAGCAAGACTGCTCCACAGAGAACAGAGCCGGTTCTTAGTGATCGAACTACGTGCAACCAATTCACGGAAAGTTCGATGCAATATTACTCACAGCACATCCAAGGACAAAAGATCCGCAAAGGGCAACCAGCGTGCTGAAAACGACGAGAGGAGTGACCGAGGGATCACTTGAAGACGTGGAGTTGCCACGGTTGCCATCGCCATGGACGTCTTTGAGAAGCAGAGAGCTTGTGGGCGACCCATCTTCTTCTGTGCTCTCCCTACCCATGCGTCCTTTTTACTACAAAGCTCTCCGGGAGAACGAGATTTGCCAAGCATGAAGGAAGCAAGAATCAGCTGTGCATGCGTATAAAGGGCAATGGGTTTGTGTGTGTGTGTGTGTGTGTGTGTGTGTGTGTGAGAGAGGTAGATACGGACTTGAAAGAAATGGACTTTCGGACGGCTGCATGGGAAATGTATCGGCCAATAGCCGCATCGGATCATCCAACTTTGCATTATTTTTGTTCTTAATTCTTTGCTTAAGCACGTGGGTGGCTTCGCTGTCTCTTCTTACTTCTAGACTTGAATTAAGTATCCGGTCGTCTGGGAATAATGAACGTAGATTAAACTCCACTCCACAGATCTCGATCTGGGCCGTCGACTTCAGATCAACCCAAATCCGAGGCCGCTCATCCTCATTGGAAACAATAATATAGTACGCAAATAAGTAGATTTTATTGAGAGTGTGATTTATTCTCTCTATCAATAGGAAAGTACCTAACAAGGGTCCGAGGCACCCTAGGTGGGGGACGTAGGAGACAGCACCCCATAAAGCCAAAGAGCTTTTATAATTTGTGCCTATATTTTGAATATGTGTGTGTGTATATATATTATCATTTTTTTAATAATTGAAAGTTATAATAAAGAGGTGGAATGTCCTAATTATAATAAAATACAATGCTGAATGTAGCCCTAATCTTAGAGTAAATTGGGATAAGTCTTGTGTTGATTTCTCTTTCTCACCTTCACTATTTTATATTTTGTTGTGTCTGTCACTTTTACTCTCCATTTCCTTGTATTTGTGCGCACCTTTACTATTTTATATTTTGTTGTGTCTGTCACTTTTACTCTCTATTTCCTTGTATTTGTGCGCGTGATCTTATTGGCTTGATTGGTAGGTGACCTCTTTCTCACAAATGTGATTGAAGTAGTAAATGAAGATCATTTGATCTTATTGGCTTGATTGGTAGGTGACCTCTTTCTCACAAATGTGATTGAAGTAGTTAATGAAGATCATTTGATCTTATTGGCTTGATTGGTAGGTGACCTCTTTCTCACAAATGTGATTGAAGTATTTTCTTTTCTTTTTTTTTTTTTTTTTTTTTTTTTTTGCATATGTGAGTTTAATACCGTGCACTTAACTGACCCGGAAGCAGCCACGTGCTTTATCGTGGTTCGTATTGATATAATTATATGAAAACCTGCAACAAGTGTATCCTCCAACGCATCATCTCCTCCCTTGTCCCGAGTTGGGAGTGGGAAAATGTTACAAAGTAGTTGTCGGAACAAATTATTATATTCTTAAAAAATCCAGGTCGACCTAATGCCTTGGGAGTCAGCCAAGTGATTAAGAACAGGATATACAGTTGCTTCTCGAAAAGAATTTACTATTGTTTGCACCAAAACAGTGACCATGTGGCCGATATGTGCAGACACATGACTAAAGCGTCCAATATTATCAAGCGTATGACCCATCGTCAACAATCACAAGGATCGACATCAATATTGGCGCCTATCGGTGATTATTACCGATTAGTTGTCAATATACGATAACGTATGGTTAATGATGATCTACAAGGATATCGATTAGTAATATTGAGGAAAGCCACAAAGGTATCAAAAGAAAGTAGAACGCGTAAGGGGCTTCAAGCTGCAATTCCGAGTTTGAAGTTAGTGGAGAACAAAGCAATTCAGAGCATGGAACAACTAGCACATATTTTTAAAGGAACAATCAACTAAAGGCAAGATTGTGGCATCACGAGGATAAGGGCACAAAACTTTCGGAAATAAAGAAACATGGATAATCACAAGAGAACTGCTTAGAGACAATTATAGCATGACCATAATAAATACCATCGCTCGCCTATTAAAGAACCTTCATGCAAATAAAAAAAATGCTTTTCTTTGATTATCTTTACTTTCCTACACTACACTTTTAGTTTCCAGACTCGCGTCATCGATTAAGTTACGAGTGGGTTTTTAACTATAGTTTCTATATCCGCATCGTCAATTAAATTCCAACTGTATCTCTATTCTTAGTGTTGCATCGTCGATTAAATTATGACGTAGCATCTCGTCGATTAAATTATGACGTAGCATCTTTGCATTCTCAAGCTTTGTTGTCAATTAAATTTCAGCATGTTTGTTTACATTTGGTTCCATTGTTGTTGCTGTAATTCCTAAGCCTTGTCATCAATTAAATTCCGACACAATGTGTGCTTATTTGTGATATTTCCTATTCGAATTTGCTGCAAAACCTCTCTCCCTAAATTAAAAACTGAAGAATGGCTTTCCGCGAAGGATAATTTGTTGCAGGAGAACTTCCGGCAAAGCGTCTTTTTGGCATGCTAGGTGGAACGTTTATGGCCAAATTGTAGTAATACGATGGTGAGAACAAGGAATCAACTCGATCATGACAATGTTGATGGTAACAAACCGTCACCACCGCTTGGCAATGACAGAATAGGACATCCCGAGTTATTGGCTACACAACTGATGGCAGAACAACAAGAAGCGGAAATATTGATATCCCAAGACAACTCACTAATGAGCATAAGAGGCAGTTAGAGCCTAAACCTATGATGCTGGCCACCATGAGGAGAGTTAAAAATGACGCGGAAGAGAGGAATATGGAGAATTTGTTGTATATTTCAAAAAGTATAATAATGAGAAGTACATAAGCCTACTTATAGACTTTATAGGATAACTATATGTAGTAACAAAATATTGCAAGATCAATTACAATCAATCACAACGACATCCAGAATATTTTAAATTCCCAAAATATCATAAATAATCTAAATATATCTAACGAGGATTTTTTACTAACATCATAATGAAATCACTAATTACTGGATGAAATAAATGTGATCAAGTCAATGATCATCAACACCTCCCATGAAGTCATTGATGGGTCAGAAGCATCGAGCCATTCTATTCAGATGCAGGCAAATCCTACTAATTTTGCACCATTCGTGCTACCGAAACAAAAAAAAAAAAAAAAAAAAAAAAAAAAAAAAAAAAAAAGATTATGTCACTGCTGGACAAATTGTACCCATCTCCACCACCCATTAAGACTCGACGCATATAAAGGAGATGAGAGATGACATGGAGGGATAATTTTTGAAAATTTGATACCAAAAATTTAAAAGACAAGGTCGCTGAGAACCTCCCCTGACTTGCAAACTATGTTGATAGCACGTGGAATTTGTCACAAACTCAAGTAAAAGTGTATGAATTGTATTTTCTTCATTGAATTTGTACAATGTTACGGGGATGTATATATTATACAAGAAGATTCAATAAAGAAGTAAAGAAAATATTTCTATCCAGAAAATATTCCTAGTCCTAAAATAAATACAATCCAAATCAATTACAATCTTCAATCCGATTTCATATCTTCAAGGCATATCTTCTTTCAACACTCCCCCTCAAGCTGGTGGCTTGTATATATCCAAGACGCCAAGCTTGTTTAGAAGATATGTATGCTGCCTTTGGCAAAGAAGTTTAGTAAAAATATCAGCAGGTTGCTCCGTGGTTCTAATCCCTCTTGTCTCAATGATACCTTCCTTGATCTTCTCTCATGTAAAATGGCAATCAACTTCTATATTGTTTGGTCCTCTCATGTAATATGGGATTTGCTGCAAGTTTGATTGCTGAATCATTATCACAAAAGAGTAGTGTCGGACCTCTAACTTGTATCCCAAGATCCTGAAGTAGACCTCGTAACCATACCACCTCACAGACAGTCTTTGCCATAGATCGATACTCAGCTTCTGCTGATGACAATGATACAGTGGATTGCTTCTTTGTCTTCCATGAAAGCAGTGACTCCCCAAATTTAATACAGAAACCAGTAATAGATCTCCTGCTCATGGGACATGTAGCATAATCCGAATCACAATAGGCTGTCATCTCCATATTGCACTTCCGAGAAAGAAGTATTCCTAGTCCTGGACATTTCTTCAAATATTTTACCACCTTCAAGGCTGCATTCATGTGAGATTGCTTTGGACTGTGCATGAACTGGCTAAGAGTCTGTACAGCATAGCAGATGTCTGGCCTAGTCATGGTGAGATAGATAAGTTTTCCAACAAGTCTCTGGTAACTTGTCGGATCCTTCAATAATGGATCATCAGAGAAAGACGTCCCAGCGTCATAATCAACACTGGTTAATTTTGCATTCTATTCAATAGGAATGACTGCCGGTTTGCATCCCGATAATCCCGTTTCTGATATAATCTCCATCACAAATTTTCTTTGGCTAAGAAAAATCCCCTTATCAGAACGAGCTATCTCTATTCCAAGAAAGTATTTAGGCGGCCCTAAATCTTTGATATGAAAAGAGGAATGTAGATACTCTTTAAGTTTCCTTACAGCGGAATCATCATTTCCCATAATAAGTATGTCGTCAATATAAATCATCAAGTAGATAGACGACGTACCTTTTGTCCAAGTGAAGAGAGCATAATCATGCTTGGACTGCTTAAATCCAGCACCCGTGAGTGCATTAGTAAACTTGGCATACCACTGCCGAGAAGCCTGTTTTAAACCATAAAGAGATTTGCGGAGACGACATACCTTAGACTCCCCCTGTCTCTGTAATCCTTGTGGAAGATCCATATAAATCTCCTCTTCCAGATCACCATGAAGAAAGGCATTATGGACGTCCATTTGATGTAACGTCCAGTTGCGAAAAGCAGCAACCGATAAGAAAGAGCGAACCGTGACATCCTTGGCTACTGGAGAAAAAGTCTCATGGTAGTCAAATCCTTCTCTCTGTGTGAACCCCTTGGCTACCAACCGGGCCTTGTATCTTTCCACAGAACCATCTGCTTTATATTTAATCTTATGTACCCATTTACAACCAATGGGCTTACGATAAGGAGGTAATGATACAATATCCCAAGTGTGATTGTCAATCAGGGCTTTAAGTTCTGCTTCCATGGCCTTTTGCCAGTGTGGATCATGTACAGCCTCATGATAACTAGACGGTTCTTGTTCCTCAGAAATGCGGCTAATGCAACATAAATGTTTTGATGATAACTGATCAAAAGACACATAGGAGGAGATAGGGTAACGAGTACCTGACGACTTTGATGAAGAACAGACAAAATCTTTTGTCCAAGCTAGTGGACGAGTGGCTCGACCAGATCGTCGAGGTGCCTCATTTAATACATCCAACGATGGTTCTTCAATATTTGCAGATTCTATGGAATTGATCACTTGAGGTTCCTCTTCTATGAAATCCTTTTCGAGTGAATCTCCAGTAGAGTGCTCATCGGGTGGCGAAGGTGATACTGTATCCACTATATGCTGTCTTGGAGGAGAAGTAATAACATAGGATCCTCCAGAAGATAAATGTTCTTCTGACAAAAATCTACGATTAGTGTCTACATCGTTTTTAGACATGGGAGCAAAATTTCGGAAAGGGAAAGTTTCTTCATGAAAAACCACATCTCTGCTAATAAAGAATTCCCCAGTAGACTGTTCATAAACTCGATAACCCTTTTTAAGATTGGCATATCCCATGAATATGCACTGCCGAGCACAAGGGGCCATTTTATCCCGAGGCCCTACTGTAGTCACATAACAGAGACAACCAAACACTCGAAGATGGCTCAAATCTGGTTTCTTTCTATATAATAATTCAAATGGAGTTCTTCCTTTCAAAACCCTAGATGGCATACGATTTATCGATATCTGCGGTGACCACACAATCTCCCCGAAGTTCTCGGTATAGATGCTTGGAATTTTAGGGCCCGTGCCACTTCCAAAAGATGACGGTGCTTTCTCTCTACAACTCCATTCTGCTGTGGTGTATAAATGCAAGTACTTTCATGCAAAATTCCATTTGAGGAAAAGAAAGAAGCACATTCATCACTGAAGAATTCCTTCCCATTATCAGTACGGATGCGACGAATTGACTTTCCAAACTAAGTTTTGGATAAAGAAATCAAAATTCTAAGGTGAGATAGAACTTGATTTTTGGATTGTATGAGAAAGACCCAGGTGGCACGTGAGAAATCATCCACAATTGTGAGAAAGAACCGTGAACCGTCATGATTTAAGGTATGATATGGTCCCCAGACATAAGCATGAATTAAAGAGAAAATGCTATCAACATGAGTGTTACTAGTTGGAAAGGGGGAACGAGTTTGTTTTGCCAAAGGACAAATAGGACACTGAGGATAAGGGAAAAAAGCAGTGTGACCCAATCTTTGATGATAAAGGAAATTTTTATTGCTAGCAACATTACACATTGATTTATTGAAAGCAACAAGAAGAGGTAAAATTGCTTGGAAGATCAATCCAAAAATACAATCCTTGATAGATTCTACCCAAGCCCATCGATTGCCAAATCGAAAGGGCCTGAAATAGACATTTATCGAGTCAAACAAGGCATGACAGAATTTTCTTCACGGGCTCGAGAAAGCGATATGAGATTAAATTGGAAACTAGGGACATAAAGGACATCTTTAAGACTGATGAGTGGGCTAAGATTCACGGTCCCGGTCATATCAACATGTGTGGTGTTTCCATTCGGAAGTTGTACTGATATAGGAAAGGATAACTTCTTAATATTGGAAAAGAATTTCTGATTGCAGACAATATGATCACTGGCTCCGAGTATCAATAATCCAGGTATCCTTTGTAATTGAGTTCATCGAGACAATAAGAAATACCGTGAAACTCCCCGCCTTGTCGAAGCAACCAACTTCTTTAAAGCTTCCATCGGCTCCGATATTCCCCATGAGAAATTGATTTGTCTGCTGATTTTCCCAATACCTGTAAAACAGTTGAAAATTTCCCTTTCTCTTTTTCTCCAGGTTTACCATTAAGCTTCCAGCAATTTTCAACCGTGTGATGTGGGCGTTTACAATAATCATAGTACAGCTTACCCCTTCCCTTTTGA
Source organism: Eucalyptus curtisii (assembly GCA_017140595.1). NCBI lineage: Eukaryota > Viridiplantae > Streptophyta > Magnoliopsida > Myrtales > Myrtaceae > Eucalyptus > Eucalyptus curtisii. Next base: position 21,617,063 of record CM029495.1, read on the forward strand.
TTATTTTTTGTGAAGGAATTGGGCCTGTTCACGGCATGGGCCATCGTCGGCCCATCAGAAATTGCGAGGAAGTTACCTCGCGGCCGTTAAGAATAGAATGGATAACGCCTGCATGGGCCGTTTGGCCCATATCCATTTGAACCGCGTGGGCCGTTCGATTCCAACAGCCCCTTGCTTCCAGAGCCGTCGGATCCAGCGCCTCCAGGGAACGATCGAGAGCCGTCCGATCGATCAAACGCATCGTCGCCGCTCATTATTGAGTGATACCCCCTAGGGTTTTCCTCATGAAACCCTAGATTGGTTTCGAGAGCCTCTCTTCCTCCCGTGGCCCTCTGTAGCGGGCAAGAGAATCTCTTCGCCGCCAGAGCCACGCTCTCGCTATTTTTGCCGTAATCGACTGCTCTCTGTTGGCTTTCTTCTTGAACAACAAGCTGGTAGATGCGGCCAAGGGTCGGCATCGGCTCCATGGTCAAGATCTGTGACCGAAACGAAAAGTAGGTTTCGTTTAATATGAGGAGAAAACGTATTGCCTTCTCTCTATCCCGCATCTTTTTGTATTCTTTGTAAGATGGGTTACGCGATCGATTTTCTCTTCAGCTGCCTCCAATTTGTTCCACAGACCTGAAATTTTGTTAAAAATCGCAGCAACAGTCATATTTCCCTATTTTAAATCTGAGATCTGTTGCGTTAAAGAGAAAATTTTCACTTGATCTAATTTTCCAAACATCTCTTTGATGTTTTCCCACATCTGTTTCGAGTCCTCCGTCGGGGAAGACCGCCGCGACTTCGGAAGCGATGCAATTTCCGATCCACGTTCGGACCAATTGATTGCATTTCTTCCCAGTCGTGCCATTCGCTCGTCGGATGGAACCGGAACCGTTCCGTCAATAAATCCCTCTTTATCTTTCGTTACCGGTGCGCACCGGAACTCGCGCGACCAATTTGAGTAATTATCTGATCCGGTTAACTGTTGAACGATAAGCTTCAGTTCTGGACCGTCGGCATTAGTTATGAAAAGGGGGTCGCCGGGCTCTGGCCGGCCGCTGGCAGCGAAGATCTGGTATGGAAAAAACCCTGGCGGCGGATTTGGGTAGGTATTTGCCCCAAAACCCGATCCGCCAGATCCGATTGCAGAATCCGCATTGGAAAAAAATGGACCCGGGTAGGGATTCGTTCCCTTACCCGGTTCGGTCGACCCGCCTATCTGCTGTGGATTAATGGTTGCACCTGCCCCGTTGCTGGTTGGTAGGCCTCCATCAGTTCGCACACCATCTCGATAACCCGGCGATGATGTATTTGGGCTTAGCCCATAGTACCAAGGATACGGTACCCATTGGTAAGGCGGCCCCGAATAGGGCTGCCCAATATTAAACTGAGCCGGAGCAGTTCCCCACTGCACATGCTGAGGTGGATTCTGTGGCTGAATTTGTTCCTGAGATACTGTGATCATCGCCGAGGATTCATGGATCTGAGGAGGTGGCGACGTTGTTTCTCCTGCGAGCTGATAATCGGATCCTGAGGTAAGGGCTTGCGGATTTGCCATGATAACAATTTCCTAAGAACTCTGCAACAATTTTGTCTTGCAGATTAATGGATGAAGAATTTTCTCACTGGTGCTGTGCTGTTCTACGGAAGTTGCAGCAACCGAAAAGAGAAGACTCGATACGTTCTGCGAAGGGTTGCAGCAACAGAGGTTGATTCTAGTGGTTCTGTTCTGTGGAAGTTGCAGCAACAAGAAACAAAGAAGACTGATCTGTTCTGCGAAGGGTTGCAGCAACAGAGGTTGATTCTAGTGCGGAAGCAATGTCGAGATCAAGACAAGCTCTGATACCATGTCACAAACTCAAGTAAAAGTGTATGAATTGTATTTTCTTCATTGAATTTGTACAATGTTACAGGGATGTATATATTATACAAGAAGATTCAATAAAGAAGTAAAGAAAATATTTCTATCCAGAAAATATTCCTAGTCCTAAAATAAATACAATCCAAATCAATTACAATCTTCAATCCGATTTCATATCTTCAAGGCATATCTTCTTTCAATAGAATTGACAATAGAAAACCAAGAAAATCATCTTTTAAATCATTTATTTTTCATCAAACAATCAAAGCTTAAACGGGTTTGTGGTATATAGTAATAATGGGTTATATATGTATGATAACAGAATTTGTTTGTGATCTAATTATTTCTTGATAAATGCACAACTGTCTATAAACGGTTCGCAATTAATGGGGCAAAAATTAAGGAAATGTGGGAACAAAAGGCTTCTCTTGGGGCCTTCTTTTTGCAACTCGGGGCAAATTTGAAAAATATTGCAAAACTTAGGCTCAGTTTCTTTCTTGAAAAATGGATGATTTTGAAATATAAAATAATAATTTATATCGCTTACAAAAATGAATGAAGCATAAATACTTTCATTATCCACGAAAATGTTTAGACATAAATCATTATCGGTGATAAAAATATTTTTTATTGACTAATTATTTTAAATAATACAAACGATCATTTTTAAAATATATATATTATTAAAATCATTCATTTTTACCAAAACAATCAAAACCTTAAGGTCAAGCCGTAGGTCATCAAACAATGAGCGGAGGCAATTGCCTTCACATCACACAGCATGGACACGTCCCTACCACAATAGCTTATGCAAATCGGAGTACCATGAAAAAGGTTTTTCTTTCTAGATGTCATGTTTAACATGGCCCTACCATTACATAAATCGAGTAGACCCAAGTTGGCGCTACTGGAGGGAGTTGTTCATTCGATGCTGACATCAAAACTCGGACTTAATTGCCAATTAAAACTCGATTGTACTACACTAGAACTTTTATTTCTCACCTCACGTGTCATAATTTGGTATTGATGAAAAGAAAGTATAACTCGTATATAACATGCTTAATCGGTAATAAGTAATCAAGTTTTAAAGCCTTAATTTTTTGCACATCAATCATCATTGGTATGGCAATGTGCCAGTATCCCACAAAGTGGACCTGAGCATGGTGAAGTCAACCGGTGTAAAAGGTTGAACAAATTGCAAGGAAATCTCTCTTTTCTTTTCCCCCATTCTGATAATGCAAATGTTTGCCGCAATCGGGCACAAAGGGTCAATCCTACAAAATGGCTTTCGGCAGCCTGACTCAATGCCTTTTGTGCTTGGCAACAACAGTATACAAATCATTGCAGAAAATGGGCAAGTGATGCTTGCAATTCTTCCAATGCTTGCCCCTTGGTCTCCGGCACTAGCTTCGCAGTGAAGAAGATAGTTAACCCGCAAATGCACGCAAAGATCAGAAAGGTTCCTGAAAGCAGCGTAGTCAAGACATAGGTTTGTTAGTACATACGCCGACATAAAAACTCATGCAGTTCATGTATGTAGGCTCCAAAGAAGGGTAGCCAATGAACACTATAGAGCAAGAATGGAAAAAAAGAGGAGGATTAGTTACCGGATGCGCTCCATTCAAACATGAAGTTAAAACTGTAGCTGACAATCCAAGAACAAGACCAATTGGAGAAGGACACCAGGCTTCCAACCGACCCTTTAACATTTACTGGAGATACCTATTGAGAACATGTCCACCAGTATAAATAGGTTTCTAAACGTATATATGGTCTTGAAGTAGAGACTATAGAGTGCAATGTTAGACAGAAGGTATCCATTTACCTCGGACATTATGACCCATGGTAACCCCCCATGCCTAGTGAGTAAGCTATGGAATACACCTAATAGCAATAATCATCTGTTAGCAACTTCAATGCAACTAGTCCAGGAAAGACAGTTGAGGACTTAGAAGCAGCAATTTTATAACGAAGGTTTCTTTGTCAAAGTGTGCTCTCCTCCGATATATTATTGCCTGGATAAATATGATTGAGTAGCAACTCAATATGCCCTCAACCATAAAAGATAGCTGTATAAGAGTTGAAAAACAAGAGAGTAGAAAAATATTTGTTACGCATACTTACCATAATGCATACATACACCAAAATGGGAGTGACTTATGTCCAGTACTGCAGGTCTTGATTTCACATGAAGATATTTAACGAAAAAGAAAATGAATCAGGCCACTTTGTGAGATTAAGAAGAATGAGTAGGCTTGGTTAGTGTCTGAATACCTGCAAGAAGAATGATAATGCTAGAACAAAGCAACTCAAGCTCATTCCAGCTGAAGAAACCTGAAAATGAAGATCAAACTTGGTAATGCTTATAAGCAACTTAATTTAGGAGATTACATCGATAGTATTGGTTTTGTCACCATTAAAAGAGGTCTTCTTCTAGCTTTATCTATCAAGATTACACTGAGAGCGGTTGCCGGAATCTGCAAAACAGGTGAGGAATCTTGAAAATGTGAAAAATAAAATTCATCGTCCAGCCAAATTCTCAATGGATGTTACCTGGATGATAGCCATGCTTCGGGTACCAAAGTTGCTTGAAAAGTCTGTCAAGATAATAAGTTGAGATTACCAAGTCTTCACTCTTTATGATTAACTAACGAATTTATAGCATGATTTTTACCAGCTGATTCAAAAATAGAGCTGGCATAGTAAGCAACTGCACTCGCCCCTCCAAATTGTTTAAGCACCATCAATCCGACTCCTATCTAAGCTTTGAAAACATTAGGAAATAGGGAGGAAAAAAGAACAAAACAAAAAATGGCAAGTAATTTGAATAGTTTGGAGGGAAGGCTTACTATGAGGGAATGAGCGTATCGTTGCTGGAACAAATCGAGAATTCTAGACTGGGATTCCTGTTCAAAGGTTTCTATAAAGTCCTGTAAGACAATATCAATTGAAACATTAAAAAGTAAAAGGAAAAGGGAAAACTTTCTCTTATTGATATGTGAAATGGATAAATTACTCTAATATATGTTGCTTCCCGAGAAATGTCAACACTTTTTCCGCGGAGTCTCTGCAATGTGGCTACAAACTGCTTTTCTTGACCAACTTTTATCTGACAGTCAAAAACTACACTAATCATCTTCCTTACAATGGAAAATGTAGAATCATCACTCCAATATTCCTGCAACATTAACTTCGTTTCTTTTTAGGATTTCAGATTTTTAGATAATTAGTGAACTCTTACAAAAAAAAGATCATGCAAATTGTCTTGACACGCAAACTGTGATACTTATGCCTCTGGTCATTCTCAGTACACCCCCAGACTTCAATTTGAGTTATGAATAAAATTAATCCTTGACGAAATATTGACTTTTTTTTTTTTTGGGTAAGGGGCGAAATATTGACTTCATTATCACTCTTCCCAATTTCGGTCTAAATTTTTAACAGAGTAATGTGTTAGCGCATGAGAACAATTCAAAATGATTTCTAAGCCTTGCGATACATCAAGGTGGGCTACAAAATACTCCACATGGCATGCAGCATCCTACTTGTGCTATTTAGATTGCGCCATCATCTAATTATCCAAGTTCCATTATATCATGGTTACTCAACCATGAAATTGTCGCCATTGAATGACAAATTTGGACATAACACCGATCAAATCATTGAATGAAGCCACATAGAGCAAAGTGATGGCCACATTCATAATCGAAGTTTCAAATAAGAACGACATAAATTACAATATTACGTGGCTCCTCAAGAGTACCTGGCACTCCATAAACAACTTACCAGCCATCTAGGAGACTCCGGGATAAAGAATAAACTGAAAGTTTGAAGTACGCAGGGGATACAACCTGAAAACAAAATCATGCACAGTGACCTTATCATGTTTCCCAAGATAAATCTAACAAAACAAAGCAGAAGAGAACTGAGACAGTACCTATCAAAGCCAGGATACGCCAGGAAACGATAGTTCCGAGAAAGTAAATCAACGAAAAGCCACAGCATAACAAAAACTGCAACCAGATTCAGCAAAGGTTGATAGGCAATGCATTGAATTGACACCACTAACATTATAAAGTGGCCCCAAATTTTCTCCTGATTTAAAGCTGTGAATGCTCCCCGGACACTTTTGGGTGTTATTTCAGCAATGTACACAGGTACCTGTTTGGCAACAATATTATGACCAACATCTTCTAGAAATTATTTAGGGTAAGAAATCCGAATGTTTGTGCCTTTACCACGTAACATATAATCCCAATGCCAAGTCCATTTAATAGTCTTCCAATGTCGAGCCACCAAGCATTCTGCAAGGTTAGATGATATACACCATTAATTGCTTCTCAGACCTTTCAGAGAATAGACAACTCAGAAAAGTAGAATATGATTGAAGTTTTGTGGACAAGTTATTGACAATCTATGAAGCAAAATTCTGAAGCAGCATGTAGACAGAGCACAAACCTTGGCAAATGCTATAGAAAGCCATCCTGCAGTGGAAAATATTTGGGAAATACCCATTGTCTGCATGACATCGCATCAATTAAGAATTCTGTCAGATTTTTTCGAGTTCTTTATTTAACATATACGATTTTCAAATTCACGAATAGCTGGAAAGGCTAGAGAATGACTTACACGTCTGCGACCCAGCATATCTGTCATCGGCCCATTAACCAAAGCTGCTATTGACCCTCCTATTGTTAATATAGAACCAAAAAGCGAATACTGTAACATGAGAAAGCAGGAATATTAATATTAGAGAACCCACATCGTGACTGAAAAATTCCCTTATTCCAACAGTGCCACAAATAAAGAAGTCATCGGTAGCTAGCTCTTTAGGTCATGAGTTTTTTGCGATCAACCATGCCTTTACGGAAAAGTTCAAATGAATTCGCGATGATTATATCAGAGATTCTGCCCAGAATCTACTGAACAAGGAATTGGCTGAACTGGCCAGAATTCATCATACTTTCTAGCAATGCATTGAGGACATCTTATATCTCAGTTCCTGACGGTAAATTTTATTTTAAGATACACAATATTCAGTTTTTTTCCCATGAATAACAGAACTATGCAGGGCTGAGACATTATGAAATGGTAGCCATGTAGCATGTATGCTTGATAGGACTCACCGCTGCCGTAGAAAGACCCAAGTCCTCCATTATGCCCGACTCAGCGGGTGATGAATAACCAGACTGCATCATAAAAATACGCCACTAGTTATGGTAACCTCTACTTGGTGGAGAGTAATCTCATGAGAAACAACAGCCTGAACAGAGCAGTCGCCTGGGAGATCACATTACATAGGCAAAACAAAAAACATGAACGATTACATTAACTGAAAATTGGTTTTTCAGAAGTAGCTTTTCTCAGAAATGCAATCCAAGTAGTGCAATGTGATAACTTCATGTCTCTGCCAAATTGAGTTTCCATAACAAACCTAACTGATCATAAAGGAGCAACTTCTGTTTATGACATTTTTATTCTTAAACAATCCAGGTCAACCTAATACCTTGGGTCTATTAAGCCATGTGATCCCACAACATGCCAGCAGGTATTTCTGCAACATTATTAACTAACTTCCACCCAAAAAAAAAAAAAAAAAAAAAAAAAAAAAAAAGACAAAAGGATAGAAAAGGCAATCAGACATTTAACAAGAGTTGCAGGTATAGATCTTGCTTGCTTGTTTTTTGCAACATCATACGAATGCCAAAACAAGAACCACCATCTTGAATGGAAATGAAAGTTCGACCAATCACACAAGCAAAAAGACAAACATTGATGGATCGAGCAATTTGCTTCGTCCTCTTTCTTTCTCGAACGAAACATTCACTCGAATTCGAAAGAACCTGTGACAGAAATGCATAAAAAAGGAAAACAAGACTGCTCGACAGAAAACAGAGCCGGGTCCCCAGTGCTCGAACTACATGCAACCAATTCAGGAGAAGTTCGATGCAATAGTACTCACAGCGCACCCAGTGACGAAGGACCCACAAACGGCAACGAGCGTGCTGAAGACGACGAGAGGCGTGACCGAGGGGTCGTTCGCAGGCACGGAGTTGCCATGGTTGCCATAGCCAGGGACTTCCTTGAGAAGCAGCAGAGAGCTTGTGGGCAACCCACCTTCTTCCGGGCTCCCTCTTCCCATGTTTCCTCTTTTATCATAAAGCGCTCGTGGAGAGCAAGATTTTGCCCAAAATGAAGGTGGCAAGAATCAGCTGCTCTGGCATATAAAGGACAGAGTGCGAGAGAGAGAGAGAGAGTTAGATGTGGAATTCAAAGACATGGACTTTCGGGTAGGCGAAAGTGTCGCGGAGACGGCTGCATGGGAAATTTACCGGCCAAAATCCGCATGTGCTTCATTCAGTTTTGTACTTCTTTTTCATTCTTTGTCTTTATTCTTTGCTTGAGCATGTGTGGCTGGCTTCCCCCTTGGTCTATTCTTTTTTTTCTAGACTTGAATTAAGTATCCGCGAGGAAAGTAGATCAACTCCCTCGGCCGATGTCCATCCCGGGCCATCGACCTCAGATCAACCCAAAACCAAAGGCCGAGTGAAGATTCGAGGCTCGGGCTCAAGTCGAGCCTCAGTGGCTTCGCCACTCATCCTAGTCAACGACAGTGATGTAGTATGGAGATATGTAAGTTTAGGTGATTGAATTAAGTCCTTGCAAATGAAGAAGAAAATATCAGGTGGGGGTAGCGATGCAGTTTCATCGTCACGTTTTCTGAATGCTTGCGTCTTCTTTCCTCTCCCGTTTTGTGGAGCTCTCTCTATCGGTTGTATAGCTTTGCCCTAATTCCCCTTTTCATCTGAAACCCTTACTCTTTCTAATGGAGTTGCGTTGATTCCCATTTCTCTCACAAGTTTCCCACCGAACACCCACGATTTTTGCTTGATCATTCCAAACCGTAGGTCTCTTATTCACGAAATGACATCAGTAAGCAGTACAATGTAATCATCTGTATAGCAAATTTCTAAGGATTCTCGGGATCGGCAATGGAAGGAGGCCCACACCTGCAGCTTCTTCTTGGTAACTCGTATATTGGCTGGACTTTTTGCTCTGGGTAGTTTTTCTTGCTCTCAGACTTCCATTCTCTAGCTATGGTTTGGTGAGGGACAGGTCATTCTAGTCCGTTAGCTCTTCTCTCGCTTTCTCCTTGATGATTGTGAAAATATGGATAGTATGTAGCCCTTCTCCGTTCTCTCCCTGTGTACATTCTGGTTTGTTAATGTTGAAAGCAGCAGTCTAGGGTTGGGCATCCTGGTTCTTTCTGGGTACTGAATATGGAAGGAGACAGGGATAGAGATAAGCGAATGGCAGCTTTAAGTAGAAGGCTAGGACATCTGTGGTCGAAAAGAAAGACCTGTGTGTTAGATGAGGTTGTTTCAGAGGAGAAGTTGAGGGAATGTGAACGTACTATTCTAGGTAGACTTCATGGTAGCCCATCGGTTAATTTCCAAGCTTTTCAGTCAACCATGAAGAAAGCATGGAAATCAGAAGCGCTCACCTGCAAGCATTTGGAACCCAGATTATTTTCCTTTGTCTTCAGCTCTTTGGAGGAAATAAATAGGATTCTAAACACAGGGCCATAGTCATTTTCCAGTCATCTGTTGGTCCTTAAACCATGGGAACCAAGCACTCCTCCGCATTGCCTGGTTTTTTACTCTTGCTCATTTTGGATACAAATTCACGGACTACCTATTGAAGGGAGAACAGAAGAAGCCATCAAAAGAATTGCAGAAAATATAGGGGAAGTATCAGAAGTAAAAATAAAAACAAAGGGCTATACTTCCATTGTTGTGGGAAAAGCCAAAGTATTGTTAAAGCTATCTTCCCCTTTATTATCCGGCATGATTTCTAGTTTTCAGGGTAAGGAACACTGGCTTGACTTTAGGTATGAAAGATTCCCTCACTTTTGTTACTCATGTGGGAGAATAGGGCACTATGCTAAGAGTTGTGAATTGGTGCCGTATGACGAGAATTATTTTCCACGAATGACAAATTGCTTTATGGACCATGGCTGAAGGCTGAGGCAAATAGCAACAGCCCTTTTTGGAAGGCTTTCTATGAAGAATATGTGGAAGAGGAGGTTGAGGATGAAGTAATACCAGAAACTCCAGTGAATGATGGACAGATTATTGTGGTCCAAAGAGAATCCAGCAGACTTTAGACTGGTTTGGGTAATTTGCAAGAAGATAGAGGAAAAAGAAAGCTGTCAAACAAAGGTGACATGGTTGATTCCGACCCTCAAGAGAGGGAGGAGGAGATTGATTCAGATTCTATGCTTCCCCTAATGATAGAGCTCCCTTCATCATAGAAAGCCAAACTGCTTAGGCAAGAAAAGCAAAGACGGTCAAAGGGCAGAAGATACAGTCCTTATGATGAACGGTCGTCAGGCTATCAAATGTTAGATGAGACCAAACTACTGGAAACACTAGTTCATATGGTTGAAGAATCCAGAAGATGGGTTTTGGTGACTAGCCCGAATAAGCCACGGGTTACAAATGAAGCTATTATGTTGAAACTGTCAAGGGTTGGGCACACCCTTGACAGTCCAAGCTTTAAGAGCCTTTGTGGCTCAAGATAGGCCCGAGGTGGTGTTCTTAATGAAAACAAAAAACCAGGAATTAGTGGTTCGTAGAACAAGCAGAAAACTAGACTTTCAAAATTACTTTGTCATAAATCCAAGGGGGAGTGGTGGGGATTTGGCTTTGCTATGGAAGGATGGGATTTATGTATCTTTGAATTTAGCTACAAATAACTTCATTGATGTAATACTAGAGGATGATGAAATGAGGAGACCTTTTAGAGCTACCTATGTTTATGCACCAACCATATTCCAAGAAAGATTGAGGTTATGGGAACAAATACAGCAATTGAGTAACGTGAATTCCCTACCTTGGGTTTGTGTTGGTGACTTTAATGAAACATTGTATCATTGGGAAAAGATGGGAAAGAGACTGGCTAAGCAATATCGTATGAGCGCATTTAGAGATTTCCTCAATGCTTGTGGTTTGATGGATTTAGAGAGTAAAGGTTGTGCATTTACATGGGCGAATAATCGTGAAGGACAAGAATATGTAAAAAAGAGGCTTGATAGAGCAGTTTGTAGCATCGAGTGGAGAGTGTTATTTCCAGAAGTGGAAGCCTTCACATTACCCACTATAGGCTCTAATCATAGTCCTCTCTTGCTGTCATTGTCAGCTGACAAGGTGAAAAGAAAAAAGACTTTTAAATTTGAAGCCTTTTGGCTAGAGCATGAGTGTGGAGATATTATTAAAAGATCGTGGCACCTATCTAGCTTGAAAGAGGCTGATCTTGCACAGAAAATCAGAGAAGTATCTTGGAATTTGTCAATGTGGACTAAAAGAACATTTCAAAACAGTCAAAAGAAGCTAAAGATGTTGAAAGAGGAACTACAAGAGATAACAAATAATCAGGATTTGGAGGCAGACTTGCACAGGAGAAAGGAATTTAACGGACAGATCGAAAACTTGTGGCGTTAAGAGGAAATGTATTGGGGCCTAAGATCAAGAATTAAATGGCTTTAGTGGGGGGACAAAAACACACAAAAATTTCATGCAACAACTATTCAAAGGAGACAGGAACAGAATTTCCATGCTTAAGAACACTGAGGACTCATGGGTGCAAGATATAGGGGCTCTAAAACAAATGACAGTAGACTTCTTTGAAGAACTGTATAAGTCAATGGTTCCCCGGAATTTTGACCCTATTTGGCAATGAAAGGGGCTAGAGAATACACCTAGTGAGGGGTGAATAGGTGTAAATAAGAATTTTCGCAGAACTTAAAGAAAGTATTTTGATTTTAGAAAATGCTAGTCATAAAACGTATTTCAACTCTAATTATATGGACAATCAGTAAATATAAATATGAAGTTCAGGGATAAGAGAAAGCAAACACAAAGTTTATAGTGGTTCGGCTTAGACCAAGCCTACGTCCACTCTCCTCGCTAACAGCCTATTGGCTAGATTCCACTAGATATCAAAAGAGTTGTTACAGCTTGAGATCTTGACTATCACAGTGATGAGTCTTATCAAACTCTCACACAATCACACTAAGAGTTCCTCTCTTTTGTATACAAAGTTTTGCTCAATTGAATGAAGAAGCAAGAGACTAAGAAGGCTTCAAACTTTAGAATTCTCTCTCATGCACTGTATCGAACAACCAAAGAATCAACTCTTAAATACTCTTTCATGCCTTCTTCGATCGTTGGCACTTTCCAAAGGAATTCCTCCAATCTACCCATTGGACAGAATCAATTAAGGTGATCTCAAATTGTTAGATAATTTGTATTGAAAGCCCGTCAATCCTGCTCGCCCATACAAATCGGGATCTTGAGTTTCCATAAGTAGAACCTTCCAAGTTTAGCTTGCCTTTCAAAGATCTTCATATCGGAGTAGTTTCCAATAAGAATAATCAATCAAATATGTGTGAATTCCAACTATAAGATCTTCCAATAACCATACGAAACGAAGCTTTGAAGATAATCTTTATATGGATAATAATCCTTTGTTTGGATAAATCTTCATACTTCAGTCTGGAACTGCCAATGAGGATAGACTTTGAGATTAGCATCCGGTGTTCTGTTGGTCTTCAGACTTTAACAATAAAGTCTTCAGATCTTCAGCTATAGACTTTGGAAATGTTTTGTCAACTTCAAAACAATAAATGAGTTTTCTCTAACAATCTCCCCATTTTTTATGGTGACAAAACTTTCCAACAGATTTTGGAAAGCTTTTTGACCTGCAAAACAGTACTTATGCAATATATAATATCTTATAAATGTAAAAACTTTGATTCTGCAACCACAAAACATACGTTAGTACAAACCATTTATAAGTAATATTGCAAACTAAACCACTGCACTTACAAGCATCAAAAGATTAACAATATCCAAAGTCAAACGTCAACCAAACAATAATCAAAAAGTCCACAGAAAATAAAGTAAAGTCCAAGTCCAAAGTCAAAAACTCCAAAGTCAAAAACAAATCTGCACTCTCCCCCTTTTTGTCAGCAGCAAAAAGTGGAGACAAAAATGATTAAAAAGAGATGGTTTGAATTAGGGTTGCTTGGGGATACGAACGAGCTGGAAATCCCCCATGGACTTGACAGTGTCTTCAAACTTCTGCAAAGACTCCTTAAGCTGTTGAATATCCACACCCTTTGCCTGTTCTTGCTTGAGGGCTTGAATCTGATCTTGAAGAGAGTCGATAGATGCTTTGAAGACAGTCATTATGTGCTTCATTTCAAACTTAAAAACATATTGCTATCCTTTTAATTCTAAAAGAAGTTCCATCACTCGCTGAAGGTCTGCAGAGTGATCTTTAGCAGTTCTAGGACCAGCCGAAGTAGATGCAGGAGTTTGAGAATTAGGGGGAACATCAGTTGTTCTATCTCCATGAGTAGGAGTGTATGCCTCGAAGTCTGATTCAGGAAATTGAGAGGCATAGACCGCTTCTGGGTCTGGTGGAGATCTACTAACATCACTAGTAAAAATAGGTGAAGAAGTACCTCAATTTTCAGCATCTCCCCATGTCTTCATGCCTTCAGGTTGAGGGATATGTTCTTCTTCAAGCTCTACTTCGGCACTGTAGTGATGTTCTTCAGTTTTCTCACTCCTTGTCTTTTCCAAATCATCGGATACAGCCAGTGTTGGTTCAAAAGAGTCATCGTGACTCCTTCTTTCTTCGCTCCTTCTTCCTTCTTGTCTTCCTTCCTCTTCTTCTTCCCTTCTTTCTTCTTCTCCTTATTTTCTTTCTTCTTCTCTACCCTCTGTTCCTTCTCGTTCTCTGATCTTGGTAGGGCTTACATAACTTTGTAGATTCCGCAAGGCAAGAGCTAAGATAGTGAGATCATCGCCATCTTCTTCTTCGTCTTCCAAGATGAGAAATCTTCTTTTCTTCACAGGTTCTCTCATAGACTCTTTTCCCTTCCTCTTTTTTGCAACTGAGTCTTGCTTAGCCTTCACAAGGGACTTCTCCTTAAAGCGCTCCAACTCCTTGCTCAGTTCCTTCAGTCTCATTTTAGAAACCATTTTGAGACCAATAATCATTGGAGGAATGGTTCTAGCACACAGAAGAGCAAGAAGTTTGATCTTGAAGTGATTGAATAGTTGAGAGATAAGAGCAGAGTAAGGGAGTTGTCCCTTGTCTTTCACCACAGATCTATACATGTGCATGAGGATTGTATGAGGCAAAGAGAACTTGCAACCAGTGTTGATTGCGTACATTAGTTTCACTTCAGAATGAGAGACATCAGTCTTTGAAGTAGACTTTGGCCTGATGCAGTTAATGATCACCTTGTGAAGAAGAATGTGTGGGACATTCAACCTTGAATAAGAAATTTTACCTTCGATCATCCTGTCATTCACTATGGACAAGGTAGCATGGGCATAAGTTGCACCAATTGGTTGGAATTTCCCTCTTTCCACACCAATTATATTAGCCAAGGTGTCTACATCGACTACAAATTCTTTATCCCTTACAGAAAAACTAAATTTATTCGAATCTATAAATGAAAGATTCGAATAAAAATAGGCAGTAAGTTCAGGATATGCGACAGTCGTCTCGATGCAAAAACGTTCAAGTTAAAGTAAACCAAGCTTTTCTCTCAAATTAATCTTTAAAGAATCAAGAAAGTCGAAATCCACACTCCTAGGGTTCATAACCCCTCTTTTCAGCAAATTCAAGTAACACCTTTTGTGATCCTTTGAACGAAAAAGGTTCGTCCCTTCACCACCAACCTTTGCAGCAACGCCCATCCTGGGCTGAAAAGTAGCAAACAACTTTTCATCATTGTCTTTCTCCTCTGGCTGTCTAACACTCGGATCACTAGGAAAATTTTCGAACGACCATTTTGCCAACCCCTGAGGCAAAATGCCTAGTCTTTCCATGGTGTTCAAGAAAAAAGTCTCATTTTTGTAATCGTGCGCTTTTAAGAACTCATCGATCAAGTTCATAGCAAAACCACCCTTCTTCAAATTCGTATACGGTCTATAAATAAATTGGGGTTTTTGAGTCCTTACAGGTTCAACATCTTCAATGACTTCTTATTGCTGTGGAGGAGGATTTTGTATTGCTTGTTGGCGCGGTTGAGAATGTTGTCTTGGTAATTGCTCTTGATGATTCTTCTTCCTTGGTCAAATCGAAGTGCGTAGGTCCCTCATGCATATGCTGTGGTCCCCGACTTGCGATTCTCGAAGATTTTCTTTGGGAATACATTGTCAAAGTCTTGGGGAATTTCTCGAACTCGCTCTTTCAAAAAAGGTTAAAACTTTTTTAATGAAACTCAAGTAGATGAGAAACAGTAAGATCACAGTATTCTAGGGTTTCAAAAAGTGAGCATAAATGAAGAAGACGAGTTTCGACAATATATAAAGCAGTATATGAAGCGTCACAATTAGAAAGTAAAAACTGCCTTTTTGAAAATTATAAATTGCCTTTTTCAAAATAATAACTTCCTTTTTGAAAATAAACAATCGTCAATTAAGATAACTTCTAAAAATAAAAATGACTAAATAATAAAAAGATAACATACATTTTCAAAATTTTATCCAAAGATAACATCACATTAAAATGGAAGGAATTTACTTACAGTCTTAACATCTGGAAATTCTAAGTCTGAACACCTTTAGACTTTACCTTGCAAACGATAGAATGTTCAGTCTAGCACGAATAGACTCAAATAAGCTTTTATCCAGTGGCTTTGTGTGAATATCCGCCAGTTGATTTTTAGAGTCAGTGAATTGAATCAAAACTTCTCCATTCTGAACATGATCTCTAATAAAGTGATGACGAATTTCTATATGCTTTGTTCTTGAGTGAAGAATTGGATTCTTTGTGAGATTGATGGCGCTTGTATTATCGCATTTGATTTCAGTGCATGATTCTTAAATTCCAAAGTCTCTTAGCTGTCGCCTCATCCATAGGATTTGAGAACAGCAACTTCCAAGTGCTACATATTCTACTTTAGCTGTTGAAAGAGCTACAGTACTTTGCTTTCTCGAAAACCATGATACCAGCTTGTTGCCAAGTAGTTGACAAGTTCCCGAAGTACTCTTTCTATCCACTTTGCATCCTGCAAGATCTGTGTCTGAATATCCAAGGAGAGTAAAGTCTCCTTCTTTGGGATACCATAGACCTAGCTTTGAAGTGGTTGCAACATATTTGATAATTCGCTTTGCTGCACTCAGATGAGATTCTTTGGGATTTGATTGGAATTTAGCACAGATACAAACACTAAACAAAATGTCAGGTCTATATGCAGTAAGGTAAAGAAGTGATCCAATTATGCTCCTGTATAGCTTTTGATCTACAGTCTTTCCTTCTTCATCTTTATCCAACTTTGAAGAGCTTGACATAGGAGTTTCTGTCTTTTTGCAGTTTTCCAATCCAAACTTCTTGATGAGATCTTTTGCATACTTCTCTTGGTGAATGAAGATTCCTTCTATTGACTGTTTTACTTGTAATCCCAGAAAGAAATTTAACTCACCCATCATGCTCATTTCGAATTCATCCTACATGCATCTAGAGAATTTATTGCATTGACTTTCATTAGGTGAATCAAAAATAATGTCATTAACATAAATTTGAACAAGTAGAAAGTCTTTACCTTCTTTTTTAATGAATAAGGTAGTATCTACTTTCCCTTTAACAAATCCATTTTGAGTTAGAAAATTACTTAACCTTTCATACCAGGCTCAAGGTGCTTGCTTCAGTCCATACAGAGCTTTTTTTAGTCTATAAACTGAATTTGGCTTTCTTGGATCTTCAAAACCAGGTGGTTGTTCCACATGGACTTCTTCTCGAATAAATCCATTTAGGAATGCGCTCTTTACATCCATTTGGAATAACCTGAAATTTTTAAAGCAAGCAAAAGCAAGAAGTAATCTAATTGCTTCTAACCTCTCTACTGGTGCATAGGTCTCGTCATAGTCTATCCTTTCTTCTTGAGTGTATCCTTTAGCCACGAGTCTTGCTTTGTTCCTGATCACCTTTCCTTTCTCGTCCACTTTATTCCTGAAAACCCATTTAGCTCCAATAATAGATTTACCTTTTGGTTTAGGAATTAATTCTCAAACATCATTGATGCTGAACTGTCTGAGTTCTTCTTACATGGCTTCAATCCAGCTTTCATCAACCAAGGCTTCTTCTATGCTTTTGGGTTCAATTTCATAAATAAGTGACAAAACACTAGACTCTTCTCGCCTTTTGGATCTGGTACAAATTCCTTCATCAATGTTGCCAATGATGAGTTTCTTGGGATGACTAGACTTATTCTTCCAATTGCTGGTTAATTTTTTAGTCTGCTCATCCTCTGCTTCAGTTGAATCTTTTGGTTCTTCCTGTTGTTGAACTTTAGGAGTTTGAACTTCTGTGGGGGAAGTATATTTTGTAACATCTCGAGCAGGTTCAGTTTCTTCAAGCTGAGTCTCTACCACTTGACTCGGTGCAGAGTCTTGAAACTTGACATTCATATACTCTTCAACAGACTGAGTCTTTTTGTTGAATACTCTGTATGCTTTGCTTAAAGTTGAGTAGCTAAGAAAGATACCTTCGTCTGACTTTTCTTCAAACTTACCAATTTGATCATTTGCATTTTTCAAAATAAAACATTTGCAACCAAATACATGAAAATCAGAAACGTTTGGTTTCTTTCCTTTAAACACCTCATAAGGAGTTTTCTCTAAAATAGGCCTTAAAAATACTCTATTAGTGATATAACAAGCTGTAGAAACAGCTTCAACCCAAAAACGAGAAGAAATGTTACTTTCAATTAAAAGAGTTCTTGCAATTTCTTGCAATGATCTATTCTTTCTTTCCACAACTCCATTTTGCTCTGGAGTATATGGTGAAGAGAAAACATGCTTTAAACCACATTCATCACAGAAATTTGTAAAGTCTTGATTCTCAAACTCACCTCCATATCCTTTCGCATTTTGAATTTTCTTAGCAAACTTTGAGAAATGAGAAAAAACTTCAGACTTACTTGCCAAGAAGAATACCCATGTAAAGGAAGAATAATCATCCACGATTACTAAGCAATATTTCTTTCCACCAATACTTTGTGTTCTGGTTGGTCCAAAAAGATCCATATGCAGAAGCTGCAAAACACGATTAGTAGAAACTTGATTTATTGGTTTAAAAGAACTTCTTACATGTTTTCTAGAAACACATGGTGTGCATAATTCTGACTTTTGATAACTTAAGTTGGGCAGTCCACGAACAAGCTTCTTGGAGGAAATTTTGGCTATCTACTTCATATTGACATGGCCAAGCTTTCTATGCCAAATATTTTCTTCATCTTGAATAGAAATTAGACATTGAGAGCTTTCTGGTTTAATGTCCAGTAAATAGATGTTTCCATGTTTTCGTCCAATAAAAGATTGAGACAAATCGTTACTAGTTCCTGAACAAATGCTTTCTTGAAAATTGATTTTGAATCCAGTGTCATACAATTGACTTATGCTGAGTAGATTATAGTTCAAGCCTTCCACCAAAGAAACATTGTTGATTGTGAGGCTTCCAATCTTGATAGTTCCACATCCAATAATTTTTCATTTGCTATTTCCACTAAAAAAAACTTTTCCACAATTCATTTGAGTAAGCTTTATAAAGAAGTTTGAATCTCCTGTCATGTGTCTCAAACAGCCACTATCCAAATACCATTTGATCTTTTTTCTTGATAGTGACCTGCAGTTAAGAGAAGATTTCAAGTTTTCTTTGGTACCCATATTTTCTTGGGTCTAGGGGAGTTAGTTCCAAAAACAATCTTTGTCCAATCTCTCTTAACAGGTCTCCAAACTTTAGGACAATCTTTCTCGAAATCTTCTGAGCTATTGCACTTTGAACATTTGAGAGCACTTCGGCCAATAAGTTTTACAAAAGCTTTTTGAAAATGATTTTTGTAAAAAGTTTTAGAAGGTCTTTGTTTAATTCTTTCTTTTACTTTTGGAAAGTCAATTAAAGTAATAGTTTCTGGTGTCATTCCTAAACCTGATTTATTAAAATAAGGTCTTTGAATTGAAAGAATTTTATCTAGCTTTTCAGATCCATTTGAAAACTTCTTTGAGATATTTGAAATATCTTCTTTCAAAAAAATGTTTTCCTTTGAAAGAGAATCTGCATTTTCTTTTAAAACTTTAAAGTTTTTGTTTAGATTTTCAAATTTTTCTTTCCAAGAAATTTCATGTTTCCTCAATAAGGAATTTTCCTTTTTCAGTTCGGAAATTCTTTTAAGAGATACCTTGAGACTAAGACAAAGTTCATCAATATACTTTGAAACTTTAATAGGTATTTTAAAATTGCTAACCTCGATTTCTTTGTCTGAATCTGAGTCTGAATCTGTTTCAGAGTCTGAGTCTGATTCTGAATTTGCCATTGAACAAATGTTGGCATATTCTTCATCACTCTCTTCACATTCAGTATCACTTCCAAGTCTCTGCTTTGAGAGCCTTCTTGAATTTCGTTGTATTTCCCTTCTTCTTCTTCAATAGAGGACAGTTGTGTCTGATGTGTCCTTTCTTCTTGCATTCAAAGCAAGTCACTTCTTTGTTGAACTCATTTTCTTCATTTGATTTGTTCTGAGATCTTTGAGTATTCTGCTTTCTCCAGTTGTACTTTCTTCATTTTCTGTTTAACTTTCTGAACTTCCTTATCATGAGTGCTAGTTCTTCATCATCCAAGTCATCTTCTGAATCTGTAACATCAGAATCATCAGTAGATTTTAAAGCAATTGACTTCTTACCTTTAGGATCTTCTTCTTCATTGATTTGCTCCACTTCATAAGATTGAAGTGTGCCCACTAATTCATCTACTGATAGAGGAGCGATCCTTTGTGTTTCTCTAATGGAAGTCTTAATGTGATTCCAGTCTTTGGAGAGTCCTCGTAGCAACTTGTTGACTTTCATCTGTCCTGAGATTGGTTGTCCATGATATGCAAGACCATTTACAATCTCTGTAAAACGACTAAACATATCAGTGATGGTTTCTCCTGGCTTCATTTTGAAAGCTTCATATTGTCCAAGAAGAATGTTAATCTTTGTTTCTTTAACTCGATCAGTTCCTTCATAGGTGACATGCAACCTGTCCCAGACTTCTTTTGTTGTTTCACAAGATGAAATTCTGTTATATTCAGTAGGATATAAGGCACAATATAAAGAATAGATAACTTTTGCATCAAGAGCTTGTCTCTTGGTTATATCTGCTTGTGTCATCTCGCTAGCATCTGCCACTTCCTTTCCTCTTTCCGAACTTGATGTATTTGTAGGAATAACTCATTTTTCTACCACATCCCATTCAAGGGGATCTTTCGATCTTAGGAAAGCTTTCATCTAAGATCTTAGGAAAGCTTTCATCTTGTTCTTCCATACGTTGTATTCCTTCCCATCAAAGTAAGGAGGTCTGGTGTTGCTTTGACCTTCAACTAGTCTTGGAGCCAAAATACTAGCCAAAGATCTTTAGCTTAAGAAGTAAAACACTTCAACAAATAAGCACACAGGCTTTGATACCAATTGAAAGGGGCTAGAGAATACACCTAGAGGGGGTGAATAGGTGTAAATAAGAATTTTCGCAGGACTTAAAGAAAGTATTTTGATTTTAGAAAATGCTGGTCATAAAACGTATTTCAACTCTAAGTAAATGGACAATCAGTAAATATAAATATGAAGTTCAGGGATAAGAGAAAGCAAACACAAAGTTTATAGTGGTTCGGCTTAGACCAAGCCTACGTCCACTCTCCTCGCTGACAGCCTATTGGCTAGATTCCACTAGATATCAAAAGAGTTGTTACAGCTTGAGATCTTGACTATCACAGTGATGAGTCTTATCAAACTCTCACACAATCACACTAAGAGTTCCTCTCTTTTGTATACAAAGTTTTGCTCAATTGAATGAAAAAGCAAGAGACTAAGAAGGCTTCAGACTTTAGAATTCTCTCTCAAGCACCGTATCGAACAACCAAAGAATCAACCCTTAAATACTCTTTCATGCCTTCTTCAACCGTTGGCACTTTCCAAAGGAATTCCTCCAATCTACCCGTCGGACAGAATCAATTAAGGTGATCTCGAGTTGTTAGATAATTTGTGTTGAAAGCCCATCAATCCTGCTCGCCCATGCAAATCGGGATCTTGAATTTCCATAAGTAGAACCTTCCAAGTTTAGCTTGCCTTTGAAAGATCTTCATATCGGAGTAGTTTCCAATAGGAATAATCAATCAAATATGTGTGAATTCCAGCTATAAGATCTTCCAATAACCGTACGAAACGAAGCTTTGAAGATAATCTTTATCCGGATAATAATCCTTTGTTTGGATAAATCTTCATACTTCAGTCTAGAACTACTAGTGAGGATAGACTTTGAGATTAACATCTGGTGTTCTATCGGTCTTCAAACTTTGACAATAAATTCTTCAGATCTTCAGATATAGACTTTGGAAAGGTTTTGTCAACTTCAAAACAATAAAGGAGTTTTCTGTAACAGGCAACAGTACCCAAATATAGTAACTCCATAAATAAACCAGCAACTATCTGCAACGATCACAATGGAAGAAGTACAAGATGCTATTTTTCAATTGGGATCTTTGAAGGCACCAGGACCTGATGGTTTGAATGGACAATTTTATCAACATCACTGGGAGGAGATCAAACAGAGTATCTTTGAGGAAGTGCAGTCTTTTTTCAGGTCTGGACTTCTAATTCCAGAACTGAATTGAACTCACATCACATTGATTCTGAAAGTACAAAATCCAGAAAGATTATATCAATTCAGACCAATCAACCTTTGTAATTTTGCATATAAGATCATATCCAAAGTGTTGGCAAATAGATTGAAACCATGGCTTCCATAACTTATTGCATGTGAGCAAAGTGCCTTTGTAGAGGGTCGGCAAATTCAAGACAACATTTTGATCATACAGGAGGTGTTACATCAGTTGAGAGTAAGAAAGAGGAAAAGGAAATTTCAAGCTGTATTAAAACTGGATATGAAAAAGGCATACGATAGGGTGGAATGGGATTTTCTAGAGGCATGCTTGTTGAAAATGGGATTCAACGATTGGTGGGTAAATAGAATTATGAAATGTGTTACCTCAGTCTCCTTTAGCATGAAGTTTAATGGGGAGCCACTAGAATATTTTCAACCATCGAGAGGTATTCGACAAGGAGACCTCATTTGTCCTTATCTTTTTATATTGATGGCCAACACACTCTCAACTCTAATGACAAAGGCAGTTCAGGAAGAAACAATAGTAGGCATCAAGCTAAACAAGTTATGTCCTGTCCTTTCCCATCTTCTTTTTGCTGATGACTCAGTCTTTTTCTTGGATGGAAAAGTGCAAGAATGTCAAAATTTAGCGTTGCTCTTGAATCAATATTGCTATGCATCCGGTCAGGCCATAAATCTGAACAAATCAAATATCTTGTTTAGTTCAAATTGCCCACAATCCCTAAGAAAGAATATGGCAGCAGAATTACGAGTTTCGAAAGTTGATAAAACCGGAAAATATTTAGGGATACCTTCTAATTGGGGAACCTCTAAGAAACAAATGTTTGCATGGATTTTAGCAAGAGTGAATATGAAACTAGAGGGTTGGAAAGAAAACATGATTTCGAAGGCAGGAAAGGAGACTTTGATTAAAGCTGTGATTCAAGCTATTCCTCAATATACGATGTCTATTTTTAAAATCCCAGTGTCAATTTGCCAATATATAGAGAAAAGAATTGCTGCATTTTGGTGGAAGAACAGTGAATCAAGGTGGTCTACATTGGAAAAGATGGGAAGTGCTTAAAAGTAGAAAAGACAGTGGGGGAATGGGCTTTAGAGACTTATTGGATTTTAATAGAACAATGCTTGGGAAACAAGCATGGAGGCTATCTCAAAATCAGTCATCCTTATGGTGCAAAATTCTCAAGGGAATTTAATTTCTTACGAGAGTATTTTGGCATGCTAGGAAGGGATCCCACCCCTTTTGGGGTTGGCAGAGTTTGTTGATGGGAAGAGATACTATTTCACATTCGGTTATATGGTTAGTAGGTACAGGAGAAAATATCAATATCCGAGAAGATAGGTGGCTAAAACAAGGTATTATCGGGGGACCAACCAACTCTAGTGACCCAATCAAAGTTGCTGATTTGATTATACAAAATGAGAGAAAGTGGGATGTTCACATGCTCACAAGAATGTTCGATGAACAAACAATGAATGAAATTCTTGCAATGCCACTCAATTCTCGTGCCACGCAAGATAAATTGATGTGGATGGCTTCCAAATCAGGTACCTACTCAGTGAAAAGTGCCTATAATATGATTTGAAAAATAGACAAGCCACAACATATCATGAAAGCAACATCTTCTTTCCTATTGCCCCGTAAATTATGGAATCATATTTGGAGTATGAAGACACCCCCTAAAGTTAAGATCTTTATGTGGAGCATATGTCAAAATGCACTCCCTACAATAGAGAATCTTTATCGGAGGAAAATTATACCTCAGCCAGCATGTCCTTTTTGTGACCAGGAAGTGGAATCTATAGAACACCTCTTCTTACTATGTTCATGGACTAGTTCAATTTGGTCGGACCCTGAGGTTAACATTCAAGTATCGCGTCACAATATCACACGAATAGAAATTTGGCTTCAAGACCTAATTGAACACCAACATAACTCACTGACCTTTGAAGAAATTGCAACCCTCTTGTGGTTTATGTGGAAAGCAAGGAATGACTTCGTGTTTCGGAGGCTTGCCCCAAATCCGAAAGCCCTAATCAGCTCAGCAAAAGTGTCACTCAGAAATTTCAGCAAATGGAATGCTGAGCCAAATCCTCTTCATGTAAAATCTGCTTGATTTAGATCAGGAAAATCGTACGGTTTTATGAAACCATGTGCTATGGCTCGAATCCGTATTCAATCCTATTTCTGATAGGAGCAGTTGGTTTTGACTGTATCGCACTATGTATCATTTGATAACCAAAAAATCCCCTACCTTTTTTGTTTGTTTTTGGAGTCAAATCGAATTTCCAATGGAGGAATTTCAAGGATATTTAGAACTAGATAGATCTATACAACATGACTTCCTATACCCACTTCTTTTTCGAG